>OZ038488.1:109346748-109549248 GCA_964036315.1 Acanthosepion esculentum
AGTTTTCATTACTGCGATTGTTTTCGGCGATATTTTTACGTGATTTTTTGCGACGAATTTTTTTTTTATATGATAACAGTTTTTATAATTTGGAAATAAATTTGGGAATAATTGAAATTAATTGCTAAATGCAGCGAAAGCCGCCCATGAAATAAAAATGATTGTTTGTACTGAAAGTAAGGACCTACGTACATCAAACTGTCTTTAAATTAAGTGGCGGCAGAAGAACTATCGTTGAACTTTTAAAAGGTAAACTTAAATATTAATGCAATACATAAATGATTATTTTTGAGTTCTTCTGTAGTTTATTGTTGCCTATGGAAGTTACTCCTCTCTATCTATTCAAATGAAGGGCCAATGAAGAGCCCACCGCAGGAGCTAGCTTAAATACCACCCGATAGAACGGATTTAAAGCTAATATATATATATATATATATATATATATATATATATATATATATATATATATATATATATATATATATGTGTGTGTGTGTGTGTGTGTGTGTTTGTGTGTGTAGCTAGTGATGATACTATCGAAGCTTATCGTTTAATTGTTTTTTAATCTCTTTAAGTTTTTTTTCTGATCTTCGGGAATCTGAGCGTAAATTGCTAATGTCTTTTAAACACTTTTCTGGGTGCCAGAAAAAATACCCGAACCGCAGAAAAATTAAATAAAACATGCTTAGGACCAACATATAGGTATATATATATATTTATTTTTTAAAACGTTTTAATTTGATGACTAAGTTTTACGTAATATTTGCCACACACACACGGTGGAAACATTACGTATTTAATTAATTTTCAGTCTTTCGACTAAATAAATTTTCAGATTTGTATATTAGATATGTGTGTGTGTGTTGTTTTTTATTGGGATGGCTATTAAGCATAGAAAAATGTTTAAATAATATAAGCAGATTTACATTAATATCGTCTTTTGTCGAAAAGTTATTATTGGTGTTACAGACAGACGCTTTTAAATTTGGTATGCTAGTGTTCTTCTTTGGATTTAGTGGTTCTATTCTTGTGACATAAGAAGGACCAGGCGGGCAGGCAGGCATTACAAGACAATCTAATATCTGTTGTTCTTATCAGTGAACCTCTCACCTCTGTCAGCTTAAAGTGACATGGAGCCTGTCTGGAAATCGAAAGTCAGTTTGCGCCGTGTATATAATGACAGTCCAAATGACTTTGAAAACACGCACAATTTTATTTCAGCCCACTAAATAATTATTGTCGCCGTAGTAATGTACATGAATATAGAACCGCCAATTCCGTCAATAGAAGACTGGGCGCGAAGCCACTTGCTATTATGGAGTTCCATGTGAGTTCGATCCTGAATATTAAAATGTTGAAATATACAAAAACAGCTACAATATATCTCTATCTATAAAAGGCAGGATATATATATATATGTGTGTGTGTGTGTGTGTGTGTGTGTGTGTGTGTGTGTAACGAATGGAGGGCCGCAATTTTCAACGGATTTGCACCAAAATTTACATGCACATGCTCCAAGTTAGCAAAAAAGGTCAAGACCGACGTTGCATTTCCCAACTCACATCGATAGTGGAAATAATCGATTTTTTCAAGCTTCTACAGCAGTTTTCATGTAGTTTGCGGCCATTTTCTACTGGCCAGAGAGCCTGTAGCTGGCTGCAACGAATAGGCAGGAAGATTCTATTGGCCAGCGTGAGAGCCAACAGCTGACTGACACGAATGTTAACTCGCATGCTAGCATGCAAAAAAAATTGATAGCTGCATTCGTCACAAGTGGGAAAAATTTAAATCTGCACGGCACTTTACTCCAATTGGCTCATTCTCTTGCTTAAACTCAACGTTGATTCTGATTCCGCAGAACTGGGTTGGGTGTGTAAAAGTATTTGTTGTTAACATTCTTTTTTCATTTGGTTTTTCCAGTTACGAGTCCTTTTTTAAAGCTGATCGTTTTGTGTTCATTTTGTTTAGTTCTTTTTTCGTAACAGATTTAATGTTTAGTATAGAGCTAAAAAAAATTCGCAGTGTGAGATAGGCAAGAAGTAAGGCATGTAGCAACATCAGCACGGCAAAGAGCACTCCTTTAAAGGCAAGGAAGGGCAAAAATATTTTAAGTCAAGTGATAGTGATTGCAGTATGAGTCGTACGATTTTTTAATCAAGCACGGGCAACGCCGGGCCATGCTGCTAGCATAACTATAAAAATGATAATGACATTAAAATACAACAGCAAAACCCCAAAACAATGAAAATAAACTAGATGAAAACAGACATATAGTACCACCTACTAATACCTTAACATCTACTATCCAATACAATTTATCCAATCTTATCTATATCAAAATAATTACAGCCACATACAAATCTATTACGGATATAATCAGAATAAAAAAATATATCCATAACAATAACAATATATATATATATATATATATATATATATATATATATATATATATATGGTGGTACTCGCTTGGAAAAACCTTGGATAGCTCGACTTGCAGTAGAAAAAATCGGTACCCGAGGAAAAATGAGGAATAAAAAATAAAAGAACATTAAACCAGGGTGAAAACAATCGTCCAGTGTTCAAGCTCCGATTCCAAAGAAAAAACCTCCAAAACGAGTAAAAAGACAACTACGTAAGCGCTGAATACACAAATACAGCAAAACCTAAGATAATCCTAAGGAGCCAGCCAAACCTACCTAGGTTTCACCAAAACGGATCTTCAGGGCGATGCTGAAGATCCGTTTTGGTGAAACTTAGGTAGGTTTGCCTGGCTCCTTAGGATTATCTTATACATATATATATATATATATATATATATATATATATATATATATATATATATATATATATATATTGCCCAAATCGTAAACCAGCATGGGATAATTGTCCAACCCACAAAATATTTAATATCTAAGAAATACACCAAACTAATTGAGTTTCCTTTTTTCAGACTTTCAGATAAGACAATTAGCCGTCTTAACACCATTTGTCGTAAGAATCACTGAAAACCGACCCCTTTGAGTCATTTAGCTAGAAAAAGGACATGTTAAAAGCATTTTGTGTCAGTCCCACTGTCTTCGCAAATGAGGAATGGTGAGAGGAAAAAAAGATCATTCACGCCTTCAGTACAGTTACCAACATTCATAGTCAGGCTTCAAACTCCAAAGCCCATTCAAAAACTCTCAAGATAACGGCGAATAAGTTTAAAACAGCAACAGTAGAGAGGAAAACTGGATCAGGAGGTCACAACAGGAAGAGTGACCATCATTTCAACTTAAAGCTAACGAGATCAATTAGAAAAGATCCAAGTGAATTCATAAGACATTTGGCACGGGAAACAGGAGTGTCAACTATGACAGTCCAAAGAGCAGTGCAAAATGACTTGAAAATGACATCGTAAGTGAAACCTCTGAGTCACCTTGTTACTCCAAGAGAGAAAGTTAGAGAGGGCGAATATCATCTTGAATAAGTTGGAAAATGATCCTGAAATAATATATATATGTTAACATTATATCAATCCTTCCTTTATGATTAATTAATGATGAAGATCGATTTCATCACGATTCTTTTGTTAAGATTGGAGAGTAATTATGCATTCTCATTGCTCAAAGTTTGGTTTGGTTTCGTTCGTTTTACAGCATATCAACGTCATTGGACTATTCAATATCGACTAGATTTTTATTGCTGGTAATAATTTTTTATCTATCTATCTATCTATCTATCTATCTATCTATCTATCTATCTATCTATCTCAGTATATATTGGTTTGGTGTGTTTTGTTTTACGGCATATCAACTTCAATGGGCTATTCAATGCCGACAAATTCCTTATTGCTGCTAATATGTTTTTCTTTAAAAATCTATTTCTGGGAATATTTTTCCTTCAAAAAATGTATAGCTGTTTGTATTGCTAGTATTTTTAAAAAAATATAGATGATAATAATTTTTCCTTCAAAAAAGTATTGCTAGTAATATTTTTTTACAAAGTATTTCTAGCATTAAAACCTATTTTTATACTTTCATAGTGTTTGGACCCCAATTTTAGGGTTAACTATTTACACATAGCTGGGATACCAACAGGTGCTACTACCGAGGGTCAGGGTGAACTTGGGAACACCAGCAATTAAGAGGTGGTTCCACGTTCCTCAAAACCTCCTGATCAGACGCCTTGCTGCTGGATGTAGTTTATCATCATACCCAGGACGGTATTGCTCATAGCGGAATGTCATAAAAATCTCGGAGAATTCCAGTAAGACATCTTTAATCATTTGAAGAGGCAACGGTTGAAAGCTTAATCTAACAATGGAAGAAAGCTTAATCTAACAATGGAAGAAAGCTTAATCTAACAATGGAAGAAAGCCAATCTAACAATGGAAGAAAGCTTAATCTAACAATGGAAGAAAGCTTAATCTAACAATGGAAGAAAGCTTAATCTAACAATGGAAGAAAGCTTAATCTAACAATGGAAGAAAGCTTAATCTAACAATGGAAGAAAGCTTAATCTAACAATGGAAGAAAGCCAATCTAACAATGGAAGAAAGCTTAATCTAACAATGGAAGAAAGCTTAATCTAACAATGGAAGAAAGCTTAATCTAACAATGGAAGAAAGCTTAATCTAACAATGGAAGAAAGCTTAATCTAACAAATGGACATTGACAAAGAGAAAGAGAGGTGGCAATGAAAAAGAGAGAAATGCACAAAGTAAGGTGACAAATCAGGAGAAAAAGAAATATAAAAAAAATAAAGAGAGGAAGAGAGAGAGATAATGATAAATAGCGAGAAAGTGAGAAAGAAAATGACAAAGAGAGATAAATAGCTATGGAGAGAGAAAGGGAGAATTAGAAAGATACATAAATACAAAAAGAAAGAGCGAGGTCTGATATTAGGAGAGAGAAAGAGAGGTAGAAATATGCAGAAAAATGAAGAGTGACATAGAGAGAGAGTGAGAGAGAGAGAGAGAAAGAAATCTAGAACGAAAATGACAAAAGGTGATAGAAATATATAGAATGACAAAGAGGAGAGATAGAAAGATACAGATAGAGAGGAGGAGAGAAAAAAGGGGCAACGTAAGAAAATGACAAAAATAGATACAGACAGAGAGAGAAAGAAAGGTCGAATGGCAGAGGGGAGAATAGAAAGTGAGAGATAAATGACAAAGAGAACGAGATAAAGAAAATAAAAAAAATGAGTCAAATAAAATAATAGATACAGAGAGAGGTGGTAACAAAAGAGTGAGGTATAGATAAAGAGTAATAATAAATGAGGGGTGAGAGAAATATTATGAAAAATGAAGAGAGTAAGAGAGAGAGAGAGAGAGAGAAGGATAAATAGAAAGAAAGTGATAAAGAAAATGATAAAAAGAGATAGGCATCGATAGAAGAACAAAATGGCGGTTAGAAAGATAGATAAAGAAAAAGATAGTAGAGAAATTAGGAGAGAGAAAGAGAGAAACAAAGGTGCAAAAAAAATGAAGAGAGTAAGAAAGAGAGAGGGAGAGAGGGAGAGAGAGAGAAAAAATGAAAAATAGAAAGAAAGTGATAAATAAAATGATAAAAAGAGATAGGCATCGATAGAAAAACGAAAGGAACGTTAGAAAGATACATGAAAAAAGAGAGAGAAAGAGAGTTTAGAAATTAGGAGAGAGAAAGAGAGAAAGAATGATGCAGTAATATAAAGAGAGAGAAAACAGAGAAAGTGAGAATAAAAATGACAAAGAGAGATAGAAATATATCGAATGACAAAGAGGAATGGTAAAAAGATTCATAGAGGCAGAGAGAGAAAGAGAGATAGAGAAAGAGAGAGAGAGAGAGAAAGAGAGAGAGTTGAGAACTCAAAAAGAAAATGACGAAGAGGGAATAGTGACAGGGATAAAGAAAAGGAAAATGGCAGATAGAGAGAGAGAAAGTAAGAGAGAATAACAAAGAGAAAAAGATAAAGAAGAAAAGACAATTACGGACAAAAGAAAATGAAAGATACAAAGAGAGGTGACAACAGAAGAGAGAGAAATAAACAAAGAGAGATAATAAATCAGGAGAGACGAAATTATTCAGAAAAATTCATAGAGAAAATGATAAATAGAAAGATGAGAAAGAAAATGAGAAAGAGAGACGGACATCTATATAGAAACAAAGGGGGAGTTACAAAGTTACGCAGAGACAAAGAGAGAGGGAAGAAATTAGGAAAGAGAGAAAGATGCGGAAAAATGAAGAGAGAGATATAGTGAAAACGAAAGGAAGATAAAGATATATAGAGTGAAAAAGAGGAAAGGTAGAAAGATACAGAGAGACAATGAGAGAAAGTGAGTAAAAAAGAAAGATAACATAAGAAAGAAGGTAACAAAGAGAGATACGGAGAGAGAGAGAGAGAGAGAGAGAGAGAGAGAGAGAAAGAGTGAATACTAGAAAATGAGAGAGAATACAAAAGAGACAAGGAGTAATAGAAATGATCATATAATGTTTTCATTATTATACTTCTTACTTTTATACTATCTCTTACTGTGACAAATCGTTTTACAAATAAGACGGTCCAAGATGGATAACACTGATAAGAGCCTTTCATGCTTCTCCGTCCGTTCTGTGTTTGTAGCTTCATTTGCAATAGTTTTCAAGGATCAATAACATAAGCCCAACAATGAGAACAGTCACACCATGGCGAGCACTCAGCGACAAACAGAACATACCAACATCATAACATTACTATCTTCCTAACACTGATGAGTTCGTATTCTGTTATGGCCTCGACGGCCTACAGTGAAATAGTTATTATTCCCGCTCTTTTTGTTGATATTAGCGGCGGTAAAGGCAGATGGAAACGGAAAGAGTTTTGGCGATAAGCTGTGTACAATTCGTGTCAGCCAAAATGCCGATAGGATTAGATTGATACACACATTGAGTTTAGAATGAGATGAATTAGAAAAGAGAACGGAAAATGTCGGGAGATTAGCTGAAAGGCAGTAGGGAAAGGATAAGACGAGAGAGAATCTTAAAAAGGAAATAATGCAGAAAGAAGGGGTGGGAATGATAAAGTGAAAAACGGATAAATACAACGAGAAGAAGAAGAAAAAAAGGAAAACAAAGATAAAAAGGAGGGAGAGAAGAGTAAAAATGTATAAATATCGACAATAGAGCAAGAAAGGAAACAGAAATCTGTCTATATTTCTGAGATGAGGTAATATGTACACTATTTAAATTATTCGGAGTATTGTCCTCATCTTTGTCGCTATATTTATTACAACGTTTCGGCTTTTCAGTATTTGTATATATTTCTGAGATGAGGTATTATGTACACTATTTACATTATTTGGACTATTGTCCTCATCTTTGTCGCTATATTTATTACAAACTCCGGCCTTCTTCAGGTGGTTGGAATGTCGAACTAAACCTTTCATTTCGCTCGCTGGGTTAGACTGTTCTAGTTCCAGGAGCCAGTTATCAGTTATCTCCTGTTAATTCTCCTCTCCAAGTTCTCCACTGCCTTATTGAAATCACACTCTCTGGGTCCTGTCACCGAAGCTAACTAACGTCTTTATCCACTGTGCCATGTGTTCTTGAGGACATCTGTGTATAAATATCTGAGTATTATTAGCCTAATGTCTTCAGCAACCGTTTTTTACAAGTGCTCATATGGAATGTTTGCTATTATCATTGTTTTCTTTTTTATCAGAGCTCATATTGCAATTTTCGTTATTATTATTGCATTACTTTGGCACTCCTTATTATTGGTTTCCATACTGTATTCATTTCTATGCTTGGTTGGCTCATTTTTTGTGGCCTAGCATATGTGCTGATTCCTTAAGTTTACGAATTTTCCAATGATGTTCTTTGTCTATGATTTCAACCTGATCCCATAGAGGGCGGTGATCTTCCTTTTCTCTCCATATGTGGTCAGCCACGCCTAATTTTTCCACTTTCCCTCGTGTTACAATTTTCTGGTGTTCTTGAAGCCTTACCTTAAGGGGGTGCCTGTCTCCCCTTTATATTTCTTTCTGCAACTACACGGTATGGCCTACATACAGTCTTTAGTTATGTTCTCACTTATAGGGGGGTCTTACTCGGGAGAGGTATCTGCGAAGTGTCGTCCAGCTTTTGAAGTTTGTCCTGATGTTATATGGACCACAGATCCTTTGTATTTTCTCTGTTAACACTCTACATCAGGCAGGCAGACTGTTTTCTGAATGTTGTCCTCCTCTTGTACCCGCATATCCCTATTTATTGCGGATGCTGCCATGTAACCAGGGTAATTGTTACGTTGTAGCGTACTGCTTATACTGACCAATTCTTTATCTAATGTCTCTGGGTCGCCACTTATGACTTTTGCTCGGTGGTGTAAGCAACGAACGATTCATTTCTTTACGCTGTATGGATGGTGGGAGTTGAAATCGAGGTACTGTTCGGTGAATGTCGGTTTGCGGTATACGGATGTCTTGAACCCATGCTCTATTAGAGATATTAGAACATCCAGGAATGGGACTGTGTTGTTACTCTCTTTCTCCATCGTGAACTCTATCGAAGGTCTTACTGAGTTTACATGGTCCACGAGAACCTGGTCATCTTCCTGGTGTTGCCAGAGTATGAAGATGTCATCTACGTATCTTAACCATAGAGTTGGATTAGAGATATAGATTCTAATGCCATTTCCTCAAAGTATTCCATGTATATATTCGCCATTGCTGGTGATAATGGCGAACCCATTGCTAAGCCCTCATCCTGTCGATATATGTGTGATCCAATTAAGGTGGTGAGGAACTTTGAGAGGGAATTAACAGGAGATAACTGATAACTGACATCCATTAGACATGGCACATAGAAATAGAACAGTCTACCCCAGCGAGCGAAATAAAGGGTTCAGTTCGACATTCCAACCACTGAAGAAGGCCGGAACGAACAACGGTCGAAACGTTGTGATAAATATGGCAACAAAGATGAGGATGAGAGTCCGAACAATGTAAATAGTGTACATAATACCTCATCTCAGAAATATAGACAGATACTTGAATAAGTTCTCGCTGGTTTTTCATAAAAAGGAATGTGTTATTTACAAATATTAGTAAGAAACATGTCACTGAAACTATTGTCTATCGCTAGCCACTATTTACCCATCTTTCTGGCAGCATTTGAATTCCATGTTGGAAAAACGACACGTCTAGTGAGGTTAAACTTCCCATTTAAGCGTTTCCAAGTAGGTTTTCACCCGTTTTGCAACATGAGACCTAGCGTTGTCATGTTGCAATATCATTTTGTCGTGTCACAGCTTGTATAGCGACCCATTTCTTTCTTCAATGCTCGGCTCAAACGCATCAATTGTAGTCAATATCGTGATTCTTCCGGTCGGTTTGATTCGGTCGGTGTAGTTTAATATGGATTAATCAGTCCATATTAAACTACACCGACCGAATAACCAGCTGTTCCCACCAAATGCAGAGCAGAAGTTTCGAACCATGGATATTCGGTTGATGCATGGCCGGGCTTACCCCACGATCTTCGTGCGCTTAGGGTTATCCTAGTGTATCCACTTTTCATCGCCGGTCACGATACGATGCAAAAAGCCTTTCCTTTCCTGCCATTGAAGCAGCTGTTCACATGTGAGAATACACTGCTCGACGACTCTCGGCTTCAACTCGGTCTGCATTCAATGTTCATGTTTTTGAATCATTCCTAATGCTTTCAAATGTTTCGAAACTGTTGTGTGATCAACTCCTAATGATTCTGCAAGTTCAGCTTGTGTCTGACATGAGTCTTCATGAAATAATACCTCCAATTCTTCGTCTCCAAACCTCTTCGGTGCGCCAGAGCGTTCTTTATCTTCAACATCAAAATCATTATTTTGAAGCGTCTAAACCAATCTATAGATGTTGTTTCCGACAGAGCATGGTCACCGTGAGTCTCAACAAGAATTCTGTGTAATGTAACTACAGATTTCTTTTGAGTAAAGTAGCGCAGTAAAATTTCCCGCAAATACACTTTCTTTGGCGCGAAATCCGACATGTTTAACGCTATGAAAAACAAATTTGTTTACACTTCGGCGAAATGACATACATTGAATTTCGAGCTTGCTTATAGGACTTCCTTATACATGTGTTACCATCTGGAACTACGTGCACGCAGTTCTGGGAACGCCATCTGCAGGAAAACAGATTATCGTTACCTCTTCGAGTTACATCTGCTTATCTATTTTAGTTGTTGCTAATGTTGAAAGTCTTCAAGTGATGTGGTTTCTGTTATTTGGTAAAGTTCTTGTTTGTGATTGTGTAGCGCCAGTCCATGAAGTTCGAAGAGGGATGTTTCTTGCTCAGACCGACACGCTTCACACCCTAGAAGTTATTTTAACCATCGATCCGAGAAAGAAGTTGTATACAACTAACAGTTCATTGGAGAAGAGAATAAGGAGATAGGAAGGAAGATAAAACGTAGACAAAGGCAAAAGGTAGAAGAAAATGGTCCAGCCACATAAAATAATGATACGGGGCCAGGAAAGGAAGAAAAAAGCAAAGTAGGAGGAGGAGAAAAAGGAAAGAGAATGAAATTGCGTAGATAGTCGCCATCTTTTGACACAATAAAACTTAGGATCATGACAGAGTAAAAGAAATGAAATAAATGAAAAATGGGAGTCTCTTGTAGGGAAATATCATAATGCAGCGGCTTTCGACTACATCACGTTGAAACACAAGTTCCCGTACTACTATCAAAGTTAAGCAACATCGAGCATAGCCAGTAACTAAAATGGGTGACCGCTTGGAAATGTGAGCTTGGATATGTGGGTCGTGCAATGAATAATGGCTGGGAATTGTTAATCAGGAAGCCGAGTTCGAATTCCAGTTGGGTTCATTATATTTACTTATACGCAAATACCCGTAGGAAAGATATGTAGCCACCTCTTCTCCTTGCTAATTAGTAAAGCTTGTGCCACTAGAACCATTATAATTTCCCAAAAATAAAGAAATTTAATTTATGCAAAAAATATTTAGATTGTTGGCTTTAAATAACCCATAAGGATGTTGATATGCCGCTAAACAAAACAACGAAATCATAATGGAAAATTGAATCTTACAACTTGAAATTTGTTATTGACCATTGATCTGCGCCCAAAAAGCGCAGGCCTGTTTAGGGATTTTTATAAGAGATCGACAGTTGCCAATGCAGAACGTCTCCCTCTTCACGCCACCAATGTTCTCCAAGGGAAAGATAATGCAAACAATACAGCTTGGCACCGATGTCGTCGCAAGAGTGCAAGTCCAGACATGACATCGGACTGTCTAAGGGGGTCCGGCTCCGGATGACATCGGACTGTCTTAGGGGGTCCGGCTCCGGATGACATCGGACTGTCTAAGGGGGTCCGGCTCCGGATGACATCGGACTGTCTTAGGGGGTCCGGCTCCGGATGACATCGGACTATCTTAGGGGGTCCGGCTCCGGATTTGAATTCAGAGTTATCCTTCTCCTATTCTGCTTCAACCGACCCAGACTGTGCAACCCTTTTTAGTTTGACTTTTTTCTTTTCCTAGAATAGTTGCCACCAAACGGCTGTACAACTATAGCTTCCGGGGAGAAGAGAGACATTCATAACTTTCCCAAGGGTATTAGCAATCGAAATTCAAACTCGCCTCTTTCGACTTCTCAATCCGAGCCTCAATCCATTACTTCAACTCTAAATCCTGAGATTTATTTTAATTCATATATTTGTGCGTTGATAATCAACGGTCAGGGATTCCTGTCAGTAATATACATGTGATGCGGAATATTTTGACTTATTTTTATTAAAATGATAAGTCAAAGCATTCATTCACTGTAATGATTAAATTATAGACATGTAGAATTTGAAAAGCAAATAAAGAAAATAAGCAGATGTCAAGAGTTTCATCGTACATTTAGATGGAGAACTGACATAGCCAACTTATAACTGAAATAGTTTAATATTTAATATTAACCTTCTGATAAAAATATTAACTTCACAAGAACGGCTCGTACATACAATGCCATATTTTTATGAGGCGGCAATCATGGCAGCGAATTTAATTTGCTGAAAATGGGCTTGACCAAAAGCTTTAAATCGAATTAAAAATCAACCAAATATTAAAACGTAGAAAATTAAAGGGGATAACGCTTATAGTGCTGTTTGAAAATTATGTATCACTAGCAGCATGGCCCGGGCTTGATTCAAAAATTGTACGACTAATACAGCAATCACTATCACTTGACTTAAAATATTTTTGCCTTTCCGTGCCTTTAAAGGAGTGCCCTTTGCCGTGATGATGCTGCTACATGCCTTACTTCTTGCCTATCTCACACTGCGAAGTTTTTCTAAGGTCTATACTAAACATTAAATCTGTTACGAAAAAAGAACTAAACAAAATGAACACAAAACGATCAACTTTAAAAAAGGACTCGTAACTGGAAAAACCGAATGAAAAAAGAATGTTAACAACAAATATCTTTTCACACCCAACCCAGTTCTGCGGAATCAGAATCAACGTTGAGTTTAAGCAAGCGAATGAGCCAATTGGAGTAAAGTGCTATGCAGATTTAAATTTTTCTCACTTGTGACGAATGCAGCTATCGATTTTTTTGGCATGCTAGCATGCTAGTTAACATTTGTGTCAGTCAGCTGTTGGCTCTCACGCTGGCCAATAGAATCTTCTTGCCTATTCGTGGCAGTCCGCTATAGGCTCTCACTCTGGCCAGTAGAAAATGGCCGCAAACTACATGAAAACTGCCGTAGAAGCAATAAAAATCGATTATTTCCACTATCGATGGGAGTTGGGAAATGCAAAGTCGGTCTTGGCCTCTTGCTAACTTGGAGCATGTGCATGTAAATTTTGCTGCAAATCAGTCGAAAATTATGGCCGTGCATTCGTCACACACACACACACACACACACACACACACACACACACACACACACACACACACACACACACACACACACATCCTGCCTTTTATAGATAGAGATATAGTAGTAGTAATCCAAAAAATTCAAAATTACCTATAGGCCTATTTCAACCAACGAAAACTTCGTCAGTCTTATTCAGCCCCGGTATTCAGACTGAGTTCGTGTCAGAATTAGAGATTTAACTGTGACAGCATTCCAACAACTGATACAGAATTTTCTTTAGTAGTATTTATTTGCTCTGTATAATACATTGAGCTCTTATTGTGGGTCAGTTTTAATATTTTATATTACTAGGATACACTTGGATTCTATACCAACGGATTTATTACGTGTACTATATATAAATAGTGTGAGATAGATATGAATAGAATTGGTTAGATATTAACAGAATGAGAGATCGATTGATAGACAGACACATAGTGAGATATATAAAAATGAATATAATTAGATTGATATGAACAGAATAAGATATACAGACATATAAATATGAAGAAACTCATATAGATAGATAGATATATAGATAGATAGATATAAATAAATAAAATAGATACATAGATTGTAAAAGATAGATAGATAGATTTACAGAGGTAAATTTCAAACCACGGGCATAGACAGATTTGAAGGGTTTGACTTAATTATTTTTCCTGACCCAATTCCATTGGATCGATAACCATAATTTTTCTCCATTCAGATTTCTGCACTTATTTCATCAATTGGTGCACTTTTGGAGGCTATCCATGTAGAATTACTCAGTTTGGGCTGCTATCCAGGGCTACATCTCATTAACCAATATGTCGAAATTCTGACAGTGCCTGCTTTTCAAATATAACATTTTCCTAGTTATGTGGCCAGTGAGAATAAGGAGAATTTTGAAATTACAGATACGTGCTTCCGTACTTTCTCTTCTTATTGAATTGCTACACTACACTCATCTAGTGTTGCACACAGAGTCTGGTCGTTAAGTGTGTATGTATCTTCCAGTCTGGGGCAAAGTAGATGTTTCATAGTTTTATGATTGCCCGCATTGGCAGTTGGGATCAACATCGCTGGCATATCCCCTTTGCTGAAGTCGACCAACATCTGCTAAAAGTCGATCTAAACTGGACTAGAAGGGCCAGGTATCGCTGGAGCCAGCAGGGGAGGGATTCTGTAGGGCTGAGAGAGAAGCTGTGTTGTACGTTGTTAAGGTGGCTGCAGTACAGGGACAGACGCTGACTAGGGGCTATGTTGTTCAGTGGTTCGGCTGAGTGTAAAACTCTGTCTTGACTTGAGCCTCGTTGTGATTGGTTCACAGCCGTGGAGTGGATGCTTCCTTTTGTGTGACATAGGGCTTAGACACTAGTGCACTGTCTTGAAAGCTCTGGGCACATTCATCGAGCATGCTGTGTCAATAGGTTTTGATATGAACTTGCTTAATGATTATAGAAACGGATTTTTAAAAATATTTATTTAACATTTTTACTTTTTTACAATAATATACACACTATACAAGGCCCAAGAAGCACTCGAGGTAGATGGTTATAGAGTACATGTCACAGTTAACGTGGATATAACAGAAAGATAACTCCAGGTTTAGTTAGTATTGATTGAAGAAACATCCACTTGGGAGTTGGTTCCACAGTGCAGCGGTTACCTGGGGAGAAGCTGCCGAAGTGGAACTTACATCATAACAATGGAATACCAATGGAAGGTGGATTGTTCTTTACACTGTGGGTGGCATGACGGATCTTAGCTGTCAAGGGTAGAACTGGTGAAACCAAAGAATCTACTTCGTCTGAACACTTTCCATAAAGTTAGCTATAGAGCAGTGAGAGGCTTGCAACTTTTCGTCTGTGGGAAAGTGGTTGTAAGGTGGGAAAAATTTCATCACCTACAAGGACATGGAAATGCTTTTGTACTCCATTGAGAACGCCTATCCGCACAAGCTTCCCGAGTCGTACACGAGGTCTATAGGAATGGTTATCGGACACTCTCCTCCCGGAAACCCCCCCTTGGTTAACTCCCTCTCAGCCTTTGTCTGATTTAGATCTTCCCATTACCGATCTAAATGAAGAGGGCAATCGTATTTCGGTTGGCAGAGGTGCGGTCAGTGCTGCCAGCGGCGGTTCTTTGCGTGCCAGCATACCTACCAAAGAATTCGATATCTTTTTGTTATCTCTCGCCGATGGTACTAAGGACGGATGCTCGTAAATTTCATCTGTAAATCCGTTGTCATGTTCACCAACATAAGTAGCTGCCGTCTTTGACACTCCAGCAGCATCAACGATGTGCTGACCATGATCACCATAGTCTGTGAATGTAGAATCCAGCGCAGTAAGTAATTTGTTCAATGAAACAACGCCAATAACACTAGCAGCATTTTCTACTGGCCAGAGTGAGAGCCTATAGCGTCCATTTTTAAAGCTGATCGTTTTGTGTTCATTTTGTTTAGTTCTTTTTTCGTAACAGATTTAATGTTTAGTATAGACCCAGTTCTGCGGAATCAGAATCAACGTTGAGTTTAAGCAAGCGAATGAGCCAATTGGAGTAAAGTAGCATGCAGATTTAAATTTTTCCCACTTGTGACCAATGCAGCTATCGATTTTTTTGCATGCTATCATGCTAGTTAACATTCATTTCAGTCAGCTGTTGGCTCTCACGCTGGCCAATAGAATCTTCCTGCCTATTCGTGGCAGCCAGCTCTCACTCTGGCCAGTAGAAAATGGCCGCAAACTACATGAAAACTGCCGTAGAAGCATGGAAATATCGATTATTTCCACTATCGATGATGGGAGTTGGGAAAAGTAAAGTCGGTCTTGACCTTCCCGCTAACTTGGAGCATGTGCATGTAAATTTTGGTGCAAATCCGTCAAAAATTGTGGCTGTGCATTCGTTACACACACAAACATATCCTGCCTTTTATATATATATATATATACATATATATATATATATATACATATATATATATATATATATATATACATATATATATATATATATATATATGGGGGGGGTCTGTGTTTGTGGGGGTGTCTGTGGGTGTGTCTACTTGAAATGTTCTGACCCCCACCTTCTCGAAATCATTATTTGAAAGATGAAAAATAATTGAGGAAGTAGGAACTTAGGTTATTTAGATTAGCTTTTTTACGGCTTATCAACCTTTGTTTATTTAAAACCGAAACATAATTCAGATTGTAAGAGGATGTTTACAGTTCCATTTCTTCACAAACCGTCTCCCAATCTAAGTACTGACGGGACTTATCTTTGATAATCGAACGAAAAAATTTGGTGTCGGCGAAAGGAACTCCAGAAGCGACGTGCCAAATGTATTAAATTGCAGAATGAAATAGCAGGTACATTTCATATCACCCGGTCATTCTTCGTCGAGTCGAGAAATTTTCAACATATATCACACACACTATTATACACTCTCTCTCTTATAGACACACTCTCTCTCTCTTTTTATATATATATATATATATATATATATATATATATATTGTGTGCGTGTACATCATTTATTTACCGTTTTCCTTTTTCCCTTGCGAAGAATAAAAACTGCCAAGTTATAACTAAAAGATGCACAATGTACACACACACACACACATACACACACACACACACACACACACATATATATATATATATATATATATATATATGCTGTTATCTGTCAGTTGACCCCTCCATCAGCCAAAAGACGTATGTAACCAATCCATCATTCTATTCATCTCAATATCCTAAACATGTTTCTTCGCTTCCTTTTTTTGCGAAGGTGACGACATCCGTTAAGTCGATTCCAAGAGATACCATCACTGCTCTTTGCAACCCAACGAGAGTCGATTACATCGAATAGTATTTTTTACTTCCGTTTTTCAGACGTGCAGAAAGATTCGCCTTCCGATTTCCTTAGGCATGATTCGTTTTTTTTTTAAAACAATTCAAAACATATAATTCTATCAGACATCTTATCTGACACAAGCTGTAATACCGTTTATGCAGGACAGTGCGTCAAAAAAAGGCGAGTTCAATCCCCCATTTTTCCAGTGCACGTTATCATTCCTTGGAGTTAGTTTCAGAAAATTCGCGTTATGATTGCGCCGTTCAACATGAATACTAGCAGTTTAGTCTCATTGAACCAGATACTAATCTTAAACTAGCAATGAGCTTCGTGTTATCTCGTCGTGCTAACTTATTACATGAAGTTTGCTAATATTGTCTTGTAACAGCTCTGCGATATTTACAAAGGATAACAATACGAGTGGAGTCTGTATCACACTATGCGTGAAGCTCTGCTAATCAGTTACAGAAACCCTAAAAATGGTTAGTAAGGATTTGGGAAAACTTTTCTTAAATTGAGCAGAGGATCTTGAATAGTACGCACGGATCAAGGCCAGTCGAGTATCGGTTCAGGATGATGAGCATTCATGGCGACTAGTTATGAGCAAAACGCCAGAAACTATGGAAAAATGCAGAACTCATACATGGGAATTTTGAA
Organism: Acanthosepion esculentum; assembly: GCA_964036315.1. Classification (NCBI taxonomy): domain Eukaryota; kingdom Metazoa; phylum Mollusca; class Cephalopoda; order Sepiida; family Sepiidae; genus Acanthosepion; species Acanthosepion esculentum. The sequence continues at coordinate 109,364,117 of OZ038488.1, forward strand.
TTTAAACAATGTTTTGTATATTATTTACTGGAGTAACGGTAATAGTAATATTAGCCGTTTTCTTATAAGGAAACATTCGGCATTCATTGAACCCGCAGCTAGCTTAATTTTTTTCCAGAAAAATATGTCGTCCTGGGTATGACGATAAACTACATCCGCGTTCTGGCTAAGACGATAACCTACGTCCAACAGCAAGGCCTCTGATCAGGAGGTTCTGAGGAGCGTGGAACCACCTCTTAATTGCTGGTGTTCCCAGGCCCACCCTGACCCAGGGTGGTAGCACCTTCTAGGGCCCCATCTATGGGCAAATAGTTACCCCCGAAACTGACGTAAAAAGCATTATAAAAGTGTAAAAATAGGTTTTAATACCAGAAATACTTTGTAAAAAATTATTACCAGAAATAAGTTTTTAAAGAAAAAAAAAAAACTATTACCAGCAATATATTTTTGAAAAAAGAAAACGATTACCAACAATATATTTTTGAAAAAAAAATTTTACCAACAACATATTTTTTGAAAAAATATTCCAGCAATATATTTTTGTGAAAAATATTACCAGCAGCACGTTTTTTTTAAAAAAAAGTTACCAGCAATACATGTTTTAAAATAATATTACCAGCTATACATTTTTGAGAGAAAAATATTACCAGAAAGAGATTTTTGACTAAACAAAATATTACCAGAAAAAAAAAAAGTTGTCGGCATTAAATAACCCATTGAGGTTGATATGCCGTAAAACCAAAAAATCCAAACCAATATATACTGAGATAGATAGATAGATAGTTAGATAGATAGATAGATAGATAGATAGATAGATAGATAGATAGATAGATAGATAGAAAATATTACCAGCGATAAAAAGCTTGTCGGCATTAAATAACCCATTGTGGTTGATATGCCGTAAAACACAACAAACCAAACCAGGAAAATAAGTTAATCATGTCCCGTAACTATTATTGTCCTTCCAGGTATTGATAGGGCTTCCTTGTTAGGCTTTTCTTTGAAGTTTTCTTGCTAACCTCTTGATTATGTCATTATTTTCTCAACAATTCATACGTGATATCAACTTCATTTTTTTTTACTGCTGCTGAAAAACCCTCGAGTTATGTGGCATATCCTTTTTGTTCCATAATGACATACGTTTTTAAAGACAAATCGGTGAAGATTTTCTAATAGAAGCCGATATTTTATTATTCCTGATAATTTATACATTAAAAAAAATAAGATACAGCAGGTTCAACTTGCTTCGCATGCTGACCGAAAGAATAGATCATTTCCATTAAACTAAAAGTTAAATTTGTGAGAGGTCAAGGAACGTGTATGTGCCTAAGCATATCAACTACCCACATTAACAAGAGATATATTCAGAAAGTATTACATTCAAATTATTAGAATATTGTTAATCACTATATATATATATATATATATATATATATATATATATATATATATATATATATATATATATATATATATATATATATATATATACATATATATATATATAGTTTTAAGGTGTGCTATATTTATGGGATAAAGTTCTCAAGATCAGATATAGAGCGTATGTAAGTAAACATAAAAGAAAGATTTATATAAATATGTCCTACACGGGTAAAAATATAGGAAAAAGATGAAAATGCAACTAATGTTTTTAAAAATATTTATTTAAAGTAACTTTACTGGTTTCACAGTTGTATGATTTTCAAAACTTAAATTGAGTTAGATAGGCGTGGGGCTATGCTATGACGTGCCTCCCAACCTAATGGAGATGGAGAATTCTTTCAGTTTTATGCATTCTCCAGAGCCAGCTAAATACGAAAGATTTCAAAGTATAACCATACGCCTCTACGTCTCATTTCATCTTTTGAAAATAATAAGTTTGCGAAACCGGTAAAGTTCCTCTAAATATATACTCTCTCTCTGACTATATATATATATATATATATATATATATATATATATATATATATATATATATATATATATATATATATATATATATAAGTGAACATAGAAGTCAACACTTAGAGGCGACAGTCATGCTAGATGCAATCATCGGCCCGGTTTGTTTCATGCTAGATGCAATCAGTGGCCCAATGATTGCATCTAGCATGAAACATGCTGTCGCCTCTAAGTGTTGACTTCTATGTTTACTTTTATATTTACACACGCTAGATCACTGATATTGAGCACTTTATCCCATAAATATAGCACACTTTAGGACTATATTTCATCATATATATATATATGTGTGTAATTCATCGAGTCCAGAAGAATACTCAACAGAATGCAGGCCGTTTCGTCCTATTTTGGGACTCAGCAGCTGTACGCATCCACTACCGAGAATCGAACCCAATTTTACCTAGCTATCTATATATATATATATATATATATATATATATATATATATATATATATATATATATATATATATATCCAGGTAAGATGAGAAATATTAGAGTACAATTCCAACGTTCGTAAAATTTTATTTAAAAGAGCGCTCAATACGAAGTAGAGCAATATTCTTTATTTTAGGATATTATACCAAAAACATGTCAAAATCGCTACACAATTGCAGTCGTGTTTCGATTTGTATCAATGGGTCTCATCAGGCGATTGTAAATTTAGTGTAGCGATTTTGACATGTTTTTGATATAATATCTTAAAATAAATTATATATAAATCATCGTTAATGAAAGGGAGATAACTCTACTATATCAAAAAGTTGTTAACATTAAAGTAAAAGCGATATGATGCATTATATAGTAAGTGTGATTTTACGAAAGTATTACACTGTGTTAGTGCTATCAAGAGTCAAGTTGTCTTTACCTTGCTCCGAGCCTTTTGTAACATAGAACAGGTTAATCAAATAGCAAAGAGTAAAAACTTATGGGAGGAAATAGGTCAACTGAACTAATCTATTTACAAATCCGTTTGTAATAAAATACTCGATATTTCAAATATGATGTTTTAACTATTGTCGAGATTTATTATAAATAAAATACAATTTTGGCACAAGGCCTAAAAGGGGGAAGGGTTGAAGCTGGTCGTCACTGACTATCTTATACTTAGCTAATCCGATTCACGACACATTCACTCGTTACAAATTGCACATCTACCATTCATCATCATTCAGTCTTCCATATACCATAATGCCGCATACACTCAGGGGCCTACAAAAAACACAACCACATGACATAAAAATTTAATGAGCATAAAAAATCTATATATACAAATTTGTAAAAGATACTGTTATGGTCCAATATCCACGCAGCACGGTTATGGTCCAAGGTTAGGACCAAGGAAGAACAACACAAGAGTAGTAAACATCAAAGATATATTACAACAGAAATATAATACAAGAAGTTGAAGGTGTTAGTATTAACTGTCAGTCTGGTTTAGAGTGAACTAATATGTCTTGACTCGTTAGGTCTCGACTCGTTCCTCCCCTCTCTCTCAGAGAGGCGCAGTATTCATAGAGTCAGGAAGAGTCCATTATCGTTATAGGTAAGTTCCCATAACAGATACGCGATGGGGTGGGGGGAGGAGCCTAAAAACAAACTAAAATATAAAAAAACAAACAAAATAAGATTGATAACTGTTGGACTCGTCAAACACTCAAAAGATTTAAGAGAGGCCGCTGTATTTTGTGTTTTTAACAAAATCAAGAAGCTCTCTTTCTAAGGGAAAGGAAAAGGATAAAATAGATACGGCCATTGGGAAGAAAAATAGTTGACTGAGTCAAGATGAGAAAAGATGAGGCAAAAACAAATTAGGGGGGTTGGGAATCTCGATTTGGGTCATAACCAAAGAAGGAGCCTTGAACAGATCGAGAACTAAACTTACACTAACTAGGTACACAAGTTTTGTTAGCTGTGACTGTAACTGTACAACACTATCTCTATCTATAAAAGGCAGGATGTGTGTGTGTGTGTGTGTAACGAATGTACGAATGAACGAATTTTCAACGGATTTGCACCAAAATTTACATGCACATGCTCCAGATTTGTGGAAAAGGCCAAGACCGACTTTGCATTTCCCCACTCCCATCGATAGAGGAAATAATTGATATTTTCATGTTTCTACGGCGGTTTTCATGTAGTTTGCGGCCATTTTATATTAGCCAGAGTGAGAGCCAACAGCTGACTGACACCAATGTTAACTAGTATGCAAAAAAATCGGTAGCTGCATTGGTTACAAGTGGGAAAAATTTAAATCTGCATAGCACTTTAATCCAATTGGCTCATTCGCTTGATTAAACTCAACGTTGATTCTGATTCCGCAGAACTGGGTTGGGCGTGTAAAAGTATTTGTTGTTAACATTCTTTTTTCATTCGGTTTTTCCAGTTACGAGTCCTTTTTTAAAGCTGATCGTTTTGTGTTCATTTTGTTTAGTTCTTTTTTCGTAACAGATTTAATGTTTAGTATAGAGTATGCTGCTAGTAACCTATATAATGCAGAAGTCAGTTGAAACTTCTTTTCATCCATTTATCTAAATTATAACCATAAAGTATCATTTCAAAAGTGAAAGATTTCAAGTTCAAACTTTAAGAAAAGTAGTCAGAATGTATGAACAAAAGATATCAGTTTCAACCGACAGTTAAAATATGTTTAATTTCAGTTTTTAATTAATAAACAAGAAGCTTTAGACTTCCCGCTTTTTTCATGAATGTTGAAGTACTTGGTGTACGTTGTGTCCCAATGTTTTATATACAATATCTAATTCGTAGTTTTATTTCCCCTTCTAGCGTCTTCTTTGTTTTCGCTTAATGTACCGTTTTGTAAATACATGATCAGGCCTTGAACGGAGAAGCCATTTACCCCAATCGATTTCCCAATGTTTCTAACGTCTCACGTTTCCAGATCTGAAAACTCTTGTAAAAAAAATTAACAAATTCGACTTGGAATTTTTTGAAATCTTTTTCTTTGTGAGTTTGTATCTTTAGAACAAGTTGCGTTGAATTGTGTTCAAATATATCTTTGAGACATGACATATTCCGATTGCTTTAATGTATATATAAACATAATAAACGCTTATTCAGCGAGGAAATATTTCTTGAAACTATCATACCGTTAATCGAGAGCTATGCCAGAAAAGAATATTCCCAGTTTGCATTATAGCTATGATTAATACGCGGACGATACAGAATAGATGAAAGAAAGGAATGAAAAATCTCCCTAGTTCTCAAAGTGATTTTTCTACTGATATATAAATACTTATCACTAATTTCTCCGAGACAGAGAAATTATAACATATGCATACAACAAGCAGTGTGAAAGTGAGAAAAGCGAGAGAGTCTTACTTGTAATATTATTCCATGGAAAAATGTGCAGGTCGGCGGTGTCTACTATGAATCTGGTGTCACACATAGTTGTCTATGTATGCCCTACCAATTGTCAAGTCTGTCTTTGCAGTTTATATAGCAACTCGTGTGGGCAGACACATCTTAACGCTAGACGTGCTAATTACAAAACTGGATATTGTCACTCTTTGAATTGACATCACTCACCAACCATCATATGACCTTCGTGGCATGTCGTCGATAACGACGACAGCATGTCACCTTCATAACGGTGTATGGAGGCAAATGGCGATTATCTCCCTTTTGCGGAAATGAAGTCACGAAGGTCATATGACGGTGGGTGAATGACGTGAATTCAAAGAGTGACAAAAGCCAGGTTGGTAGAAGCTTACAAGTTATCGAATAATTTTGTCTAGGATTTGATCAGAACTTAAGAGAGATTATTTCTTAAGTGAAAAGAAAATTATTACCACATCCGTGTCTGGGGTGTGTTGACTAGTATTAACAATAGTAGGATTTATCCAGCTACGTACGGCGTGGAACGTCAATTGCTAGTAAAAATGCAACGTAAAACGAAATATAAGAAATGCTGCTGAAGACAAAGTATGTATATACAGCAGACTTATCTTCGAATGCATTCGGATCTATAGTTTTTCATTTACATTATTTACATTATTCAAACAGTTATCCTCATCTTCATTGTCATATTCACAACGTTTCGGTCGTTGTACGCTCCTGTCTTCTCCAGGTGGCAGGATCTCTGAGATGAAGTATTATGATTACTTACATTATTTACATAATTCGGACTGTTGTCCTCATCTTCATTACAATATTCACAACGCTTCGGCAGTTATACTCTTCGGATTTCTTCAAGTGATTTGATCTCTGAAATATTATCATTACTTGCATTATTTAAATTATTCGGACTGCTATCCTCATATTCATTGCCATATTTAGAACTTTTCGTCCGTTGTACACTCTTGTCTTCTTCAGGTGATTGGCTCTCTGAGATGAGGTCTTATGATTACCTGCATTATTTACAGTATTTGAACTATTATCTTCATCTTCACTGCCATATTCACAACATTTCAGCCATTCTACGCTGTGACCTTCTTCAGGTGGTTCGGATTTAGAACCGAACCCTTTATTACGTTCACCAAGATAGATTGTTCTAGTTCAACGTGCCATGCCTCTTTAGGATGTTTCAGTTATTTCCCTTTAAATTCAGTCTCCAATTTTTTTCGTTCACCACTGCTTGAGGACACATGGTCCAATGGATAAAGATGTGGTTTGCTTCCAGTGAATAGACCCAAAGAGTTGTGAGTTCAATACCAGGCTAGAGCTGTGGGGAACCAAAAAAAAACTTGGAGAGTTGAGTTAAGGGAAATAACTAAGACATCCGGAAGAGGCATGGCATGTGGAACGAGAACAATCTACCCCGGTGGAAGAAATAAAGGTTTCAGTTCGAAATTCCAATCACCTGAAGAACGCCTGAGCGTACAATGTCCGAACCGTTGTGAACGTGGCAATGAAGATGAGGATAACAGTCCGAATAATGTAAATAATCATAATACGTCATCTCAAAGATATAGACAGTTAAAGGTTTTCGTCTGGAAGAGCAGGAAATGTAAGATACCTTGCAACTTCCGTCTGCAAAACTTTTTCTTTTAACCATATCCACAAAGAACTGTTGAGATCATATCGGTATTGGAATGGTTTTAATACTATTTCTTTTGGAGGTTTAATCGTTCATTTTATATTTAATCTTATTTTGAAGATAATCATATCTTCCCAATTCATATTCGCTAGAATTACAGAATCTTTTCAGGTTTCTTGATCAAAGCGTTCACTTCTGAATCTAGCGAAACATTTCCAAACAATATTTTCATTCACGGCAAAAGTCGAGAAAAGGCAGATATCTTTTTGGCTCTTTCTACAGTGATTTCCCCATTCCCGGAAATTAAAGAGCATCCGATGACAAAACAAAATCTCTTTTTCTTTCCTTCATCTTCACTTTTAGCTTAAAAACATTTAAAATTCCCCACCCATACAGAAACTGTATGGAAAGAAGCGTTGAGATGTCACCTTTAAAAATATGCGCCCAAGTCATTTCAGTCACGAAATCTAATATTCATACGACACTTACTAAAAATGCTGCCAACATTTTTTACAACCCAATATATAAAAAGCGTGTTCTAGTTTCGAAGACATTTAATTATGTTTTATGGTTGGTGATGCTGTTTTTCACTGCCTGTTCCCATTTGCTTGCAAATTAAGATTAAGCATTCTTTACTAGGTTCTTTGACAGTCTCTGTCTATATTTCAGACATGAGGTATTATGTACACTTTTTACATTATTCGGACTATTGTCCTCATCTTTGTCACCATATTTATTACAACGTTTCGGCCGTTGTACGCTCCGGCCCTCTTCAGGTAGTCGGGATGTCGAACTGAACCCTTTATTTCGCTCACTGGGGTAGACTCTTCTAGTTCCACGTACCATGTCTAATGGATGTCAGGACACACGGCGCAGTGGATAAAGCCGTTAGTTAGATCCATGACAGGACCCAAAGAGTGTGAGTTCAATACATTGTTAAGGCGGTGGAGAAATTGGAGAGGGGAATTAACAGGAGATAACTGATAATTGACACTCATTAGACATGATACATGGAACTAGAACAATCTACCTCAGTGAGCGAAATAAAGGGTTCAGTTCGACATTCCAACTACCTGAAGAAGGCCAGAGCGTACAACGACCGAAACGTTGTAATAAATAGGGCGACAAAGATGCGGATAATAGTCCGAATAATGTAAATAGTGTTCTTTGACAGATTGCCATAATTTCTGCGTCTAATATGCATTATCAAGATAGTCTCTTCCTTAGCGTTCAACACCATTAAACAATTGGGGTTGTAAAGGGCAGAAGATGCGTGGCTATGTTCTGAAGAAATCTGAATATCTCTCTATTTACACTATTTATAATCGTTCCGCTAACGACACATGGCCAAGTGTTGATTGAATAATCCAAAAAGTGAATTGACCCAAAGAGTTCAATACCTGGCCACAGCAGAGGGATACAAAAACTTGCAGAGATGAGAAACTAAACGGAATAAACTGAAACTGGGATATCCCCCCGCCCGCAAAAATAGGCATGGCATGTGGAATTAGAACAATCTACCCCCGTTGACTAAATAAAAGTTTCTGTTCAAAATTCCAATGTATATCATGTGAAGAAGACCGGTGCATACAACGGCCGAAACGTCGTGAATATGCCAATAAAGATGAGGGCAACAGCCCGAATGATGTAAATAGTGTAAATAGTTATAATACCTGATCTCAGAAATATAGACAGATATCACTCTAACTATAACAATACACGCACACACACACACACACATATATATATATATATATATATATATATATATATATATATATATATATATATATATATATATATATTAAAGTGTGCAGCTTATATTTTATATTGTAAAGAAACAATTTATACAAAGAATTAAATAGCAATGCTAACGTGATTAATGGCGAAATCACTTCGCTAAGAGGACTTAATAAGACATTAACTTACTATCAATTCCTTGATCTTTCGGTCTGCACATATTTCGTCTTACTGCTTGCCTATTTATGCGAAAACTGCTCCCTGGTAATGAAAATTCGAAAGTACTTGGCATGTGTCTTCCATCTGACAACAACTCGAATATAAGGATCTTTTATTCAAGGAATTGATAGTATGTTAATATCTCATTAAATCCTGTTAGCGAAGTGATTTCGCCATTAATCACATTAACATTGCTATTAAATTATTTTTATAAACTATTTCTTTACGATATATATATATATATATATATATATATATATATATATATATATATATATATATATATATATATATATCGCACATTCAGTGCAGGTCGTAAGAAAAATAGGGCTCAATGTGTAATAACAGAGCTATAATTTATATTAATAATAATGAATATACAATTTCCTCCCTGTGAGCATAACTCTGAATTTGATACACAATGCAATCGTCAAGGGCTGATTAAAAACTGACCTATGCATAACTTAAATACTGATATTCATACAATACTGTAAGGATATTGGAGCACTCCATTCAAATAAGGCGACGGGTAATTATATATATATATATATATATATATATATATATATATATATATATATATATATATATATATATATATATATATATATATATATATATATATATATACCTGTAAATACAAATACTTAACTCTAATTAAATTAAATTCTACACATCTAATCTTTAGATTCAAATATAATTCAAATGGCGAAGCAGACATCATGACATATCCACACACACACACACACACACACACACACACACACACACACACACACATATATATATATATATATATATATATATATATATATATATATATATATATATATATATATAACTATAATGCCCGACAATCCGATAGGTGAAACCTTGGTAGGTTTGTCTGGCTGTCTAGGTCTAACTAGGTCTGATCTACTCACTGTATTAAGCACTTTATTTAGTTTTTTTTTGCGTACTCGAATCGGGGTCTTTTTCTTTGGGCCTTGGACTTGCATGCTAGACGATTATTTTCGGCTAAGGTAGATTTTCTTGGTTCTTTCTTTTTTTATCCCGTTTTTTCCCTTTGGTGTTGGTTTGATTATTTACAAATCAAGACAACGAATGTTTTCCGAACGAGTATAGTGTCTTATACTTATAAGACTTCTACCACTACTACTACTACTAACATATATATATATATATATATATATACAAACGCATTTATAACTATCTACATTTCAACATGTTCTCTACTAAAATTTATGCACACAAGTAAATGCACATTCATACAAATATATTCATAAAAATTATATATATATATATATATATATATATATATATATATATATATATATATATATATATATATATATATATATATATATATATATATATATATATATATATATACCCTAACATGTACATATATACAAACAAGTATATATCTATCTCTATCTATCTATTATATGAAATGGATTAAATTCGATAAATATTTTAATATATTTTTTGTTTATACGTTTTTTATGGATACACTTATTGAGTAAATGCTCTGTATCATTTTTTAATTAAACAGTAATAAATACATTTGCCAGCCTGGATGTTCGAGAAATTTCGTAGAAAATATGTGTCCTCCGGCATCAATCGAACATGCATCTTATACGGAACTGTCGTTAAGACTGATGTGCTATGACCGTACAGTCACAGAAATCTTCCAGTTTAACTAATCTCGAATTACTGCCTTTTTAAAATCAGCTAAGGTGTGTGTTTAAAAGTAATAATTCCGGCTTAATTCGGACGAGGTATATTTTCTTCGAATTTTGGCGTCACTAAATCTTTCTTTGCTATCTGTCTATATTTCTGTATTATGTACACTATTTATATTATTCGCACTATTGTCCTCATCTTTGTCGCCATATTTATAATTATGGCGACAACGATTAGGACAATAGTCCGAATAATGTAAATAGTGTAAATCTTTCTTGATCTGATATTCATCCAAGAACCGACTGGTTGACTTCACCAGTTTAATGTATATTGGTATCGTTGAAATGATTATTTCGATAATTATTTATTGTAATTGTCTTGTATTTAACGTAATCTTTGTTGTTATGCTTTTCAGAGGTAGGTCTCTGCTAGTTTTAATTCTTTGCTGAATTTCTCAACTTAGTAACTTACTTTTTAATAGTAAATAGGCTTTCCTATCGCCCGGTCTATACTCATCCTCCTTCTCTTGAACAGGTGTAGAGGTACATCCCTGGTTTCCTGTTTAGGAAGGGGTTTGCGATTCATTTCCTTTTCTCAGGCTTGAATAGGGTCCCTGTCATGAATTCTTGTGATATGTGTGGATGGTGGCAACGTCTTTTCATACTGAGGGTACCGGGTTGGTAGTTTTCTGGATGCTGTTTCCGACTGGTAGTTAGGATCCGAAACTATTGAGTAGTGTCTTGAGAGGCTGCGCTGATCAACAGTTGCATAATATCGGGGCTCTCGAAGTGCCTTGTTACGCATGGAAGCGTATCCTTGCAAGTAGCTCCGGTGGGCAACCCTAAGGCCACAATATGCTGTAGGCTGCACCAGTTCCCTTCACGCACATGTTATAGTAGACGACCGGCTGTTACCACTACCCTGGGCCTTTCCTTGCCAAAATAAGTCACCATGACTATAAGAAACCAAACATAAAACTGAGCCAGCTCAACAAAAATCACACCTAAAACACATAACCTTTCTTTCTTCAACATTCGCGATATTCGTACCAATATCTGCAGTGAATCATTATTCTTCGAAAAGTTTCCGGACATCGTAGCTCTCTGCGAAACTAATTGTTATGGAACAGGTTAGGACCAAGGAAAAACAACACGAACACAAGAGTAGAAATAACGAATATATATTACACGGAATAATAATACAATAATGTGGACGGTGTTAGTATGACTGTCAGTCTGTTTTGGAGTGAACTGCTATCGGCTCGACTCGATTCGTCCCTCTCTCTTGAGAGGCGTAGTATACATAGTGTTAGGAAGAGTTCATTCTGTAGTTGTAGGTAAGGACCCATAACATTAATCTTAACTCTTCAATCACCTCCTCCGATTTCTCGATTTTTTATGAAGGACTAACTTGCATATGTATGGTCTGGGAATTTATGTCCGCGAACATCTCCCGCTGGCTAGAGAATTTTCTCCAGAAAATTCTAAAATGTCTCGGTCTCTCTTTATTTAACTCAGTCAGCTATCTCTTCTTTCTCTACAGTTCCCCTTCATCTGATGACTTGGGTGCTATATAGTATTTCCTATAATATACACAAGGCTATCTCTCTATACTTGTCTGCAAATATATTTGTGTTCGGTGACTTTAATAGCCACCATGTAAGGTGGCTTAAACACTCTGTTACTGACATTGCTGGCATCTAAACCCTGAACTTCTCAATTACTCAATCTTTCTTCCAAGTGGTTGACTACCCCACGCATTTCCTCAGTAATTATGACGGACACGCTTCTCTTCTAGATCTCTTTTTTACCTCTATCCCTGAGCCATATCATACTATGTATCTCTGCCCTCTTGGCAACTCTGGTCATGTGGTAGTGTCTGCAAAAATCTCTCCACTCCCCCACCAGCCAAGACCCTCCTACCAACAGAATATCTTTCTGTTATCAACGAGTGGATTGGGACTCGTTACGTGATTTCCTTCGTGACGTCCCTTGGAATGAAGTTTTTAATCATCCTGCACGTCTGTCTTCTGGGTAAAAGCCGGCATAAGGGCTTCCATTCTAGCAAGAAAATGCCAAGTTAAACCGCGTTCATCTCCGTGGTTCTCACCGGCATACTCGGCCGCTATAGCCCACATGAAACACTTTTTCCAGCTGTACCAGAGCGACACGTTTGATTGCAACAGATGTCCCCTTGTCTCTGCTCGAAACAAGTGCAAGAGTGTCCTCAAAGAAGCGAAGTTATTGTTTGCTAATAGAATGAAACAAGGTATAGAATCTAGCAATTTAGGTTCTAAAGATTATTGACGGCTCTGCAACAACAGAAAATTCTCAGTCCGTTCTCTATTCAATCAATTTGAAGTCCTGATATCTACAGCAGATAATGTTATTACTTTGCTCGGAAATTCTATTTCAACTCAATACTCGACTCATCTGGAGTACTCATCCCTGATTTCACCCCTAAAACAGAGGCTCGACTGAGTGATATATGCATAACCCCATGTCTCAGAAAACCCCTTCAACTATAGTCCTATTAGTGTCCTACCGCTTTTCGGTAAAGTATTCGACGGTTTAATCAATGCTGAAGTCGTTAGGCATTTACCTCTTACGACCTACTCTCTGACAAATATATGGCTCCCGTTTTGCCAGGTCTACCTCTGACGTGCTAACGGGTTTCATTGAATATTTATATCAAGCCATTGATAATAACGGCAAATCTCGAGTACTGGCAATTAAAGAATAGTGTTAATACACCCATTACGTGGTTTATTGTAGCTAAAGTCTAATCTTACAATGAGAAAGGCGATAGATGTAATTTATGCCTTGTTGAAAAATTAGTTATTTTCAATCACTTAAATAACCCTAGCTTATTAAACACTCGAAATGAATTGATAGTTACATGTAGGTATATAAATGAATATCTGCTGAAATACGTTAATCCAGATTAATTTTTAATGCAAATTATAGTTTGTTTATTAAAAAAGAACCAGTGATCTTCCTTTATGCTTAAAATAAAAAAATAATATTCACAACTTTAAAATATTTCATTTGACATATGTAAATATAAATATATATGAATCCAATTTATTTTAGATGCAAATATTATAACAGTATAATATCTGACTGTGCCAACATTGCAATAACCAGATATTTTCTTAAATTTTAAATTACATAAAGGTTTGTCTATACTCAGCACCTGAAGATTGCGCTCTGAATGAAACTCCGAGTCAAGCTTCCGGTGAAGTGTAATATATATATATATATATATATATATATATATATATATATATATATATATATATATATATATTACATGAATCATTCTTCCAAAAGTAGATTAGCAAAGTTAATGATATAAATGGCGAAATTATCTTCACAAACAAATTTATTAAAGTTACATTAACCCACGAACCTCTCAATGAATATTATGATCCTTGTTTTTAATAAATTCGAGTTGTATAAGTTTTTTTTTATTCTTCTAGTACTTTCAGCTGTTCATACAGCCATCCTCAGGCATGGAAATTAATTTGTTTTTTTAGTAAATCCAGGTAGTAGTGGGACACGAAATTTGCACATCGGATCAGTTCTTTTTAATTATACCATTAACTTTACTAATCTACTTTTTGTATGAATGATTCATGTAATATAAATTGAACTGCAACAAGTATATGCTTTACAAAAACTGACCCGACGTGCAAATTTTCGGGATAACAGCTGCGACATTCCTCTATTTATTGAACAATTTAGTTCATGCCACATCGACTGAAAATCTCCTACAACAAGAAAATTCTCAAATTACCATATTAGTAAAAAATGCACACTCTTAAATTTAAAAAAAATATAACCTTGGTGTTGCGACTGCACGCTCCCAAATTTCTTATCCGTTAACAATGTTTCTAAAAAAACATATTTTGATTCGTATTTAATCTTTCTTCTTCCGCTACTACCTGGATTTACTAAAAAAACAAATTAATTTCCATGCCTGAGGATGACTGTATGAACAGCTGAAAGTACTAGCAGAATAAAAAAAGACCTTATACAACTTGAATTTATTAAAAACAAGGATCATAACATTCATCGAGAGGTTCGTGTGTTAATGTAACTTTAATATATTTGTTTGCGAAGATGTTTTTCGCCATTTATTTCATTAACTTTACTAATCAACTTTTTGTATGAATGATTTCATGTAATATAAATTGAACTGCACAACATATTTGATATATATATATATATATATATATATATATATATATATATATATATATATATATATATATGAGAACTTTAATCCACGTGATAATCAGAGATACAAAGGTAATATGATTGTAATGAAACAGCCCAAGAACGGTTTTGATGGAAATTGCTTTTGTCTGTTACATTTGCATTTAAGAACAGAAATCTTTGAAGAAAAAAAAAAGAAGATTTCTCCATGAAAACTTGTCTAGAAAATTAAAACGGTATCGTTAACATCTATCGCTGCTTTTGGGGATATTATCGCAGCAAGCAGGCTTTTTCCGCCGTCTCGGATTTTCAATGTCCACGTCTTTTTCTTATGACAAGAATTAAGGAAACAGTCAAAATAAAAATAAGATATAAATCATGTCTATTCTAGATATTACACCGATCGATTCCCCGTGTTCATCACTTTGGGAAGAAAAACAAAGAATAAAACAAGTTTGGATTTTAAAAAAAAGAAAAAAAATTGCGAAGTGGAAGAAATCACTGGGTTGAAACTATTTGCCAAGTTTGAACAAATCGATGGCAGAATAAGTAGCAAATGTTCGAAAAGACGTTAGTCTTGCCGAAAACAATAAATGACAGGAAGTTGTCGGGAAAATGTCTACAAGGAAACAGAGAATGAGTGAAACGCTCCGATTTATCAACCTGTGACCTTTAATCAAACTTGCATAGATCAGACATATGAATTCGATATCATTACTAACACATTCATTATATCAGTTTAGAACAAACAGTTCAGACAGACACCAGTGTTGGAACTATTTCTTTTTCGTTCATTTCATATTGAAAGTGTTTATTATTTCCACAAAACGATGTACAGGCGCTCTTTGATTAATATCCATTCAAATAATTCATTTTCGATCAGTGCATTAAAATTCTTTTATACCAAAATTCGATTAGGACCTCCAATCGGTTGTGGACTGGGGCAGGCATTGGCTGGTTAACTTTAATGCCTCAAAAACAAAAATGCGCTCTATTACTCATCAAAGTGAACCATCCCTGCCTCCCATTAGAATGTCTGACGCTCAACTCCTCGAGAGCACCTCTTTGCGACTGCTCGGTCTCACATTGTCCGCTGACCTGAGATGGAACGAAAGTATTGAGTCAATAGCTTTGTCCACCGCTAGGAAAGTTGGCTCCCGGTGCCGCGCCAGGAAATTTTTCTCGCCGGAGTCGATCCTTCAAATCTACAAATCAACCATTCGCCCTTACATGGAGTATTGCTGCCATATATTGTCTGGAGCTCCTTCTAATTGTCTCAAGGTTCTTGATAAAATTTAAAGACGGATATACAATGTAATTGGCTCTGATCTGGCATCCCGTCTGCAGCCACTCTCTCAAGGACATGCCATTGCCTTCCTCTGTCGTTTTTACAAATACTTTCACGGTAACTGCTCCGATGAGCTGCTTTCGCTGATTCCCAGACTTCATGAATTTAAGCGTTCAATTAGGCTGGCATCTCGCTCTCACCCTTTCACTGTCGAAACTGTTAAATGTAGCTGTCTCTTCTACTCCAATAGCTTCATGTCTCGCACTTCTCATCTGTGGAACTCCCTTCCCATTTCTTGTTTTCCTGAGAGCTATAATCTCCAACTATTCAAATGTAACGTCAATCGACGTCTCCAGATGCCCTGATCTATCCCCTAACCGTCTGTTCATCCTTTCCTCTGTCACTCCTCTTTGTCCTCGCTCCTACTCTGTAACCCTTTGCGTGCTAGTGGCTTCCCGCCTTGCTTGGGGTTGAATGCGTAAAAAAAAGTACATGCATAATCCTCGATTAATTTAATAAATCATTCTTCAGTTTATCCATAATAATTGAAAACTGATTTTTTATACTTACCGATGTACAAATAGGCCGCACTAATTGAAGGAATTTCTTTAAGGAGAAAATTATATCAAATAAATAGATTACATAAAAACGTCAGTCTATCAAAATTAGAGACGTGTTGGTTGTGTAACTAAGTTATAAAAATAAAATTAAAATTAGCAACAACATTTTTATTGTTATTGGTAAAAACTGATCAGTTATCTTTATGGCTTCTATTACGTTCGTGAGTGAAAGATGAGCGCGAAGTACGACAACAACTTCTCTTAAATGGAGAAAACAACAAAAAAGAAAAGGGTAAAATGCTATGACCGGTGGAAACCGAATTGACACTTAACATTTCAGTCTTTCAAAGTATTAGGGATTCACTTTTATGATTTATTTAAATTAATTGTGTTAATAAGACACGTTCTTATCGAGTACAATAAATCTTACTAACTATAGCTTGAATAGACAATTGCTTTACTCAGCATCTCTAACGAAGAAAGAAATTGTACCCAGGTGGAATAGATTAACTGTTATTAACCGATCTGGAATTAAAATGTAGTGCAATGGATTGTGTTGCGTAATGATAAATCAGAAAGACGAGTTCGAATCCCAATTAAGTTCGTTGCATTCACTTACACACAATTACTCTAAGGAAAGATATGAATCAAACCCTTATCACCATGCTATGGGTTAAATAGATGGAAAACTGGGTTCTATAAGATCTGTTAGCTATCATTTTGGAGATGGAGACGATAAAATAATGAATCTCTCAGAAAGCTGGTGCCACTCGTGGGGTCGTATTCGCCCCTGAAATTCTTCAATCGTGTGAGTTGTGCATCCTTCCGCAGGCAGAGAAAGAGTTTACTTTTATTAACCAATTTTATTCGCTTACTTCCTACTAATACTTACGTGATGGACATAAATGTACATGTATCACATATATCCGGGAAATATATCGCGTCATTGGTATGCCACGATTTTGGATCGATCAAAGAGTATGTGCGTAAGCACATTAGCAAAATCCTCTCTAGTAACATCTTCCAAGAAGAAGCAACAAAAATCTCTAACTTCAATAGCTACTATTTAGAGGGGACAAGCATATATATCATTTTTGACCAGGACTTTGGTATAGGTTTTACTTAGGTTACGACCGCAAAGGTACTTAAATTATTTATATTCGGACTAATGACTTCATTTCTATTGTTACTATGACAACATTTCAGTCACTGTACCTTCCAATGTCTGGTAACCCGAGTAAAGTTCAGGTATTTTCGAACTGAATTTTTTATCCTACAGAAGATGATTGCTCCGTCGTCTCTGTCTATGGATATGTCGTGCAGTTCATTCTTTAGTGCTCATCAGTTATTGGTCAACCGTTTCCATTAGGGCTGTACTTCCCGATTCATAAACATTTATTATTATACAAATTTACGAATCAGCGCTTTAATAGACTTGGCTATCAGTTACTAGTACTAAAGATAAAAGTACTAATGATAAAAGTACTAAAGACAGAAGTACAAAAAAGAAAACATGGTAACTGATCATGTCGGAAATTCTGACAGAATTATCGAATCGGTAAGGAACCGAGGAGTATTTATGCGATTTAGATTTCAGAAACATTATCAAATGAAACAAGCTGTGCCGTATTCTTCAATCACAGCATCAACTTATCTTATGCGTCATTTTTTTTCAGAATGTGGGTGACCATGGTTCTCCTCGACTTCTTTTTTATTGTTTCTATAAGTTGCTTGGTTGATATTTGTTTAGCGGTATATCAACCCCTACGGGTCATTTAATGCCAAAATCTAAATAATTTGAACACAATGTCATAGCTTCAACTAAATATATTTTAACGCAATTGTTTTCGGTCTTTTTATATCAAATGTATCAAAAATCGTGTCCATCACCTCTTCTTGAGGTGGACCGTTAGCATCCTGTAACAGTTCCTTCCATATTTGGTTTATCTGTCTTCTATCTGAGAATTTTTGTCCCTGTACTATGTAAACCATATTGACGATTTTTTACTCAATTGTCCCTTGCTCCCAGTAAGATGTGTTATTTTTATATGCTTTAAAAAAAACTTTTTCTCCTGGGAGGATTTTCTTTTTGGTGCGTAGGGCTGTGTTACTTGTTTCGTTTTACTTGGTAGCAATTTATCAAATGCAGATCTGATTTTTCTCGCGAACATCACTTCTGCGGGTGATAATGTCGATGGTGTAGCATTATTTGGCGTAATTCTATATACCTGAAGAAATAGTTGTAATGCTTTCTCCGTAGGCACATCGTATGCTTTTCGTAACGCTCTTTTGAGTGTATCAACAAATCTCTCCATTTGCCCATTCGATCTTGGGTGATAAGGCGGGGATTTTATATGTTTGACTTGATAAAAGTCTGCTTGCATGAATTGCGTTCCATTTTCTGTGACTAGGCAATCCACTACACCAAACCGAGCGAATAGCTCGTGGAGGCAAGTTAAGGTCGTTTCTGAAGTAGGATTTTTGCAACGAAACACCTCCGGCCATCTACTATAGCTATCGAACTATGATTAAATAGTAGAAACCGTCAATTGGTCCTGCATAATATGCGTGTATTCTTGACCACGGACGATCAGTCTCTAGCCATGGCTTATGTATGATTGGCGGTGCAATGGCTGCTAAATTACAACCCTTTCACATTTCCACCATCTGAGTATTATCTTGGTCTATATTCTTCCAATATACATAGCTTCGCATTAGCGACTTCATTCTATTTTTACCAGGATGGCCCCTATGGAAATCCTTTAAGATTCGCTTTTGTAATGTTTTGGGAATTACAACCCTTTCGTTGTAAAGTAGCACATTATCGCGTAGAGAAAAGCAGTTCGATATTTGCTCATTTTCTTCTGCTATTTTTGCTTTTGTTTCATTTATAAATTCGTCATTTTTAGCTTCATTTTGTATGTCTTGTAGTGTGACTGGGAGGTTTCTACCTGTACAACATAGTACTGTCCTGATATCTTCTTCATTTCTTAGGGCTGCGATTACCGTATCTTCCAATGGCTCTGTCTTTGTTGGTATAAGTCTCGACAGACCATCCGCATGCCCGATCTTTTTCGTTGGTAAATATTCCAATCTGAAATTATAATTCAGAAGAATCGTTCCCCATCTAAGTAACCTATTTGCAGTGTAAACCGGTAGACCTTTTTTCGAACCAAAAATTGTTAGTAACGGTTTGTGATCCGTCTGAAGAGTAAAATGTCTACCATAGATGTACCTATGAAACTTTGTGACCGCGAAGATAATTCCCAGAGCTTCTTTCTCTGTTTGTGAGTAATTTTTCTCCGCTGGTAAAGGTTCGAGAAGCGATTGGTTTTATAGTCCCATCTGGCATTTTATGTAATACACACGCTCCGACTCCGTAGGCGCTCGCGTCACTTGCTACAATAATTTCTAGTTTAGGATCGTAGTGTGCCAAAAATAAATCTGAAGGTAACGTTTTAATTATTTCGTCAAATGTTTTGTGGCATTGATCTGTCCACTGCCAAACTTTTTCTTTCTTTAGCAGCTCGTTCAGTGGTGCGCGAAGTTTATGCATTTGAGGAATTAAATCCTGGTAGTAACTCACTAAACCTAGAAAACTTTGTAGTTCTGTTATGTTCTTAGGAACTGCATTTTTTTTCTTGCTGTTGATCTTTCAGGGTCTGGTGGTCTACCTTCTTGATCTATGATATGGCCAAGTTATTTAATTTCCTTCATGAAAAAATTGTACTTATTTTCTTTTACTTTGAATCCATAACTTTGTATTCTCTTAAACACTTCTTGTACATGTTCCCAATGTTGTTCAACATTTTCCCTATTAATCAATACGTCATCCAGGTATGCAATCGTATACTCTAGTCCGGCCAGCGTCGTATCCATTGTCTGTTGGAATATAGCGGCGCGACCTTAATTCCAAATGGTAGTCTTTGGTATTTGTACAATCCTTTGTGTGTGTTTATGCACAGTAGTTTTGAACATTCCTCATCGACTGGAATTTGCAATTACGCTTCATTTAAATCAATTTTCGAAAAAATATTTCCGCCATTTAATTTAGTGAATACTTCTGGATTGGGTAGAGGATAGTGGTAATCCTTTATGGCTGCGTTCAAACCTGTAGAAAAATCAGCGCAAACTCGAATTTCTCCTGATTTCTTTTTGACGTAGACCGTCGGTGCGGCCCATTCGACTTTTGTCAATATGCCAGTGTTTTCGAGTCTAGTTAATTCTTGATCAACTGTTTCAATTGACGCAAACGGCACGCTCCTTTTTTTTCTTGAAGATCGGTTGAACGTTTTCTTTTATTTGGATATTTAATGTCATTTTCTTACATCTTCCTAAACCTGCTGAAAATACTTCAGGGAACTCGTTTTTAGTTTCTCTTTTAATTTGTCTGCCTCGGTTGAGAAGCTTTTTATTTTTTGGCAGTACGTACTTATAGGTAAATCTCACAGTTCGAATTTTTACATCCAGTCCGTTCCGAATAGGTTTTCTGTATTCCTTAAGACGTACATTTTTAGTTTTTTCGTCATTCCATTAAATGTTACATTTGTAATTACTTCACCTTCAAATTTTATCTTTCTCCCCGTAACTGATCTAGTAATTTTATCCGTTTTTAACATGGCAGGTTTGTTCAGTTTTCTCCATGTTTGTAGGTTTATAATAGTTAAGTCTGAGTCAGAATCCAGCTGTAGCCTGACTTTTCTGATTTGCATTTCAACTTGTACGTATTTTCTTATGTGAGTCCCATCAGCTTGGTCAGTCCTCGTAATTCTTATTCTGCTTTTGCTTTCTCTTCTATTCCAACAATGAGAACTTTTATGGCCTATTTTTTTACATGATAGACAAGTTTTAAAACGATATGTACAGTCTTTAAACCAATGCCAAGTCCCATAGCGATAGCATGGACTGGGTGGTAGTTTTTCTGATATTGATTTTTAGAGTTAAAAAATTTTGTTTTACCTGTTCTTGAGAGGGGAAAATCGGTTTGGTTTGTTTGTGAGGAGGGAAAGTTGGTTTTTCTTCGTACTTTATGTATGTGCGCGGTGCCAGCTTCTTCTATGTCTTTTGAGTCTTTCTTCTCACTGATGCATCTTTGGCAGACTTCGGCTAGTTTTTGAAGTGTCAAATCTTGTTCACTCTACAATTTAGTAAGGATTCTGTGTCTCATTTCCGCGTCTTTGGTTGAAACCAGGCCTTGGACGTAAATTAAGCATTTGAAATTGTCCGCGCTGAGTTCCGATAATTTAAAATCATCACAATATTTATTAACAATAGACGCGAAAGTTATGTAACCTTCGCTGTCCTTTTTTGTAAGGTTCAGACATTTCCATCTTTTGTGGAATAGTGAAGTATTATGGCAGAAAAGTTCCGTTAATAGTTTTATGGCTTCTTTGAAAGTTAGCTCATTTGTTTTTCTTGGAAGGATATAATCTACTAATTTTTTATATTAGCATGTGCCTAATTTTCTTAGTAATAGACGTACTTTACGTTCGTCTGACCAATCTTTGCAGTCAAATTCATATAGATCTTCGTACCTTCGGAAGTAATTTGCAAAAGTTTTATCTTCTTCGGGTGCGTACGTGAAATCTTCGATAGTACTCCAAATAGCGTCTTGTGAGAGAACTGTTTCGTTCTCGGATTTTTGCCCTTAATTTGACATTACACGTAGCAATAATTCTTGAAATTCAAGATGTTTCTGTTCGTACTTTTGTTGTTGTTCAAATTGGATTTTGATATGTTCCACAATGGTTGACTTAAAATCTTCCATGTTAACGTAATTTTGTGTAACCTGATATTCTGTGACCTGTGTCTGCAAAAAAAAAATCCTTTGTTGTCAGTGAAATTTGATATCCAAAAAGAAAATTTTATTTTTTTTATGTGTTCACGTAGAACTTGTATTTTTAGAAATCTCGCGTAGAACTTGTTTTTTTTTTTAGAAATCTCCACGTAGAACTAGTTTTCTTTTTTAGAGTTTACTCGTCGACCACTGTTATGTGCGACTGATCGCAGAAAAGGTTTGTCCTCCGCGTAGAGAGTTCGTTTTTCTTTTGGGGGGTTTCCAGGTCGCCACTTGTTATGTGTGACGTATAGCAAAAAAAGTATGTCCTCCGCGTAGAGAGTTCGTTTCTTGGGATTTCCTCGTCGCCGTTTGTTATGTGCGACGGATAGCAAAATAAATATGTCCTCCGCGTAGAGAGTTCGTTTTTCCTTTGGTTTACCTCGTCGCCACTAGTTATGGTCCAAGTTCCTTGTACCACGGTGATGGTCCAAGGTAGAACCAATAAAGAATAACTCGAACACAGGTATGGAATTACACAGATATATTACAAACAGAAATATGTACAAAAGAAGTAGACGTATTAGTAATGAATATCAGATTTGGTTAGAGTGAACTATGTTGTCTTGAAAAGTATCACTATTCCAATGTCTTACAGTAATCGTCTGACTCGACTCTGTCTCTGACTGACTCTGACTCTGAACGACTCTGAACTCTGAACCTGAACTGCTGCTCCCTCTTGAGGCGCAGTATTTATGATGTACGGAATAGTCCATTATTATTATGGCTATGTTCCCATAATATTTAGTCATTTTGCTTTAAAAATGCATTACTTGTTATTCTACTCTAAATATGTATTGTTGGTCATTTTTATTATATATAAATGTATTGCTGCTATTTTTACTATCAATTATGTATCTTCATACATGCATAACGTTTTGTTTGGGGGTTCGCTATTTGCTCATAGCTGGGACCCTAACAGATGCTACCACTCCGAGTCAGGGTAGAGCCGGGAACAGCAGCTATAATGAGGTTGCTCCACGATCCTCAAAACCCCCAAATCAGAAGGTTTGATGCCGGATGTACTTTATCGTCATACGCAGGGATAGTTTCTCTAAGTATCATTGAACGCTGTAAAACCAGTTATATTTAATTTGTCAACCATTCATTCAAAATCGTTAATTGGGCTACTCGTTGTTTTCCCTCGCGTAACTTGCCTTCAGTATCTCCGGTGAGTGTTAAATTATCTAGGCCATCTTTACTTATTATGTGTCCCAGAAATTTAAACTGTAACTTTTGGATTGTACTTATAGATTTCTTTGTTGTTACTATTTTTTCTGAAAACGTCATTGTCTATGACATCATACAGTGTTTGTCGAAAGAATAACGTATATCTCGATTCAAGTGTTGCACGTAATGGTGATTGAATTTGTTTGATTACAAAGTTTACACTCAACTACATCGTAAAATAATAATTTTTGATGCAGTTTCCGTGTAGCAGCACAGATTACTAGATTTTCCACGTTAGAGACACAGCAGAGACTTTCTTAATTAAGATAAATGTATACCCTTCTGCAGATTAATTGAAACAACCGCTTTAGTCATCTTTCTTTCACTATACAATCAGTTTTAGACCCATTTGAGTGACAGGATGTAATCGATTTCTATTTTTCCTCAGATTAGGTCATTTGAAGTGGTGTGCAGTAATATGAATCATTTTTCGGGGTGTATGATGGAATTTGTTTGGCCTTGAAAAATATTACGCCATCCGTGATTGCATCAGATTTTCATCACGGCTAGACATTATTGTCTCAACTGTCGATTAGTTGTCCTAAACCATTGTCTGCCATGGTCGTTACTCCGAGGAACCGTACGAAAGTTATAACGCTGCACGAACACAATGGCAAGCCTTACCAGTGAGCAAATCAAAGTACTATAGAGTGGACCGGAAACTCTCCTGTTTTAACTGCAATCAAGAATCTGTGGTCAATCTGCAATGACAAACTTTGTAGGATGGACATAAGAAATACTAACATATGCACTGGGTCATGTTTCACTGGGAAATACGAAAAAAAAACGGAATTTGTTTTGTTTCAATTACTTTACACAAAGGTATATATGTATAATACAGGTTGCGGAATAAATACATTACACATTTTAAATTCTCACCAATGTGGTGTTAATGAACTTAGGCTAGTCCTAATAGTGTTTTCATCTAGCTAATTACAATTTATTTTCAGATACAGTCAGTTACTATCATGGCTGGGGCTGATGAACACCGTGCGTTTACTGTTGAAACGTTTGTTTAAGGTTAGGGAGTATGTAATTGCAACATAAACAGCTTTGTGTGCTCATTTCATGTTAAGTTAGTATGTGGCTGTCCCGGATAGAAAATCAATACTGCTATGTGTTGAAAATACCAGAGCCATAGTTTTAACGCTTAAAAGAAAACCACTTGGAAGTCCTCAAAACGCTCGAACTCCAGAAAATGTCTATGCTTTAGAAATCGCCTAAAACATTGTACGGTGAGTAGAGGTTACTATTTGGAACATTTTATTTTAAAAATCAAATTAATAAAAACGGTAGCCCTTTGTTTAAACAAGAGTGTAAACGTTTTATATTATAGTAGTTATCTTGGTCTTTTTTATCAAACATTAAGATATAGGAGGTATTTCTGCTGCACCATATACTTAAGCATGATGGAGTAATGGATAGCGGCTCGGCTCGGGGTTTGGATTCTAGTCGAATCCATTACATTCACTTACGTGCTAATACCCATGGGAAAGGTATGAATCCTCTTCTCCTCCTCCCTCCAGCTATGGATAAATACCAGGAAAGACTGGTCATGGATGGCAACTGGTCTACCTCAGAAAGAAATGACAACCTACTGTGGGACAAATCTGCCTTGTCAGTCATGTATCGAAAGATATATGATCGACTAAGCGTATATCACGCATAGCACATAACTGACTGAATGTTAGATAATAGATTTATTCGTGATTTCTACAAACAAAATTGCTTACTAAAAACCGAGACCTGGTAAATCAAATTTAAGTTAAAAAGGACAACCTTCTCAAATGTCACGTTTACACATTCCGTTGCATCAATGATTTTCATTCATTAACTCTTTGATGCCTGCGTCCCTGACAATTTTAACCCTTTGCCCGACCGTTCAACCAGTGGCTGGTTATCACGTCATTTTTCTTTACCACCGGTAAATCGGTGGTCAAGGCTCAAATGATTAAATACCGCGGGAATGACATGTTGTAGTTGACTTATCAGATTATTCTACTTATTTTATATTCAGAGTCCTTTCAGGATGAAGGTGATCATGGATCTCCACAACTTCCTTCGATCCATTCACACAAGATCATTAAATAAATTACTCACTATTTGTCTATATTTCTGAGATGAGATATTTTGTACATTATTTACATTATTCGGACTATTGTTCTCATCTTTGTCGCCATATTTATTACAACGTTTCGGCCGTTGTACCCTCCGGCCTTCTTCAGGTGGTTTGAATGTCGAACTGAACCCGGTTAAGGCAGTGGAGAACTTTCACAGGGAAAAATTAACAAGAGATAACTGATAACTGACATCCATTAAACATGGCACGTGGAACTAGAACAGTCTACTCCAGTAAGCGAAATAAAGGGTTCAGTTCGATATTCCAACCATCTGAAGAAGGCCGGAGCGTAAACGTTATAATATAGCGACAAAGATGAGAACAATAGTCCGAATAATGTAAATAAATTACTCACTGTTTCTCCTTGTTTCTCTTGCCTTCAAATATATCCTGTGAGTGTTAAATTCTCTAAGCTCTCTTTCCTCATTTCAACCGTCTCTTTCTCATTGTAAGTATAGGTTTCTGTGTCATTCCCAGTTCTTTTAAATCTTCCTCATAGCTCATGTATGCTGTCTATGGCACTCTCAGCATTCATTGGTAGAACCCCATCTATATTGATTCAAGTGTTGTTAGTTATGGTAATTATAGCTATCAGAGAAGGAAGTAGGAGGGAGGTGTTCCACTGGTGGGAAGTGTGAGAGAAGAAGCTGTTGGAGTAGCAGAGGCAGTTACATTTGACTGTATCGACAGCGAAAGGGTGGGACTAAGATGCCAACCTAGTAACACACTTAAATTCATGCAGTTGGGGTACCAGTGAAAATAGCTTGTCAGAGAAGATGCCATGAAAATATTTGTGGAAAAAAGAGAGAGAAGTGATGGTACGTCTGTGAGAAAGTGACTGTAGACAAGATACCAGATCAGGACCTATCACATTGCATATCCATCTCTGGATTTTGTCGAGAGCCTCAAGGTCATCATTAAAAAGAGAGACCTACTCAAACAGATTTATGTTAAGAATGACAAAATTCACAAATGTCACATTTATACATGATTTTCATTCATTGAAAACCATGGGAATGTCCTGTTATAGTTGATGTATCAGATTATTCTACTTATTTTATATGATCATGGCTCTCCACAACTTCCATTCAAACAAGCTCATTAAGTAAATTACTCACGGCTTCTCTTTGTTTCTCTTGCTTTCAAATATATCCTATGAGTGTTAAATTCTCTAAGCTCTCTTTTCTCATTTTAACCGTCTCTTTTTCATTGTAGTTATAGTTTTCTGTGTTGTTCCCAGTTCTTTTAAAACTTCCTCATTGTTCATATGTGCTGTCTATGGCACTCTCAGTATTCATTGGTAGAACCCCATCTATCTTGATTCAAGTGTTGTTAGTGATGGTGATTAAAGACTAATGATTTTTGTTGTGGCAACCTACTACCACTTCTTATAAAACTCAGATTTCTGTCTAAATTTCTATTCAGGTCAGGTCGATACAAAGGTAAGATGTACGCAATGAATCTCAAAATGGACAAAATAGAAGCCGGAGCAGTCATAAAATAGCTGCAAAAAAAGTTATCACACCCAAGGAAATCCACGAGAACATGCTACATACACATGCTGGGAACTCCCTTTCCTATGCAACTGTGAAAAAGTGGGCTGCGGAATTCAAGCGGGGCAAGGACAGCACAGAAGATGACCCTTGGTCAGGTACGTCCCAAAACCTCAACCACTGATGAACAAGTTGATACCATTCACCGTATGGTTTTGGATGACACACGTCTTACTGTCCAACAGATAGCTAATCTTTAGACATTAGTTCTGGTTCGGTCCATACTGCTTTAACTGAGATCTGGTGGTTGAGCAAGCTTAGTCTAAGAAGGGTTGACATTTCCAGGACTTCTGTCTCACTTCCATGCAGACCATGAAAATTTCCATCGCAGATTAATAACTCAAGATGAAACCTAGGTTCATCACTTCGAACCTGAATCAAGGATTCAAAGCAAAGAGTGGAAACACTGATTCTCCAACTCCGAAGAATTTCAAGCAGGCAGCGTCTGTTAGTAAGGTAGTGGCTTTCTTTTTTCTTTTTTGGCGGGGGCTTCTGAAGGTGTAATCATGATAGACTACCTGGAATATTGGAAAAACTATTAATCCATGAGATCAGGGTACAGACACATGTTGAGAATTTTCCTTTCGTATGCAACTGTAAAAAAGTGGGTTGCAGAATTCTAAAGGGGAAAGAGACAGCATAGAAGGTGACCCTCGGTCAGGTCGTCAAAAAAAAAAAAGGTATGACACCGAAGGAAATTTATGAGGAAATGGTACAGACACTTGCTGAAGACACTCCTTTCTACGCAAATGCGGAATTTAAACGGGGCGAGGACAGCACAGAAAATCACACTCGCTGAGGTCGTCCAAAAACTCAATCAGTGATGAACAAATTGAAGCCATTCACCGAATGGTTTTGGATGACGGGCGTTTTACTGTCCAACCTGGGGATTAGTTCTCGTTCAGTCCATACTGTTTTCATTGATATCTTGGCGATGAGCAAGTCGTCTGCAAGATGGGTCCCAAGAATGCTGACACCAGAGCAGAAGCTAAAAAGGGTTGACATTTCCAGAACATTTCTGTCTCGCTTCCAGGCTGACCCTGAGAATTTCCACTGCAGATTAGTAACTCAAAATGAAACCTGGGTTCACCACTTTGAACCTGAAACAAAGATTCAAAGCAAACAGAGAAAGAAGTTCAGGCAAGCTGCATTGGTTGGCAAGGATTTGGGTTTCTGGAGGCGTAATCATGATATACTATATGGAAAAGGTTAAAGAAATTAATGTATAGTAATATGTATCAGAATTAAGAAAACTGAAGGAAGCAATCAAGTCGAAACGCAGTGGGCAGCTGATGGTAGGTGTACTCTTGCTCCAGGATAACCCGCCTGTCCACACTAAAGCAGCCAACTGTAGCTTTGAATAGCTAACCCATCACCCTTAGTTACAAGATTTAGCTCCATCTGACTCGTTCCTGTTTCATAAACTCAAATCCCAGGTGCATGGTCACCATACTGGAAACAATGATGAGATCATATGTGCTGTGGAGGAGGTTTTGGAAGACCAGGATACCACTTGCTTGAAAAATAGTGAAAAACTGTCTTGTTTCTCCAATTCCTTTTAGGTGAGACTTAGAACATTCTAAACAAACCTTGTCTTACCAAGTTTAAAGGCAGCTTCATTTCAAAATAAGATTCTTCGATGCAGTAATCCTGTTTTCCGGGCAGTTGATTGCTTTTTTCTTACCAGAGATAGAGGTAGAGAGAGAGAGAGAGAAAATAATGTAGATAGGGAGAGAGAGAAGTAGGGGGAGATGTAGAGAGAGTGAAAGAGGTAGAGAGGGGTAGTGAGAGAGAAGTAGAGAGAGAGGAGTAGAGGCAGAGGTAGAGAGAAAGGTAGAGAATGCGAGAGAAAGGTAGAGAGGTAGAGGTAAAGCGAGAGAGAGGTAGAGAGAGAGAAGCAGAAGAAGAGAAATAGAGAGGGAGAGAGAGGTAGAGATTGAGAGAAAGAGAGACTTAGAGAGAGAAGTAGAGAGAAGTAAAGTAAGAGAGAACTAGAGAGGGAAGTAGAGAGAGAGAGAGAGAGAAGTAAATAGAGAGCGGTGGAGAGTGGGTGATGTAAAGAGATAGAGGTAGAGAGAGAGAATAACGTAGATAGGGAGAGAGAGAAGTAGTGGGAGAGGTAGCGGTAGAGAGAGAGAATGAAAGAGGTAGAGAAAGGTAGTGAGATAGAGAAGTAGAGAAAGAGAAGTAGAGACAGACGTAAAGAGAAAGGTAGAGAATAAGAGAGAGAGAGGTAGATACAGAGTGAGAGAGAGAGAAGTAGAGAGAAAAGTAGAGGTAGAGAAATAGAGAGGGAGAGAGAGGTAGAGATTGAGAGAGAAGTAAAGTAAGAGAGAGTTAGAGAGAGAAGTAGAGAGAAGTAGTGAAAGAAGTAGAGAGTGAGAGGTAAAGAGAGAGAGAGAGGTGGAGAGTGGGAGATGTAAAGAGAGTGAGGTAGAGAGCGAGAGAGAGAGAGGCCGTATTTAAATATATGCTTGCAATTATAGACATTATATATATATATATATTTGTTGGGCGATATGTGGTGGTGACATCAACTATGTTTCTAAAACTAAACTAAAAGCTTATGTCCGTCTTTCTGAAAATGTCATGGTATTTTGTGAAATGCTTTAGCTGAAAAATCTCGTAAGAGATCAAGTAACATCAGAAGTCTCTGTCTTCGCCTAACAATATGTATAGAAGTTATAAATTTTGGTTTCGTATTCCAAATATGTATAGAAGTTATAAATTATTTATTTTCGTATTTCAAATATGTATAGAATTTATAAATTATTTATTTTCGTATTTCAAATATGTATAGAAGTTATAAATTTTGGTTTCGTATTTTTTATGTCAGAATTAGAATCATTAATTTCGAAGATTAATTCACGTTCAAGTATCTTCCTGGAATTTATCTGATTTCTGTCAAGGCATCGTATTTGCAAAGTGACATTGTAATATTGCCGGCATTTTGCATGTAGTCACTACCATGTAAATTTGCAGGAACTTTATAGCAATTCTATTTTCTTATATGGGATCAGTTCAAAGATTATTATTTCAGAATATAGATTACGAAGATAATCCTTAGAAAGTTACCATCGCGTCTCTTATGTCGCGTATCTTTGGAAACGGTTCAGAAGCTCTAAGATCGAAAACCATGTTGGTGAAATGAATTGGTGACAACGTGACGTGTCATTGTTGTTCCTGACTCTGTGAGGGTTATCAACATTTTGCAGATAATCCTTGAGTGCGTCTTTACCATTATTACGATAACAGCTGGATATCTTTTGACGGACACCAGATCGTGGACAGTCCACTGTCGATACTCGTTTCTTCGTAAGAATAATTCTATCGACTTCCAAAAACGTACAATCTCCACAGCTCGGTGGTTTCCGTGCATCACAACAATGACAGCGTGTCATTTCATTTCATGCCTAAGCTAACGGGTTGCCATTTATGCTCGAACAGATTAAGAGCGGTTCACCGTTGACAGCCTTGCTGCGACTTGTTCCAGCAAGTCGGTCGAACTCTCTGCCTCTGAGCAGAGAGGAACCCGGACGAGTCTCCGCCGAAGGGCAGAGTCTCGTTCGGGGAGGTTGACCAACTCGATTCTGTTTTTACAGTTTCTACGGGCATTTTTTGGCCGAGCCTACGGGCTCGGAATACACACATTAAACTCGGCCTTGTGCCACATCTATCCCTCGTGGGACAGTAAATATTGCTCGAAAAGATTAAAGTACATTAATTGATTACCACATAACGGCAGGCGTACAATTACACGTCTTCAAATACCTTACGAACCCAGTATATATATATAAATCTCTCTCACTCTATATATCTCTCTCTCTCTCTCTCTCTCTCTCTCTATATATATATATATATATATATATATATATATATATATATAAAGAGAGAGAGAGAATATCTAGTAATTTCAATTAATCAAATATATACCGAAAAACAGTAACAGATATTTGCATATATATATTTTAAAACACCCATATCTCTAGAAGCATATATATATATATATATATATATATATATATATATATATGATAGAAATTGAAAGGAGGATTTGATAATTATAATTAAGTAAATTCATTGAGTCTGAAAGAAACCTCAGCAGAATGCAGAAAGCACTGGACGGCCGTTTCGTCCTATATTTGGGACTCATCAATAGTACGCATCCACTACCGAGAATTGAAACACTGACAGTTAGGTTGTCAAGCAAACATCATACCAACTGTTCCAACGGGCCTCGGTGACGAAGAGATAGCAAATCAGACTCAATATAGCCTCGCTCGCTCACATATTCCGTGGTGGAACTCAAATGAAGTTCTCTGTAACCATAGGACTGTGCCCCCCGGAGCCACGACTACTATACCAAGCCGCTCAAACTGAAGCATTAGAAGCCGGATCAAGCAATGATATACACATGATAGAAATTGTTAGGAGGATTTGATAATTATAATTAAGTAATTCATTGAGTCTGAAAGAAACCTCAACAGAATGCAGAAAGCATATATATATATATATATATATATATATATATATATATATATATATATATAGAGAGAGAGAGAGAGAGAGAGAGAGAGAGAGAAAGTATATATATATATATATATATATGCAGAAAGCAAATATATATATATATATATCAAATGCGGTATCGGTGGTATCGAATTCTTTCTGATGCAATCTCAGTTCAGATAGGCTGGTCATGTCATCAGAATGAGTGATGATCGGATACCGAAAATCCTCATGTATAGCCAACTTTTTCATGGTAAGCGTAATGTAAGCCGTCCTTGGTTACGCTTCAAGGACAAACTCAAATACAATTTAATTGCTGCTAACATCCCAAAGGGTGTGTTCGAACTTGCTGTTGAAAACCGAGTAAACTGGAGAAATAACTGCTACCGTGTTATTATGTTATTACTAACTTTGAAAAGAATCGTCTCAACCATCTGAAAGAATTAAGAATTAACACTAAATCTCGGGCTAATACATCAACCGATATGACGGTCAACACTTCCGTATGCCCTTCGTGTGGACTTGTTTGCAAATCCCGTGCGGGATTGTTGTCTCATACGAAACATAAACATAACAACCAAATTGAAAGACACTCATACGTCGAAAACTACTGGAGAGTCCATCATCATATATTTTACTCATATGGAGGTGACACTTTTAGAAAATTTTTGTGTATAAATATATGTATTAAGTGGATAAATAAATATGCCAAAATTATTTTACCATTGAAAATCCAGACGACACGCTTAAAAACGGATGTCTATGTTTGTGAGCAGGCACCTCCACTCACCCTAAACTTAACCTGACTTTGTAAGTAACATATATTTGATACATACGTTTTCTAGGGAAATTAAATCCCAACCACCCATAATCAAAATAGATTGGATTTTCCATAACCTTAACAACTCAAAATATTAAGATTGTCTGTGCTTATAAATTAAATAAATTTCTTGGAACGTTATTCCTAGTATCGCTTGACAATGGAACGCAACTCTGGATTTTAACTTTAATTTTATGATTAAATTTACAATTTTAGTTTCAGTTTTGAAACAGAAATTTCTTGTCGTGATGGTATCATATTTTTAAAAAAGAAAATAATTATAATATATATATATATATATATATATATATATATATATACACGCACACAGACACACACATATCTATATGTACGTATATATATATATATATATATATATAAATATATATATATATAGCGTGCGATAGACAAGTTGTCAAAATTACGCAAAAATTAAAAAACAACACTGGTATATCTCATTTCAACAGATATATTTACCAAAACTACGCAAAAAGTATCTTGAAATATTAAAGAGTAAATTTATTCAATAAAATCGCTATTGGCTTCAACCATAGCCTCCAGACGACTTCGGAATCTCCTGCAACTCTTCCGGAAGGTTTCTTTGTTTAAGTTGGTGAATGCTGCCATAATCCTTGCCTTCAGTTCATCTTTGGTGTTAAAAGGAGTTTTCTTGGCATCTAGTTCAACTGTGTCCCACACATAATAATCAAGGGGGGTTGCAATCTGGGGAGTTAGGTGGCCAGATGTAAGAGGCGATGTGGTTGCAGAAATTACAATGACTGCCTTCTACTGCATGGTGTAGAGTCCTTTTGCCAGACATAGGGCTTCCAGTTGCCACCCTCTTAACTCAGAGTAGCACTACCTCCTCAATGTACTTTATGTTAGGCCGCCGTGTTGAATCTGAGGCCTTCGCGAAAAAATTCGGAAGTTCTTTTCTTATCAGAAGGATCAGAGCTGCCGTACCTACGTGATCACTATCCAACTCTTTCCTAATCCTCTGCACTGTTCTCATATTTACACCCAAACACACCGAAATGTTCATATTGGAGCTTCGGCACGAATGCCAAGCAGTACAGCATGCCGTTTCCAAATTTGTGGTGGGAAGAATTGCATCATAGTGCTCTTTTTCGCACAGACGGTGCCCAACTGACCCTAATATAATGTGTGCTAGACAAAATGAAAAACAAACAACACGCATTAGCGAAGTAAGAAATATAAAGTGGTGAATAATTGCCCATCACGCCCTGCATTAAGCGCAGTACTAGATTGGCGGTTAGGTAACATCATTTTACAGTTGAAATGAACAGAGGTAACCGTAAATTCTATGCTAACAGTTTCTTCTATCGCATCTATCGCTTATGGAACTCTCTAGAAGTCAATGTCCAGGACAGAGTAAGAATATAATAAAAAAGGCTCAAACACTAATATTCCATGGTTATAATTTATTACATTGGAATCATAATCATCATCAGACCTACAAATTCAAAAAGCTTTTCGAATTTGTAGGTCTGATGAATTGGATCGTGATTACGATTCCATGTAATAAATTATAACCATGGAATATTAATGTTTGAGCCATTTATATATATATATATATATATATATATATATATATATATATATATATATATATATATAATATAATATAATATATATATATATATATATATAATATAATATAATATATATATATATATATATATATATAATATAATATAATATATATATATATATATATATAATATAATATAATATATATATATATATATATATAATATAATATAATATATATATATATATATATATATATATATATATATATATATAATATGATATAATATAATATATATATATATATTTATATATATATATAGAGAGAGAGAGAGGGAGAGAGAGACAGAGAGAGAGAGAAAGACAGAGAGGGATAAATAGATAGATATGAATAAACTGAGATAGATTTGAATAGTAAAAGTTATGAGTAGGTATATAAAAATGCAGAGACAAATCAATAACATAGATACGGCCTGAAAATGGTTGGCTGTTTCTTTAAGTGATCTTTTTCTGAACCTAAACTGACAAAGTGCCAAATATCTCTCTTCCATCGCCTTCCAATAGACGCGAGATTGTCAAACTGGGTGTCAAAGTCTGCACTTGTCTAATCTCGCATTCAAACTTCCTTCATCTTCATAAACTCACGACTTCACATCTCCCCGCCTCCTACGCTTTTTGGATAGCAGCGATAGAAACTCTCGTGACACACTTCGCGAAAAAGAAAGGAAACCCGTGAAATATTAATAAAGAGATAACTTTATCTCAGAATTCAAACAACTGTACTACTACTATAATATAAATTGCGTAAAACCTATCTTTATTCAGAACTTAATACCATTTTTTCTATGGCTGTTGAAGATTATATAATAATGTTAGTAGAAAACTATAACTTTTATAATAATAAAAGCAAATAGTACATTTTAGAAAAAAAACTATACAATTTATTATAAAATTTACGGAAAGCACAACATTTTTATTATTATTTTAGAAATGGACATATTAAAATATATATATATTAATATATAATACATATATATGCGGAGGAGGTACCGTGGAGTAATGGATAGCGGCTTGGATTGGGGAATCGGAGAGCCGAGTTCGAATTCCATTTACGTGCCTTGGGAAATGTGTGAATCCTTTTCTTCTCCCTCCAGCTATAGGTAAATAGCAGGACAGATACAGGACAGTTCTATAGCCTTGGATGGCAATTGGTCTAGGAGGAGAACAACTCTGAATTCAAACCTGGAGTGGAGCCCCGAAGGCGGATGGACGGCACTTTGTGCTACCTTCCGGCAACTTTTGCAGCCGCGTTGGTACCAAACTGTATTGGCTTATCCTCTCCTTTAGACTCTGTCAGCAAGGCCAAGATGGGGAACTAGACGTCTGGGCAGCTCTAGTTCTCCATATATCCCGCCCGGGCTCGATAGGGCACCGCGCTACTCTCTATCGTCTCTCGAGACGGACGGATGACAACGACGACGATATACAGCTATATTAAAGCAAGAAACTGAGAGAACGGATTAAAACAAATCTAGGCCTCAGCTCATGTTAAAGTCTATTTATAAGGATGTTTTGTCCCCGCAAATATCTTAGTTCAGTTATTTATAACCTTAAATGTCATTATGATTCTGAATATACATCCTTGTGCAAATTAATTGAAACAGCCGCTTTCCTTTCTTTCAACATACGGTCAGTTTTAGACAAAGTGGAGTGACAGGGTGTAATCGATTAGGTCATTTGCAGTGGTGTGCAGTAATAATAATTTATTTTCGGGATGTATGTTGAAATTTATTTGACCTTGAAAAATATTGTGTCATCCGTGATTGCATCAGATTTGCATCACACCCAGACACTATTGTCTCGACTGTCGATTAGTTGTCCTATGGCTATTGTCTGCGATGGACGTTACTTCAAGGAAGCGTACGAAAATTGTAACGCTGCACGAACACACTGGCAAACCTTACCAATGAGTAAATCAAAGTACTAAAGAGTGGCCCGGCAACTCTCCTGATTTAAATCCAATCGAGAATCTGTGGTCAATCTGCAAGGAACGACTTCGTGGAATGAACATACGAAGTACTAACATGTGAACTGGGTCATAATTCATTGGAAAAATATGAAAAAAAAGTAAATAATAACGGAATTATTCGCATTGTTTTAATTAATTTGCACAAAGGTGTATAACAGAACAAGTTAGAGGTTTGAAGTAAGATTGATCAGCACGTATCAGCTAAAATTCGTAGAGAGCATTATGAAAATTTGCAGAGGCTTGTCAATGAATCCCGTTCTGTGATTTCAGAACGCCTAATAGGTCATCCGATTTGTGTCTCACCTTTCACAAGATACTATTTTCACATTCTGATTATTATTTGAAAATATTTTGTAAATTCAGTTTAGTCAAACTTCCTTGTATAAGAAAGAATCTTGGCCGAACATTTGGCCGACAGACATTTGGCCGACAGGCATTTAACCGAGAGACATTTGCCCCAGAGACATTTGGCCGACGGACATTTCACCGAAAGATACGACTTTTAGATCTCAATGATGTCTCTTTTTGACTGTTTCTTTTCTCTGGTCATTTTCTCCCTAGTTGCATTTTCGTTTCTGGCTATCTTCCCGCTAATTATATTTTTATCCCCTCATTTATAAGATTTTTGTCTTCGATTGAGCTCTGAAGAGCGAGGAATGGCAAGCGATTAGTTATTTTTTAAATAATTTTTCTATTTACAGTTCCATGAAAAATATTTCCCCCTTGCTTTTTCCATACCACTATTTTTAAAGAGATATTCATATATATTCATTTCTGCCTTTTTAATGTGGACATTTTTTAAATTTGTAAAAGTAATTGTTATTTTAGCGTATCTATTAAAAAGGACACTGAAAGCGATCAAATAAATAAATACGACGGGACTATTTTTTCCCATTTTATAATATATAGAGTTCAATGCTTGAGTGCGTTAACAGAAAATGCGCTTACATCTGAAATAAAATGATATTAAATACAACTTTATATTTTCTTTATTTTAGCTCAGCTGTACTTGGGTATTATAAAACTTGATTTTACTCTTCAGGTTTAATATGCCAAGGGCAATGCTATTTAACTATAAAGAAATTCGTACTGAATAGAAACAATCGTCATTATTCTTCTTCGTTCATTTGAAATTTATTCTCATAATTTTTAGATTAAAAATGAACGCAAATCTATGTACAAAGGCTAACGTCTCAAATTTAATTCCTTCTTTTTCACTTTATTAGATAAAGAGGGAAAAGAAGAAAAAAAGGGGGAATTAATTTTAATTTAAAATTAATAAAAATACATAATAAAATTTTCTGAAGAGAATTAATTAATTGGGATTTAAAAATAAAATTTAATGAATATTATTTAAGTGATTATAGAGTTTATCAACTGAAAAGAGAAAGGAAAGCAAAAAAACGTTTTCAATTCCTGATTATTCTTCGACAGATTTTCTTCTTTCTTCGTTACATTGGAATTAACTCTTGAGACTGACGCAAATTATATTTGTACTGCAATGAGGAGAATTAGTCCTATGTCCTTTCATGACGTAGGTGGTCGTAGCTCTCCATAACTTCCTGTCTGTTCTAGATATTAGCAATACCTTTGCTTTGTGGTAATCTGTTTTTACCTAAAAATTTTAAAAATACGTCCTTGTCTACAAAAAACGTTACGTTACTACAATCAATAAATAAAAATATAAACAGAATAAATATATTAAATAATTGTCGGACAGTATTTACATTAGTCGGACTATTGTCCTCATCTTTGTCGCTATATTTGTCACAACGTTTCGGCCGTTGTACGCTCCGGCCTTCTTCAGGTGGTTGGAATTTCGAACCGAACCCTTTATTTCGATCACTGGGGTAGACTGTTCTAGTTCCACGAGCCATGTTTGATGGATGTCAGTTATCAGTTATTCCTGGTAATTTTCCCTCTGAAAGTTCTCCACTGCCTGAACCGGGTATTGAACTCACACTCTTTGGGTCTGTCACTGGATCTAACCAACGACTTTATCCACTGTACCATGTGTCCTCATACTGTACATAATACCTCATCTCAGAAATATAGAGAGAATTGTCGGACTTAATCCATTTCATAATATGTTGTTATTGTTTACGTTAAGATATATTTCGTGAGCAGAAATAATCGATCGTAAGTTTAAAAATTATAATATGCAAAGATGAGTTTCATTTTATATCAAAAAAAGTTCATTGAAAACTATACGGTTAAATCACCATAACCTATTTCTAGGTTTGTCCCACTGCTGTCTTCTCATACTAGCTTACAGTTGGTACTATTTTGGCCACATGATCGAAGTTTGATCATGATCGCGCCAGTTTTCTTGCTGCTGTTACAGTGTAAACATATCCGCTCCGCTAGAAGTGTGCACCAAGGAAGAACAAAGATCAGTGAATCGAATCTGCAGAGAATATGTTACTTCATCGATGATAACTCTCCTATCTATCGCTATCTCTCAAGCTTTCTAATCCTTCGCGTCAGTGGTTGAAATTGAGGGGATCTCACTACTTTTAAACTTCTCGGTCCACTTACGCACACTGCAACGGGTCAGTGGACTGTTGACATATTTTTGTTAAACGCCTCCGATGAATTTCAGTCCCTGACGTACTTTTTGAACAGAGAAATCGGATCACTGCTCTTCGTTCCTCCTTGATATATCAAGATTACGAATCCCGTGGCACATTAGGGTTGTAGGGGTCCCACCACTTCCAGTGCGGCTGCAGTAAAAGTGGTGGGAACCTAGTAGCATGCTGATAATCATGCAGTTGGGGTACCAGTGAAAGTAGCTCGTTAGATCAGTTGCCATGAAAAACATTTGTAGAAAAGACAGAGAGAAGCCACAGAACGTCAGAGAGAAAGTGACTGTAGACGAGATGCCAGATCAGGGCCTATCACATTGCATATCCGAAACATGCCCAAGAAACGCCACTTCTACTGTAGCCGCACTAGAAGTGGTGTTTCTTGGGCATGATAGCCTGACGGATCCCAACTATCTCCAGGCCGGTTTGAATTCAGAGTTTTCCTTCTTCTAGAATGATGTAGAACCCAGTCTGTTTTGCTATTTATCCATTGCTGTGGGAGAAGAATAGGATTCATACCTTTCTCAGGTGTATTAGCACGTGAGTAAATGTAATGGATCCGATTGGAATTCAAGCTCAGCTCACGTATGCCTGAATCGGAGCCACTATCCATGCCTCTTTGACACCTACTAGATGTAAATTTGGAATTGATTGCTGCACACGCGTTAATGACCATTCAGATAGATTTAGCCCTAATAAAACTCTGCTAAGAAACCCGACTTACGCAAAATCGGATTACGACAGCGCTTATTAGGATTGTCCATTAGTATATAAATGAATAAGGGATGAATTTAAGTTTCTTGCATAGTACGCGCATTCATATATAAAGTTTCTATTGATGTTACTACGAAAACGAACAATCAAGTTAATGGAATTTGGTAAATGCCACACTTCGAGAAGTATCCTAATAATGCAGAAACTGATTTCCAATGCTGCAATGTTTTCTTTGGTAATACGAGAAAAATCTAGCTATTTTCATTGTATACTACGCAAATAATTGTTTGTTGTTTCGATATGATCACACGAGTGAATAAGTAAGTGAGGAACAATTGGTAATAATCATATTGAAAAACACTATGGATGTCCTAGATTAATATTTATTTTTGTCACACATGCGCACAGCAGAGAAAATCGATTTCCTTTATATTTGTTACACCGACTTAAAAAAGAAAAGCTTAAATTGATCTCTGAACACGAACGAATAATCAAGTCTGGCTAAATTGGTGCCTATCTTTACCACAGGTACTCCTAATTAAGCACTAATTGCTTTTGAATGCCGACACAGTAGGTTTTTTTTTATAGACCTAACTGCTTTTCTGTTGAAACAGGAAGTAATATATAATTTAACATTACATCCGAATGATTTGCTTATTTTAACGGCATATCAACATTTGCGTCATTTAATGGTGAAATTTAATTTTCTTGGGTACATTTGTAATTTTTTTTCAACAATGTATGACTGGTAATTTTTCTCTTTCTTTTCCAATAATGTATTGACAGCAAATGTTTTTTAAGCATTTCACCCCAAGCAAGGCGAGAGCGCCGCTGGCATGTAATGGGCTGCAGATAGTGGGAGCAAGAGTAAAGAGGGGTGTTTGATGAAAGGATAAAGAGAAGGACAAGGAACAGGATCAAGGCATCAAAAAATGTCGATTGACATTACATCTGAATATTTGAAGCAAGGGAAGCAAGTAAGAGGAAGGGAATTCCACTGTCGGGAAGTGCGAGAGAAGAAGCTGTTGGAGGATAAGAAGTGAAAGGGTGGGACCAATATGCCAGCTTAGTAGCACGCTGATAATCATGCAGTTGGGGTACCAGTGAAAGTAGCTCGTTAGACCGGTTGCCATGAAAATATTTGTAGAAAA
Source organism: Acanthosepion esculentum (assembly GCA_964036315.1). Taxonomy (NCBI): domain Eukaryota; kingdom Metazoa; phylum Mollusca; class Cephalopoda; order Sepiida; family Sepiidae; genus Acanthosepion; species Acanthosepion esculentum. Next base: position 109,404,887 of record OZ038488.1, read on the forward strand.
GACAGCGGGAAGCCACAGAACGTCAGAGAGAAAGTGACTGTAGACGAGATGCCAGATCAAGACCTATCACATTGCATATCCGTCTCTGGATTTGGTCGAGGACCTCGAGATGAACAGTGGTGGCACCAGATCATATATGGCAACGATATTTAGTGCAGGGACGAATGGTAGTTTTGTAGATTTGAAGAATGTACTCAGGCGAGAAAAAACCTTCTGGCGCTACACAGAGAACCAACTTCACTTGCGGTAGATGATGCTATTGATACAATGTAGTTGTTCCACCTCAGGTCAGTGGAAAGCGAAGCAGGTGCAGAGAGACGTTCTCATGGAGTTGAGCATCAGCTATTCCTATAGGAGGCGGGAAGGGTTCTCTATGGTTGTTGGCATTCTTACTGCAAAAATATATTTTTATACACTATTTGCCCATAAGTTGGACCTTAATAGGTGCTACCAGCCAGGGTCAGGGTACACCTTGGAATAGCAGCAATTGAAAAGTGGTTCCCCGCATCTCGAGATCTCCCAATCAGAGGCTTTGGTGCCGGATTTAGTTTATCGTCATACTCAGGATGAATTACATCCGACTGAGAATATAATACTTACAAACTGCGCTTTTACTGATCTCAAACCAATATCCTCTCTTACAGCAAATACGCAATGTCCTGTTACTTATATAATTTTCACCGTTGTGAAAAAATTGTTAGGGATCATAATTAAAGAATGGAATAGATAGAAAAAAAAGAGAATGAAGACCGACATTGATCTATGCTTATTCAAACGACTCGGTTTATAAGATGTGATAAAAAAATTAAGCAACGAAATCTGTAAAAAAAGATTTGGAAATGCTTCAAACAGAAACGTGGCATATACTCAAATTTTTGTTCTTTCGTCAGCAGGTAATTGTCAAGTGAACCTTCTGGGATTTCGACGCTGAATCGCAAGTCTGATGAGCTCAAAGCCTGAGACTCTGGGGAAGACAGCAATTTGCGTAATTTTCAGCGTGATGACTTGTCTCATTTTATTTGGGGGTACGTATAATGCTCTTTGCATTATTCATCACACATCAACGTCCTTTATGCAGAAATAAAGAAGCAAAAAAGTAGAAAACAGTTTCTTCTGAAACGGCGAATAAAAAAAGAAAAAAAAACGCAAGGGAAAATATTGCCAATGAAACCGTACGGCGCAGTACAGTGATACGGGAGTAAAAGGAGTAGAAGTATATATTATAGTAGAAACCCTGACAAACGGACTAAGAATGCCTTCCAGATATGTGGATAAACAAAATAAGCTACTTGTAGGTGAAATATAACGGGATTGATTTTAAGGAAAAAGAACTAAATTATGTAATGTTAATGAAAATTCATTAAATTAAGTATGGCACATACGCAAAACAAATAATGTGACGAGGATTTTTTAATCTGTGTTACATGATGATTCTTTCTCTTTTAATGTCATTCGCAACTTTTTCCGCATTTCGTTTTGCTTTTGTTCTTGAAATTTTTTAAACGAAAAACACTTTTTAACTCTGCGTTTGTTATCGCAATCGTCATAGCTGTATTCTGGCTTTCTTTCCATAAAACTGACAACCTTTTCAATACCTTTTTTCAATTTAAGTCCAGGTTTCATCAGAATCATGCATCTCATCGCTATCTTGTTGCAGATGTGTGTCGTTGTCATCCTTTCCTCTTATTCCCATCATCTTTTGCACCAATACAAGCCATTAGGGTGAAATAAGCATAAGCAATTATCCAAAGTAAATTTCCTGAAAAACAGAAATTTCAAATCAGTTACATACCACCCAAATATTTTAAATATACATATCAAAATCATGCCTGGATATGTGAGATTTCGAATATGAGTCACTTCGGATAAGAAGGATTCCGGATATGAAGGAATCTACTGTATTTTATTAAAAATGAAGGAAAGACTTTGAAAAATGGAGAATAAATTAGGAAGGTAAGAAAAGAACATAATCAAGCAATTCATCTTAATTAAAATCTTGGATTAATCCCACTTAATCATTCATAGATGCCAACTGTTCAGATCTTTTAAACCTCAACCCTTGCGTAGTATCCCTTTAATTATACATGTCGCTCTGAAGTATGTGTATAGAACATGCAGAAGCAAAAAAAATATTTGAGGTTTATGGTTTAGTGTTACTATATGACCGAAAGATAGCCACTATATTTTTCATATGTCCTGATAAGAAAAGAAATTAGCAAAACAAAAAAGTTACTAATAATAGAATTGATTATAGAGATGAAGAAAACCAGCCTCGCAAGTTGAAGGATAAAAAACTCGTAATCATAAAATCTCAAAAAGAAAAAAAATGAATTTTTTTCATACCGCAAGTTATAAAAAAACAAATCATAGCTTTTGCTTGAATTACCAATAAAAAATATTCACGATTGTTCAGCAGCAGCCACAGAAGACTCTTTGGAACGCGTGACACATGGCGAATCTATATCGCAACATTGACAGAAAGCCTTCCTGACTCTCGCCAGGTGACTCCAGTTAATATAAGATTCAACATGACACAATTTCCCATCTTATTCTTTAAAGTTGCGTGAAGAAAATTGATTTGTAATGTATGATGTCTTTTTGGACTTTCTAAAGAACATCATATACGATAAATCAATTTCATGCACGCAATATTAAAGAATAACAAAGTAAGAAAAATATCTCCTTTGAAACGATTAGTCAAAAAAAGGTGAAAACAGCCATTTTTTTAAATCATTTCATACCAAGTAAGGTATTAAAGACACTAAGACGCAAGTGGTTATTGAATGTTAAAGAATATGAGACAAACACGATTAGGGAGAGACAACAATAAAAAAACAAGGATTATAAAGATATAAAATAACAACTGGCATTGCTTTTAAATTTTAGAAGATCAAAATGGACTGGGAAGCAAGAAACCAGAAGAAAACTCCACACGCGAGAAGTGCGAGAGAACAAACTGTTAGCATAGCATTTACGGTTAAACCTAGCCACTTCAAAAATAGAATGATGAGACCATACCACCAATCTTATTACTGCGCCTAAATTCTTAACGTCTAGATACAAAAGAGTAAAGTTCATCAGAAAAGTTGCCATGAAATTGACTGAAGGTGAGATGCCAGATCAGGATCAATAACGTAACACATTCCTCTTTCAAAAGAATAAAGGTCATCAGAAAAGTTGCCATGAAATTGACTGAAGATGAGATGCCAGGTCAGGTTCAATAACGTTACACATTCCTCTTTCAAAAGAATAAAGGTCATCAGAAAAGTTGCCATGAAATTGACTGAAGATGAGATGCCAGGTCAGGTTCAATAACGTTACACATTCCTCTTTCAAAAGAATAAAGGTCATCAGAAAAGTTGCCATGAAATTGACTGAAGATGAGATGCCAGGTCAGGTTCAATAACGTTACACATTCCTCTTTCAAAAGAATAAAGGTCATCAGAAAAGTTGCCATGAAATTGACTGAAGATGAGATGCCAGGTCAGGTTCAATAACGTTACACATTCCTCTTTCAAAAGAATAAAGGTCATCAGAAAAGTTGCCATGAAATTGACTGAAGATGAGATGCCAGGTCAGGTTCAATAACGTTACACATTCCTCTTTCAAAAGAATAAAGGTCATCAGAAAAGTTGCCATGAAATTGACTGAAGATGAGATGCCAGGTCAGGTTCAATAACGTTACACATTCCTCTTTCAAAAGAATAAAGTTCATCAGAAAAGTTGCCATGAAATTGACTGAAGATGAGATGCCAGGTCAGGTTCAATAACGTTACACATTCCTCTTTCAAAAGAATAAAGGTCATCAGAAAAGTTGCCATGAAATTGACTGAAGATGAGATGCCAGGTCAGGTTCAATAACGTTACACATTCCTCTTTCAAAAGAATAAAGGTCATCAGAAAAGTTGCCATGAAATTGACTGAAGATGAGATGCCAGGTCAGGTTCAATAACGTTACACATTCCTCTTTCAAAAGAATAAAGGTCATCAGAAAAGTTGCCATGAAATTGACTGAAGATGAGATGCCAGGTCAGGTTCAATAACGTTACACATTCCTCTTTCAAAAGAATAAAGTTCATCAGAAAAGTTGCCATGAAATTGACTGAAGATGAGATGCCAGGTCAGGTTCAATAACGTTACACATTCCTCTTTCAAAAGAATAAAGGTCATCAGAAAAGTTGCCATGAAATTGACTGAAGATGAGATGCCAGGTCAGGTTCAATAACGTTACACATTCCTCTTTCAAAAGAATAAAGTTCATCAGAAAAGTTGCCATGAAATTGACTGAAGATGAGATGCCAGGTCAGGTTCAATAACGTTACACATTCCTCTTTCAAAAGAATAAAGGTCATCAGAAAAGTTGCCATGAAATTGACTGAAGATGAGATGCCAGGTCAGGATCAATAACGTTACACATTCCTCTTTCAAAAGAATAAAGTTCATCAGAAAAGTTGCCATGAAATTGACTGAAGATGAGATGCCAGGTCAGGTTCAATAACGTTACACATTCCTCTTTCAAAAGAATAAAGGTCATCAGAAAAGTTGCCATGAAATTGACTGAAGATGAGATGCCAGGTCAGGTTCAATAACGTTACACATTCCTCTTTCAAAAGAATAAAGTTCATCAGAAAAGTTGCCATGAAATTGACTGAAGATGAGATGCCAGGTCAGGTTCAATAACGTTACACATTCCTCTTTCAAAAGAATAAAGGTCATCAGAAAAGTTGCCATGAAATTGACTGAAGATGAGATGCCAGGTCAGGATCAATAACGTTACACATTCCTCTTTCAAAAGAATAAAGTTCATCAGAAAAGTTGCCATGAAATTGACTGAAGATGAGATGCCAGGTCAGGTTCAATAACGTTACACATTCCTCTTTCAAAAGAATAAAGGTCATCAGAAAAGTTGCCATGAAATTGACTGAAGATGAGATGCCAGGTCAGGTTCAATAACGTTACACATTCCTCTTTCAAAAGAATAAAGTTCATCAGAAAAGTTGCCATGAAATTGACTGAAGATGAGATGCCAGGTCAGGTTCAATAACGTTACACATTCCTCTTTCAAAAGAATAAAGGTCATCAGAAAAGTTGCCATGAAATTGACTGAAGATGAGATGCCAGGTCAGGATCAATAACGTTACACATTCCTCTTTCAAAAGAATAAAGTTCATCAGAAAAGTTGCCATGAAATTGACTGAAGATGAGATGCCAGGTCAGGTTCAATAACGTTACACATTCCTCTTTCAAAAGGATAAAGTTCATCAGAAAAGTTGCCATGAAATTGACTGAAGATGAGATGCCAGGTCAGGTTCAATAACGTTACACATTCCTCTTTCAAAAGAATAAAGGTCATCAGAAAAGTTGCCATGAAATTGACTGAAGATGAGATGCCAGGTCAGGATCAATAACGTTACACATTCCTCTTTCAAAAGAATAAAGTTCATCAGAAAAGTTGCCATGAAATTGACTGAAGATGAGATGCCAGGTCAGGTTCAATAACGTTACACATTCCTCTTTCAAAAGGATAAAGTTCATCAGAAAAGTTGCCATGAAATTGACTGAAGATGAGATGCCAGGTCAGGTTCAATAACGTTACACATTCCTCTTTCAAAAGAATAAAGGTCATCAGAAAAGTTGCCATGGAATTGACTGAAGATGAGATGCCAGGTCAGGTTCAATAACGTTACACATTCCTCTTTCAAAAGAATAAAGGTCATCAGAAAAGTTGCCATGAAATTGACTGAAGATGAGATGCCAGGTCAGGATCAATAACGTTACACATTCCTCTTTCAAAAGAATAAAGTTCATCAGAAAAGTTGCCATGAAATTGACTGAAGATGAGATGCCAGGTCAGGTTCAATAACGTTACACATTCCTCTTTCAAAAGGATAAAGTTCATCAGAAAAGTTGCCATGAAATTGACTGAAGATGAGATGCCAGGTCAGGTTCAATAACGTTACACATTCCTCTTTCAAAAGAATAAAGGTCATCAGAAAAGTTGCCATGAAATTGACTGAAGATGAGATGCCAGGTCAGGATCAATAACGTTACACATTCCTCTTTCAAAAGAATAAAGTTCATCAGAAAAGTTGCCATGAAATTGACTGAAGATGAGATGCCAGATCAGGATCAATAACGTTACACATTCCTCTTTCAAAAGGATAAAGTTCATCAGAAAAGTTGCCATGAAATTGACTGAAGATGAGATGCCAGATCAGGTTCAATAACGTTACACATTCCTCTTTCAAAAGGATAAAGTTCATCAGAAAAGTTGCCATGAAATTGACTGAAGATGAGATGCCAGGTCAGGTTCAATAACGTTACACATTCCTCTTTCAAAAGAATAAAGTTCATAAAAAAAGTTGCCATGAAATTGACTGAAGATGAGATGCCAGATCAGGATCAATAACGTTACACATTCCTCTTTCAAAAGGATAAAGTTCATAAAAAAAGTTGCCATGAAATTGACTGAAGATGAGATGCCAGATCAGGATCAATAACGTTACACATTCCTCTTTCAAAAGGATAAAGTTCATCAGAAAAGTTGCCATGAAATTGACTGAAGATGAGATGCCAGATCAGGATCAATAACGTTACACATTCCTCTTTCAAAAGGATAAAGTTCATCAGAAAAGTTGCCATGAAATTGACTGAAGATGAGATGCCAGATCAGGTTCAATAACGTTACACATTCCTCTTTCAAAAGGATAAAGTTCATCAGAAAAGTTGCCATGAAATTGACTGAAGATGAGATGCCAGATCAGGTTCAATAACGTTACACATTCCTCTTTCAAAAGGATAAAGTTCATCAGAAAAGTTGCCATGAAATTGACTGAAGATGAGATGCCAGGTCAGGTTCAATAACGTTACACATTCCTCTTTCAAAAGAATAAAGTTCATAAAAAAAGTTGCCATGAAATTGACTGAAGATGAGATGCCAGATCAGGATCAATAACGTAACACATTCATCTTTCAAAAGAATAAAGTTCATCAGAAAAGTTGCCATGAAATTGACTGAAGATGAGATGCCAGGTCAGGTTCAATAACGTTACACATTCCTCTTTCAAAAGAATAAAGTTCATCAGAAAAGTTGCCATGAAATTGACTGAAGATGAGATGCCAGATCAGGATCAATAACGTAACACATTCATCTTTCAAAAGAATAAAGTTCATCAGAAAAGTTGCCATGGAATTGACTGAAGATGAGATGCCAGGTCAGGATCAATAACGTTACACATTCCTCTTTCAAAAGAATAAAGTTCATCAGAAACGTTGCCATGAAATTGACTGAAGATGAGATGCCAGATCAGGTTCAATAACGTTACACATTCCTCTTTCAAAAGGATAAAGTTCATCAGAAAAGTTGCCATGAAATTGACTGAAGATGAGATGCCAGGTCAGGTTCAATAACGTTACACATTCCTCTTTCAAAAGAATAAAGTTCATAAAAAAAGTTGCCATGAAATTGACTGAAGATGAGATGCCAGATCAGGATCAATAACGTAACACATTCATCTTTCAAAAGAATAAAGTTCATCAGAAAAGTTGCCATGAAATTGACTGAAGATGAGATGCCAGGTCAGGTTCAATAACGTTACACATTCCTCTTTCAAAAGAATAAAGTTCATCAGAAAAGTTGCCATGAAATTGACTGAAGATGAGATGCCAGGTCAGGATCAATAACGTTACACATTCCTCTTTCAAAAGAATAAAGTTCATCAGAAAAGTTGCCATGAAATTGACTGAAGATGAGATGCCAGGTCAGGATCAATAACGTTACACATTCCTCTTTCAAAAGAATAAAGTTCATCAGAAAAGTTGCCATGAAATTGACTGAAGATGAGATGCCAGATCAGGATCAATAACGTAACACATTCATCTTTCAAAAGAATAAAGTTCATCAGAAAAGTTGCCATGAAATTGACTGAAGATGAGATGCCAGGTCAGGTTCAATAACGTTACACATTCCTCTTTCAAAAGAATAAAGTTCATCAGAAAAGTTGCCATGAAATTGACTGAAGATGAGATGCCAGATCAGGATCAATAACGTAACACATTCATCTTTCAAAAGAATAAAGTTCATCAGAAAAGTTGCCATGAAATTGACTGAAGATGAGATGCCAGATCAGGATCAATAACGTAACACATTCATCTTTCAAAAGAATAAAGTTCATCAGAAAAGTTGCCATGAAATTGACTGAAGATGAGATGCCAGGTCAGGTTCAATAACGTTACACATTCCTCTTTCAAAAGAATAAAGTTCATCAGAAAAGTTGCCATGAAATTGACTGAAGATGAGATGCCAGATCAGGATCAATAACGTAACACATTCATCTTTCAAAAGAATAAAGTTCATCAGAAAAGTTGCCATGAAATTGACTGAAGATGAGATGCCAGGTCAGGTTCAATAACGTTACACATTCCTCTTTCAAAAGAATAAAGTTCATCAGAAAAGTTGCCATGAAATTGACTGAAGATGAGATGCCAGATCAGGATCAATAACGTAACACATTCATCTTTCAAAAGAATAAAGTTCATCAGAAAAGTTGCCATGAAATTGACTGAAGATGAGATGCCAGGTCAGGTTCAATAACGTTACACATTCCTCTTTCAAAAGAATAAAGTTCATCAGAAAAGTTGCCATGAAATTGACTGAAGATGAGATGCCAGATCAGGATCAATAACGTAACACATTCATCTTTCAAAAGAATAAAGTTCATCAGAAAAGTTGCCATGAAATTGACTGAAGATGAGATGCCAGGTCAGGTTCAATAACGTTACACATTCCTCTTTCAAAAGAATAAAGTTCATCAGAAAAGTTGCCATGAAATTGACTGAAGATGAGATGCCAGGTCAGGATCAATAACGTTACACATTCCTCTTTCAAAAGAATAAAGTTCATCAGAAAAGTTGCCATGAAATTGACTGAAGATGAGATGCCAGGTCAGGATCAATAACGTTACACATTCCTCTTTCAAAAGAATAAAGTTCATCAGAAAAGTTGCCATGAAATTGACTGAAGATGAGATGCCAGATCAGGATCAATAACGTAACACATTCATCTTTCAAAAGAATAAAGTTCATCAGAAAAGTTGCCATGAAATTGACTGAAGATGAGATGCCAGGTCAGGTTCAATAACGTTACACATTCCTCTTTCAAAAGAATAAAGTTCATCAGAAAAGTTGCCATGAAATTGACTGAAGATGAGATGCCAGATCAGGATCAATAACGTAACACATTCATCTTTCAAAAGAATAAAGTTCATCAGAAAAGTTGCCATGAAATTGACTGAAGATGAGATGCCAGGTCAGGTTCAATAACGTTACACATTCCTCTTTCAAAAGAATAAAGTTCATCAGAAAAGTTGCCATGAAATTGACTGAAGATGAGATGCCAGATCAGGATCAATAACGTAACACATTCATCTTTCAAAAGAATAAAGTTCATCAGAAAAGTTGCCATGAAATTGACTGAAGATGAGATGCCAGGTCAGGTTCAATAACGTTACACATTCCTCTTTCAAAAGAATAAAGTTCATCAGAAAAGTTGCCATGAAATTGACTGAAGATGAGATGCCAGGTCAGGATCAATAACGTTACACATTCCTCTTTCAAAAGAATAAAGTTCATCAGAAAAGTTGCCATGAAATTGACTGAAGATGAGATGCCAGATCAGGATCAATAACGTAACACATTCATCTTTCAAAAGAATAAAGTTCATCAGAAAAGTTGCCATGAAATTGACTGAAGATGAGATGCCAGGTCAGGTTCAATAACGTTACACATTCCTCTTTCAAAAGAATAAAGTTCATCAGAAAAGTTGCCATGAAATTGACTGAAGATGAGATGCCAGATCAGGATCAATAACGTAACACATTCATCTTTCAAAAGAATAAAGTTCATCAGAAAAGTTGCCATGGAATTGACTGAAGATGAGATGCCAGGTCAGGTTCAATAACGTTACACATTCCTCTTTCAAAAGAATAAAGTTCATCAGAAAAGTTGCCATGAAATTGACTGAAGATGAGATGCCAGGTCAGGATCAATAACGTTACACATTCCTCTTTCAAAAGAATAAAGTTCATCAGAAAAGTTGCCATGAACTTGACTGAAGATGAGATGCCAGGTCAGGTTCAATAACGTTACACATTCCTCTTTCAAAAGAATAAAGTTCATCAGAAAAGTTGCCATGAAATTGACTGAAGATGAGATGCCAGATCAGGTTCAATAACGTTACACATTCCTCTTTCAAAAGGATAAAGTTCATCAGAAAAGTTGCCATGGAATTGACTGAAGATGAGATGCCAGGTCAGGTTCAATAACGTTACACATTCCTCTTTCAAAAGAATAAAGTTCATCAGAAAAGTTGCCATGGAATTGACTGAAGATGAGATGCCAGGTCAGGTTCAATAACGTTACACATTCCTCTTTCAAAAGAATAAAGTTCATCAGAAAAGTTGCCAGGAAATTGACTGAAGATGAGATGCCAGGTCAGGATCAATAACGTTACACATTCCTCTTTCAAAAGAATAAAGTTCATCAGAAAAGTTGCCATGAAATTGACTGAAGATGAGATGCCAGATCAGGTTCAATAACGTTACACATTCCTCTTTCAAAAGGATAAAGTTCATCAGAAAAGTTGCCATGAAATTGACTGAAGATGAGATGCCAGGTCAGGTTCAATAACGTTACACATTCCTCTTTCAAAAGAATAAAGTTCATCAGAAAAGTTGCCATGAAATTGACTGAAGATGAGATGCCAGGTCAGGTTCAATAACGTTACACATTCCTCTTTCAAAAGAATAAAGTTCATCAGAAAAGTTGCCATGGAATTGACTGAAGATGAGATGCCAGGTCAGGTTCAATAACGTTACACATTCCTCTTTCAAAAGAATAAAGTTCATCAGAAAAGTTGCCATGAAATTGACTGAAGATGAGATGCCAGGTCAGGTTCAATAACGTTACACATTCCTCTTTCAAAAGAATAAAGTTCATCAGAAAAGTTGCCATGGAATTGACTGAAGATGAGATGCCAGGTCAGGTTCAATAACGTTACACATTCCTCTTTCAAAAGAATAAAGTTCATCAGAAAAGTTGCCATGAAATTGACTGAAGATGAGATGCCAGATCAGGTTCAATAACGTTACACATTCCTCTTTCAAAAGGATAAAGTTCATCAGAAAAGTTGCCATGGAATTGACTGAAGATGAGATGCCAGGTCAGGTTCAATAACGTTACACATTCCTCTTTCAAAAGAATAAAGTTCATCAGAAAAGTTGCCATGAAATTGACTGAAGATGAGATGCCAGGTCAGGATCAATAACGTTACACATTCCTCTTTCAAAAGAATAAAGTTCATCAGAAAAGTTGCCATGGAATTGACTGAAGATGAGATGCCAGATCAGGTTCAATAACGTTACACATTCCTCTTTCAAAAGGATAAAGTTCATCAGAAAAGTTGCCATGAAATTGACTGAAGATGAGATGCCAGGTCAGGATCAATAACGTTACACATTCCTCTTTCAAAAGAATAAAGTTCATCAGAAAAGTTGCCATGGAATTGACTGAAGATGAGATGCCAGGTCAGGTTCAATAACGTTACACATTCCTCTTTCAAAAGGATAAAGTTCATCAGAAAAGTTGCCATGAAATTGACTGAAGATGAGATGCCAGGTCAGGATCAATAACGTTACACATTCCTCTTTCAAAAGAATAAAGTTCATCAGAAAAGTTGCCATGGAATTGACTGAAGATGAGATGCCAGGTCAGGTTCAATAACGTTACACATTCCTCTTTCAAAAGAATAAAGTTCATCAGAAAAGTTGCCATGGAATTGACTGAAGATGAGATGCCAGATCAGGTTCAATAACGTTACACATTCCTCTTTCAAAAGGATAAAGTTCATCAGAAAAGTTGCCATGAAATTGACTGAAGATGAGATGCCAGGTCAGGATCAATAACGTTACACATTCCTCTTTCAAAAGAATAAAGTTCATCAGAAAAGTTGCCATGGAATTGACTGAAGATGAGATGCCAGGTCAGGATCAATAACGTTACACATTCCTCTTTCAAAAGGATAAAGTTCATCAGAAAAGTTGCCATGAAATTGACTGAAGATGAGATGCCAGGTCAGGTTCAATAACGTTACACATTCCTCTTTCAAAAGAATAAAGTTCATCAGAAAAGTTGCCATGAAATTGACTGAAGATGAGATGCCAGGTCAGGTTCAATAACGTTACACATTCCTCTTTCAAAAGAATAAAGTTCATCAGAAAAGTTGCCATGGAATTGACTGAAGATGAGATGCCAGGTCAGGTTCAATAACGTTACACATTCCTCTTTCAAAAGAATAAAGTTCATCAGAAAAGTTGCCATGAAATTGACTGAAGATGAGATGCCAGGTCAGGTTCAATAACGTTACACATTCCTCTTTCAAAAGAATAAAGTTCATCAGAAAAGTTGCCATGGAATTGACTGAAGATGAGATGCCAGGTCAGGTTCAATAACGTTACACATTCCTCTTTCAAAAGAATAAAGTTCATCAGAAAAGTTGCCATGAAATTGACTGAAGATGAGATGCCAGATCAGGTTCAATAACGTTACACATTCCTCTTTCAAAAGAATAAAGTTCATCAGAAAAGTTGCCATGAAATTGACTGAAGATGAGATGCCAGGTCAGGATCAATAACGTTACACATTCCTCTTTCAAAAGAATAAAGTTCATCAGAAAAGTTGCCATGGAATTGACTGAAGATGAGATGCCAGATCAGGTTCAATAACGTTACACATTCCTCTTTCAAAAGAATAAAGTTCATCAGAAAAGTTGCCATGGAATTGACTGAAGATGAGATGCCAGGTCAGGTTCAATAACGTTACACATTCCTCTTTCAAAAGAATAAAGTTCATCAGAAAAGTTGCCAGGAAATTGACTGAAGATGAGATGCCAGGTCAGGATCAATAACGTTACACATTCCTCTTTCAAAAGAATAAAGTTCATCAGAAAAGTTGCCATGAAATTGACTGAAGATGAGATGCCAGATCAGGTTCAATAACGTTACACATTCCTCTTTCAAAAGGATAAAGTTCATCAGAAAAGTTGCCATGAAATTGACTGAAGATGAGATGCCAGGTCAGGTTCAATAACGTTACACATTCCTCTTTCAAAAGAATAAAGTTCATCAGAAAAGTTGCCATGAAATTGACTGAAGATGAGATGCCAGGTCAGGTTCAATAACGTTACACATTCCTCTTTCAAAAGAATAAAGTTCATCAGAAAAGTTGCCATGGAATTGACTGAAGATGAGATGCCAGGTCAGGTTCAATAACGTTACACATTCCTCTTTCAAAAGAATAAAGTTCATCAGAAAAGTTGCCATGAAATTGACTGAAGATGAGATGCCAGGTCAGGTTCAATAACGTTACACATTCCTCTTTCAAAAGAATAAAGTTCATCAGAAAAGTTGCCATGGAATTGACTGAAGATGAGATGCCAGGTCAGGTTCAATAACGTTACACATTCCTCTTTCAAAAGGATAAAGTTCATCAGAAAAGTTGCCATGAAATTGACTGAAGATGAGATGCCAGATCAGGTTCAATAACGTTACACATTCCTCTTTCAAAAGAATAAAGTTCATCAGAAAAGTTGCCATGAAATTGACTGAAGATGAGATGCCAGGTCAGGTTCAATAACGTTACACATTCCTCTTTCAAAAGAATAAAGTTCATCAGAAAAGTTGCCATGGAATTGACTGAAGATGAGATGCCAGGTCAGGTTCAATAACGTTACACATTCCTCTTTCAAAAGAATAAAGTTCATCAGAAAAGTTGCCATGAAATTGACTGAAGATGAGATGCCAGGTCAGGTTCAATAACGTTACACATTCCTCTTTCAAAAGAATAAAGTTCATCAGAAAAGTTGCCATGGAATTGACTGAAGATGAGATGCCAGGTCAGGTTCAATAACGTTACACATTCCTCTTTCAAAAGAATAAAGTTCATCAGAAAAGTTGCCATGAAATTGACTGAAGATGAGATGCCAGGTCAGGTTCAATAACGTTACACATTCCTCTTTCAAAAGAATAAAGTTCATCAGAAAAGTTGCCATGGAATTGACTGAAGATGAGATGCCAGGTCAGGTTCAATAACGTTACACATTCCTCTTTCAAAAGGATAAAGTTCATCAGAAAAGTTGCCATGAAATTGACTGAAGATGAGATGCCAGATCAGGTTCAATAACGTTACACATTCCTCTTTCAAAAGAATAAAGTTCATCAGAAAAGTTGCCATGAAATTGACTGAAGATGAGATGCCAGGTCAGGTTCAATAACGTTACACATTCCTCTTTCAAAAGAATAAAGTTCATCAGAAAAGTTGCCATGGAATTGACTGAAGATGAGATGCCAGGTCAGGTTCAATAACGTTACACATTCCTCTTTCAAAAGAATAAAGTTCATCAGAAAAGTTGCCATGAAATTGACTGAAGATGAGATGCCAGGTCAGGTTCAATAACGTTACACATTCCTCTTTCAAAAGAATAAAGTTCATCAGAAAAGTTGCCATGAAATTGACTGAAGATGAGATGCCAGATCAGGTTCAATAACGTTACACATTCCTCTTTCAAAAGGATAAAGTTCATCAGAAAAGTTGCCATGGAATTGACTGAAGATGAGATGCCAGGTCAGGTTCAATAACGTTACACATTCCTCTTTCAAAAGAATAAAGTTCATCAGAAAAGTTGCCATGGAATTGACTGAAGATGAGATGCCAGGTCAGGTTCAATAACGTTACACATTCCTCTTTCAAAAGAATAAAGTTCATCAGAAAAGTTGCCAGGAAATTGACTGAAGATGAGATGCCAGGTCAGGTTCAATAACGTTACACATTCCTCTTTCAAAAGAATAAAGTTCATCAGAAAAGTTGCCATGGAATTGACTGAAGATGAGATGCCAGGTCAGGTTCAATAACGTTACACATTCCTCTTTCAAAAGAATAAAGTTCATCAGAAAAGTTGCCAGGAAATTGACTGAAGATGAGATGCCAGGTCAGGATCAATAACGTTACACATTCCTCTTTCAAAAGGATAAAGTTCATCAGAAAAGTTGCCATGAAATTGACTGAAGATGAGATGCCAGATCAGGTTCAATAACGTTACACATTCCTCTTTCAAAAGAATAAAGTTCATCAGAAAAGTTGCCATGGAATTGACTGAAGATGAGATGCCAGGTCAGGATCAATAACGTTACACATTCCTCTTTCAAAAGAATAAAGTTCATCAGAAAAGTTGCCATGGAATTGACTGAAGATGAGATGCCAGGTCAGGTTCAATAACGTTACACATTCCTCTTTCAAAAGAATAAAGTTCATCAGAAAAGTTGCCATGGAATTGACTGAAGATGAGATGCCAGGTCAGGTTCAATAACGTTACACATTCCTCTTTCAAAAGAATAAAGTTCATCAGAAAAGTTGCCAGGAAATTGACTGAAGATGAGATGCCAGGTCAGGATCAATAACGTTACACATTCCTCTTTCAAAAGGATAAAGTTCATCAGAAAAGTTGCCATGAAATTGACTGAAGATGAGATGCCAGATCAGGTTCAATAACGTTACACATTCCTCTTTCAAAAGAATAAAGTTCATCAGAAAAGTTGCCATGGAATTGACTGAAGATGAGATGCCAGGTCAGGTTCAATAACGTTACACATTCCTCTTTCAAAAGAATAAAGTTCATCAGAAAAGTTGCCAGGAAATTGACTGAAGATGAGATGCCAGGTCAGGATCAATAACGTTACACATTCCTCTTTCAAAAGGATAAAGTTCATCAGAAAAGTTGCCATGAAATTGACTGAAGATGAGATGCCAGATCAGGTTCAATAACGTTACACATTCCTCTTTCAAAAGAATAAAGTTCATCAGAAAAGTTGCCATGGAATTGACTGAAGATGAGATGCCAGGTCAGGTTCAATAACGTTACACATTCCTCTTTCAAAAGGATAAAGTTCATCAGAAAAGTTGCCATGGAATTGACTGAAGATGAGATGCCAGGTCAGGTTCAATAACGTTACACATTCCTCTTTCAAAAGAATAAAGTTCATCAGAAAAGTTGCCATGAAATTGACTGAAGATGAGATGCCAGGTCAGGTTCAATAACGTTACACATTCCTCTTTCAAAAGAATAAAGTTCATCAGAAAAGTTGCCATGGAATTGACTGAAGATGAGATGCCAGGTCAGGTTCAATAACGTTACACATTCCTCTTTCAAAAGAATAAAGTTCATCAGAAAAGTTGCCAGGAAATTGACTGAAGATGAGATGCCAGGTCAGGATCAATAACGTTACACATTCCTCTTTCAAAAGAATAAAGTTCATCAGAAAAGTTGCCATGAAATTGACTGAAGATGAGATGCCAGATCAGGTTCAATAACGTTACACATTCCTCTTTCAAAAGGATAAAGTTCATCAGAAAAGTTGCCATGAAATTGACTGAAGATGAGATGCCAGGTCAGGTTCAATAACGTTACACATTCCTCTTTCAAAAGAATAAAGTTCATCAGAAAAGTTGCCATGAAATTGACTGAAGATGAGATGCCAGATCAGGATCAATAACGTAACACATTCATCTTTCAAAAGAATAAAGTTCATCAGAAAAGTTGCCATGAAATTGACTGAAGATGAGATGCCAGGTCAGGTTCAATAACGTTACACATTCCTCTTTCAAAAGAATAAAGTTCATCAGAAAAGTTGCCATGAAATTGACTGAAGATGAGATGCCAGATCAGGATCAATAACGTAACACATTCATCTTTCAAAAGAATAAAGTTCATCAGAAAAGTTGCCATGAAATTGACTGAAGATGAGATGCCAGGTCAGGTTCAATAACGTTACACATTCCTCTTTCAAAAGAATAAAGTTCATCAGAAAAGTTGCCATGAAATTGACTGAAGATGAGATGCCAGATCAGGATCAATAACGTAACACATTCATCTTTCAAAAGAATAAAGTTCATCAGAAAAGTTGCCATGAAATTGACTGAAGATGAGATGCCAGGTCAGGTTCAATAACGTTACACATTCCTCTTTCAAAAGAATAAAGTTCATCAGAAAAGTTGCCATGAAATTGACTGAAGATGAGATGCCAGGTCAGGATCAATAACGTTACACATTCCTCTTTCAAAAGAATAAAGTTCATCAGAAAAGTTGCCATGAAATTGACTGAAGATGAGATGCCAGGTCAGGATCAATAACGTTACACATTCCTCTTTCAAGAGGATAAAGTTCATCAGAAAAGTTGCCATGAAATTGACTGAAGATGAGATGCCAGGTCAGGTTCAATAACGTTACACATTCCTCTTTCAAAAGAATAAAGTTCATAAAAAAAGTTGCCATGAAATTGACTGAAGATGAGATGCCAGGTCAGGATCAATAACGTTACACATTCCTCTTTCAAAAGAATAAAGTTCATCAGAAAAGTTGCCATGAAATTGACTGAAGATGAGATGCCAGGTCAGGTTCAATAACGTTACACATTCCTCTTTCAAAAGAATAAAGTTCATCAGAAAAGTTGCCATGAAATTGACTGAAGATGAGATGCCAGGTCAGGATCAATAACGTTACACATTCCTCTTTCAAAAGAATAAAGTTCATCAGAAAAGTTGCCAAGAAATTGACTGAAGATGAGATGCCAGGTCAGGATCAATAACGTTACACATTCCTCTTTCAAAAGAATAAAGTTCATCAGAAAAGTTGCCATGAAATTGACTGAAGATGAGATGCCAGGTCAGGTTCAATAACGTTACACATTCCTCTTTCAAAAGAATAAAGTTCATCAGAAAAGTTGCCATGAAATTGAGTGAAGATGAGATGCCAGGACAGGATCAATAACGTTACACATTCCCCTTTCAAAAGAATAAAGTTCATCAGAAAAGTTGCCAGGAAATTGACTGAAGATGAGATGCCAGGTCAGGATCAATAACGTTACACATTCCTCTTTCAAAAGAATAAATTTCATAAAAAAAAGTTGCCAAGAAATTGACTGAAGATGAGATGCCAGGTCAGGATCAATAACGTTACAGATTCCTCTTTCAAAAGAGTAAAGGTCATCAGAAAAGTTGCCATGAAATTGACTGAAGATGAGATGCCAGGTCGGGATCAATAACGTTACACATTCCTCTTTCAAAAGAATAAAGTTCATCAGAAAAGTTGCCATGAAATTGACTGAAGATGAGATGCCAGGTCAGGATCAATAACGTTACACATTCCTCTTTCAAAAGAATAAAGTTCATCAGAAAAGTTGCCATGAAATTGACTGAAGATGAGATGCCAGGTCAGGTTCAATAACGTTACACATTCCTCTTTCAAAAGGATAAAGTTCATCAGAAAAGTTGCCATGAAATTGACTGAAGATGAGATGCCAGGTCAGGTTCAATAACGTTACACATTCCTCTTTCAAAAGAATAAAGTTCATAAAAAAAGTTGCCATGAAATTGACTGAAGATGAGATGCCAGATCAGGATCAATAACGTAACACATTCATCTTTCAAAAGAATAAAGTTCATCAGAAAAGTTGCCATGAAATTGACTGAAGATGAGATGCCAGGTCAGGTTCAATAACGTTACACATTCCTCTTTCAAAAGAATAAAGTTCATCAGAAAAGTTGCCATGAAATTGACTGAAGATGAGATGCCAGGTCAGGATCAATAACGTTACACATTCCTCTTTCAAAAGAATAAAGTTCATCAGAAAAGTTGCCATGAAATTGACTGAAGATGAGATGCCAGGTCAGGATCAATAACGTTACACATTCCTCTTTCAAAAGGATAAAGTTCATCAGAAAAGTTGCCATGAAATTGACTGAAGATGAGATGCCAGGTCAGGTTCAATAACGTTACACATTCCTCTTTCAAAAGAATAAAGTTCATAAAAAAAGTTGCCATGAAATTGACTGAAGATGAGATGCCAGGTCAGGATCAATAACGTTACACATTCCTCTTTCAAAAGAATAAAGTTCATCAGAAAAGTTGCCATGAAATTGACTGAAGATGAGATGCCAGGTCAGGTTCAATAACGTTACACATTCCTCTTTCAAAAGAATAAAGTTCATCAGAAAAGTTGCCATGAAATTGACTGAAGATGAGATGCCAGGTCAGGATCAATAACGTTACACATTCCTCTTTCAAAAGAATAAAGTTCATCAGAAAAGTTGCCAAGAAATTGACTGAAGATGAGATGCCAGGTCAGGATCAATAACGTTACACATTCCTCTTTCAAAAGAATAAAGTTCATCAGAAAAGTTGCCATGAAATTGACTGAAGATGAGATGCCAGGTCAGGTTCAATAACGTTACACATTCCTCTTTCAAAAGAATAAAGTTCATCAGAAAAGTTGCCATGAAATTGAGTGAAGATGAGATGCCAGGACAGGATCAATAACGTTACACATTCCCCTTTCAAAAGAATAAAGTTCATCAGAAAAGTTGCCAGGAAATTGACTGAAGATGAGATGCCAGGTCAGGATCAATAACGTTACACATTCCTCTTTCAAAAGAATAAATTTCATAAAAAAAAGTTGCCAAGAAATTGACTGAAGATGAGATGCCAGGTCAGGATCAATAACGTTACAGATTCCTCTTTCAAAAGAGTAAAGGTCATCAGAAAAGTTGCCATGAAATTGACTGAAGATGAGATGCCAGGTCGGGATCAATAACGTTACACATTCCTCTTTCAAAAGAATAAAGTTCATCAGAAAAGTTGCCATGAAATTGACTGAAGATGAGATGCCAGGTCAGGATCAATAACGTTACACATTCCTCTTTCAAAAGAATAAAGTTCATCAGAAAAGTTGCCATGAAATTGACTGAAGATGAGATGCCAGGTCAGGTTCAATAACGTTACACATTCCTCTTTCAAAAGAATAAAGTTCATCAGAAAAGTTGCAAAGAAATTGACTGAAGATGAGATGCCAGGTCAGGATTAATAACGTTACAGATTCCTCTTTCAAAAGAGTAAAGTTCATCAGAAAAGTTGCCATGAAATTAACTGAAGATGAGATGCCAGATCAGGATCAATAACGTTACACATTCCTCTTTCAAAAGAATAAAGTTCATCAGAAAAGTTGCCATGAAATTGACTGAAGATGAGATGCCAGTTCAGGATCAATAACGTTACACATTCCTCTTTCAAAAGAATAAAGTTCATCAGAAAAGTTGCCATGAAATTGACTGAAGATGAGATGCCAGGTCAGGTTCAATAACGTTACACATTCCTCTTTCAAAAGAGTAAAGTTCATCAGAAAAGTTGCCATGAAATTGAGTGAAGATGAGATGCCAGGTCAGGATCAATAACGTTACACATTCCCCTTTCAAAAGAATAAAGTTCATCAGAAAAGTTGCCAGGAAATTGACTGAAGATGAGATGCCAGGTCAGGATCAATAACGTTACACATTCCTCTTTCAAAAGAATAAAGTTCATCAGAAAAGTTGCCATGAAATTGACTGAAGATGAGATGCCAGGTCAGGATCAATAACGTTAAACATTCCTCTTTCAAAAGAATAAAGTGCATCAGAAATGTTGCCATGAAATTGACTGAAGATCAGATGCCAGGTCAGGTTCAATAACGTTACACATTCCTCTTTCAAAAGAATAAAGTTCATCAGAAAAGTTGCCAAGAAATTGACGGAAGATGAGATGTCAGGTCAGGATCAATAACGTTACACATTCCTCTTTCAAAAGAGTAAAGTTCATCAGAAAAGTTGCCAAGAAATTGACGGAAGATGAGATGCCAGGTCAGGTTCAATAACGTTACAGATTCCTCTTTCAAAAGAGTAAAGTTCATCAGAAATGTTGCCATGAAATTGAGTGAAGATGAGATGCCACGTCAGGATCAATAACGTTACAGATTCCTCTTTCAAAAGAGTAAAGTTCATCAGAAAAGTTGCCAAGAAATTGACTGAAGATGAGATGCCAGGTCAGGATCAATAACGTTACAGATTCCTCTTTCAAAAGAGTAAAGTTCATCAGAAAAGTTGCCATGAAATTGACTGAAGATGAGATGCCAGGTCAGGATCAATAACGTTACAGATTCCTCTTTCAAAAGAATAAAGTTCATCAGAAAAGTTGCCATGAAATTGACTGAAGATGAGATGCCAGGTCAGGATCAATAACGTTACACATTCCTCTTTCAAAAGAATAAATTTCGTAAAAAAAAGTTGCCAAGAAATTGACTGAAGATGAGATGCCAGGTCAGGATTAATAACGTTACAGATTCCTCTTTCAAAAGAGTAAAGTTCATCAGAAAAGTTGCCATGAAATTAACTGAAGATGAGATGCCAGATCAGGATCAATAACGTTAAACATTCCTCTTTCAAAAGAATAAAGTTCATCAGAAAAGTTGCCATGAAATTGACTGAAGATGAGATGCCAGTTCAGGATCAATAACGTTACACATTCCTCTTTCAAAAGAATAAAGTTCATCAGAAAAGTTGCCAGGAAATTGACTGAAGATGAGATGCCAGTTCAGGATCAATAACGTTACACATTCCTCTTTCAAAAGAATAAAGTTCATCAGAAAAGTTGCCAGGAAATTGACTGAAGATGAGATGCCAGGTCAGGTTCAATAACGTTACACATTCCTCTTTCAAAAGAATAAAGTTCATCAGAAAAGTTGCCATGAAATTGACTGAAGATGAGATGCCAGGTCAGGATCAATAACGTTACACATTCCTCTTTCAAAAGAATAAAGTTCATCAGAAAAGTTGCCAGGAAATTGACTGAAGATGAGATGCCAGGTCAGGATCAATAACGTTACACATTCCTCTTTCAAAAGAATAAAGTTCATCAGAAAAGTTGCCAGGAAATTGACTGAAGATGAGATGCCAGGTCAGGATCAATAACGTTACACATTCCTCTTTCAAAAGAGTAAAGTTCATCAGAAAAGTTGCCAAGAAATTGACTGAAGATGAGATGCCAGGTCAGGATCAATAACGTTACACATTCCTCTTTCAAAAGAATAAAGTTCATCAGAAAAGTTGCCAGGAAATTGACTGAAGATGAGATGCCAGGTCAGGATCAATAACGTTACACATTCCTCTTTCAAAAGAGTAAAGTTCATCAGAAAAGTTGCCATGAAATTGAGTGAAGATGAGATGCCAGGTCAGGATCAATAACGTTACACATTCCTCTTTCAAAAGAATAAAGTTCATCAGAAACGTTGCCATGAAATTGACTGAAGATGAGATGCCAGGTCAGGATCAATAACGTTACACATTCCTCTTTCAAAAGAGTAAAGTTCACCAAAAAAGTTTACTCCTTAGCCTTTTCTTCTCCCGAAGAATTCTACAAGGCAGTGGAGCTATTTAACCCATAGCTGGGGTTTGGTTCATGGGCAACAGGGCGTGTTCACACATCGCTGGGCCTGCATGCCGAATGTTAAGGGGATCAAACTCCTCTCCCGTCTCCTGTAGTTTAGCCGAAGTCCTCAAGTTGCTCGGTTGCCATGTGTCGCCACGAGGAGGCACTATATTGGACTTCCTGATGGAGAGGTTATATACTGGCAGGGGAAGACTTACGCACTCGGCTCCACTTTTCGCATTGCTGCTAGCCAGTGGCGATAACTGAAAGCGAGAAGCGACAAGCACTACCACTACAGACTACCACACTAGAGGCATCACAACAGCTGCTGAGACATATACAATAAAGAAATAGAGAAAAATAGAAAACCTCTGACTCAATAGATCATGTCTATTGGTCAAAGTAGCTTCACCGCCAGCACTCGCCATGACACGTACACAGCGTCATCTAATACTCATTCTCTTCAGGGCAGTGAAAACTGGACAATCTCCTCACAGATGAAGAAAAGACTTGGAGCAACAGAAGTGTGGATATATTGAAGGATGTTTAGAATACGATCGACTGAACACGTTGTTGGAGTTTTGGGTTACCCTGGTGTACTAGTGAGCCAGCCAAAATTAGCTGACTCATTTTACAGTTCACCAAAATAAGTGTTAACCAATCAGAAGGCTCAAAATATTTTTGGGACGTATAAAAGCGGCCATGTTTTTTTCCGGAATATTCACTGCCAGCCTTTGATATCGAAGACTGAAGAATTACGGAACAGCTGGTGGTGGTATTGGCGATATAGTCAGGTTCAGTAGAGTGTCTGACTCGTGAGTGTTAATCTTTAACGTTGTTTCATTGAACAGATTACGCACTGCGCTGGATTCTATATTCATAGACTATGGTGAACATGGACAACACACGTGAGCAACGTGTAATTCTAGAGGTAATGAAAACAAAAGGGAAACCTATACATGACAACAAATGTATAGGGCACATAATGAAGAAGAGGGCTTGGAAAATTTGATACTCACAGGACAGGAAGAGAGAGAGAGAGAGAGAGAGAGAGAGAGAGAGGGGAAATCAATATATGACCTACATGGCTAGCTTGAGTGAATAGATGGCGAATCAAGGTTTAGGAGAGATAGCATGAAAAAAAGATATAAGAGGTACAAAGGACAAGAAGAAGAAAAAAGAAGAAGGTCGAAGCGTACAACGGTCGAAACGGCGTGAATATGGCAATAAAGATGAGGACAACAGCACGAATAATATAAATAATGTAAATAATTGCAATACCTAATCTGAGAAATATAGACAGATAATAAAGGACAGAAAATGGTGGAGAGGCATGATCCTCAACGTTCTGAAAAGATACGTCACACGGAATAAAAATAAAAAGTCCAATCAAACAGTTTTTCCCTCAGAACTGTTAGTTTGTGGAATAGACACACGTGATGACGCTCCCCTTGACCATTATAATCTTAACTTCAGGTTTAGGCGGCTAAACAGTTATCAAACCTAGATATCCTCATAATAAGCACCTGGTAAAAACATGTAATGATAACAGCAAAAAAATGCAATATAAGCACTGGTAAAAAGGTTGCTGAAGACATTAGTTTTATAATATCCAGAAATTCATACACAAAGGACACATGGCACAGTGGATAAAGACGGTGGTTAGATCCAGTGACAGGACCCAACGAGTGTGGGTTCGATACCCGGTTAAGGCAGTGGAGAATTTTCAGAGGGAAATTAACTGGAGATTTCTGATAACTGACGTCCATTAAACGTGACACGTGGAACTAAAGCAGTGAACCCAAGTGAGCGAGATAAAGGGTTCCGTTCGACATTCAAACCACCTGAAGAAGCGTACAACGGCCAAAGCCTTGTGATAAACATGGCGACAAAGATGAGGACAATAGCCCAAATAATGTTATTTTATATTTAGTTATATTATACTAATTAATTAAATTATATATATATATATATATATATATATATATATATATATATATATATATATATATATATATATATATATATATATATATATATATATATAGTGAGGTGAAACAAGTATTGGACAGTAAAAAAATGGATTTAGAATAATATATTGAAAGAAAAGCATTGTCTAAAGCTCACATAATATTTGTAAAACAATTATAAATGCAAATAAACAGCAAAAATAAATTATTTGACATGTATATATATTTCATATACAAATTATTAAAACAGGTAGTGAAAAAAGTATTTGGACAGAATATAAATTATGCTTTAAATGTGTTTAATATTTATTTGGTCCTCCTTCATTTGCAACCACAGCTCTCAGTCTGTTCCTGTAGCAATCTACAAGCACCTGGCATGATTTGGTGGGAATTTTAGCACACTCTTCTTCAAAAACCTTCAATTCACTGAGGTTATTTGGTCGCCTCTCACGAATCTGATTCTTCAGTGTTCTCCAAAGATTCTCTATTAGATTCATGTCCGGCGATTGGCTGGTCTTGGTCAACACGTTGATGCTATTGTTTTGAAGCCATGCACCTGTTGCTTTGGCTGTATGTTTCGCATCATTGTCCTGTTGAAAAACCCAATCTGGTCCTAGTTCTAATTTCTCAACTGATGACTGCAAGCAATCTTCTAAAATCTGAATATATTTGGCTGCATTCTTTGTGCCCTCAATAATTTTCAGTTGTCCCGTACCATTATATGCAAAGCATCCCCAAACCATAATGCTACCGCCTCCGTGCTTCAGAGTGGGGAAGGTGTTCTTTTGATTGAAGGCTGTTCCATCCTTTCTCCAAACATGGGTAGCATCTTTGTGGCCATAAAGTTCAATCTTGCTTTCATTAGACCATAAAATTTGCTTATAATAGTCATCATGCTTTTGTAAATTAGTTTTGGCAAATTCAAGTCTGGATTTTAAATGACGTTTTTTTAGCAATGGGGTTTTGCGACGAGAGCGAGATTTTAATTGTTGTCGGTGAAGTTCAGAAGTTATGGTCCTCTTGCATACGTGAGATCCTGCATTGCTGACATCTTTTTGAAGTTCTCTCCAAGTCACAAAAGGGTCATTTTTTACTCACCGTACTATTTTCCGTGAACATTTTTGTGATATTTTGCGCGGTGCACCTGTTCTTGGCTTACTTTCATGAGTACCGAAGGCTTTCCATTTCTTAATTATGTACCCAACAGTGCTCACAGGTATACATAGGTCTTTAGAAATCTTACGATAGCCTTTTTGTTTTCGTTATGTGCTGAAATAATTTGATCTTTAAGATCTTTCGACAGCTCTCTTTGCTTTGGCATCCTGCAGTACTGTTAGTGCAACGTCTTGGGATGAACTGACCCTCAAGCTAGCTAACACATTTAAGTAATGCACGTCCTAGACTATTCCATAAAATTCTAACACATTCGAGCATGAAATATACTCAAAACACTAATTTTAAACATAATTTCGGAACTGTCCAAATACTTTTTTCACTACCTGTTTTAATAATTTGTATATAAAATATATATACGTGTCAAATAATTTATTTGTGCTGTTTATTTGCATTTATAATTGTTTTGCGAATATATTGTGAGCTTTAGACAATGATTTTCTTTCAATATATGATTCTAAATCCATATTTTTTACTGTCCAAATACTTGTTTCACCTCACTGTATATATATATATATATATATATATATATATATATATATATATATATATATATATATTTTTAAGCTTATCACCCCAAGCAAGGCTGGAAGCCACTAGCACGCAAGGGGTTACAGAAGGTTTGGAGGAAGAGCAGATAGGAGTGGCAAAGGAGAGGATGTGGAGAAAGATAGTGGATCGATCAAGGCAAGGGGGTTACAGAAGATTTGGAGCGAGAGCAGATAGGAATGAAAGGTGAAAGGATGTGGAGAAGGGAAGTGGATAGATCAAGGCAACTGGAGATGTCGATTGACGTTACACTTAAATAGTTGGAGATTGTATTTGTCAGGGAAACAGGAACAAGGAAGGGAGTTCCACAGGCGAGATGTGCGAGACATGAAGCTATTGGAGTAGAAGAGACGTCTACATCTAACAGTTTCAACGGTGAAGGGGTGGGAACGGGATGCCAGCCTCGTAGGACGTTTAAATTCGTTGGCCTGGGAACCAGCGAAAGCAGCTCATCGGAGCAATTACCGTGAAAGTATTTGTAAAAAAGACAGAGCGAGGCAACGTCGTGTCTGTGAGAGAGCGACTGCAGACGAGATGACAGATCAGGGCCAATTACATTGCATATCCGTCTCTGGATCTTATCAAGAACCCTGAGGCAAACAGCAGGGGCTCCAGACCATATATGGCAGCAATACTCCATGCAAGGGTGAATGGTCGATTTATAGATTTGGGGGATCGATTCCGGGGAGAAAAATTTCCTGGATCGGCACAGGGAGCCAACTTTCATTGCGGTGGATGATGCAATTGACTCGATGTATTTGTTCCATCTCAGATCAGCGGACAGCGTGAGACCGAGCAGCCGCAGAGAGGAGCTCTCGAGAAGTTGGTCTTCAGACATTCTAATGGGATGCAGGGATGGATCCCTGTGGTGGTTAATAGAGAGCAGTTTTGTTTTAGAGGCGTTAAAGTTAACCATCCATTTCTTGCCCCAGTTCACAACCGATTGGAGGTCCTTTTCTAATCGAACTGCCAGGTTAACTTTGTCAGCATCACTAGATTTGTGTTTATTACGCTCCTACTAATTAAACCATTGAATCAGTGTTCGGGTGATTAATCACGCTGATAAACGTCACATAACGCTTGACACGTCTGTCTTTCAAATGCAGATTTTAAATGCAAGCTTGAGCATGTATTTTTACAAACTCTGTGGATGGAATTAAAAAAAAATGTGATTGCATAATGTACGCCTATCTATAGTCAACAGAAAAAAATGGGGAAAATAACATTTTGCAAAACTATACTAACATAGAGGAGGCAGAGTAATGGATAGCGGCACGGATTTAGGACTCGGAGATCCGAGTTCGAATTTCAGTCGAATTCATTACAATGATTTAGGTGCGAATATGTATGATCTTCTCCACACACCTCCAGGACAAATCGGGTTCTATAGCCTTGTATGTCAAACACCCAAGCGAACTACATATCCTCATAATATGCACCCTCGCCATTTTACGCCCTTATAAGAATCACGTTCAGTAATGCGCTATATTGAGGGCCTCTTGAGGTTTATATTGAATGAGCAATAATATTTAAAAATCCTAAAACAACAATATGAGCTCTGGTAAAAACATGTAATGATAACAGCAAAAAAATTGCAATATAAGCACTGGTAATTTGATTTCCACAAGATGTGGCACAAGGCTAAAATTAGGGGGGCACCCAGTGAGGATCTAGCTCACTACTCAGGCGTAATTGTTCTAGCGAGACAAGCTTGCTAACCATTACACCGCCTCGAGGTGCCCCAGTGATTTTCCAAGCGTAGCTTAGATGTGGCACAAGGCCGAAAATAAGGGGCACCCAGTGAGGAACGAACTCACTACTCAGGCGTAATTGTTCTAGCGTTACAAGCTTGCTAACCATTACACCGCCTCGGGGTGCCCAAAACAATTAAAGGTATAGACCAAGTAAGTGCTTCAACTTCGGTCAATGGCTAGCATCATGTTATCAAATTATCGACGACCACCGATGAAGAATTAGGAAACTAATTGTTCCCTTTTCTGATCCTTTGCCATCGTATTGTTCCGCGACAAGAGAAACAATTCACAATACAAGGCAGCATTAATTTATACGCATGTGGAATTTGAATGCCACCATCGGCATCTGTTTTTCTTACTTACGTATATAATAGACAAGAAATCGTTCCTTAGCATGTCGTATCTATTATTAAACAGAATCAATATCAGTACACACAAGCGACTAATCGCGTTGCATGTTGGTAAGCACCAAACTTCGAGACACGGCTATTATTATGCAAATGTAGGTTTCGAATGCCACCATGGGGATTTGATTTTCTTAAAAGAATGTGTGTAAGAATGAAAAAAATATGTTCTTTGCACGATAAGCACGTATTTACGATCCGTTTAATTCTATCTCGGTTCAGTTAAAAGGTGGGGAATATCACACATTGACTAAATTTCTACATGACCTGAAATCTCAGCCAAAAATACTTTCCCACCGCCCTAATGTAGCATCCCTTCCCCTCTTCTATAAATATTTTCCCAATACTTGTTCTGATAAGCTTTTGACCTTGGTACTTCGACTTCACGAATTTAAACGCAGTACTAGATTGGCCGATAGGTCTCATGATTTCACGGTTGAAATTACTTGTTTTAACTATATGTTCTATGTGAACAGTTTCTTTTCACACACTTCTTGCTTTTAGAGATTTCATTGCTAATGCTTTAATCTCAACTAGAATCTTCAAAAATTTAAATGTAATGTTAATCGTCGTCTTAAATCCTGTTATTTTATTGTTCTCCATATATATATATATATATATATATATATATATATATATATATATATATATATACACATTATGAAATGGACAAAGTCCGAGAATTATTTTAAAACATTTTTATGCTTATACATTCTGTTTTATATTTACAAATATTTAAGTAAATGATCTGTTTATAATAAACAGTATTAACAACATTTACCGGCCTGAATGTCCGAGAAATTTTCAGGCCAGTAAATGTTGTTTAATACTGTTTATTATAAACAGAGCATTTACTTAAATATGTGTATCTATAAAAAGAATGTATGAACACAAAAATGTCTTAAAATAATTGTCGGACTTTGTCCATTTCATAATGATTGACGTCATTTGTTTACATTTGGATACGCATCGAGCAGATATGAATGTACGTGAGAAAATCATGGGAAATTGTAGTTTAAAAACAGTAAAATCGACCTTGTTAACCGAACGCTCCTCTGTGGCGAAATCGGAAAAAGCACGTCAGGCTATTTGACGATTCTGTATAGGATACAGGTTCGATTCCTGTCGGAGGACGCATATTTTCTATGACAATTTCTCGGACATTCAGGCCGGTAAATGTTTTTACTTAAATATTTGTATCTATAAAAAAAATCATTAAACATAAAAATGTCTTTATATATATATATATATATATATATATATATATATATATATATATATATATATATATATATATATATATATATATATATATATATATAAAAATTACTCTCAGTAACAGCTTGCGTTCTTTTGGTTTTTATTGCCTTTCACTGGGTGTAATGATTAAAAACATAAAAATAAAAAGCAATGATGATGCAAATTTTGACTGCATCCCTAACTATTTATCTTTCGCACGGACGCAAGTCTCTATTTTCTTTGTCGGAAATGGGCTGACGTAGAAAACCTGTGATTCCTTCTCAGTGCGCATGCAAATCGTCACGTCACACAGCTAACCGTAAGATTTGTACAAGAAAATCCAATTACGTAGATGAAGGATTTGTCTATAGTTATGGATAAGTGCTTTGGGACGCTTCAGCGTTGGGTAATGCTTACTGACTTGTTGCCCCTTACGACTGACTAGTGATTTCGTTCCTCACTTGGCAGCAAATAAAAAAAATTCCACATTAAATAACCCAACCTGTGTTGTCATATCATACAATCAACCATTATGCATTGAATTATAAAACCTGTGTTACGATTTCAACAAAGAAGCCAATAAAAAATTAGGACCAAGTTGATAAATGTCATATATTGAGAGGCACATCTAATAACGCAGGCGTATATTTCCTATGTCACCATGAGTATTTGATTTCTGATAAACGGGGAAGACCTAATTTCATTGCATCTAATAAGAGGATCATTAATTCGGTCTCAGCGCTCGAGCGAATAATAATCTTAGACAACGTTGGTAAACATCCCTATTTGGGGTGTATACGTGATTATAAGGATACGGGTTTCGAATACCCTGATGGGTATTTGCCTTTTTTACAAACGCAAGTAATCGAGGACGTTTTTTTGTTTAATTATGCACGTGCTCTTCCAAAAGCAAAACAAAATACCAAGAAACAGGAACATTTAATTAGAAACAAACAAATGAATGCTGAGCTGCCATGTCAGTCAGCAGATATGGCATCGAAGGTAGGACAACATTAACAAGAGGAGACTTGAGGCAAATAATATGGGGCTCTTCAGAAGGACATTGACATATAATGGACGGGCCACGTGGTCGATAAAAACGTTTTAAGGGAAATGGAAACGAAATGGGACACTTGTACTTGAAATCAGAAAGAGGCGGTTGAAATTTCTGGGAGGAAAGAGTGCTTGAAAGATATAACAGGATATACTGAAGGTAAGAGAATCAGTATGGGGAAAGAAAGTTACCTACTTAATGATCTGTATATTGATGACAAGTCAAATATTGGGTGGATATGTAGAGACAATTATATAGCTGCAGATGTCGAATTCTTCAATTAATATTAACATTTCTTACAAAAGGGCTTAATGGAAACCTACTTTTCTTTGTATAATAACCACTCTAAGATAAAAAGTTTCAAGTTCATATGCCGTAGAGTTATTGATGCGGACAGTGGAATTGGTGCACCAAGTTCAAATCTAGGAAGAGTCTATTCCATTCATTCAGCAGTAATAACATTGGGAATTCATCTGCGCTACCCTAGGCATGTGTGAAATAGCAGAGCAAAAGGGGTCTCCTAGCCTTGGGTGGTGACCAGTAGGAAAAAAAATGAATTCAGCGTTTTGAACGTACATGTCCTGTGAAGTGAGAAAATTGTATACTTTTTATCGAAATTCCCCATTCTCTGAAACAGATTATCCATTAAGTATTCTGGAAACTTTTCTCGCTGTGTCCCCGGTGGGATATCAAGAGGTTGGTTATGGGTTTATGTAGCCCCTTAAAAATATTAATCCCTTTTCACCCTTCTTTAAAAATAAACCAACATTCTACTTTGGTGTGGATAATGATGATTTGAATCTTTCTTTTCGCAAGTAAATAATCAAATCAGCCATAGTTCGTACATATCATGAAAAAAGATAAATACATTATGTACATTATTCGGACAATTGTCTTCATTTTATTGCCATATTTATTACAACGTTTCGGCCGTTGTAAGCTCCGGCCTTCTCATTATCAAAATTATGAAACAATCCTTCATCAAAAATAGAGTATTGCTGCCATATTGAACTGGAGCTACCCAAATTTCACTTTCCTGCTTTGATAGAGGTCAGAACATGTTTACGCAGCCCTGTGGGCAGTGAATTATCTACAACTCTCCAACCTCTTCCCCTATTGCGAAACGTCACCAGTTAATGTCTACTCGTAATTTCATTGACAAATCTTCAGTAGACGCTTTCTTTAGTTGCACCAGCTTAAAGTTTACAGCTAGTCCCCGCCATGCCATAGAGACCAGTCCGAATTATCTTCATTCCCTAAGTATTCAGTTAGTCAGACGTAAGTTGGGGTGAGGGCTCCCGAGTGGATGCTTCTCCAATCATTACATTCTTAACTTCTTCAAGTTTAGAGTAAATTCTTATCTCTCCAATATCACCACAATCTCCTTTGTTTCCTCCGCTTACATCTACACAACAAGCTTATTTGGTAACACTTTACCCTGAATGGCTTACGGGGCTTGTACTGGATGAACATTTAGCACAGATTGAAGGACACCGACTAAGGCAGATGGTGATTTATAAGGCTTCCTTAAATGTCTGCTTTTTTCATAAACGCAAGCAGTCTAGAAAATAAAACTCGTTTGTGTAATAAGCTCATATGAGTTATGAGTTCATGATTCGATCTCACATCGTCCCCCAAATATCAAATCGTACCATTCGAATGGCAAGACTAATTATGCATGTGCAGTGTACAACCACATGTAATTATTAAAAACATTCGGTCACTGGGATTGAACGTACAATCTAGTCATAAAATGAGCGTAAAAATAAATAAAAGCAGCCAATAACCCATCTGTTTCGTATGCACTTTCATGTCAGACGTCATTTTGCCAGACTACCATCTGTGATAAAGCAAAACCTTATGTGCTATATGGAAGTAGCGTTATATCCTTTACTACCATAATACCTCAGACGTCATGGAGCAGCGTAGGAGGCATTAATTTTGGTGTTTAAACACAATCGTCAGGCTTTTGGGTGTCGACTTCAGTGTCCACTTTTATATTTAATCTATCCCTGGTATTGAACACTTTAACTCACAGATTCTTAGTTATTATATTAAGAACAAATAAAAATTCGTTTGAAAATTAAACGTTTTTTTCCAAAGATAATTGATCTTTCTATCTATATATGCAAAACAATAACGATCTATTATGAAAATCTAAAATAAAAGATAGATAAAAATATTAAGATTGAAGAACTTATATTAATATATTTGCCTACGTGACCAATATCTATATCCATACATATATAAATATATATATATATATATATATATATATACATAATATATATATATATATATATATATATATATATATATATATATATATATATATATATATATGAAGAAATATAGTTTTAGTGTGTGCTATATTTATGGCAGTGCTGAATATCAGAGATAGAGCGTATGTAAATATAAATATAAAAGTGAACATTGAAGTCAACACTCAGAGGTGACAGGCTGTTTCATGCTAGACGCAATCGCCAGACGTGAATTTTCTCGTGATTATCAGCTCGATGGGAAAATCAGACTGGCTTGAATGGAGGCAATACATACGACATGGTTATCTGATAAGATTCACCTAATTAATTAATGTATAAAATATCTGTAGTGTTTCTGCTTGTAAACGGGGCGATTGATTTTCATTTCAATATTTTGGTCAGCTTCTAGAAGATGGAGAAGGAAATGTGATCACCCGATTTTCGTATTGATTTCTGATATTCAAGTATTGGGTTACAATTTTGGCATTTTTGATTCAATAATATACAAAGCTATGTCCCCCTTCCGGGTGATTCCCCAGACTTTTACGATTCGAGCAGTTAAAACCATTTATTATCAGTTGAAGAATTTTACAGGTAAAATGAAATCTCGCCTTCTTTTCTGCTTCCAGGTATATCGTACAGTTTGTTTGAGGTGATTGAAAAGAAACAGCGATTGTTAAGTTAAATAAGTTAACGTTAGTCATTCGAATATTTTCGTTACGGTTTTACAAATCATTTTAAAAATTGAATCAATTCTAATAATTCATCAATTTCTTTGTTTTAAAACGATAACAACCAATGCGTTTTGTTTTAATGGTAAGATCTCATTTGTAGAACTCTCTTCTGGCTTCTTGTGTATAACGATCGATAAACTACATCCGTGTCCTGGGTAAGATGATAAACTACATCCGCGTCCTGTGTAAGAAGATAAACTAGATCCGACCCCAAGGCCTCTGATCAAGTGGTTTTGAGGAGCGTGGAACCACTTTTTAATTGCTGGTGTTCGCAGGTCCACCCTGACCCGGGGTGGTAGCACCTGTCAGGCTCCCAGCTATGGGGAAATAGTTAATCCCCCAAAAGGGGTCAAAACATTATGAAAGTATAAAAATAGGTTTTAATACCAGCATAACTTTTTTTTACAAGTAATACATTTTTGAATACCAGCAATACTTTTTACCAGTAATACATTTTTGAATACCAGCAATACTTTTTACCAGTAATACATTTTTGAATACCAGCAATACTTTTTACCAGTAATACATTTTTGAATACCAGCAATACTTTTTACCAGTAATACATTTTTGAATACCAGCAATACTTTTTACCAGTAATACATTTTTGAAAAAAAAGATACAAGTAATACATTTTTGGAAAAAAATTACTAGCAATACATTTTGGAATAAAATTGATTGTTTCTTATAATAAACATATGTGCATGACTGGAAAAATCATTTTCAAATGTGTATTGAATAATTTGTATTTTGAACGAAGCATTTTTACAATCAAAATTGTGGTTGAATTTATTTCTATGTATGACTAGTGCATTAGCAAAGTTGTTTTTTGTTAGGTCTCTTTTGTGCTTTTAAATGCGTTTTTAAAATGCTTCACCCATAAAAAAAGAAAATAACTCACTCAGAAGGAAAATCCTCGAGAGTGCCGCCATTGAATATTATCCAAATATTAAATCTACGCCCAGTCTTTGTCCCTATTTCACCTTTCTTAACATAATTACTACTCTCCCAAATAAACTTACTTAACAGTATCGTGAAATCAAAAGGGAATGGTTGAATCCGTGAACACATCAATAATAACAATATCTGCACACGTGACAGTAAATGACGTAATTTTCTGTTAACAGTATGAAAATAGCGTTCTCTAAATTATTCCAGTTGCTAAGGACATTTTGTTTTTGTTATTATTAGTTACTTTGTTTAAATAAATTCATTTCGTTTTTTGTCTTGAGAAAGTCCACATTGGACGAAACGCGTCGGTAACTATTACAGTTTTTCTATTGTCATTTATATTTATAAAAATGCTTTTTATCGACTTTACAATATGAGTGAGTTATCAAGTCAAATCAAGACGACAGGAGTCACTTAACTCCATTTACTCCAAATTACATGTTCAAATTTGGTATTTAAATACTCTTCTAAAAAGAATAAAAATAAAACTTGTCTCGCTCTCAGGACTCTAGCTTAAAATTAAGTCGGACAAACTTTGCAAATATCACTATAATCCTGGTATATGTCTTATACCGACACGGGTTTCAAGTATCGCTGTGTACGTCATGTTTTTTTACAAACGCAAATAATGGAGAAAAATTATTTTTACATAATACGCACTTACTGACAAAACCACTGATTCTGCTTTTAGAGGTATAATTATATCTGTCTTTACATCTGATATGATATATTATGGTTATTTATATTATTTACATTATTCGGACTGTTATAGCCATCTTCATTGCCATATTCACAACGTTTCGGTCGTTGCACGCTGCGGCTTTCTTCAGGTGCTAGGCAACAAAAATCTCTTGAGTTGACCAAGCATAGAAATGATACAATATAGGAACCAGTAATAAGGAGTGATAGAGAAAAGCAATGAATAACAACATAAAAATCGCAATATGAACTCTGGTAAAAATATTCAATAATAATAACGGAAAATTGCAATATGAGCACTGGTGAAAACCGAATGCTGAGACCTTACGTTTATAAGCCACAGAAATTCATGCACAGATAACTTCAAGGACACATGGTCCAGTGGATAAAGATGTTGATTAGATCCAGTGACTAGAGTTTGGAGTGAGTTCAATACGAGGCTACAACAGGGTGAACCAAAAAACTTAGAAAATCATAAGCACATCCCATCTCTCCTCTTGCTTGTAAGCATCCATCACAATAACATAAACGTTTTTCGACACTAAAGCAGAGTGAGTCAAAATAAACTTCTAAATAGAGTTATTATTGTATTATATTAAGACAAAATAGAGGGTAGTTTTATTTGGTATAAACGAGGTTAATTTTATTTGAAATAATAGTAATTATATTGTAATGCTTCTTCCTTATCTGTTTGCTAATGTGGTGAAGCCAAGCATAGTTGTCTCCCCTTCGATCTACTCTACTATAAAAAGTGATGGTCGAACCTCACATAAGTGTAGTGACCAAGTTGCTTTGAATAAAGCTCCATGACAAGCTTAAACGTTTGTCTGTTTTATTTAGAGTTAGTAAGTTAATTACTACGTTTTTGATTGAGAGGAATGATTCGATTTGTTTGTTTAACAGCATATCAACGCCTTCTATGTCTCTGTCTATATTTCTGAGATGAGGTATTGTAATTCTTTACATTATTTACATTTTTGGGACTGTTGTTCTCATCTTTGAAAAGTTAAAGGGAAATAACTGAGGCAGCCAGAAGAACTACCCCGGTGGACGAAATAAAGACTTCGAGTCGAAATTCCAATCACCTGAAAAAAGCTGGCGCGTACAACGGCCGAAACGTGGTAAATAGGTCAATAAGGATAACAGCCCGAATAATTTAAATAGGCATAATTATATTACACATCCAGAAGCACCTTTCACTATATACATTTTGCCTTCGGTATTCATATCAATCATATCATCACCAATGCGTAACTTGACAGACCGAGCATCCGACTGTCTGATTTAACCAGGCTTGCCAGATATCGCCTGTCTTTGTCCCCTTTGGGCCGCGAGGGAAGTACTTCTGGTCAAGTGTGTTGGCTTCTCCGTCGCGCAGAAATGTCCACCAAAATCAAATTCGCACGAAAGCCTTCGTCAAATTCTCTTTGATTTACAGCCAACTCCGCCACCGCCATCGGGGGGAGCGAAGGTGAATAGGGAGAGAGGGTGACGCTCCTGATGCGATCAGCTGCCGACAATGTCAATATAAATCTCTTATGTCCCGAAACCAATTAAGGTCGTAGGGGCATGAAATATACTGCAGTCGTTGCATGATATCCTGCGGAGATTCGCCCAACTTCAGAGGAATTTTGAATTCAGTTATCCGTTTCCTAAACTGGGTGTTCTACAAAGACTCAAGGGCCCTTTACTCCCTCCCCTATTATTTACGCTTGAAAGTTTTCCGATTCCTAGACTGGATGCCACTTAAGATTAGAGACGCACAACTTGCCCCGTTATTAAGCGCATAGCTGAAGAAAGAGGGACACTTGTACTTTCCAAGGTATTTAATGAAAAGTGTTAAAAAAAGCGATGCGGTCTATATTTGAACTCGGCTTGACGATTTGATTTTCCGAAACGATAACTGTTACGCCACCCGCACGAGATTGGTGTTTTTATTCAACTCATCCCACATGGAGTGGCGTAACTAATAATACAGATCAAACTTTCGAATTTGACACAGATATTTTATGTATGCCAAAATGACCTTAATTTCTCAGTTCCTTTTTTGCCGGAGAGGTTTTGTGGTCTTGTTTTTCATTCTCTTTGAGTTTGCACACAGGTGATTTCCAGGGTCGTATTTTTGTCTAACTGGTACTAAATCTGTCCATAAGTTTGTAGTATCGCATGCAAATTAGATAGACAAAAATTTGTATACATAAGGCATAAATGTATTTTTCATAAAACAAAATCCTTCTCGAAGCTTTCCAAATCGCTTCAATTGAAATCTAAAGGATTAAATTTTCTAATTCCAGAAAAAACATACTGTGGAGTATTTCAAATAGAAATTTGAATGATTTTTAGTCGATGCTTCCGAAAAAACAATCGAAACGGCCATTTTTAACTTTTTTTAGAGAAATGTAAACGAACTTATTTGTCAGTTTGGGAAATCCCGCTAAAATAAGATTATACATTTCGGAAACGTTACTTTCATAAAATTAGCAAATTTATAGTTAAATTAATCTGCTCTGATACAAATATCACTTACTTATAGTACACAATTTTCTAGACAAACATTTCTTGACCTCGGGGTCTTGTTATTTTCACGTCTCCATCGATAATTTGATGGCTGAATAGGTTGAGAGGTTTAGTACGGTGCATCAAAAGTGACATAAAGGTGTTTTTTGTTTCTTATAATAATTTAAAATACTATAAAAATGTCTTACATTATTGAGTTACTTCTATCTCATTATTATTTCATTATCATTTCATTATTTAATAGCTAAGATAATGATAAATAATTTTATTAATTATTAATATTACATTAAGTTATTACATTTTTGATTTAATAACTGAGGTAATAACTAATAAAATTATTATTATATTAATAATTAAAATATCTCACTGGGTTATTAATTGTTTAAATTGATAAATGAGATAATTTTATTATCTCAATTTAATTTTTAATTTTTAATTTAATAACTGAGAGTGAGATAAGACCTTTACATCTCAGCGGGCTTTCCCCAAAGAAGAGACAAGCCTTAAAACACGTGACCTTTTAACCATCATGTCACTTATGATATATACTAAAAAATATATAACATTTTGACGCACAAAAATATTTTTAATTATTGCAAAAGATTTTTGGTAGCATTATTTGTATTAAACTTTTAATTTTCGTTTAGTAAATATAGTCTTCACTTAAAAACGTAATAACCTACCCCACAATCTGATTGGAAGAATTTTAAAACATTTTTTAAAATTAAAAAAAATGTAAAAAGCTAAAAGAAAAATGCAAATAATTCTTGTCAAAAATTCTTTATTCATCGAATTTTTTTTCTTCAGATAATAATGTCCTCAATGTATATTATTTATAAAAGCAAATAAAAGCCTATCTAATTTGATAATTAGTTTATTGTAGTTTTTATTTTACGATTTGGAGCAGATTTTTAAAATGTTGGCAGTAGTTGTGAAAAAAAAAATCATGATTTAATTTCTCAAAGGAGTCCGGCTTATAAGTAATATAAAACAGTTTGCGAACTGTTTGAAATTCTGGGAAATTTAATAAAATTAATTTATTGTGGGGAGGTAACAGATGTAAAAAAAAAATTACCAAAATTTTCTAAAAATAACAATTTCAAAAATAAATTGATTAATTGTTGAATAAGTTCGAAAAGTTTCACTAAAATCAGACAATTATTTGATTTTTGCAAGAATTTCCAAATTAATGGGTTTTCCCCCTGAAACTGCTACACTAAAATGGCCATTACCACAAGTATTACAAAGTTAATAAAAAAAAACGAGAATTTTTACCCAAATTTAGAACGTGTTAGAAGGAAGGAAAAAAATATTTAAAAAATACTTTGTTCTTTCCTCTTAATAATAAGATAAACATTTTAACGCTGAAATTTTGTTTTTATTAAGTTTGGTACCTTTTATCATTATGCTATAATGATTTTTAGCGAATTATTGGAGGTAGCTAATAGAGTGTCTATGCCTAGCAAATCCGGTTGCCATTCAGGACACAGAGAACTGTACAACGACTATTACTACGCAGAGAGATGTGCAAAAACATAACAACCTTGTTAGATCATATGGATTTTGTTCTCTTCGAGTTGCTGGTTCAATTTTGTTGGGCTTCCAAACTGTAGTAATTCTGGTTTTTCTCTTGAGAGCGTAGACCCCATCCATGGCGTTGACAGTCTTCCTCTTGGCGCGCATCGTGTATGTGAGAGAATCATGGATAATATTTTCGACAAAAAAAGCTTCTGGACACCATGGGTCTCTTCCTTAAACGAGAGTTACGTATCACACCATGTCTGCAGTCGAGACGTTGAGCAGGTGGATACTATATTAGGGAATATTACGATTAGCTCTTAGTATCAGCGTTTATCTATTTCTTTTCTTCCTATGCTATAGTCATACTAATCATCTCCAACGAAAATTCTAATTTCCTAAAAGACAGCTACCACCCGAAACGCGGCCTATAGTCAGTGGTGTGGGAGCGGGTTACTTCCTATTTGAAAAGATCACCACTGAAAAACACAACTGTTCAAAGTTCTTATCCATCAGAAGACATTTGTTTGGCTCTGTCTTCCGATTGGCCCATCAATATGACAACTAGCCAACCACACAATGCCTAATCTCTCTCAACTCTGAACTTCCTATTTAACTCTGCTATCTGGCTAAGATTGGCAGTGCGGATATAAACTTTCTTGAGGTTTCAAAACCTTATTATAGAAACGATTTTAAAAATATATAGATTATCTTATTTAGAGATATGGTCCGCCTATATACTAGTCTTGTACTGATAAAAAATATTTTACTAGCAGAAGAATTTCAAACAGTCCTAACCAAGTAAATAATGTACAATACCTCATCTCAGAAATATAAGCAGAGACCTGTTAAATAAACAAATCGAATCATTCCTCGCAATCAAAATGATTTGGTTCATCAATTATCAAGCACGCTGTTACAACGTAGTAATTAACTTACTAACTCTAAATAAAACAGACAAACGTTTAAGCTTGTCATGGAGCTTTATTCAAAGCAACTTGGTCACTACACTTATGTGAGGTTCGACCATCACTTTTTATATTAGAGTAGATCGAAGGGGAGATAACTATGCTTGGCTTCACCACATTAGCAAACAGATAAGGAAGAAGCATTACAATATAATTACTATTATTTCAAATAAAATTAACCTCGTTTATACCAAATAAAACTACCCTCAATTTTGTCTTACTATAAAAGAATAACAACTCTATGTAGACGCTTATAAAGCTTAATTTGACACATTCTGCTTTAGTGTCGAAAAACCTTTATTTTATTGTGATGGATGCTTACAAGCAAGAGGAGAGATGGGATGTGTTTATATTTTTACCACATTCTCCATCAGTATTTATTTTATTCATATGGGAACAAATCCTTCAAATGTCCGAGCATCGTGCGGGTCTTTTGGGATCGTCGGAATGGCTTTGCCATACCAGGTCTTTATTATGTTTCTTCCTCGGGCTCTGGGTATGAGGCCTTCGACCTGACACGTTTTCGTCTACTTCGACTGTTCGCCTTCTGAATAAGAAGAGTCGTTAGTAGAGTGAGTCTGTTTCTCAGGTACCGGCAGTTCGTCAGGCCAAAGGTCATACCATGAGGATCCATAGAGCAGAGTAAACCTTCCATCATCGCGAAAGAGAACGAGTCAAATAAACTGTAATATACTAACAGCTTTATGTAGAAGCTTATGAAACTTTATTTGACTAATTCCGGTTTAGGGCTGAAAAACG
This sequence comes from Acanthosepion esculentum, assembly GCA_964036315.1. Taxonomy (NCBI): domain Eukaryota; kingdom Metazoa; phylum Mollusca; class Cephalopoda; order Sepiida; family Sepiidae; genus Acanthosepion; species Acanthosepion esculentum. The sequence continues at coordinate 109,445,773 of OZ038488.1, forward strand.
TTTATGTTATTGTGATAGATGGTTTCAAGCGAGAGGGGAGATGCGGTCTGTTTATTTTATTACCACACTTATAAAAGAAAAGAAAAAATCATACCTAGACATACATCCTTGTGCAAATTAATTATACAGGAACATGTGAAGGGCCATGATCACCTACACCTTTGTGCAAATTAATTGAAACAAAACGAATAATTCCGTTATTATTTATCTTTTTTCCGTATTTTTCCAATAAAATATAACCCAGTTCGCATGTTAGTACTTCGTATGTCCATTCCAGGAAGTCGTTCTTTGCAGATTGACAACAGATTCTCGATTGGATTTAAATCAGGAGAGTTTCCGGGCCAGTCTATAGCACGTTGATTTGCTCACTGGTAAGGCTTGCCAGTGTGTTCGTGCAGCGTTACAATTTTCATACGCTTCCTTGGAGTAACGTCGATTGCAGACAATGGCTGTAGGACAACTAATCGACAGTCGAGAGAATAGTGTCTGGGTGTGTTGAAAATCTGATGCAATAACGGATGACTCAGTATTTTTCAAGGCCAAGCAAATTTCCTCATAGACCCCGAAAATAGATTAATATTACTGCACACCACTGCAAATGACTTAATATGAGAAAAAATAGAAATCGATTAAACCCTGTCACTCCAGTGGGTCTAAAACTGACCATATGGTCAAAGAAAGGAAACTAAAAGGGTTGTTTAAATTAATTTGCACAAGGGTGTAGTACTTCATATAGTAAACTTGTTTAGAAAAATCTTGATTCAATCCAATAACCAATGTAAGCAGTGTTGGCAAATATATTTTTTCTCAAAGATCCCTAATTAGGGAGATATAGATTTCGAAAAATGACATGGCGATTTGCTTTTCATGAAAGCGGGACTAATAGCAATAACCTATTTTCACTTTTTCTCATGGTTATAAAATCTGATGTTCTTACAAACGACAGTAATTGGGAAACATTTTTCTTTGCATGCGAATCTACTACTGAAACACTTCACTCAATTTCAGCAGACGTGCGAGTAATTAACTCCACCTCACATGTTAATCTTCCTCCTCCTCCAATCCCACGTGCGCCTCAGCAAACCGATAGGGATTTTCGAAAGCCTCCACTGGTATTCGTTTTTCGTACAAAGATATTTATTGGCGAAAATCTATTTTCTTTGAAGAATCTTTATCAATCTCAGCAAACAAGGGGAGAATTTTGTCATACGAATCTGCTAGTCACCACGTAAACTCAGTCACAAATACTTATTCACATAAAGATTTCGAATGGCACCCGAAGTAATTGCTATTATACACACCAGTATTAGATAAATCATTTTTCTTTGTACAATACGCGCCTACTCATAAAATAACATGACTCAAGCTAAGTCGATATAGCGAAGGAAACGGCAACTTACCTCGTCAAACCAAGCGACAGCGCGTCGCGTGTATCCTACGACGGAAAATGTGGCGAAAAAGAAAATTACTTACCAAAAAAAAAGGTGGGGCACGTATTCCGTATGACACGCTGAAGACGGAATATTTGCAGGAGTATTTTGATATGCAAAAATTGAGCATCCTCTCCCAGCGGTCGACGAATGGAAAAAATCCTTGGCGGATAAAAGCAGTTGGTGTTCTCGAATCGAGTGTATTTTGGCCTCCGCGTTCGTCGGAGAGATAGTTATTTTTCTGACTGGTTACATGCATTGGGATTTGTGAGATAGTACCTGCGTATCGAGTTTTCGGCATTTCTTTCTGCCCCTGATATTCGGGTCTGAACTTACAGTGTTTCATTCTCTGCGTTGTGGAAGTAATCTGCGACAAATATTTCATTTGCAATCCCAGATCGCTTACAGCAGAGGAGCGAATAATGTTAATAATTTTTCAGATTTTAAATGCCGCTCTTAGTTCTTGCTTTTTTGCACCAGTAAAGTCACGCAGTTGCTTTGTATAGTACGCAACTAAATATTAATATTGATTGTTTTCTTTTTTACAGATTATCAACCTTTGCAGGTTAGTTAAAAGTATTTTTGGAGATAATAAGAATTTACTGATACAAGTCCTACTAATTAACCCATATCTGTGGGTAAGTGGTGAATTCCTACCTTTCGCAAGTGAATATAACGTAACCGACTGGAGTTGGAACTCGACTCCCGATTTCCAATTCTGAGCCGTTATCCTTTATACCACTCGCACATACAGGCTTACAGACCTTGTTATTCCTAAGTGGCTACCCATCTGGATACTGGCTACGCTCGGCCTTGTTTAACTTTCGTGATTGTACAAGAACAGATGTTTGAACGTGATATGGCTGTAAGCCCAAATACAGATAAGGAATAATCAAGTTACGGCAATGTCGTAAATGTTACAATGCCTCCGCTCCCAAATTTATTGGGATACGGATTTCAAATGCCGTCATTAATATATTTTCTTTGTATAGCGAATAAAAAAGTCAGAACAATTACTTAAAGATCACAATTCAAAAGATGTACATTTTGAATGCCGTCATGGCGATTTACTGTTCTAACAAACATCAATCGTGAAGAAAATATTTATCATAGTAATCAGAATAATTAGTCACACCTGCATAATAATACGTTGTCATATTATAGCGGAATAGAGATTGCACTCAAATTTTACGGCAGACCATCAAGAAAACCGTGTGTAACAGAGGGTTGATCTGGAATTAAATAACCTCACACCTGTCTCCGGTATAGCAAGCGTAGGAACAGGAATGTTAGACAGATTTATATACAGCCACAGTCGATATGATTTGGGCAGTCTCTCACACATCATAGACAGAATGTAAAGTCCACGTATCAGACCAAAGATATGTAGCGCCGCACACAACAAACCGGCTGAGAGTAACTGTGGAAGTTAGAAGTTGAATAAAATTTTAAGTAATGAAGATTCAAGTATCGTATTTTCATTTTTCCTGTAGTTCATTACAGCTACCACTTCTTCAGAATAAGGGCGGTTTCGTGACGTAGTATGGAGCCTACAAGGTACTAAATTCATTGCCTGGGTATATTTAAAAAGGTCCTTTCAACAGGTGTTCATGTTTTCCCTAGATCCAAAGAATTGTGAGTTCAATACCAGACCACAGCAGTGGTGAACATAAAACTTGGAGAGTAGAGTTAAAGGGAAATAACTGAGACCTACGGAAGAGGCATGGCACATGGAACTAGAACAATCTACTCCGGTGGACGAAATAAAGGGTTCGGTCCGAAATTCCAATCAGCTGAAGAAGGCCGTAGTGTACAAAGGCCTAAACTTTGTGAATATGACACTGAACATGAGGATAACAGTCTGAATAATGTAAATAATGCAAGTAATTCGAAGGTCTACTAATTACGATTATTTGGCGTTAATAGTCATGAATGTTTAAGTTGCTTTCATATTGACCAGTCTGCTCTGAGATTAAATCCCTGACGGGAAGATGAGATTAATTTGTACCTTTTTCATGGGTATTTTTGTTGAAGCGTGCGCAACAACCTCGACTGAAATTCGAACTCGGTACATCGATTCCACACGTGCATGCTCGAAACCTGTGTAGAAACGAAGAATCAAGTTAGAAAATGTCTGGAAAACACACACTTTAAGAGCCACATAAAATTATTGCAGATGTAGTTGTTTGAAGGACACCAGGGAAAATAAGTATTATTATCACACATATCAATGGCAGATAAAATCCATATTCTTTGTATAACACGCAACTACTAATAAACCATTAATATACGGACCGTTATCCCCATTTTTGTTGTTTTTATCACAAAGTTTTGCCATTATATCACACCCCCAATATCAGGTGTATGTCGATCTAGGTAACTTAAAAAAATTCCTAATTAAACCCTTTATTTGACGCGTTCGGCGGAGCAGGGGCGTATTCATCAATTGATAATTTTACTGCAATACATGCTTAAAGGTTTTTGGCAGTTTTGATCAACATTTCTTTTCATCGTTAGCCGAAAGGAATTGTAAATATATTAGACTTAAATAAAATAATAACAATAATATTTATTAAGAATTTATTACAGGAAATATTAAGTTTTATGGAAACATTGTTGACAATTATGTATTTAGTTACATAACAAATAAATAAAAGTAATTAAAATTCTTTTGCTGTATTCGACTTGTTTTTAGGTATTAAGCATTTTCTTTGTTATTGGCAGCATTTTAGAATACTTTGGCTTCAATGATATGTTTCCTAATACGAACAAACTGGAGCTATTTCGTTTACGCTTTGCTATCTCTCTTTTCCATTTTTGTTTTTCGAACGCTTTCTCCCAGATATTTTCATGGGCTATAGCGAAATTCTGAAATTTTGAATGATCTTCTTCCATTTCAAAAATAAAGTCTGTAAAAAGGAATATTTTTAATTAATATACGACCAAAAATGAAATGATTTGACTAAAATACTCTAACGATTTCACTATAATAATGTAATAATAATGTAAGGGTGTCCAGCAGATAATCTAGCTTAGTTCATCATATTGCATGCCTACGAACTATAAACCTAAATTGAGCTTGAAATATTTTGTCATCGGCTCTAATTTTTTGTAAAATACTTGGATATGAGGAATAATTTGCAGTAAAAAAAGCAATTTTCGATTTATTGTTGAATACGTCCATCCTCCGCCGAACGTGCCATTTAATCTACAGGGATAGACTATTCGCGTTCCACTGCGCATGTCTAGCGTTATCTACTCTAGTTTTTTTTCATACTGGTCAGTTATTGCTTGCTCTATCTCCACTGAGTCCAGGTACATACTGGCTAGCTCAGGGATAGAACTGACAACTATTATGCCATCAAATTTACAAACCAACATTTAATCTGCTAGACCCATTGGAGAAATTGGACCCTCAAAAGTAAACAGCACGCTGTTAAGTGTTGTAATGCTTGTCTTATTTAACTGAACTCACGAAAGCTTTCTTTATGCTGTTGCTGTTGAAGATTTGCTGTCATTTGTCTTTGTTCATTAACGTCTCCCATTTTGTATTTATTTCTACGCTAGGCCTACTACGGAGATCCTCATAACCTAACATATGCGCTGTTTATTTTTGTGTAAATAATGGTAAATCCTCTCCCAGAAATCTAGACAGAAAATACTTAAAACGTTCTAAATCCTTTCCTGCACACGGAAGAATAATCCTGTTGAACCTGAAAGCCACTCCTAAGAATGAAGCTAGTTATTTTGAATTTCGCCATATGCTGTACTGAAATACATCAGTCATATAGAAAATGTATTTATTTGTATCATACCAGATGGTTTCTCAGATATGGTGGACACTGTCAATCGATAGATTTAACGTCACCGCCGTTGAAGTTAGTAACAAGTCTGCCGATTTTCCGTAACCCTCATCCGCTCAAGGAAGTTGAATGGCACACAGCCACACGCGTGTCTATCGCAACGCACAGTCGTTCTCTGAGTAAGAGATTCTTATCATTTTTCTTGGTCAACTTGGGGATTTCTTTTTGAGCTCACTCGAACGTAACATGGCAGAACGCCCAGTTTAAAGTTTAGTCTCGTCAGCAGTTCTTCTTTGGCGACGTCTTAGCCTTCAGAGATTAAACATGGCTCACCTCGTGACTGGTTATGGGGCGATGGCCCTCTGTTACCGGATTTGATAATGGCTCAGCGTCAAAAGACCGTGAAACATTATGCAACTTCCTAATTTTTCTCCAGAATGCAACTGTCTGGCTAAAGATATAGGGCATTATTCTTGTTGTCTCTTTAATATCAGTAAAAGATTATGTATAGAATATATAGATTATGTATAGAATATATAGATTATATATAGAATATATAGATTATGTATAGAATATATAGATTATATATAGAATATATAGATTATATATAGAACATATAGATTATATATAGAAGATATAGATTATATATAGAACATATAGATTATATATAGAAGATATAGATTATATATAGAACATATAGATTATATATAGAACAAATCATTAGAATAAGCACTTCAAAACTACTTAGTGAGGGTACTCGTCCTCAAGAATCATTAATCACACTCATTTATTTGTAAGCGAGTATGAGGATTTGCTGTTCTGAGAAAAGCGTGTACTGTTGATAATTAATATTTCTTAGTATAAAACAGGCCGACACAATTTACATTATTCGGACTATTGTCCTCATATTTGTCGCCATATTTATTACGTTTCGGCCGTTGTACACTCCAGTCTTCTTCAGGTAGTTGGAATGTCGAACTTACCCCTTTATTTCGCTCACTGGGGTAGACTGTTCTAGTTCCACGTGCCATGTCTAATGGATGTCAGTTATCAGTTATCTCTTGTTAATTCCCCTCTCAAGTTCTCCACCGCCTTAACCAGGTATTGAACTCACACTCCTCAAGGACACATGGCACAGTGGATAAAGGCGTTGATTAAATGCAGTGACAGTACCCAAAAAGTGTGAGTTCGTTACTCGGGTAAGCTAGTGGAGAATTTGGAAAGGGGAATTAACAGGAGATAACTGACAACTGATATCCATTAAACATGGCACGTGGAACTAGAACAGTCTACCTCAGTGAGCGAAATAAAGGGCTCAGTTTGACATTCCAACCACGTGAAGAAGGCCGGAGGGTACAACGGCCGAAATGTTGTAATAAATATGCCGACAAAGACGGGGACAATAGTCCGAATAATAATGAACATAATACCTCATCTCAGAAATATAGTGTACATAATACCTCATCTCAGAAATATAGTGTACATAATACCTCATCTCAGAAATATAGTGTACATAATACCTCATCTCAGAAATATAAACAGATACTAAAACACGTCTACATATATAAATAGATCCCAGCACAGAGTGAATAATCATTTCAGGACAAAACAAATACATCTATTACAATAACACATCACTGCATATTGATTTTAAAAGCCACCGGAGTTTGCACTTCATAAAAACGTGAGTAATGCTAGAAATAAATCTTCTGTGTATAATGCTCATCTATTGGGTTGAATCAAAAATAATTTCCGTTTTTGTTTGTCAAATTTATTCTTCAAAAGATAAAATCCTATTATATTTTATTCTGTTATATATCCACCATTATTTGTAGTGAAATTATTAAGCAGGTGTTCGATCTCTTTGGAGTAAAACATTGCAGGTTTTGATGGGGGAAAGGCTTGAAATCTTCTACATCAAAACATATTGTAGCAATCGAAAGAGGTAATAATCGTCTGGTACAAGGTCAAGTGGAGATGGTGGGTAGAAAAGAACATCCCAACGGCGTTCCAGTTTTTTTCTGTGCTGTTCATGCTGAATGCAGCATTACTCTTTAAAGCAGAGTAAATATTTCCTATCGTCGAATCGGGGCGCTTTTCGACAAAACCATTTTCTGACACGTTGCATTTACTGAATGTATAAGTATGGATTTTGTGTTTTAATGCGTTTTGAGAACAATAAAAAAAAAAGAATTCCGCGACATGCACAGTCTTTCTCCCAGAAAGTTCACCTTTTGGGAACCGGTTGTCGATATTTATCCTTGTCAATCCAATGCCATTTGCGTTGTACATTGTTGTATGTGACCCACTTTTCAACACCTGAACGATTATATTTAATGAAAGGTTAGTGTTGTAACTTAGGTAATGTTACTGAATAGAATAAAGACACGAAGGTTGGTAATAAACGATAATACTTAGGACAAGAACAACACATATAAGACTCGCCAGCGGCGGGTAGATAGAAGTAGTAGTCAACTGCTAGAAGTGAGTCAAGTGAATTACACAATGAATCTCCAACTGCAGGATATCTACCAACCGCCCCACGCGGTCAGATGTAGCACAAGGCCGAATTTACTGTGGGGGTCCCCGAACCCGTAGGCTCGGCTAAAATTAACCGTAGACCCCGTATAAACGGTGTCGTGTAGCTGTTTCCCGAGACGAGACTCTGCCCTGCGACATAGACTCGTCTGGGGATCCTCTCGGCTTAGAGGCAGAGAGTTTGATCAGTACAGCTGAAGACGAATCTCCAACTGCAGACCAACAATATTTATTACTGTATTTATGTGAATGGGGACATACCTATTATCGTCCTAAGCTACAACATTTAGACAAGTTGATATTTCGTCATTAAAAATGGTTCCCATAAAATTATGATGTTTATTAAAATAGATAAAATTTTTGAATGGATGTCAGCATAAAAGCGAATAATAAACTATAGGCATCTATAATTAGCAAATTATCCTGTCAGACCAACAGAATAATCGACAGAATAATCAACAAAATAATCAGCAGAATAATCGACAGAATAATCAACAGAATAATCAGCAGAATAATCGACAGAATAATCGACAGAATTATCAACAGAATACTCAGCAGAATAATCGACAGAATAATCGACAGAATAATCAGCAGAATAATCGACACACAGCGCCTCGAGATTCGAAACCAGAATTAACCAAATATTTATCATTGACAGCAAGATCTTATGATACTTATATCTTCCTATCTCACTAATCCCACATCTCAAGTTATGTATTTGAAAGGCCCCCTGGGACGAGAAATACTCTTTGATGATATGGGTTGATATCACAGCATTACCGAAATAGGCATTAGTATCCTGATGAGAAAATAAATGAAACAAAAAAAAAATGTATATCTCTGGAGATTCAGGATAACACCTGGCTTGTAAACTTAATCAGGAAATCTAAAATGTAAAAAAAATTAAATATTTCAAACCAAACGGTGATCAAAATTCATTGCTTTGGTTTATCTTATTACTATAAGAGAAATATCGTGATTGTTGTAGAAGATATTATTGGCCCTCTTTCACATCATTTACCTTTATTGTGCGAATAATTGATTTTCAGAACGCAAATGCAACGTCGATTGTCTTCTTTTGTCTTATTGGATACTGTTCTTTTATTTTCTACCCTCCTCAATAAAATTTCCTCAGTTTTTTTCAGTATCAGTAACCCCTTTCATCGCAGTGGCTTTATTGTCTTGGTTGGGTTGAAATGGTTTTCAGAAAGTCCGTTTAGGTCTATGCGGGACACTACAGTTTGTTTAATTTTCACCGTGATATAATCTCTCATTTCGGATTAAGTTTCATAGACATCATACCTTATATAATCGTGTATAATATTACTTCATGTATAATACGACCTCTGAATATTTATGTGAAAACCTTGATTATTTCATATAGCCCCTGCATAATTACGATCCCAGATTCAGAAGAATATAAATAGGGCAACTGTAATCAAATATTGCAGTACTTGGCATCGTGTTGGACATATTTTATAGCAAATAAATGGCCTACATTTTTTTGTACAAAACTACCCTAAAATTGTGAGTAAAAGCACTTACCATACCGTACTGGGTATGCCGATAAGCTACATCCGCGTCCTGGGGTAAACGATAAACTACGTCCAACAGTAAGGCCTCTGATCAGGAGGTTTTGAAGAGCGTAAAACCGCCTCATAATTGCTGATGTTCCCAGGTTCACCCTGACCCGGGGTAGTAGCACCTGTAGTAGTTAACAGATATGGGTAAATAGCTAAGCTCCAAAACTGGGGTCAAAACACCATGAACGTGTGAAAAAAGGTTTTAAGACCAGAAATACTTTGTAATAATTTTTTAAGAAAAATTATTACCAGCAATACATTATTACTAGCAATACAATTTTGAAAAAAAAAATTACCAGATATAAATTTAAAAAAAAAAGTTACCAGTAATACATTTTCGAAAAAAGATATTAGTAGCAATAAAAATCTTGTCGGCATTAAATAACCCATTGATGTTGATATGCCGTAAAACAAACCGAAACAAACCAACATATATTGAGATAGATAGATAGATAGATAGATAGATAGATAGATAGATAGATAGATAAAAAATATTACCAGCAATAAAAATCTTGTCGGCATTAAATAACCCATTGAGGTTGATATGCCGTAAAACAAAACAAACCAAACCAATATATACTGAGATAGATAGATAGATAGATAGATAGATAGATAGATAAAAAATATTACCAGCAATAAAAATCTTGTCGGCATTAAATAACCCATTGAGGTGTTGATATGCCGTAAAACAAAAAAAAAACAAACCAATATTTACTGAGATTGATAGATATGAAGAGACCAAGATAGATAGATAGATAGATAAAAAATATTACCAGCAATAAAAATCTTGTTCGCTAAATAACCCATTGAGGTGTTGATATGCCGTAAAACAAACCAAACAAAGCGAAAACACTTAGCATGTAGCAAGAGAAAGAAATAATCTAGCCTCTAGGGGACAGGATAAAGGAGTTTACCTATAAGCTTAGCCAAATATACCCTTAGAAAATAGGACAACCGGGTACTTTAAGATCACTGCAAATGCATGAATTCTAACCCCTCTAGAAAAAATCTGTGTATAGTGCAACCAGTCATCGAAAATGCATGGTTTTTACCTGTTCAAAAAATTACCTGTGTATAATGCGACTCCTTATTTTTTGCATAAGATATGATTATAACAACTCACTCTATGCTCGAGTATACAGAGTGGCACTAAAATCAATATGCAGTTACTTACAATAACAGTGAAGACAAAGCAATTAGTCAACATTAATTACCGATACCGTTCGAACTAAAGCCACATGCTTCAATGCTTTGCTTTTTTATTATAACTAACTGTATATTTATTGCCACTGCGTTTACGGTACATATTCAATTAACTTCATATAATATAAAAAAAAATGAAAAAAAGGAAGGAAAACGAAAACCTTTACATTGAACTAATTAGTAAAATAAAATTGGGGAAGAAAATACTGTTTCTCTGGGAATGTGTTACATTTGGGACGCACGTAAAATTAAAACGAGTTTATAGAATGAAAATAAAAGGGAAATACATTTTAAGTTAGAAACGGTGGAAAATAACATTAGTGATTATAACAAGGAAATCATTTTGAAAGTAAAACAAACAATTAAAAAAAAACTTTATTCTCATTAAACATTTGACACGAAATTTTAAGCACTTGTCAATCGATACTTTATATCAGACATTGGCAATCTCTTCCGACGAATAGGCACGATGGAATAATGGATAGCGGCTCGGATTGAGGAATCGGAGATATTCCAGTCGGATCCATTACATTCACTTACGTGCCGTTACTCTTGAGAAAGGTATGAATTCTCTCCCCACCAGCTATGGGGTGGAGAGAAAACAGACTGGGTCCTATAGCCCTGGATGTCAATCTGTCTAGGAGAAAGTAACTCTGAATTCAAAACTGTACGTAGACCAAGGCGTAGCACATACTATGCAGCTAAAGAATGGATCGACACATTGGCTTGATGATCCCGCACGGCTGCATGACGATGAGATATGTTTCCTCATAAAGCGGTACGCATTACGAAAAAAAAAAACGTCAACTTAATTTTTTTGAAGGTATGTCGGTCATTTTACTACACAGACCATCTGATCTGTTTTAGAAATCTTCTGTTCAAATTAACTTCACAGCTATGTCACCCGTGATACCAGACACACGGCCTCATTTCATACACATCACTTTCATATTCCTTTGGTAAGGAAAAGCTTCTTTCCCAGAACTGTAACTTTAAGAAACAAACTTCCGAGAAGATGCTTCCACGACCAATGTAATCTTAAACACTTCAGGTCCGGAATAAACCATTTGTTGGTTCCAATGTCGGCAATGAATATTTATTTATAATAAATATATAAAACATGGCACATGGGCGCAAAATAGGGAAGGCTAGATGCTGTCAATAACCTTAACTTAGCAAGTCGGATTCAATGACCAATCAAACTTTAATGTCCTCGGCTCAATACTATCGCATTTACACGATCGCTTCCATACAATGCATTTTATTTTTTACTAATGTTCATCCAATACAAGGCCCAAGAGACACACAAGGTAGAGGGTTACTGTGGGGTGTTGTATGAGCATAAGTAAGAGCAAGAAGTGAGGTTCTTGGGGTATGCAAGAAAGATAATGGCTTACTCTAGACTTGAAGAGGTCAATATTTAATTATTGCATGACATTTCAGAGTTCAGTAAAAGACGTTAGAAGTGTGAAAATAGAATCAAGAAGGAACCAGAAGCCTAAAAAGGAAACAAGGGATAAACCTCTATTTCTATTCAAAGGAGGGTGTAAACCGGACGCTAGGCGAACCTATCTACACCTATGCAATGCTAAAATAATTTCACATATTTACAATATTTACAAACAAGTGAAAAGGTGAATCAAACATCGTTTCATTTACATCTTTAAAAAAATAATTGTTAAAAAATAAGAATAAAAGATATACATATATAAAAATTGTATAAAAATTTAAAAAAAATGAAAACTATTTATATGTATTTCACTCGTACTTATTAGCTCCCAAAATGCGAGTTAGAGAGGGGAATGTGTACATTCAGTTATTCCATTGAGTGGGGTGTATTCCAATGTCGTGAATGACTGCTGAAAAAAACCCTGCCTATAGACAAATCATACAGATGCATGCTGGGATTTCTTCCTAGCCAATGAAAATTGGCAATTGACTTACCCAAACGTTTTGGTCTTTCTTGATTTGACGTCAAAACGCTAAAACCACTTGACTGTGTCCCTGTTCCCTGTGAACACTATTTCTAATTTGTGAACTATTTACTAAGTTACTGTCTAATAGTTGCTTTGCTTTGGTGTGCACTGCATTTGCTTGTTTCGTATTATTTTGCTCTGTTCTTCTTCCTCTTCTGAATGCTATTGAGAATGTTGTTAATTCCTTTAAGCAATTCTGCTGCTTCTACACCATATCCTCATAATGTGCACCATTCCCACCTCCTTGTCCGCACTTGCAACAACTTGATTCAGTATCCCTCTACCTTTGAAGCCTCTCGGGTCTTATATTTGAAAAATAGTATTAAGAATTTTAAGCTCTAGTAGTAATCACTTAGAAAACATTCGTCTCACCCTCGCTCTTCTTTACGATATATAAACTGTTTTTAAATATATACTATTTAAATATATACTTTTTAAATAAAGTGTGTTCCAATAACTTGAACCGATTTTAAATGTGATTTAAGTTTAAGCTTCTAAAGATTTTTACTTTTTCATTCAGATTTGACAGATATTTTGGGCGATATTATTTTTCACACATAATTTCCATGACTTAAATAACACAATCCAATAGAGAAATGAATAAATTTTCACCAATGACACTGATGTATTTACTGCTGACTTTGATCCGTCTTAATGAAACACCCTTATATATATATATATATATATACATATATATATATATATATATATATATATATATATATATATATATATATATATATATATATATATATAACCCGTCTTAATGAAAAACACTTTATTATTGAAGTTGGAACCACTTTAAAAAGAAACATGGTTGTCTGTTGTTATTTCTGTGTCGATCCGCGCATGTGACAACGTAAACATGACGCCGAATCCCGATCGACTAATCAAGAGAGGAAAGAACTAATCAAATCGTCAGACACACCATCCGATTATCATTAATGCTGACTGCTATCTTCATGCCCGATCAAACAAGCACAGAAGGCACAAGCGACGTTGCGACGATTATCATCTGCCTTAATTGAAGGTCAAGAACGTGGCACCAAATCACCAAGCGACTGAGACAAGTAAATCGTGTTGAAATCAGCGAACAATATATGATAAGGAACAATCGATATAGGATCATCATCAGATAATCAACAGACAGCGTGAAGTCATCGAATTATCGATGATCAGTGGCCATGAATTACCATATATTTATCCTTCATTCTGTCTCTATCTTCATTTCCTTATTCCTTGACCATACCAAATTCAAGTATAAATCACTTTACCAGTCGCAAGATTATTTATAGTGACAATGATTTTGTACGCTAAAACTCTGAAAAACTTATCGTCGTAAAAAACATAATGAAACCACATAATAATTATCAATGTGTATTTATTTATATATTTCCTGTCCCATCTGTAGTAGGAAGGCATGTAAATCAACATAATTTAGCAAATTTATGAGTGATTACTTCCTTTATTTGTTTGATTAATCTATACAAATAAAATATTCATCTGCATATAGACAATATTAGTTCTCGAGAAAAATGAACCGTTTTATTAATCAGTTCATTTAATCTTACGTTTCTTAAGTGGCAGTCTTAATTTTTCCAACCTTTTATCTGAGGTAATCAGATAACTTTGTTTATTAAGTGATCGTCTTGCTTCAACTTGTTCTTGAAATAGGTTTTTTCAAAGTCGTCTTTGTCATTGTTTTGCTAATCTTTTTTTCTTCAGAGAGGTATTTCCATTTCACTGTTATATTAAACACATAAAAAGAATTTTAACGAGAAAAGATATTGAGCAAAACCGATTTATATAATACCAGGAGTGTTCTCTGAATCATAGATAACACTGAACGAATATAAAATATAAAGGGAACGGAGTAATTAAATAGTTCATTGGCCTCTACTTTAGTTGTGAATACTTTATCTCCGTTTTATTGAATCTCAATATATTGTTTCCAAATTTTATTACTTTTGTAATGTCAACGAACACTCGTTGCCACTTTTGTAATGTCAACGAATACTCGTTAACACTTTCGTAATGCTCGTTGTAGTAGAGACTTTGTAATCACAGATACAACTATAGTAACGCCGTTGAACAATACTGGTGTCAGACGCCTTCGAATAACACTCGCACTAATGGTATGTGCTCGATAATACTCGCTCGAACAGTAATCTGTATAGTGATCTGAATAGAGAAATAGTATAGTGAATAGAGTAGAGAATATGTCCGTATAATTTAGAGGATTGACTAGAAATGGAGATCCGAATAGTAATAGAGGATAGAATAGAAATGCTGATCATTAGTCGTCAGCTACTTCCTACATATATGCGTTTCTTCTATGGTCACGTGGTCTACTTTGATTCACTAATGGGATCGCCTGTGTTTGCTCACTGGCGATCTAGGTTCAAACTCAAGTATCGGCAGCCACACTATATTCCTATATAACAATTATATTGCATCTCACTATTAAAACTTTCTAACACTTTCCCCCATTGCACTAGTTACTAATAAACGATTGCACTGGTACATTAGGATAGTTTTTATATACACATATGCAAATTTTGAATGGCGGCATTGGTTAACTGTACGACATACCAACTGTTGGTTATTTTATGTCGAATTTTGTATGTGTTACCCAGTGAGGCTCAATCTCATAATAGTCAACAAGATTAGTCTCGTTGAAAATTATCGAAAACCGAGGATCCTATTTAGTTAGGTTGGTTGATTTTATATGTCCATCTTTGATGGATTATTTAATGTTGAATTTGTATATGCCACCCAGTGAGGATTCAACTCACTACTCAGTAGTAGTCTATGATATATAGACTCTTTTTCGCTATTTAATATCGATTTTTATGGTACAACTGTAGAGTGATGGATAGCGGCTTGGATTGAGGAATCAGGGAGCCGAGTTCGAATTCCAGTCGAGTCCATTACATTCATTTACGTGCTAATACCCTTGGGAAAGGTATGAACACTCTTCTTCTCCCCACGTCAACTATGGGCAAATAGCAGACCGAGTTCTATAGCCTTGGATGGCAACTGGGCTGCCGCAAAAGAAATGGCAAACTACTGCGGGAAAAACTTCTTCGTGAGTCATGTATCGAAAGATACATGATTGGCTAAGTGTGTATCACGTATGCCACATAATTGGACTGATGATACAACAAGTGGTATTGAATTCCCGAATAATGGACAGTCAGATGAACTGTATCATTATTGTGAACCGGGCGCTGGCATTCATCATTGTTTTACAAGAGAAATGTATTTTAGGAATAAAATGGACCCGTCTTTTAAAACAGAAAGAAAAAAATATATCATTTTCATAACACATGATTATAATCAAGTCAGAACGAATGGGTAAGCGTTAATATACAAAGGATAGCTCAAGTTAAACAATAATTGGATTTTTAAGCTTTTCTTACAAATGCGAGACACGGAAGAGCCATTACACAGTTGCGGCCAAAATGTTCAGAACAGCATTGTTTTCGTCAGAAAAGTAGGTATAAGTTTTTATCAGAGTTGTTTTATATTCTATAATTTTCACAGACAATAAATACGATATTATTTGTTATTGTCTGAGATTTTGGCGTAATTTGAGAGGATAATACAAAAGTTATGGATGATTTAGTGATTTACTGTAAAACCCATGGCGGCCAAAATGATCAGAATGGTTGCTTTTACTCCGTATTTTAGTATATTTAACCGGCGAACTCTAATTTTTTAAATTTGTTTACGTGACGGTTCGTTTACTAAACATTAGTAAGAATATCTGCAGTGTACTTTGTTAAATAATGCCACCTACTCCGTTACCAATTTGTCAGCAGATTATTAATCTTCGAAAGAAGGATAATTTAAGTATTGAGTCTATTGCAAAGATTTTCAACAAGTCAAAAAGTGTTGTTCACGGTATTTTTAAGGTATACGATGATTGTGGTTCGTGTGAAGCAAGAAAGTCTACAGGTAGGCTAAGAAAAACGACCAAGAGAGAAGATCGTGCTATGGTAAAGTTGGTTAAAAAGATCAGATTTAAAACTGCTGCTGCTGTTTCTCGGGAAATGAGCATTGTACTGAAGAAAACTTTTGTCCCGAAAAACTGTGTCTCGTCGTTTAGTTGAACATGACCTACAAGCAAGAGCACCTGCAGTGAAGCCACTGATCAGCTCCAAGAATAGAAAGTGTCGTCTTACCTTTGCAACCGAACATGTGTTGTGGCCTCAAGAAAAATGGCAAACGGTGCATTTTAGTGATGAATCTAAGTTTATGTTATTTGGATGGGAAAAAGTACGTTCGTCGAAAAGTAGGTAAAACATTTTCGCCTAAATGCCTTAAGACTAGTGTTAAATTCGGTGGAGGAAGTGTCACGGTTAGGGGCATGATATCTGGAGATGGTGTGGTCCCTTTGGTGCGATTACATGGAAAGGTAAATGCAGGAGTTTATAAACAACATGTAAAAGATCATGCCTTGCCTGTGATTCAATTAAGCGACCACCCATATTCATGCAGGACAACGCCCCATGTCACAAGACTGAGGTGGTCATGAACTTCCTCAAGACTGAACAGGTTATTGTTATGGATTGGCCTACGCAAAGCCCAGATCTCAATCCTATTGGAAATGTGTGGAATATTCTAGGAGAACGTTCGAAAGCCAGAAATTCTAAAACAACCGAGCAATTATGTAATGCTCTTCAGGAAGAATGGAATAAGATCGCGCAACAAGAAATTGTAAATTTAATTTCCTCATTCAGTCGAAGATGTCAAAGTGTGATTGAAGCTAAAGGGCTTCACACTAAATATTAAATAATTCCAGTATTCTCTGTCATTTTCGATTATTTCGTTATTTTTTCAACCGTTCTGATCATTTTGGTCTCCATGGGTTTTGCAGTAAATCACTAAATCATCCATAACTTTTGTATTATCCTCTCAAATTACGCCCAAATCCCAGACAATACCAATTAATATCGTATCTATTGTCTGTGAAAATTATAGAATATAAAACAACTTTGATAAAAACTTATACCTACTTTTCTGACGAAAACAATGCCGTTCAGAACATTTTGTCCGCAACTGTAGTATGGATAAGACGCGCTTCGATTTCCAGAAGGCTTGAATTGATCTGGTCGAAGAAAAGAACAATCAAG
Source organism: Acanthosepion esculentum (assembly GCA_964036315.1). Taxonomy (NCBI): domain Eukaryota; kingdom Metazoa; phylum Mollusca; class Cephalopoda; order Sepiida; family Sepiidae; genus Acanthosepion; species Acanthosepion esculentum. The sequence continues at coordinate 109,463,444 of OZ038488.1, forward strand.
ATCAGAACGCGGTAAAAAAAATACAACTCTAATCGACTATGATTATGCAGATGCATATTTCGAATGCTACCTCGAGTCATGTGCAAAATATTTTCTTTACAGGAGATGCAATTACTTAAAACCGCATGAATCGTTTACATCACACGGGCAGATAATCAAATCACCGCCCCAAAAAACTTTGTTAAACATGATGCAATACAAAACATCCTTACTTATATAATGGACATAATCTTTCTACAATATCCTCATATCCTCCCTCATATATATATATATATATATATATATATATATATATATATATATATATATATATATATATATATATATATATTATAATAATAAAAGGAAAGAAAACATCCTTACTTATATAATGGACATAATCTTTCTACAATATCCTCATATCCTCCCTCATATATATATATATATATATATATATATATATATATATATATATATATATATATATATATATATATATATATATATATTATAATAATAAAAGGAAAGAACAGTAAGATATATAATCCGGTGTTCTTATTGATATTTTTATTTTTTCAAAACATTGCTCAATGTAAATTTACAGAGCATAAATATTATACATTAACTGATTTAAAATAACTGATTTAATATAGGGTTTCTTCGCTACATTCATGAGAGATTCATGGAAGATTGAAGTTTATAAGCAGTAAATTCGACCTTGCCAACCGAACGATCCTCAGTGACCGAATCAGTTAAGGCACGTCAGGCTATATAACGGTTTCGTATAGGATACAGGTTCGATTCCTGTCGAAGGACGTATATTTTCTATGAACATTTCTTGGACATTCAGGACGATAAATGTTATTTAATACATATATATGTTTAAAGATATTTTTATGTTTGACATTCTTTTTATAGATACAAGTATCTCTGTTTATAATAAATAATTGTCGGACTTTGTCTATTTCATAATGTGTGATATATATATATATATATATATATATATATATATATATATATATATATATATATATATATATATATATATATATATATATATATATATATATATTGTTGTCCACAGACAGTCTGTTTCACTGTATTACAGCTAATCATTGTAGCTAGACTTCCGGTTGTCTCTAGCTAGGATCGAAACCCGGCTGAACTGGCATCAGTTAGAGATTCTACCCCTAAGCCGTTGGCAGGGATGAAGGTGAATTTAAGCGTATTTATTTTTAGATAAACGCACAGTCACTGAGAGAACTCGATTCGCTTCAGCGAAGTGTCTTGCATTATTAGCCGTAATAGTCACTTTATAAACTCACACTTCCTCCAAGAGAGCTCAACCGAAATAAATTTTTCAGGAGCATATATATTAATATATATGCTCTTGAATATATATATATATATATATATATATATATATATATATATATATATATATATATATATATATATATATATATGTGTGTGTATATATATATATATATATATATATATGTGTGTGTGTATATATATATATATATATATATATATGTGTGTATATATATATATGTGTGTATATATATATATGTATTACGAAATGATACAAAGTCCGACAATTATTTTAAGATATTTTTATGTTAATACATTCTTTTTATAGATATAAATATTTAAGTAAATGCTCTGTTTATAATAAACCGTATTAAACAACATTTACCGGCCTGAATGTCCGAGAAATTTTCATAGAACAGAGCATTTACTTAAATATTTGTATCTATAAAAAGAATGTATAAACAAAAAAATATCTTTAAAATAATTGTCGGACTTTGTCCATTTCATAATGTATGACGTCTTTTGTTTACATTTGGATACGCTTTGAGCAGATATGAATGTACGCGAGAGGTTCATGAAGATTGAATTTTAAAGGCAGTAAATTCGACCTTGCTAACCCAACGTTTCTCTGTGGTCAAATCGGTTAAAGGCATGTCAGGCTATATGACAGTTCCGTATAGGATTCGATTCCTGTCGGTGGACGAATATTTTCTAAATATTGTTTAATACTGTTTATTATAAACAGAGAATTTACTCAAATATTTGTATCTAAAAAAGAATGTATAAACATAAAAATGTCTTATATATATATATATATATATTCGATTATGTGTATTGGTGAGAGTAAAATTTATAGCGGCTCGTAGTGAGAAATGGTTTAGCAGTGTTCGAATTGCAGTCGAGTTCCTTACCTTCACTTATGCATCATAAGCAAATGTATCAATCCATCGCTTCGTGTCGCCTCTATGTGGGTTAAATAGCGTGACATACGAGATTCTTTCGCCTTGGCTGGCAACCATGCTCGGAGGAGGACAATTCTGAATTCAAAAACTTAAAAAGTGTCGCTAATAAAATTTGTAGCACCCTATGTGCGCCGGTTGTCTGTATTCAGTTTACCGAAAAGTGTGCTTGGCTCTGCACTAGACTTCACAATTATAATCAAACATATGTGCGGTGTATTCTGGCCGTTCGATTCTACGAACTGAGATGCTGGACCCTCATCCGCCGAAGACGACGGGTTGAGCCCATCACCCTCCCGGCACATTGATATATATGGATGGGAATTTTGGCGAGTGGTTAGAACGTTCGCATTCTGACCAGGATACCCGAGTTCGAATCTCGCCACGGTTGATTTATCAAGAAAGAGACTTCCTGTAGTTATCGGACTGGAGGGATAGATCATCAGTGTGTAGTAACTTTGGAAAGTGCCTGAAAACAATACACAAGCCTTGTGAGTGAAATAGCGAAGAAGGGACCCTTGGGGGCCGCCGAAAGGTGTGCTAGCATGAAGTCACATGCCATCGTGGCCGAGGGCTTGAGTGTGCTGACCTTGTTCAAATTTTTGATCACGCTAGTTAACACGCTCTTCAGCAGAAACTGTAATTAAGGTCTTCTCAGCATAGTTGCAGTATAAACTACAAATGCGACTGAGCAAACGTCTGTAATAGGGATTGGCTAGCTGCCCTACTAGACAGGTACCCTCGAATACGAGTGGCTATATATATATATATATATATATATATACAGTCTCGCTAAATTTATTTTTTATTCCCGGAGTTATTTTTTCTAATTTTTTTTTGAATTTGTAGTTCTGATGAATTGGATCGTAATTACGATTCCAATGTAATAAATTATGGAATATTAGTGTTTGAGCTTTTTATATTATATTCTTACTCTGGGCATTGAGTTCAACCTGGATTCTTTCCTCTTGAAATTTTTTATATATATATATGTAGGTGTATGTATGTATATGTATGGATTTATATATATATATATATATATATATATATATATATATATATATATAAAAGTGGACATGGAAGTCAGCACTTAGAGGCGACAGTCTGTTTCATGCTAGTGCAATCGTCAGGCGACTAGTGCTGTTATTTTTCTCGGCTATTTATATATATGGGTCAGTGGTGCATTAGGGGTAGTCTATTTTGGCGGTTACTTTTACCGGAAGTCGCTTATTTGTTTATTTATTTATGTAAAATTATTTTGCTTGTTGTTTTGTTTGTTTGTTTTTTTGTTTTTTTAATTTTATTTTTATTTTTTATCTTATATATTTATTTATTTATTTTTTATTTTGATCGGTGTTTTTTGTTAACGTAGTAAAAATTTGTTTATATAGCTTATTGTTGGTAGTCTATTATGGCGGCCATTTACCGGAAGTCGGTTGTTTGCTTATTTATTTTGGTCAAATTGTTTTGCTTGTTTTTATTTATTTTCATTTTTATTTTTTATCTTGTATATTTGTTTATTTGTCATTGATTAAATCTATTTGTTGAATTTTGGGGTGGGATGTTGTGGTTTGTTCTTACTATTATTTTTTTGGTCGGAACAGTTTTTAATTTATCTATTTGGGTTGATTATCTTTATTTGTTTTTTCTAAACGGCTAGTTTATCGTAATCGGTTGTTAGTTTATTTATATATTTGGATGTATTTAGATCAATTTATTATACTTGTTGTTATTTATTTGTTACACTATATATTTTTGGACCTCGATTTTTAAGTAACGTAGTATATTATCTTTTATTATTTTTTTTATTTTTTATCGTTATATAACAGTTATAACTTTCGTCCGTTCTTTGGTTTTGATTTTAATTCGCTTTTTCTAAGAGGTGTGGTTTTGTAATTTGTTTGGAGTAATTTATTTTGGTTATTTTATTGTTGTTTTGTTTGTTTATATATTTATTTATTTTTCTATTTTAAGTTACGTAGTAAAAATTTGTTTTCATGTCTGCATTTTGAGATTAGCTCGGATCTTTTATTTAATAATTTATATTGATCTGGGAAGGTAATGATAGCTATTTTTTCCTCCAAGCAAAGTTTGCAAGTTTTTGATAGGTTGTTGTAGGCTGATGATTTTTTCCTTATTTTCCAAGATATTTTTGGTGTGGTGTGTGTTTTGTTTTTTATTTCCCAGATATACTTAGAAAGCATTGTGCTGTTCGCATATTTACTATTTGTGAAAGACATTTTGTGTACATAATTTCTTTGTTTCCATGGTCCTTCGGTTTCTCCTATGTATACTTTTTCTTCATTATCTGCTGATTTTATCGTGGCTTGGTAGATTACGTTGTTTTGTAAACAATTACTGTTTAAGGGACATTCGTTTTTTATTCTGCAGTTGCACGTGGGTTTAATTTGTTCGTGTGGTTTGTTAATAATTTTCCTGTTGTGCTTTTTTATTATTTGTGCCATGTTCTCGGTGCAACTGTAGCTGATTTTTACTGTGTTTTTGTTGAATATTTTGTGTAGGGTGCTTGATTCCGGGAAGTGTTTCTGTAAAAGTTTGAAGAATATTTTTCCTATGTTTGTTTTTACGTTTTTGCTGTACGGTGGGTTGAACCATATGATATTTCTTTTCCTGTTGGTCTTTTTTGTGTTCTGTGGTGAGTATGTGAGTGTTGCTGGGAGTCCGCTATCTTTTAGGGCTATTTCGTAGTCTTTCTTAGCTTTGTTAAATAGAGATTCATCGGAAGAATTGTCGGAAAGCCTGCGGTTAATCGATTTTGGTATCTGTTTGATTATAGAAGGCGGGTGGTTGGAGTATATGTGTATGTACTGTGGTTTATCATTCAGTTTTCTGTATGGTTTGTGTGTACCTTTTCTTAGGTTGAAGGTAACATCTAGAAAGTCTACTTCGTTTAGATTAGTTTTTATATCTATCTCGAATCCGTTATTTTTGAAAATTTTAATTATTGCTTTTCTAGTTTTATCTGTGTTTTGTTTGTTGCAGTTTCTTAAGATTATGAGACCGTCATCTCTGTAGAGCCCTGTGTCATTTCTATCTATTATTTTGCTTAGTTCGTGTAGTAAGTAAATACCTACGATTTCGCATGTCCGCACCGTCAAAGCTTCCCATTGTAGTGTCAAATATCCCATCTTTCTTTATCCATGCTTCTTCATGGTGAAATAATAATGATTTACGGGAGTGCTTAATGTTGTCGATTTCGTTTGGTTTTATTATTATTTGTTCCTGAGCTAAGTTGATGGCCTTATCTAACGTACGTTCTGTTATGGATGGGTAAAATGTCCTACTTTATTTTGAATAATCTTTTCAACCCTTTTTGGCATTGACTTGATTAGGTTCTGGCAAATCTCATATTCAAGCATTGAATTCCATTCGGATATGAAATTCACAATCAAATCCTCTTTGTTGCTCAACTGCTTTCTCAAGAGCCTGTACTTTATAATGCTCCATAAGTTTTCTATGGGGTTGAGGTCAGGAGATTAGAGCGGCCATGTCATAACACTCACCTGCTTCTCATCAAAGTATTCCTTCATCAATTTTGATTTGTGACAGGGAGCATTATCCTGCATAAAAATGAGCTTGGTGGGGTCGATTTGCACCCTTTCAGCAGAAGGGAGCAGACAACACTCTAAAATTCTCTTGTACTGCTCGCGCCTGAGGGTCTTTTCAATAGGTTTTAAGAAACCAGTTCCATGAAAAGAAAAGCATCCCCTGAACATTATACTGAACGGATGCTTGACAGTACTTACTGCTAAATTCAAAGCTTCTTCTTCGGATTTTAGATCGCTTATCCTTTGAATTTAGCTCAACTTTCATTTCATCGGAGAAGAGAACATTTAGTAAAAAAATCAGATGAGTCACTGTTATCGATCAGCACTATATATATATATATATATATATATATATATATATATGTGTGTGTGTGTGTGTGTGTGTGTGTGTGTGTGTATTAACAACTAATATTATCAATATATATATATATATATATATATATATATATATATATATATATATATATATATATATATGTATCTATGTATGTATGTATATCATGGTCAGGTACTTGTTTCCGAACACTCAATCTGGCAATAGATCCCTATTTCTGTCACATTTTCAGAAACATTGGAGGTTTCTCAACACCCACAAAGACTACCTGTGGTTTGCACTTCAACTATACTGAGCGGACCCTAGTGAGGCTTTGTGGGAAACAACGCAAAATCTCGCGTGATAAAAAAAGCCAAGTAGGCTCAAATCCTCGGTGACGAAGACTTGTAACTTCATACTAGTACAAATATCGACGGCCTCTGAACATTTCCATCTACCCAATTGTCATTGATATGATAGCTGACTTCAATAGGGTAGCTAGCTAATCCTTGTTTCGGACACCTGCTCAACCACAGTTCTATCTTCAAAACCCAAAGTGCCATTTGTGGGTCATCAACGATTTTGAGCCAAGCTTAGTGAGAGTTTCTGACACACTTTACAAACATCTGGCGTGATCACTGATTCAACAAGCTCGGTCATTGGTGGAAAGCCAGCACTCTAATCATAAATCCATATCTGTATGGCATATAGATGACATAGCAATCAACAAATGCTTAGCTACATTTTCACGCCTTTGGAAAATTAAATCAGGTCTGAACTAATTTTTAGCGCGATTCCCCTATAAATATTACGACTTGCGCGCGCGCGCACATACACACACACACACACACACACACACATATATATATATATATATATATATATATATATTACGCAAATCATTCATACGAAAAGCTGATCATATGGCAAGAATCACTCTCGCAAGTTAATCATATGGCAAGAATCACTCTCGCAAACATTTTTTAATAATAAAATACATTAACCTAAAAAAAAGACCTGATAATAAAAAAAACACCTGATAATAAAACAAAAGACCTGATAAAACCGGAATTTATAAACAAGGATCATACCATTCATTAACGGATTCGAGGTTAATGTATTTTATTATTAAAAATTGTTTGCGAGAGTGATTCTTGCCATATCATTAACTTCATTATCTGCTTTTCGTATGAATGATTTGCGTAATATAAATTGAAACCGCACCACATACTTGATATATATATATATATATATATATATATATATATATATATATATATATATATATATATATAAAACTAAAAGGAAAACTTTAGGGACTTTATGAAGTTATGAAACGCTTTTGTTTTTGTGTTATATGTTGTTTATATCTGAATCTTTAAACACACACTTATATACATCCATCCATATAAAAATAAAAAAAGAACATTCGGACAATTTTTATATAATTTATCCTCTGAAAAGAAAAACTTTATTAGATCGCACGAGAAATTATATAAAAAACTAAATAAAAGCACCTTGTCAGTCGTTTTTAATGAAATGTGCTTGAAAGAAGGATTGCTGCCTAAATACACAAATATATATATATATATATATATATATATATATATATATATATATATAATAATAATAATAATAATAATAATAATAATAAATTACAATCATTATGTCTGTTTATTTTTACCATAATCAATTCATATTCCCGGATATTTACCGTGGATTACAATTCAAATGATGTAAGAAATCCACTGTAACAGTTACAGTGAATTTCTTGCATCATTTGACTGTAATATACGGAAAAATAACCATACTCACTCTCTCTCTCTCTCTCTCTCTCACACACACACACACACAAACATATATATATATATATGTTTGTGTGTGTGTGTGTGTGTGTGTTAAAAGTGAAATTAATCTTAGCCGACATTATATTCACTTGTCTAAATTCCAAACTTTAGAGTAGGCAACGAAAATCACTCCACATTCTTTCCCATAAAGTGATGGGAATTTAAAAGAAGTAAAGTAAACGAAGCTGTGGTGGACCATGTTCGCGCGCGTCCTGAACAGATATTGGATTTTTTAAAAATTGAAAAAATATGTATATAAGACAAATTTAAAATATTTTAACTGATTGCAAAACGTTAAAGATTAAATCAGATAAACATAGAAATCAACTCAAATGCATATAATTATGCAAATAATGAGATAGAATGCAATCACTGTGTAGGAATACAAATAACTTGATGAAGTCACGTGGGTGACCTGACGACTGCTTTGTGACGTCGCTCTATAGAGTGCCAAAAGTAGTCAGTCAATATACAAGTGTAGAACCAAGCTGCTGTCTCTCCCGAGTTTCTGCCCGGCCAACCACGTACCAAGCTGTGCAGCTTACAAAGCCATTGCGACTTTTTCACATGGGAATATATCTTCACCACATAGAGAAAATATATATCTGACTCGCATTCTACAAAAAACACATGATTCACAGTTTCCTTTTTTGAGGAGGGCATGTCTTCTCTCGTGAGATAGCAGATAAATCCGACCCGTTCGAATTTGGAATACTAAATATGCCTTCTCCAGAAACACAGAAGAATCTCCTGTAGATGAAATTCCTGTTGGGAATTATCATAAATGAGATTCTATTTTTTTGTTATCTTTTGATATTCCTTGATGTGTAGACGTTTGTTATATATTTCTCAGTGTTGGATAAATATAAATATGTGTATGCCATTTTGTGTAGGACTTAATGGTATAAAACTGTCTCTGAGAAGATATTGTCATTCCTTTTTTCTAAGTTATTACGTTCCGTCCGTGACATAAGTTGTTATTATATCATGGATATTTTTTTTATCAATTTCACTCCATACAAAACAGTAAAACCACTAAGGCACAAGGGGTTACTGGGTGTAGAAGAATTAGAAACATTAGTAATGAGCAGGAGCAAAAAGAGTAATGGTTGAGGTGGGACAGTAAAAAGATATTGACACTGCATTTAAATTATTGAAAATTAAAGCTGGCTGGAAAGCATGGAGCCGGATTGGAGTTGCACAAGCGAGGAGTGCGAGAAAAGAAACTGTTAGCATAGAATTGACGGTTACATCTAGCTAAGTCTATTGTAAGTTGATGATACATCATCGCAAGTCTAGTACTGCGCTAAAATTTAGAAAAGTCTAGGTACCATAGCGAAGAGTTCAACCGAATAATTAAAATGGAAGTATTTATAGAAAAGACAGAGGGAGGCAATCTTAAGGTGTTGGGAAAATGACTGAAGCCGAGTCACTAAACGAGGACTAATAATATCGTTGATTCTTATTTCGATCTTATCAATGAGATCAAGTTAAATAGCAGAAATAGAGGGTTATATGTGGCAGTTATATTCTAAGAATGGATCAATGGAAGATACAGTTAAAAAGCAAAGATCGAGGATCATATGTGGCAGTTCTATTTAATCATAGATCAATGGAAGGTCAAGTTAAATAGCAGAAGTAGAGGGTCATATGTGACAGTTATATTCTAAGAATGGATCAATGGAAGATACAGTTAAATAGCAAAGATCGAGGATCATATGTGGCAGTTCTCTTTCAATCATGGATCAATGGAAGGTCAAGTTAAATAGCAGAAGTAGAGGGTCATATGTGGCAGTTATATTCTAAGAATGGATCAATGGAAGATACAGTTAAACAGCAAAGATCGAGGATCATATGTGGCAGTTCTATTTCAATCATGGATCAATGGAAGTTCAAGTTAAATAGCAGAAGTAGAGGGTCATATGTGACAGTTATATTCTAAGAATGGATCAATGGAAGATACAGTTAAACAGCAAAGATCGAGGATCATATGTGGCAGTTCTATTTCAATCATGGATCAATGGAAGGTCAAGTTAAATAGCAGAAGTAGAGGGTCATATGTGACAGTTATATTCTAAGAATGGATCAATGGAAGATACAGTTAAGCAGCAAAGATCGAGGATCATATGTGGCAGTTCTATTTCAATCATGGATCAATGGAAGTTCAAGTTAAATAGCAGAAGTAGAGGGTCATATGTGACAGTTATATTCTAAGAATGGATCAATGGAAGATACAGTTAAACAGCAAAGATCGAGGATCATATGTGGCAGTTCTATTTCAATCATGGATCAATGGAAGGTCAAGTTAAATAGCAGAAGTAGAGGGTCATATGTGACAGTTATATTCTAAGAATGGATCAATGGAAGATACAGTTAAACAGCAAAGATCGAGGATCATATGTGGCAGTTCTATTTCAATCATGGATCAATGGAAGGTCAAGTTAAATAGCAGAAGTAGAGGGTCATATGTGACAGTTATATTCTAAGAATGGATCAATGGAAGATACAGTTAAACAGCAAATATCGAGGATCATATGTGGCAGTTCTATTTCAATCATGGATCAATGGAAGGTCAAGTTAAATAGCAGAAGTAGAGGGTCATATGTGACAGTTATATTCTAAGAATGGATCAATGGAAGATACAGTTAAACAGCAAAGATCGAGGATCATATGTGGCAGTTCTATTTCAATCATGGATCAATGGAAGGTCAAGTTAAATAGCAGAAGTAGAGGGTCATATGTGACAGTTATATTCTAAGAATGGATCAATGGAAGATACAGTTAAACAGCAAATATCGAGGATCATATGTGGCAGTTCTATTTCAATCATGGATCAATGGAAGGTCAAGTTAAATAGCAGAAGTAGAGGGTCATATGTGACAGTTATATTCTAAGAATGGATCAATGGAAGATACAGTTAAACAGCAAAGATCGAGGATCATATGTGGCAGTTCTATTTCAATCATGGATCAATGGAAGGTCAAGTTAAATAGCAGAAGTAGAGGGTCATATGTGACAGTTATATTCTAAGAATGGATCAATGGAAGATACAGTTAAACAGCAAAGATCGAAGATCATATGTGGCAGTTCTATTTCAATCATGGATCAATGGAAGGTCAAGTTAAATAGCAGAAGTAGAGGGTCATATGTGACAGTTATATTCTAAGAATGGATCAATGGAAGATACAGTTAAACAGCAAAGATCGAGGATCATATGTGGCAGTTCTATTTCAATCATGGATCAATGGAAGGTCAAGTTAAATAGCAGAAGTAGAGGGTCATATGTGACAGTTATATTCTAAGAATGGATCAATGGAAGATACAGTTAAACAGCAAAGATCGAGGATCATATGTGGCAGTTCTATTTCAATCATGGATCAATGGAAGGTCAAGTTAAATAGCAGAAGTAGAGGGTCATATGTGACAGTTATATTCTAAGAATGGATCAATGGAAGATACAGTTAAACAGCAAAGATCGAGGATCATATGTGGCAGTTCTATTTCAATCATGGATCAATGGAAGGTCAAGTTAAATAGCAGAAGTAGAGGGTCACATGTGACAGTTATATTCTAAGAATGGATCAATGGAAGATACAGTTAAACAGCAAAGATCGAGAATCATATGTGGCAGTTTTATTTCAATCATGGATCAATGGAAGGTCAAGTTAAATAGCAGAAGTAGAGGGTCATATGTGACAGTTATATTCTAAGAATGGATCAATGGAAGATACAGTTAAACAGCAAAGATCGAGGATCATATGTGGCAGTTCTATTTCAATCATGGATCAATGGAAGGTCAAGTTAAATAGCAGAAGTAGAGGGTCACATGTGACAGTTATATTCTAAGAATGGATCAATGGAAGATACAGTTAAACAGCAAAGATCGAGGATCATATGTGGCAGTTCTATTTCAATCATGGATCAATGGAAGTTCAAGTTAAATAGCAGAAGTAGAGGGTCATATGTGACAGTTATATTCTAAGAATGGATCAATGGAAGATACAGTTAAACAGCAAAGATCGAGGATCATATGTGGCAGTTCTATTTCAATCATGGATCAATGGAAGGTCAAGTTAAATAGCAGAAGTAGAGGGTCATATGTGACCGTTATATTCTAAGAATGGATCAATGGAAGATACAGTTAAACAGCAAAGATCGAGGATCATATGTGGCAGTTCTATTTCAATCATGGATCAATGGAAGGTCAAGTTAAATAGCAGAAGTAGAGGGTCATATGTGACAGTTATATTCTAAGAATGGATCAATGGAAGATACAGTTAAACAGCAAAGATCGAGGATCATATGTGGCAGTTCTATTTCAATCATGGATCAATGGAAGGTCAAGTTAAATAGCAGAAGTAGAGGGTCACATGTGACAGTTATATTCTAAGAATGGATCAATGGAAGATACAGTTAAACAGAAAAGATCGAGGATCATATGTGGCAGTTCTATTTCAATCATGGATCAATGGAAGTTCAAGTTAAATAGCAGAAGTAGAGGGTCATATGTGACAGTTATATTCTAAGAATGGATCAATGGAAGATACAGTTAAACAGCAAAGATCGAGGATCATATGTGGCAGTTCTATTTCAATCATGGATCAATGGAAGGTCAAGTTAAATAGCAGAAGTAGAGGGTCATATGTGACAGTTATAATCTAAGAATGGATCAATGGAAGATACAGTTAAACAGCAAAGATCGAGGATCATATGTGGCAGTTCTATTTCAATCATGGATCAATGGAAGGTCAAGTTAAATAGCAGAAGTAGATGGTCATATGTGACAGTTATATTCTAAGAATGGATCAATGGAAGATACAGTTAAACAGCAAAGATCGAGGATCATATGTGGCAGTTCTATTTCAATCATGGATCAATGGAAGTTCAAGTTAAATAGCAGAAGTAGAGGGTCATATGTGACAGTTATATTCTAAGAATGGATCAATGGAAGATACAGTTAAACAGCAAAGATCGAGGATCATATGTGGCAGTTCTATTTCAATCATGGATCAATGGAAGGTCAAGTTAAATAGCAGAAGTAGAGGGTCATATGTGACAGTTATATTCTAAGAATGGATCAATGGAAGATACAGTTAAACAGCAAAGATCGAGGATCATATGTGGCAGTTCTATTTCAATCATGGATCAATGGAAGGTCAAGTTAAATAGCAGAAGTAGAGGGTCATATGTGACAGTTATATTCTAAGAATGGATCAATGGAAGATACAGTTAAACAGCAAAGATCGAGGATCATATGTGGCAGTTCTATTTCAATCATGGATCAATGGAAGGTCAAGTTAAATAGCAGAAGTAGAGGGTCACATGTGACAGTTATATTCTAAGAATGGATCAATGGAAGATACAGTTAAACAGCAAAGATCGAGGATCATATGTGGCAGTTTTATTTCAATCATGGATCAATGGAAGGTCAAGTTAAATAGCAGAAGTAGAGGGTCATATGTGACAGTTATATTCTAAGAATGGATCAATGGAAGATACAGTTAAACAGCAAAGATCGAGGATCATATGTGGCAGTTCTATTTCAATCATGGATCAATGGAAGTTCAAGTTAAATAGCAGAAGTAGAGGGTCATATGTGACAGTTATATTCTAAGAATGGATCAATGGAAGATACCGTTAAACAGCAAAGATCAAGGATCATATGTGGCAGTTTTATTTCAATCATGGATCAATGGAAGTTCAAGTTAAATAGCAGAAGTAGAGGGTCATATGTGACAGTTATATTCTAAGAATGTATCAATGGAAGATACAGTTATATAGCTAAGATCCAGGATCATATGTGGCAGTTCTATTTCAATCATGGATCAATGGAAGTTCAAGTTAAATAGCAGAAGTAGAGGGTCATATGTGACAGTTATATTCTAAGAATGGATCAATGGAAGATACAGTTAAACAGCAAAGATCGAGGATCATATGTGGCACTTCTATTTCAATCATGGATCAATGGAAGGTCAAGTTAAATAGCAGAAGTAGAGGGTCATATGTGACAGTTATATTCTAAGAATGGATCAATGGAAGATAATGTTAAACAGCAAATATCGAGGATCATATGTGGCAGTTCTATTTCAATCATGGATCAATGGAAGGTCAAGTTAAATAGCAGAAGTAGAGGGTCAGATGTGACAGTTATATTCTAAGAATGGATCAATGGAAGATACAGTTAAATAGCAAAGATCGAGTATCATATATGGCAGTTCTATTTCAATCATGGATCAATGGAAGGTCAAGTTAAATAACAGAAGTAGAAGGTCATATGTGATAGTTATATTCTAAGAATGGAACAATGGAAGATACAGTTAAATAGCAAAGATCGAGGATCATATGTGGCAGTTCTATTTAATCATAGATCAATGGAAGGTCAAGTGAAATATCAGAAGTAGAGGGTCATATGTGACAGTTATATTCTAAGAATGGTTCAATGGAAGATACAGTTAAACAGCAAAGATCGAGGATCATATGTGGCAGTTTTATTTCAATCATTGATCAATGGAAGGTCAAGTTAAATAGCAGAAGTAGAGGGTCATATGTGACAGTTATATTGTAAGAACGGATCAATGGAAGATACAGTTAAATAGCAAAGATCCAGGATCATATGTGCCAGTTCTATTTCAATCATGGATCAATGGAAGGTCAAGTTAAATAGCTGTAGTAGAGGCTCATATGTGACAGTTATATTCTAAGAATGGATCAATGGAAGATACAGTTAAACAGCAAAGATCGAGGATCATATGTGGCAGTTCTATTTCAATCATGGATCAATGGAAGGTCAAGTTAAATAGCAGACGTAGAGGGTCATATGTGACAGTTATATTCTAAGAATGGATCAAAGGCAGATACAGTTAAACAGCAAAGATCGAGGATCACATGTGGCAGTTCTATTTCAATCATGGAACAATGGAAGGTCAAGTTAAATAGCAGAAGTAGAGGGTCATATGTGACAGTTATATTCTAAGAATGGATCAATGGAAGATACAGTTAAATAGCAAAGATCGAGGATCGTATGTGGCAGTTCTATTTAATCACAGATCAATTGAAGGTCAAGTTAAATAGCAGAAGTAGAGGGTCATATGTGACAGTTATATTCTAAGAATGGATCAATGGAAGATACAGTTAAATAGCAAAGATCGAGGATCATATGTGGCAGTTCTATTTCAATCATGGATCAATGGATGGTCAAGTTAAATAGAAGAAGTAGAGGGTCATATGTGGCAGTTATGTTCTAAGAATGGATCAATGGAAGATACAGTTAAACAGCAAAGATCGAGGATCATATGTGGCAGTTTTATTTCAATCATGGATCAATGGAAATTCAAGTTAAATAGCAGAAGTTGAGGGTCATATGTGACAGTTATATTCTAAGAATGTATCAATGGAAGATACAGTTAAATAGCAAAGATCGAGGATCATATGTGGCAGTTCTATTTAATCATAGATCAATGAAAGGTCAAGTGAAATATCAGAAGTAGAGGGTCATATGTGACAGTTATATTCTAAGAATGGTTCAATGGAAGATACAGTTAAACAGCAAAGATCGAGGATCATATGTGGCAGTTTTATTTCAATCATTGATCAATGGAAGGTCAAGTTAAATAGCAGAAGTAGAGGGTCATATGTGACAGTTATATTGTAAGAACGGATCAATGGAAGATACAGTTAAATAGCAAAGATCCAGGATCATATGTGCCAGTTCTATTTCAATCATGGATCAATGGAAGGTCAAGTTAAATAGCTGTAGTAGAGGCTCATATGTGACAGTTATATTCTAAGAATGGATCAATGGAAGATACAGTTAAACAGCAAAGATCGAGGATCATATGTGGCAGTTCTATTTCAATCATGGATCAATGGAAGGTCAAGTTAAATAGCAGACGTAGAGGGTCATATGTGACAGTTATATTCTAAGAATGGATCAAAGGCAGATACAGTTAAACAGCAAAGATCGAGGATCACATGTGGCAGTTCTATTTCAATCATGGAACAATGGAAGGTCAAGTTAAATAGCAGAAGTAGAGGGTCATATGTGACAGTTATATTCTAAGAATGGATCAATGGAAGATACAGTTAAATAGCAAAGATCGAGGATCGTATGTGGCAGTTCTATTTAATCACAGATCAATGGAAGGTCAAGTTAAATAGCAGAAGTAGAGGGTCATATGTGACAGTTATATTCTAAGAATGGATCAATGGAAGATACAGTTAAATAGCAAAGATCGAGGATCATATGTGGCAGTTCTATTTCAATCATGGATCAATGGATGGTCAAGTTAAATAGAAGAAGTAGAGGGTCATATGTGGCAGTTATGTTCTAAGAATGGATCAATGGAAGATACAGTTAAACAGCAAAGATCGAGGATCATATGTGGCAGTTTTATTTCAATCATGGATCAATGGAAATTCAAGTTAAATAGCAGAAGTTGAGGGTCATATGTGACAGTTATATTCTAAGAATGTATCAATGGAAGATACAGTTAAATAGCAAAGATCGAGGATCATATGTGGCAGTTCTATTTAATCATAGATCAATGAAAGGTCAAGTGAAATATCAGAAGTAGAGGGTCATATGTGACAGTTATATTCTAAGAATGGTTCAATGGAAGATACAGTTAAACAGCAAAGATCGAGGATCATATGTGGCAGTTTTATTTCAATCATTGATCAATGGAAGGTCAAGTTAAATAGCAGAAGTAGAGGGTCATATGTGACAGTTATATTGTAAGAACGGATCAATGGAAGATACAGTTAAATAGCAAAGATCCAGGATCATATGTGCCAGTTCTATTTCAATCATGGATCAATGGAAGGTCAAGTTAAATAGCTGTAGTAGAGGCTCATATGTGACAGTTATATTCTAAGAATGGATCAATGGAAGATACAGTTAAACAGCAAAGATCGAGGATCATATGTGGCAGTTCTATTTCAATCATGGATCAATGGAAGGTCAAGTTAAATAGCAGACGTAGAGGGTCATATGTGACAGTTATATTCTAAGAATGGATCAAAGGCAGATACAGTTAAACAGCAAAGATCGAGGATCACATGTGGCAGTTCTATTTCAATCATGGAACAATGGAAGGTCAAGTTAAATAGCAGAAGTAGAGGGTCATATGTGACAGTTATATTCTAAGAATGGATCAATGGAAGATACAGTTAAATAGCAAAGATCGAGGATCGTATGTGGCAGTTCTATTTAATCACAGATCAATGGAAGGTCAAGTTAAATAGCAGAAGTAGAGGGTCATATGTGACAGTTATATTCTAAGAATGGATCAATGGAAGATACAGTTAAATAGCAAAGATCGAGGATCATATGTGGCAGTTGTATTTCAATCATGGATCAATGGATGGTCAAGTTAAATAGAAGAAGTAGAGGGTCATATGTGGCAGTTATGTTCTAAGAATGGATCAATGGAAGATACAGTTAAACAGCAAAGATCGAGGATCATATGTGGCAGTTTTATTTCAATCATGGATCAATGGAAATTCAAGTTAAATAGCAGAAGTTGAGGGTCATATGTGACAGTTATATTCTAAGAATGTATCAATGGAAGATACAGTTAAATAGCAAAGATCAAGGATCGTATGTGGCAGTTCTATTTAATCACAGATCAATGGAAGGTCAAGTTAAATAGCAGAAGTAGAGGGTCATATGTGACAGTTATATTCTAAGAATGGATCAATGGAAGATACAGTTAAATAGCAAAGATCGAGGATCGTATGTGGCAGTTCTATTTAATCACAGATCAATGGAAGGTCAAGTTAAATAGCAGATGTTGAGGGTCATATGTGACAGTTATATTCTAAGAATCGATCAATGGAAGATACAGTTAAACAGCAAAGATCAAGGATCATATGTGGCAGTTCTATTTCAATCATGGATCAATGGAAGGTCAAGTTAAATAGCAGAAGTAGAGGGTCATATGTGACAGTTATATTCTAAGAATGGATCAATGGAAGATACAGTTAAACAGCAAAGATCGAGGATCATATGTGGCAGTTCTATTTCAATCATGGATCAATGGAAGTTCAAGTTAAATAGCAGAAGTAGAGGGTCATATGTGACAGTTATATACTAAGAATGGATCAATGGAAGATACAGTTAAACAGCAAAGATCGAGGATCATATGTGGCAGTTCGATTTCAATCATGGATCAATGGAACGTCAAGTTAAATAGCAGAAGTAGAGGGTCATATGTGACAGTTATATTCTAAGAATGGATCAATGGAAGATACAGTTAAACAGCAAAGATCGAGGATCATATGTGGCAGTTCTATTTCAATCATGGATCAATGGAAGGTCAAGTTAAATGGCAGAAGTAGAGGGTCATATGTGACAGTTATATACTAAGAATGGATCAATGGAAGATACAGTTAAACAGCAAAGATCGAGGATCATATGTGGCAGTTCGATTTCAATCATGGATCAATGGAACGTCAAGTTAAATAGCAGAAGTAGAGGGTCATATGTGACAGTTATATTCTAAGAATGGATCAAGGAAAGATACAGTTAAACAGCAAAGATCGAGGATCATATGTGGCAGTGCTATTTCAATCATGGATCAATGGAAGGTCAAGTAAAAATAGCAGAAGTAGAGGGTCATATGTGACAGTTATATTCTAAGAATGGATCAATGGAAGATAATGTTAAACAGCAAATATCGAGGATCATATGTGGCAGTTCTATTTCAATCATGGATCAATGGAAGGTCAAGTTAAATAGCAGAAGTATAGGGTCATATGTGACAGTTATATTCTAAGAATGGATCAATGGAAGATACAGTTAAATAGCAAAGATCGAGGATCATATGTGGCAGTTCTATTTCAATCATGGATCAATGGAAGGTCAAGTTAAATAACAGAAGTAGAAGGTCATATGTGATAGTTATATTCTAAGAATGGATCAATGGAAGATACAGTTAAATAGCAAAGATCGAGGATCATATGTGGCAGTTCTATTTAATCATAGATCAATGGAAGGTCAAGTTAAATATCAGAAGTAGAGGGTCATATGTGACAGTTATATTCTAAGAATGGTTCAATGGAAGATTCAGTTAAACAGCAAAGATCGAGGATCATATGTGGCAGTTCTATTTCAATCATGGATCAATGGAAGGTCAAGTTAAATAGCAGACCTAGAGGGTCATATGTGACAGTTATATTCTAAGAATGGATCAAAGGCAGATACAGTTAAACAGCAAAGATCTAGGATCACATGTGGCAGTTCTATTTCAATCATGGAACAATGGAAGGTCAAGTTAAATAGCAGAAGTAGAGGGTCATATGTGACAGTTATATTCTAAGAATGGATCAATGGAAGATACAGTTAAATAGCAAAGATCGAGGATCGTATGTGGCAGTTCTATTTAATCACAGATCAATGGAAGGTCAAGTTAAATAGCAGAAGTAGAGGGTCATATGTGACAGTTATATTCTAAGAATGGATCAATGGAAGATACAGTTAAATAGCAAAGATCGAGGATCATATGTGGCAGTTCTATTTCAATCATGGATCAATGGATGGTCAAGTTAAATAGAAGAAGTAGAGGGTCATATGTGGCAGTTATGTTCTAAGAATGGATCAATGGAAGATACAGTTAAACAGCAAAGATCGAGGATCATATGTGGCAGTTTTATTTCAATCATGGATCAATGGAAATTCAAGTTAAATAGCAGAAGTTGAGGGTCATATGTGACAGTTATATTCTAAGAATGTATCAATGGAAGATACAGTTAAATAGCAAAGATCGAGGATCATATGTGGCAGTTCTATTTAATCATAGATCAATGAAAGGTCAAGTGAAATATCAGAAGTAGAGGGTCATATGTGACAGTTATATTCTAAGAATGGTTCAATGGAAGATACAGTTAAACAGCAAAGATCGAGGATCATATGTGGCAGTTTTATTTCAATCATTGATCAATGGAAGGTCAAGTTAAATAGCAGAAGTAGAGGGTCATATGTGACAGTTATATTGTAAGAACGGATCAATGGAAGATACAGTTAAATAGCAAAGATCCAGGATCATATGTGCCAGTTCTATTTCAATCATGGATCAATGGAAGGTCAAGTTAAATAGCTGTAGTAGAGGCTCATATGTGACAGTTATATTCTAAGAATGGATCAATGGAAGATACAGTTAAACAGCAAAGATCGAGGATCATATGTGGCAGTTCTATTTCAATCATGGATCAATGGAAGGTCAAGTTAAATAGCAGACGTAGAGGGTCATATGTGACAGTTATATTCTAAGAATGGATCAAAGGCAGATACAGTTAAACAGCAAAGATCGAGGATCACATGTGGCAGTTCTATTTCAATCATGGAACAATGGAAGGTCAAGTTAAATAGCAGAAGTAGAGGGTCATATGTGACAGTTATATTCTAAGAATGGATCAATGGAAGATACAGTTAAATAGCAAAGATCGAGGATCGTATGTGGCAGTTCTATTTAATCACAGATCAATGGAAGGTCAAGTTAAATAGCAGAAGTAGAGGGTCATATGTGACAGTTATATTCTAAGAATGGATCAATGGAAGATACAGTTAAATAGCAAAGATCGAGGATCATATGTGGCAGTTCTATTTCAATCATGGATCAATGGATGGTCAAGTTAAATAGAAGAAGTAGAGGGTCATATGTGGCAGTTATGTTCTAAGAATGGATCAATGGAAGATACAGTTAAACAGCAAAGATCGAGGATCATATGTGGCAGTTTTATTTCAATCATGGATCAATGGAAATTCAAGTTAAATAGCAGAAGTTGAGGGTCATATGTGACAGTTATATTCTAAGAATGTATCAATGGAAGATACAGTTAAATAGCAAAGATCGAGGATCATATGTGGCAGTTCTATTTAATCATAGATCAATGAAAGGTCAAGTGAAATATCAGAAGTAGAGGGTCATATGTGACAGTTATATTCTAAGAATGGTTCAATGGAAGATACAGTTAAACAGCAAAGATCGAGGATCATATGTGGCAGTTTTATTTCAATCATTGATCAATGGAAGGTCAAGTTAAATAGCAGAAGTAGAGGGTCATATGTGACAGTTATATTGTAAGAACGGATCAATGGAAGATACAGTTAAATAGCAAAGATCCAGGATCATATGTGCCAGTTCTATTTCAATCATGGATCAATGGAAGGTCAAGTTAAATAGCTGTAGTAGAGGCTCATATGTGACAGTTATATTCTAAGAATGGATCAATGGAAGATACAGTTAAACAGCAAAGATCGAGGATCATATGTGGCAGTTCTATTTCAATCATGGATCAATGGAAGGTCAAGTTAAATAGCAGACGTAGAGGGTCATATGTGACAGTTATATTCTAAGAATGGATCAAAGGCAGATACAGTTAAACAGCAAAGATCGAGGATCACATGTGGCAGTTCTATTTCAATCATGGAACAATGGAAGGTCAAGTTAAATAGCAGAAGTAGAGGGTCATATGTGACAGTTATATTCTAAGAATGGATCAATGGAAGATACAGTTAAATAGCAAAGATCGAGGATCGTATGTGGCAGTTCTATTTAATCACAGATCAATGGAAGGTCAAGTTAAATAGCAGAAGTAGAGGGTCATATGTGACAGTTATATTCTAAGAATGGATCAATGGAAGATACAGTTAAATAGCAAAGATCGAGGATCATATGTGGCAGTTCTATTTCAATCATGGATCAATGGATGGTCAAGTTAAATAGAAGAAGTAGAGGGTCATATGTGGCAGTTATGTTCTAAGAATGGATCAATGGAAGATACAGTTAAACAGCAAAGATCGAGGATCATATGTGGCAGTTTTATTTCAATCATGGATCAATGGAAATTCAAGTTAAATAGCAGAAGTTGAGGGTCATATGTGACAGTTATATTCTAAGAATGTATCAATGGAAGATACAGTTAAATAGCAAAGATCAAGGATCGTATGTGGCAGTTCTATTTAATCACAGATCAATGGAAGGTCAAGTTAAATAGCAGAAGTAGAGGGTCATATGTGACAGTTATATTCTAAGAATGGATCAATGGAAGATACAGTTAAATAGCAAAGATCGAGGATCGTATGTGGCAGTTCTATTTAATCACAGATCAATGGAAGGTCAAGTTAAATAGCAGATGTTGAGGGTCATATGTGACAGTTATATTCTAAGAATCGATCAATGGAAGATACAGTTAAACAGCAAAGATCAAGGATCATATGTGGCAGTTCTATTTCAATCATGGATCAATGGAAGGTCAAGTTAAATAGCAGAAGTAGAGGGTCATATGTGACAGTTATATTCTAAGAATGGATCAATGGAAGATACAGTTAAACAGCAAAGATCGAGGATCATATGTGGCAGTTCTATTTCAATCATGGATCAATGGAAGTTCAAGTTAAATAGCAGAAGTAGAGGGTCATATGTGACAGTTATATACTAAGAATGGATCAATGGAAGATACAGTTAAACAGCAAAGATCGAGGATCATATGTGGCAGTTCGATTTCAATCATGGATCAATGGAACGTCAAGTTAAATAGCAGAAGTAGAGGGTCATATGTGACAGTAATATTCTAAGAATGGATCAATGGAAGATACAGTTAAACAGCAAAGATCGAGGATCATATGTGGCAGTTCTATTTCAATCATGGATCAATGGAAGGTCAAGTTAAATGGCAGAAGTAGAGGGTCATATGTGACAGTTATATACTAAGAATGGATCAATGGAAGATACAGTTAAACAGCAAAGATCGAGGATCATATGTGGCAGTTCGATTTCAATCATGGATCAATGGAACGTCAAGTTAAATAGCAGAAGTAGAGGGTCATATGTGACAGTTATATTCTAAGAATGGATCAAGGAAAGATACAGTTAAACAGCAAAGATCGAGGATCATATGTGGCAGTGCTATTTCAATCATGGATCAATGGAAGGTCAAGTAAAAATAGCAGAAGTAGAGGGTCATATGTGACAGTTATATTCTAAGAATGGATCAATGGAAGATAATGTTAAACAGCAAATATCGAGGATCATATGTGGCAGTTCTATTTCAATCATGGATCAATGGAAGGTCAAGTTAAATAGCAGAAGTATAGGGTCATATGTGACAGTTATATTCTAAGAATGGATCAATGGAAGATACAGTTAAATAGCAAAGATCGAGGATCATATGTGGCAGTTCTATTTCAATCATGGATCAATGGAAGGTCAAGTTAAATAACAGAAGTAGAAGGTCATATGTGATAGTTATATTCTAAGAATGGATCAATGGAAGATACAGTTAAATAGCAAAGATCGAGGATCATATGTGGCAGTTCTATTTAATCATAGATCAATGGAAGGTCAAGTTAAATATCAGAAGTAGAGGGTCATATGTGACAGTTATATTCTAAGAATGGTTCAATGGAAGATTCAGTTAAACAGCAAAGATCGAGGATCATATGTGGCAGTTCTATTTCAATCATGGATCAATGGAAGGTCAAGTTAAATAGCAGACCTAGAGGGTCATATGTGACAGTTATATTCTAAGAATGGATCAAAGGCAGATACAGTTAAACAGCAAAGATCTAGGATCACATGTGGCAGTTCTATTTCAATCATGGAACAATGGAAGGTCAAGTTAAATAGCAGAAGTAGAGGGTCATATGTGACAGTTATATTCTAAGAATGGATCAATGGAAGATACAGTTAAATAGCAAAGATCGAGGATCGTATGTGGCAGTTCTATTTAATCACAGATCAATGGAAGGTCAAGTTAAATAGCAGAAGTAGAGGGTCATATGTGACAGTTATATTCTAAGAATGGATCAATGGAAGATACAGTTAAATTGCAAAGATCGAGGATCATATGTGGCAGTTCTATTTCAATCATGGATCAATGGATGGTCAAGTTAAATAGCAGAAGTAGAGGGTCATATGTGGCAGTTATATTCTAAGAATGGATCAATGGAAGATACAGTTAAACAGCAAAGATCGAGGATCATATGTGGCAGTTTTATTTCAATCATGGATCAATGGAAATTCAAGTTAAATAGCTGAAGTAGAGGGTCATATGTGACAGTTATATTCTAAGAATGGATCAATGGAAGATACAGTTAAATAGCAAAGATCGAGGATCGTATGTGGCAGTTCTATTTAATCACAGATCAATGGAAGGTCAAGTTAAATAGCAGAAGTTGAGGGTCATATGTGACAGTTATATTCTAAGAATGGATCAATGGAAGATACAGTTAAACAG
Organism: Acanthosepion esculentum; assembly: GCA_964036315.1. Lineage (NCBI taxonomy): Eukaryota > Metazoa > Mollusca > Cephalopoda > Sepiida > Sepiidae > Acanthosepion > Acanthosepion esculentum. The sequence continues at coordinate 109,487,661 of OZ038488.1, forward strand.
CAAAGATCAAGGATCATATGTGGCAGTTCTATTTCAATCATGGATCAATGGAAGGTCAAGTTAAATATCAGAAGTAGAGGGTCATATGTGACAGTTATATTCTAAGAATGGATAATGGAAGATACAGTTAAACAGCAAAGATCGAGGATCATATGTGGCAGTTCTATTTCAATCATGGATCAATGGAAGTTCAAGTTAAATAGCAGAAGTAGAGGGTCATATGTGACAGTTATATTCTAAGAATGGATCAATGGAAGATACAGTTAAACAGCAAAGATCGAGGATCATATGTGGCAGTTCTATTTCAATCATGGATCAATGGAAGTTCAAGTTAAATAGCAGAAGTAGAGGGTCATATGTGACAGTTATATACTAAGAATGGATCAATGGAAGATACAGTTAAACAGCAAAGATCGAGGATCATATGTGGCAGTTCTATTTCAATCATGGATCAATGGAAGGTCAAGTTAAATAGCAGAAGTAGAGGGTCATATGTGACAGTTATATTCTAAGAATGGATCAATGGAAGATACAGTTAAACAGCAAAGATCGAGGATCATATGTGGCAGTTCTATTTCAATCATGGATCAATGGAAGGTCAAGTTAAATAGCAGAAGTAGAGGGTCATATGTGACAGTTATATACTAAGAATGGATCAATGGAAGATACAGTTAAACAGCAAAGATCGAGGATCATATGTGGCAGTTCGATTTCAATCATGGATCAATGGAACGTCAAGTTAAATAGCAGAAGTAGAGGGTCATATGTGACAGTTATATTCTAAGAATGGATCAAGGGAAGATACAGTTAAACAGCAAAGATCGAGGATCATATGTGGCAGTTCTATTTCAATCATGGATCAATGGAAGGTCAAGTAAAAATAGCAGAAGTAGAGGGTCATATGTGACAGTTATATTCTAAGAATGGATCAATGGAAGATAATGTTAAACAGCAAATATCGAGGATCATATGTGGCAGTTCTATTTCAATCATGGATCAATGGAAGGTCAAGTTAAATAGCAGAAGTAGAGGGTCATATGTGACAGTTATATTCTAAGAATGGATCAATGGAAGATACAGTTAAATAGCAAAGATCGAGGATCATATGTGGCAGTTCTATTTCAATCATGGATCAATGGAAGGTCAAGTTAAATAACAGAAGTAGAAGGTCATATGTGATAGTTATATTCTAAGAATGGATCAATGGAAGATACAGTTAAATAGCAAAGATCGAGGATCATATGTGGCAATTCTATTTAATCATAGATCAATGGAAGATCAAGTTAAATATCAGAAGTAGACGGTCATATGTGACAGTTATATTCTAAGAATGGTTCAATGGAAGATACAGTTAAACAGCAAAGATCGAGGATCATATGTGGCAGTTCTATTTCAATCATGGATCAATGGAAGGTCAAGTTAAATAGCAGACCTAGAGGGTCATATGTGACAGTTATATTCTAAGAATGGATCAAAGGCAGATACAGTTAAACAGCAAAGATCTAGGATCACATGTGGCAGTTCTATTTCAATCATGGAACAATGGAAGGTCAAGTTAAATAGCAGAAGTAGAGGGTCATATGTGACAGTTATATTCTAAGAATGGATCAATGGAAGATACAGTTAAATAGCAAAGATCGAGGATCGTATGTGGCAGTTCTATTTAATCACAGATCAATGGAAGGTCAAGTTAAATAGCAGAAGTAGAGGGTCATATGTGACAGTTATATTCTAAGAATGGATCAATGGAAGATACAGTTAAATAGCAAAGATCGAGGATCATATGTGGCAGTTCTATTTCAATCATGGATCAATGGATGGTCAAGTTAAATAGCAGAAGTAGAGGGTCATATGTGGCAGTTATATTCTAAGAATGGATCAATGGAAGATACAGTTAAACAGCAAAGATCGAGGATCATATGTGGCAGTTTTATTTCAATCATGGATCAATGGAAATTCAAGTTAAATAGCAGAAGTTGAGGGTCATATGTGACAGTTATATTCTAAGAATGGATCAATGGAAGATACAATTAAATAGCAAAGATCGAGGATCGTATGTGGCAGTTCTATTTAATCACAGATCAATGGAAGGTCAAGTTAAATAGCAGAAGTAGAGGGTCATATGTGACAGTTATATTCTAAGAATGGATCAATGGAAGATACAGTTAAATAGCAAAGATCGAGGATCGTATGTGGCAGTTCTATTTAATCACAGATCAATGGAAGGTCAAGTTAAATAGCAGAAGTTGAGGGTCATATGTGACAGTTATATTCTAAGAATGGATCAATGGAAGATACAGTTAAACAGCAAAGATCAAGGATCATATGTGGCAGTTCTATTTCAATCATGGATCAATGGAAGGTCAAGTTAAATAGCAGAAGTAGAGGGTCATATGTGACAGTTATATTCTAAGAATGGATCAATGGAAGATACAGTTAAACAGCAAAGATCGAGGATCATATGTGGCAGTTCTATTTCAATCATGGATCAATGGAAGTTCAAGTTAAATAGCAGAGGTAGAGGGTCATATGTGACAGTTATATTCTAAGAATGGATCAATGGAAGATACAGTTAAACAGCAAAGATCGAGGATCATATGTGGCAGTTCTATTTCAATCATGGATCAATGGAAGTTCAAGTTAAATAGCAGAAGTAGAGGGTCATATGTGACAGTTATATACTAAGAATGGATCAATGGAAGATACAGTTAAACAGCAAAGATCGAGGATCATATGTGGCAGTTCGATTTCAATCATGGATCAATGGAACGTCAAGTTAAATAGCAGAAGTAGAGGGTCATATGTGACAGTTATATTCTAAGAATGGATCAACGGAAGATACAGTTAAACAGCAAAGATCGAGGATCATATGTGGCAGTTCTATTTCAATCATGGATCAATGGAAGTTCAAGTTAAATAGCAGAAGTAGAGGGTCATATGTGACAGTTATATACTAAGAATGGATCAATGGAAGATACAGTTAAACAGCAAAGATCGAGGATCATATGTGGCAGTTCGATTTCAATCATGGATCAATGGAACGTCAAGTTAAATAGCAGAAGTAGAGGGTCATATGTGACAGTTATATTCTAAGAATGGATCAACGGAAGATACAGTTAAACAGCAAAGATCGAGGATCATATGTGTCAGTTCTATTTCAATCATGGATCAATGGAAGGTCAAGTTAAATAGCAGAAGTAGAGGGTCATATGTGACAGTTATATACTAAGAATGGATCAATGGAAGATACAGTTAAACAGCAAAGATCGAGGATCATATGTGGCAGTTTTATTTCAATCATGGATCAATGGAAATTCAAGTTAAATAGCTGAAGTAGAGGGTCATATGTGACAGTTATATTCTAAGAATGGATCAATGGAAGATACAGTTAAATAGCAAAGATCGAGGATCGTATGTGGCAGTTCTATTTAATCACAGATCAATGGAAGGTCAAGTTAAATAGCAGAAGTTGAGGGTCATATGTGACAGTTATATTCTAAGAATGGATCAATGGAAGATACAGTTAAACAGCAAAGATCAAGGATCATATGTGGCAGTTCTATTTCAATCATGGATCAATGGAAGGTCAAGTTAAATATCAGAAGTAGAGGGTCATATGTGACAGTTATATTCTAAGAATGGATAATGGAAGATACAGTTAAACAGCAAAGATCGAGGATCATATGTGGCAGTTCTATTTCAATCATGGATCAATGGAAGTTCAAGTTAAATAGCAGAAGTAGAGGGTCATATGTGACAGTTATATTCTAAGAATGGATCAATGGAAGATACAGTTAAACAGCAAAGATCGAGGATCATATGTGGCAGTTCTATTTCAATCATGGATCAATGGAAGTTCAAGTTAAATAGCAGAAGTAGAGGGTCATATGTGACAGTTATATACTAAGAATGGATCAATGGAAGATACAGTTAAACAGCAAAGATCGAGGATCATATGTGGCAGTTCTATTTCAATCATGGATCAATGGAAGGTCAAGTTAAATAGCAGAAGTAGAGGGTCATATGTGACAGTTATATTCTAAGAATGGATCAATGGAAAATACAGTTAAACAGCAAAGATCGAGGATCATATGTGGCAGTTCTATTTCAATCATGGATCAATGGAAGGTCAAGTTAAATAGCAGAAGTAGAGGGTCATATGTGACAGTTATATACTAAGAATGGATCAATGGAAGATACAGTTAAACAGCAAAGATCGAGGATCATATGTGGCAGTTCGATTTCAATCATGGATCAATGGAACGTCAAGTTAAATAGCAGAAGTAGAGGGTCATATGTGACAGTTATATTCTAAGAATGGATCAAGGGAAGATACAGTTAAACAGCAAAGATCGAGGATCATATGTGGCAGTTCTATTTCAATCATGGATCAATGGAAGGTCAAGTAAAAATAGCAGAAGTAGAGGGTCATATGTGACAGTTATATTCTAAGAATGGATCAATGGAAGATAATGTTAAACAGCAAATATCGAGGATCATATGTGGCAGTTCTATTTCAATCATGGATCAATGGAAGGTCAAGTTAAATAGCAGAAGTAGAGGGTCATATGTGACAGTTATATTCTAAGAATGGATCAATGGAAGATACAGTTAAATAGCAAAGATCGAGGATCATATGTGGCAGTTCTATTTCAATCATGGATCAATGGAAGGTCAAGTTAAATAACAGAAGTAGAAGGTCATATGTGATAGTTATATTCTAAGAATGGATCAATGGAAGATACAGTTAAATAGCAAAGATCGAGGATCATATGTGGCAATTCTATTTAATCATAGATCAATGGAAGATCAAGTTAAATATCAGAAGTTGACGGTCATATGTGACAGTTATATTCTAAGAATGGTTCAATGGAAGATACAGTTAAACAGCAAAGATCGAGGATCATATGTGGCAGTTCTATTTCAATCATGGATCAATGGAAGGTCAAGTTAAATAGCAGACCTAGAGGGTCATATGTGACAGTTATATTCTAAGAATGGATCAAAGGCAGATACAGTTAAACAGCAAAGATCTAGGATCACATGTGGCAGTTCTATTTCAATCATGGAACAATGGAAGGTCAAGTTAAATAGCAGAAGTAGAGGGTCATATGTGACAGTTATATTCTAAGAATGGATCAATGGAAGATACAGTTAAATAGCAAAGATCGAGGATCGTATGTGGCAGTTCTATTTAATCACAGATCAATGGAAGGTCAAGTTAAATAGCAGAAGTAGAGGGTCATATGTGACAGTTATATTCTAAGAATGGATCAATGGAAGATACAGTTAAATAGCAAAGATCGAGGATCATATGTGGCAGTTCTATTTCAATCATGGATCAATGGATGGTCAAGTTAAATAGCAGAAGTAGAGGGTCATATGTGGCAGTTATATTCTAAGAATGGATCAATGGAAGATACAGTTAAACAGCAAAGATCGAGGATCATATGTGGCAGTTTTATTTCAATCATGGATCAATGGAAATTCAAGTTAAATAGCAGAAGTTGAGGGTCATATGTGACAGTTATATTCTAAGAATGGATCAATGGAAGATACAATTAAATAGCAAAGATCGAGGATCGTATGTGGCAGTTCTATTTAATCACAGATCAATGGAAGGTCAAGTTAAATAGCAGAAGTAGAGGGTCATATGTGACAGTTATATTCTAAGAATGGATCAATGGAAGATACAGTTAAATAGCAAAGATCGAGGATCGTATGTGGCAGTTCTATTTAATCACAGATCAATGGAAGGTCAAGTTAAATAGCAGAAGTTGAGGGTCATATGTGACAGTTATATTCTAAGAATGGATCAATGGAAGATACAGTTAAACAGCAAAGATCAAGGATCATATGTGGCAGTTCTATTTCAATCATGGATCAATGGAAGGTCAAGTTAAATAGCAGAAGTAGAGGGTCATATGTGACAGTTATATTCTAAGAATGGATCAATGGAAGATACAGTTAAACAGCAAAGATCGAGGATCATATGTGGCAGTTCTATTTCAATCATGGATCAATGGAAGTTCAAGTTAAATAGCAGAGGTAGAGGGTCATATGTGACAGTTATATTCTAAGAATGGATCAATGGAAGATACAGTTAAACAGCAAAGATCGAGGATCATATGTGGCAGTTCTATTTCAATCATGGATCAATGGAAGTTCAAGTTAAATAGCAGAAGTAGAGGGTCATATGTGACAGTTATATACTAAGAATGGATCAATGGAAGATACAGTTAAACAGCAAAGATCGAGGATCATATGTGGCAGTTCGATTTCAATCATGGATCAATGGAACGTCAAGTTAAATAGCAGAAGTAGAGGGTCATATGTGACAGTTATATTCTAAGAATGGATCAACGGAAGATACAGTTAAACAGCAAAGATCGAGGATCATATGTGGCAGTTCTATTTCAATCATGGATCAATGGAAGGTCAAGTTAAATAGCAGAAGTAGAGGGTCATATGTGACAGTTATATACTAAGAATGGATCAATGGAAGATACAGTTAAACAGCAAAGATCGAGGATCATATGTGGCAGTTCGATTTCAATCATGGATCAATGGAACGTCAAGTTAAATAGCAGAAGTAGAGGGTCATATGTGACAGTTATATTCTAAGCATGGATCAAGGGAAGATACAGTTAAACAGCAAAGATCGAGGATCATATGTGGCAGTTCTATTTCAATCATGGATCAATGGAAGGTCAAGTAAAAATAGCAGAAGTAGAGGGTCATATGTGACAGTTATATTCTAAGAATGGATCAATGGAAGATAATGTTAAACAGCAAATATCGAGGATCATATGTGGCAGTTCTATTTCAATCATGGATCAATGGAAGGTCAAGTTAAATAGCAGAAGTAGAGGGTCATATGTGACAGTTATATTCTAAGAATGGATCAATGGAAGATACAGTTAAATAGCAAAGATCGAGGATCATATGTGGCAGTTCTATTTCAATCATGGATCAATGGAAGGTCAAGTTAAATAACAGAAGTAGAAGGTCATATGAGATAGTTATATTCTAAGAATGGATCAATGGAAGATACAGTTAAATAGCAAAGATCGAGGATCATATGTGGCAGTTCTATTTAATCATAGATCAATGGAAGGTCAAGTTAAATATCAGAAGTAGAGGGTCATATGTGACAGTTATATTCTAAGAATGGTTCAATGGAAGATACAGTTAAACAGCAAAGATCGAGGATCATATGTGGCAGTTCTATTTCAATCATGGATCAATGGAAGGTCAAGTTAAATAGCAGACGTAGAGGTCATATGTGACAGTTATATTCTAAGAATGGATCAAAGGCAGATACAGTTAAACAGCAAATATCGAGGATCACACGTGGCAGTTCTATTTCAATCATGGAACAATGGAAGGTCAAGTTAAATAGCAGAAGTAGAGGGTCATATGTGACAGTTATATTCTAAGAATGGATCAATGGAAGATACAGTTAAATAGCAAAGATCGAGGATCGTATGTGGCAGTTCTATTTAATCACAGATCAATGGAAGGTCAAGTTAAATAGCAGAAGTAGAGGGTCATATGTGACAGTTATATTCTAAGAATGGATCAATGGAAGATACAGTTAAATAGCAAAGATCGAGGATCATATGTGGCAGTTCTATTTCAATCATGGATCAATGGATGGTCAAGTTAAATAGCAGAAGTAGAGGGTCATATGTGGCAGTTATATTCTAAGAATGGATCAATGGAAGATACAGTTAAACAGCAAAGATCGAGGATCATATGTGGCAGTTTTATTTCAATCATGGATCAATGGAAGGTCAAGTTAAATAGCAGAAGTAGAGGGTCATATGTGACAGTTATATTCTAAGAATGGGTCAACGGAAGATACAGTTAAATAGCAAAGATCAATGATCATATGTGGCAGTTCTATTTAATCATAGATCAATGGAAGATCAAGTTAAATAGCAGTAGTAGAGGGTCATATGTGACAGTTATATTCTAAGAATGGTTCAATGGAAGATACAGTTAAACAGCAAATATCGAGGATCATATGTGTCAGTTTTATTTCAATCATGGATCAATGCAAGGTCAAGTTAAATAGCAGAAGTAGAGGGTCATATATGACAGTTATATTCTAAGAACGGATCAGTGGAAGATACAGTTATATAGCAAAGATCCAGGATCATATGTGGCAGTTCTATTTCAATCATGGATCAATGGAAGGTCAAGTTAAATAGCAGTAGTAGAGGCTCATATGTGACAGATATATTCTAAGAATGGATCAATGGAAGATACAGTTATACAGCAAAGATCGAGGATCATATGTGGCAGTTCTATTTCAATCATGGATCAATTCAAGGTCAAGTTAAATAGCAGAAGTAGAGGTCATATGTGACAGTTATATTCTAAGAATGGATCAAAGGCAGATACAGTTAAACAGCAAAGATCGAGGATCATATGTGGCAGTTCTATTTCAATCATGGATCAATGGAAGGTCAAGTTAAATAGCAGAAGTAGAGGGTCATATGTGACAGTTATATTCTAAGAATGGATCAATGGAAGATACAGTTAAATTGCAAAGATCGAGGATCATATGTGGCAGTTCTATTTCAATCATGGATCAATGGAAATTCTAGTTAAATAGCAGAAGTAGAGGGTCATATGTGGCAGTTATATTCTAAGAATGGATCAATGGAAGATACAGTTAAACACAAAGATCGAGGATCATATGTGGCAGTTTTATTTCAATCATGGATCAATGGAAGGTCAAGTTAAATAGCAGAAGTAGAGGGTCATATGTGACAGTTATATTCTAAGAACGGATCAATGGAAGATACAGTTAAATAGCAAAGATCGAGGATCATATGTGGCAGTTCTATTTCAATCATGGATCAATGGGAGGTCAAGTTAAATCGCAGAAGTAGAGGGTCATATGTGACAGTTATATTCTAAGAATGGATCAACGGAAGATACAGTTAAATAGCAAAGATGGAGGATCATATGTGGCAGTTCTATTTAATCATAGATCAATGGGAGGTCAAGTTAAATAGCAGTAGTAGAGGGTCATATGTGGCAGTTATATTCTAAGAATGGATCAACGGAAGATACAGTTAAACAGCAAATATCGAGGATCATATGTGGCAGTTTTATTTCAATCATGCATCAATGGAAGGTCAAGTTAAATAGCAGAAGTAGAGGGTCATATGTGACAGTTATATTCTAAGAATGGGTCAACGGAAGATACAGTTAAATAGCAAAGATCAAGGATCATATGTGGCAGTTCTATTTAATCATAGATCAATGGAAGATCAAGTTAAATATCAGTAGTAGAGGGTCATATGTGACAGTTATATTCTAAGAATGGTTCAATGGAAGATACAGTTAAACAGCAAATATCGAGGATCATATGTGGCAGTTCTATTTCAATCATGGATCAATGGAAGGTCAAGTTAAATAGCAGAAGTAGAGGGTCATATGTGACAGTTATATACTAAGAATGGATCAATGGAAGATACAGTTAAACAGCAAAGATCGAGGATCATATGTGGCAGTTCGATTTCAATCATGGATCAATGGAACGTCAAGTTAAATAGCAGAAGTAGAGGGTCATATGTGACAGTTATATTCTAAGAATGGATCAAGGGAAGATACAGTTAAACAGCAAAGATCGAGGATCATATGTGGCAGTTCTATTTCAATCATGGATCAATGGAAGGTCAAGTAAAAATAGCAGAAGTAGAGGGTCATATGTGACAGTTATATTCTAAGAATGGATCAATGGAAGATAATGTTAAACAGCAAATATCGAGGATCATATGTGGCAGTTCTATTTCAATCATGGATCAATGGAAGGTCAAGTTAAATAGCAGAAGTAGAGGGTCATATGTGACAGTTATATTCTAAGAATGGATCAATGGAAGATACAGTTAAATAGCAAAGATCGAGGATCATATGTGGCAGTTCTATTTCAATCATGGATCAATGGAAGGTCAAGTTAAATAGCAGAAGTAGAGGGTCATATGTGACAGTTATATTCTAAGAATGGATCAACGGAAGATACAGTTAAATAGCAAAGATGGAGGATCATATGTGGCAGTTCTATTTAATCATAGATCAATGGGAGGTCAAGTTAAATAGCAGTAGTAGAGGGTCATATGTGGCAGTTATATTCTAAGAATGGATCAACGGAAGATACAGTTAAATAGCAAAGATCGAGGAACATATGTGGTAGTTCTATTTAATCATAGATCAATGGGAGGTCAAGTTAAATAGCAGAAGTAGAGGGTCATATGTGGCAGTTATATTCTAAGAATGGATCAATGGAAGATACAGTTAAACAGCAAAGATCGAGGATCATATGTGGCAGTTTTATTTCAATCATGGATCAATGGAAGGTCAAGTTAAATAGCAGAAGTAGAGGGTCATATGTGACAGTTATATTCTAAGAATGGGTCAACGGAAGATACAGTTAAATAGCAAAGATCAAGGATCATATGTGGCAGTTCTATTTAATCATAGATCAATGGAAGATCAAGTTAAATAGCAGTAGTAGAGGGTCATATGTGACAGTTATATTCTAAGAATGGTTCAATAGAAGATACAGTTAAACAGCAAATATCGAGGATCATATGTGGCAGTTCTATTTCAATCATGGATCAATGGAAGGTCAAGTTAAATAGCAGAAGTAGAGGGTCATATGTGACAGTTATATACTAAGAATGGATCAATGGAAGATACAGTTAAACAGCAAAGATCGAGGATCATATGTGGCAGTTCTATTTCAATCATGGATCAATGGAACGTCAAGTTAAATAGCAGAAGTAGAGGGTCATATGTGACAGTTATATTCTAAGAAAGGATCAAGGGAAGATACAGTTAAACAGCAAAGATCGAGGATCATATGTGGCAGTTCTATTTCAATCATGGATCAATGGAAGGTCAAGTAAAAATAGCAGAAATAGAGGGTCATATGTGACAGTTATATTCTAAGAATGGATCAATGGAAGATACAGTTAAACAGCAAAGATCGAGGATCATATGTGGCAGTTTTATTTCAATCATGGATCAATGGAAGGTCAAGTTAAATAGCAGAAGTAGAGGGTCATATGTGAGAGTTATATTCTAAGAATGGGTCAAAGGAAGATACAGTTAAATAGCAAAGATCGAGGATCATATGTGGCAGTTCGATTTCAATCATGGATCAATGGAACGTCAAGTTAAATAGCAGAAGTAGAGGGTCATATGTGACAGTTATATTCTAAGAATGGATCAAGGGAAGATACAGTTAAACAGCAAAGATCGAGGATCATATGTGGCAGTTCTATTTCAATCATGGATAAATGGAAGGTCAAGTAAAAATAGCAGAAGTAGAGGGTCATATGTGACAGTTATATTCTAAGAATGGATCAATGGAAGATAATGTTAAACAGCAAATATCGAGGATCATATGTGGCAGTTCTATTTCAATCATGGATCAATGGAAGGTCAAGTTAAATAGCAGAAGTAGAGGGTCATATGTGACAGTTATATTCTAAGAATGGATCAATGGAAGATACAGTTAAATAGCAAAGATCGAGGATCATATGTGGCAGTTCTATTTCAATCATGGATCAATGGAAGGTCAAGTTAAATAACAGAAGTAGAAGGTCATATGTGATAGTTATATTCTAAGAATGGATCAATGGAAGATACAGTTAAATAGCAAAGATCGAGGATCATATGTGGCAGTTCTATTTAATCATAGATCAATGGAAGGTCAAGTTAAATATCAGAAGTAGAGGGTCATATGTGACAGTTATATTCTAAGAATGGTTCAATGGAAGATACAGTTAAACAGCAAAGATCGAGGATCATATGTGGCAGTTCTATTTCAATCATGGATCAATGGAAGGTCAAGTTAAATAGCAGACGTAGAGGGTCATATGTGACAGTTATATTCTAAGAATGGATCAAAGGCAGATACAGTTAAACAGCAAAGATCGTGGATCACATGTGGCAGTTCTATTTCAATCATGGAACAATGGAAGGTCAAGTTAAATAGCAGAAGTAGAGGGTCATATGTGACAGTTATATTCTAAGAATGGATCAATGGAAGATACAGTTAAATAGCAAAGATCGAGGATCGTATGTGGCAGTTCTATTTAATCACAGATCAATGGAAGTTCAAGTTAAATAGCAGAAGTAGAGGGTCATATGTGACAGTTATATTCTAAGAATGGATCAATGGAAGATACAGTTAAATAGCAAAGATCGAGGATCATATGTGGCAGTTCTATTTCAATCATGGATCAATGGATGGTCAAGTTAAATAGCAGAAGTAGAGGGTCATATGTGGCAGTTATATTCTAAGAATGGATCAATGGAAGATACAGTTAAACAGCAAAGATCGAGGATCATATGTGGCAGTTTTATTTCAATCATGGATCAATGGAAGGTCTAGTTAAAAATCAGAAGTAGAGGGTCATATGTGACAGTTATATTCTAAGAATGGGTCAACGGAAGATACAGTTAAATAGCAAAGATCAAGGAGCATATGTGGCAGTTCTATTTAATCATAGATCAATGGAAGATCAAGTTAAATAGCAGTAGTAGAGGGTCATATGTGGCAGTTATATTCTAAGAATGGTTCAATGGAAGATACAGTTAAACAGCAAATATCGAGGATCATATGTGGCAGTTTTATTTCAATCATGGATCAATGCAAGGTCAAGTTAAATAGCAGAAGTAGAGGGTCATATATGACAGTTATATTCTAAGAACGGATCAATGGAAGATACAGTTATATAGCAAAGATCCAGGATCATATGTGGCAGTTCTATTTCAATCATGGATCAATGGAAGGTCAAGTTAAATAGCAGTAGTAGAGGCTCATATGTGACAGTTATATTCTAAGAATGGATCAATGGAAGATACAGTTAAACATCAAAGATCGAGGATCATATGTGGCAGTTCTATTTCAATCATGGATCAATGCAAGGTCAAGTTAAATAGCAGAAGTAGAGGTCATATGTGACAGTTATATTCTAAGAATGGATCAAAGGCAGATACAGTTAAACAGCAAAGATCGAGGATCATATGTGGCAGTTCTATTTCAATCATGGATCAATGGAAGGTCAAGTTAAATAGCAGAAGTAGAGGGTCATATGTGACAGTTATATTCTAAGAATGGATCAATGGAAGATACAGTTAAATTGCAAAGATCGAGGATCATATGTGGCAGTTCTATTTAATCACAGATCAATGGAAGGGCAAGTTAAATAGCAGAAGTAGAGGGTCATATGTGACAGTTATATTCTAAGAATGGATCAATGGAAGATACAGTTAAATTGCAAAGATCGAGGATCATATGTGGCAGTTCTATTTCAATCATGGATCAATGGAAATTCAAGTTAAATATCAGAAGTAGAGGGTCATATGTGGCAGTTATATTCTAAGAATGGATCAATGGAAGATACAGTTAAACAGCAAAGATCGAGGATCATATGTGGCAGTTTTATTTCAATCATGGATCAATGGAAGGTCAAGTTAAATAGCAGAAGTAGAGGGTCATATGTGACAGTTATATTCTAAGAACGGATCAATGGAAGATACAGTTAAATAGCAAAGATCGAGGATCATATGTGGCAGTTCTATTTCAATCATGGATCAATGGGAGGTCAAGTTAAATAGCAGAAGTAGAGGGTCATATGTGACAGTTATATTCTAAGAATGGATCAACGGAAGATACAGTTAAATAGCAAAGATGGAGGATCATATGTGGCAGTTCTATTTAATCATAGATCAATGGGAGGTCAAGTTAAATAGCAGTAGTAGAGGGTCATATGTGGCAGTTATATTCTAAGAATGGATCAACGGAAGATACAGTTAAATAGCAAAGATCGAGGAACATATGTGGTAGTTCTATTTAATCATAGATCAATGGGAGGTCAAGTTAAATAGCAGAAGTAGAGGGTCATATGTGGCAGTTATATTCTAAGAATGGATCAATGGAAGATACAGTTAAACAGCAAAGATCGAGGATCATATGTGGCAGTTTTATTTCAATCATGGATCAATGGAAGGTCAAGTTAAATAGCAGAAGTAGAGGGTCATATGTGACAGTTATATTCTAAGAATGGGTCAACGGAAGATACAGTTAAATAGCAAAGATCAAGGATCATATGTGGCAGTTCTATTTAATCATAGATCAATGGAAGATCAAGTTAAATAGCAGTAGTAGAGGGTCATATGTGACAGTTATATTCTAAGAATGGTTCAATGGAAGATACAGTTAAACAGCAAATATCGAGGATCATATGTGGCAGTTTTATTTCAATCATGGATCAATGGAAGGTCAAGTTAAATAGCAGAAGTAGAGGTCATATGTGACAGTTATATTCTAAGAATGGATCAAAGGCAGATACAGTTAAACAGCAAAGATCGAGGATCATATGTGGCAGTTCTATTTCAATCATGGATCAATGGAAGGTCAAGTTAAATAGCAGAAGTAGAGGGTCATATGTGACAGTTATATTCTAAGAATGGATCACTGGAAGATACAGTTAAATTGCAAAGATCGAGGATCATATGTGGCAGTTCTATTTCAATCATGGATCAATGGAAATTCAAGTTAAATAGCAGAAGTAGAGGGTCATATGTGGCAGTTATATTCTAAGAATGGATCAATGGAAGATACAGTTAAACAGCAAAGATCGAGGATCATATGTGGCAGTTTTATTTCAATCATGGATCAATGGAAGGTCAAGTTAAATAGCAGAAGTAGAGGGTCATATGTGACAGTTATATTCTAAGAACGGATCAATGGAAGATACAGTTAAATAGCAAAGATCGAGGATCATATGTGGCAGTTCTATTTCAATCATGGATCAATGGGAGGTCAAGTTAAATAGCAGAAGTAGAGGGTCATATGTGACAGTTATATTCTAAGAATGGATCAACGGAAGATACAGTTAAATAGCAAAGATGGAGGATCATATGTGGCAGTTCTATTTAATCATAGATCAATGGGAGGTCAAGTTAAATAGCAGTAGTAGAGGGTCATATGTGGCAGTTATATTCTAAGAATGGATCAACGGAAGATACAGTTAAATAGCAAAGATCGAGGAACATATGTGGTAGTTCTATTTAATCATAGATCAATGGGAGGTCAAGTTAAATAGCAGAAGTAGAGGGTCATATGTGGCAGTTATATTCTAAGAATGGATCAATGGAAGATACAGTTAAACAGCAAAGATCGAGGATCATATGTGGCAGTTTTATTTCAATCATGGATCAATGGAAGGTCAAGTTAAATAGCAGAAGTAGAGGGTCATATGTGACAGTTATATTCTAAGAATGGTTCAATGGAAGATACAGTTAAATAGCAAAGATCGAGGAACATATGTGGTAGTTCTATTTAATCATAGATCAATGGGAGGTCAAGTTAAATAGCAGAAGTAGAGGGTCATATGTGACAGTTATATTCTAAGAATGGATCAATGGTACTCTATCGGATAAGTATAATAGATTCTGTCTCGTTCAGAATTTTTCTCGTACTACACTGTAAAAGCAATCATAACAGCTGACCTTGCAATTTATTCAATATCGTCTTTCCTCTTCATGTCAGCTGAGAACCTTATCCAGAGACGGCGCAACGAGACACTTTCCTGTAGGTTAGCATCAGCCATCCTGATGGTAGGCAGAGAATGGCCTTCAGATGGTTAATGGAGAGAAGTTTAGTTTTGGTAGCGTGAAAATTAATATTCTCATCTTATGGAACTAATCATACTTACTATGTAGACAGGGGTAAATGGTTGCATCATCAGCGTAGATATCAAGTTAAGAGCTGATAACACTTCAAAAATCATTAATGAAAATTTAAACAATATAGGACAAAAGTAGCATTCCTGGGTCACACCCGCAATGGTATGAAATGATCTAGACGCTAAGTATAACTTTCATTTCACGATTTCATAAGAAATACTGGATTAATTAAAAAATTTGTCCGGAGACACAGTAACTTTTCAGCTTGTAGAGGAGAACCGTATGCTTTACGAAATTTTTTGAGATATCCAAAGCTACACCCCGTGTTTCATTGTTTTTATCTAGAGCATGATAGACTCTTTCCGGAATTATTGGCAGTGTATCATCAGTTGACCAGGAGAATGGAAAGCCATATTGCTTGCCTGAAAAAAGGCCCTGCGATGAGAGATGCTTAACCAATTCAGGATTGATTAGGGCTTCTAGGATTTTCCCAAGAAGAGATAATAATGCTTGTAATGGTGTAAGTAAAAACAGGGAGAAGATTCCCTTTCTTCCATAGATCATGCATTAACTGGAATTTGTTTACGAATTTTATGGCGAAAGAACTCACAGACACTACTAGTTTTTAAAATATGGCTCGGTACCACGGCATGAGCAAATAAACTCGGAACATTTCGTATCTCTATATTATACACAGATGTCCTCAAGGACACATGGCACAGTTGATAAAGGCGTCAGTTAGATCCAGTGACAAGACCCAAAGAGTGTGAGTTCAATACCCGGTTAAGGGAGTGGAGAAATGGGGAGAGGGGAATTAACAGGAGATAACTGATAGCTGACATCCATTAGGCATGGCACGTAGAACTAGACCAGTCTACTCGAACGAGCGAAATAAAGGGTACAGTTCGACATTCCAACCACACGAAGAAGGCCAGAGCGTACAAATATGGCAACAAAGATGAGGAAGGTAGTCCGAACAATATAAATTGTCGGAACATTTTCTCAATTAATATTCTCCTCTCGAAACAAGCGTAATTATGCTTATCTATAATTCAGGTAACGCGAGTAATTAAGATGAAGATTAATTAGTTATTCCTCAAATCCGAGCCGCTATCCATTACTCCACAAAGAAGAAATAGAATGCTAGTAAATGACCACAGGAGACATAACGTGTCCTCGTGCAAGATTTGAATGATGCCATAGTTGCTGGCTTTTCTTACTAAAGCAAAGGCAGGAAAACGTTTTTCTTTTCTTTTTTTGCATAGGTGGATTTTGCCGAACGTCTAATATCTTTACATGATACAATCCTAATCATCACCAGCCATATTCAGCGCACGAACGAATCATAAAATCCGAATGAGTCGACAAATATCAAACACCGAGAGGCAACCGGAAATTTGTCCACGCAAATTTCGAACGTCGCCATGAGTATTTCCGTTTCTTACAAATAGTAAAGAAAAACTATTTTCTTTGCATAATGCGCGCACATATGTGAAGGTTGAGATTTCAGTGAAGCAGCAGATAATCAAGTCAGAAATTACGTCAATCATAATTCGACAGATACCCGTAATTATTCTGATACAAATATTAGTTAGGCATAATATTTCAGGACGCACCCCTAATTCGGGGGATGCAGATTTACAAGTGCAAATACCTGGGTGAATTTATTCTTCAACTCGTCATACGGGGAAAAAATCAATCACTTTCTATTGATAAACCTCACTGTAGGGCAGTCGTGCCTAATAAACGCAAATGCACCTTTCGAATGTCTCTACGGGAATTTGCAATTCTTACAGATGCGAGAAGTGGAGAAAAATATATATCCGTTTTATGATAAGCAACTATTTATAAACTCTTGAACTAATATCAGCATGCAAGCGAAGAATCAATTCAGAAGAATCGATTTGTCATCACGCTTCTAAAGTCACTCCAATAATTTAATAATTTTAACATGCCAATGCTCTTGTTAGATATTATGAAAACATGTCAGTAATATAACAAAGTGCTTCTTTTTATTTTAATCACGCACCGACTCAGTTTCCATTCTTTATTACAGTAGAATCCCTCATATCCAGAATCCCTCATATCCGGAATCCCTCATATCCGGAATCCCGCATATCCGGAATCACTCATATCCGGAATCCCGCATATCCGGACATGATTTTGATGTGTATATTTGAACTATTTGGGTGATATGTAACTGATTTGAAATTTCTGTTTTTCGGGAAATTTACTTTTGATAATTGCTTATGAAAAATTTCTCAGGGTTAACCTGTAGAAAAAGACAATATTTATAAATGTAAATGACAATAGGAAAACTGTTATAGTTGCCGGCGCGTTTCGTCCAATGTGGACATTTTCAAGGCGAAACGAAATGATTTTATTAAACAACGTAACTAATAACAAAAACAAAATGTCCTTAGCAACTGGAAGAATTTAGAGAACCGCAATTTTCATACTGTTAACTGAAAATTACGTCAATTACTGTCACGTGCGGAGATATTGTTTTTATAGCTGTGCTGACTGATTCAACCAAAACAATCAAAAGAAAATGGCTGAATCCTTCAACACGGCAATAAAAACAATATCTCCACACGTGACAGTAATTGACGTAATTTTCAATTAACAGTATGAAAATGCCGTTTTCTAAATTCTTCCAGTTGCTAAGGACATTTTGTTTTGTTATTATTAGTTACTTCGTTTAATAAATTCATTTCGTTTCGCCTTGAAAAAGTCCACATTGGACGAAACGCGTCGGCAACTATTACATTTTTTTCCTATTGTCTTTTACATTTATAAATAATTGCTTCTGCTTATTTCACCCGAATGGTCTGTATTGGTGCAAAAGATGATGGGAATAAGATGAAAAGAACAACTTTGAAGTTATCGCAAAAAGTGGGAATTTTAAACAGACTAGACGCTGATGAAAGTTCATTATAACCAATGGCTGAGTTCAACATAGGAAGGTCAATATTGGAAATATAAAATCTTCCAAAGAAACTATTCTCTAGCGTTCACACACTCACAACGAACAAGGAAATAAAAAACATGATTGTAATGAAACCAGGACTGAAATTGAAAAATTTTGAAAAGTTTGAAAAGTTTGTCAGTTTTATGAAAAGAAAGCCAGCATTCAGCTATGACGATTGTATGACGCATGCAGAGTTAAAAAGTGTCTTTCGTTTAAAAAATTTGAAAAACAAAAGCAAAACGAAATGCAGATAAAGTTGAGACTGACATTAGAAGAGAGAATTTATCATGCAACAATCATTAAAAAATCCTCGTTACATTATTTGTTTTGCATACGTGGCATACTTAATTTAATGAATTTTCATTAATATTACATAATTTATTTCTTTTTCCTTAAAATCAATTCCGTTATATTTCACTCACCATTAGCTTATTTTGTTTACTATAAAACATTGAAAATAAATGTTAAACCTGATTTCAGTGCTTTTATTTTAATCTAAATATAACCCCTCATATCCGGACTCTGTAACCAATTTCTCATATCCGGAAAGCCTTCTTAGTCCAGTTGTCAGGGATTCTACTATATATGTAAATTCCTATAAATTCCTTGGAAAGATAGTGGAGTAGTGTTCTTTTATTTACTTCATAGTTTGAAATTCAAAATGGTACTTGTTTTAGAATTGCTGCCATTTAAAACCGGAGTATCCAGTGGAACCTGCTATTGAATATAAATCTGGTGACGAAAGAAAAGGGGCTCATTTCCCATTTGAACTCGCATCGCTGATTCCATTTCTATTCAGATAACCCTTACACGACCCGCGCGTACATTTCTTACAGACGCTATTAATGGTAAAAAGTATATTTTCTTTTTAAAATACGCGTATTAAACCCGCTGAAAGAATCTCAGTACATTAATAATTTAATCAAACCAGTTTGGTAAAAATTACCTTCTCACGTTCAAGAAGCATAATGGTTGCGAATTCTACAATATATATTGACTTTTATTCCAGATTCAATGATTGAACCTATCTTGACACATGAGCAAAGCAAGGCAATAAAGTCACTAAGACGGAAAAAGTTTCTGAGTGTGAGACAATATGAGAAAAAACATTATAAACAAAAATGAAAGAATAGGCATTAAGACGATATAAGATAACGAATAACATCGCATTTGCATTTTTGAACATCAAAGTTAACTGGAAAGCAAACAGCCGGAAGAGAGTTCCACAAGCGAGAAGTGCGATGAGAAGAACTGTATTTATAGAACTGACGGTGCCATCTATCCACTTCAACTGTAAAATTATGATATCTTGTAGCCAATCTAATACTATGCTTAAATTCATCTCGGTATCAGAAAGGAAAGATTATTAGAACAATTACTATGAAAGTATTTATAGGAAGCTGTGTTACTGTAGTCTCAATCTAACTGAAGCTGAGATATCGGGTCAGGACCAATAATATTGCAGATTCTTCTTTGCGTGTCATCAAGAATTACTAAATGCATAGCAGAAGCACTGGACCACATGTGAAATGTGAATATTTTCGTACTAATCATTTCCACGGCTTTTAATACATTGGTTTTAAATTCTAATTGTATTTACTAATATTTCTTTGAATGATATGACCCTCCAAGACGTGTGCGATCATGATTCTCCACAGATTCTTTTCCTAATTCCCTTGAATTCTTGGGAAAGATAGTGGCGTAATTTACCGTGGGTTTCTCCTCAGTTTGGCCTGATATCATTTTTCAGGACAATATAAATTATTTGTCAACGCCCATCACCTCTCCGAGTAACACGCGACATTTTGTACTGAGTGACGTGGTACCAAGTGCAAAGAGAAATCTCTAACATGAGCTATTTTTAGGAAAGGTAGTGGAACGATTCCCTGGTACCTCCCTCATGGTTTAGAATTTATTTTAGACCGGGTTCCCAACAAAGGTGATAGAGCCCAATCTGTATTATTACTTAATGCATAGATGGAACAGTGGAGAGATAGCTTAATAGATTTCACAAGAAAATGAACGCTACAGAACCACAACCATGAAAATAACGCAACAGACTCGACACCATGAAAATGAAGGCAACAGACTCACAACCAGGAAATTGAAGGCAAGAGTGTTGTGGATTCCGAGATGAAATCCGATATAAATAAATAACAAACGCCAGAAATGGATAAAGAAAATAAATGTCTTAACGTAATAATACAAACTGGTAATAAGGGTTAGTAGAACCAGGAATGCGGATTAGTAGCAATAATATATATATAAAGTCTTGGTATTGAAGTATCGCGGTATGACTCCTTACTCAGTCTAGGTGCTGTGAGGGTGACTCTTGTGTTACCCTCCTCTAATACTACTCTGATACTGCTCTGAAAACAGACTTCTCGACTGTCTTAACGTACTCCCAGGTATTCACTGGTGGTAGTATATGTATACCTCGGTTGAGTCCATTTGTGTGAAAAAGAGGAGACCCCTTAACAAATAGACTCGAAACCATGAAAATGAAGGCAAAAGACTCACAGCCATGAAATGAAGCCAACGGACTCACAACCAGGAAAATGAAAGCAACAGACTCACAACTAGGAAATTGAAGGCAACAAACTCACAACCAGGAAAATAAACGCAACATACTCACAACATTGAAAATGAAGGCAACAGACTCTCAACCATGATAATGAGAAGGCATCAGACTCACAAGCATGAAAATCATAGCCACGGACTCACAACCATGAAAATGAAGGCAACAGACTCCCAACCATGATAATGAAGGTAACAGACTCACAAGCATGAAAATCATGGCCACGGACTCACAACCATGACAATGAAGGCAACAGACTCACAACCATGATAATGAAGGTAACAGACTCACAAGCATGAAAATCATGGCCACGGACTCACAACCATGACAATGAAGGCAACAGACTCACAACCATGATAATGAATGTAACAGACTCACAAGCATGAAAATCATGGCCACGGACTCACAACCATGACAATGAAGGCAACAGACTCACAACCATGAAAATCAAGACAACAGATGAAACAAGGCAACCATGAAACAATCGGCCAGAATTTAAACTCAGCTTGCCAATTTCACTTTCAACGCTGATAACCAGATAACCGTTACGATACTTCTATATTTACTCTCTTCTGTTTTTATATATATATATATATATATATATATATATATATATATATATATATATATATATATATATATATATATATATATATCCTTTTATGTATGTGTGTGCATTTGTGTGTGTGCCTGTGATCTTACTGACGTTTATGTAGTCATTGACAAACACCTTTCATCATAAAGACTCGTCGGCTCTTTCTTATTGCTTATGTTTCGAACGGAGTGTTGTTGGATCGGTTAAGCGGTTTATCATTAAAGGGCATCATTTGTATCTTCCGCTTTAGAGAGATGTCGACGTTGTCGAAGTCGAAGCGGACACATTTGGCCAGGAATCGATATTTTCTAATTATGGCATTAACCACGCGAACAGCTCTTGATTTATCAGTTCAGCATTGTGCCTCACCCTTCCCTTTAATTTGATTCGATCCTTTTCCATTGACCGCATTGCCCTCCCCTTTTACGTTTGAATCTGGAAGTCTACAGGACGACAAAAAGCAATTGGCAGGCCACCAGAATAATGAGAACGAATTCCCCGTTGATGTTGATTGCCGAGAAATCGTGCTCGGATAAACTGGATCTATGTCTACGCTTTTAGCCTCTCCTGTAAACCAGACTTATGCCGACATTTTCGGCCTCTCGTGTGAACTGGATCTCTGTCTAAAGTTCACGTCCTCTCATGTAAACTGGATCTATGTGTACGCTTTTAGTTTCTACTGTAAGTCAGGCCAAAGTCTACGTTTTTGATCTCTCGTGTAAACTGGATCTATGTCTATGTTTTTTTTTACCTCTGATGTGAACTGGATCTATCTCTCCGCTTTTGGTCTCTCCGGGGAGCCAGGCCAACGTTTAAGTTTGGGGCCACTAGTGCAAACTGAATCTGTGTCTACGTTTTTTGGCGTCTACTGTAAACTAGATCTATGTTTACGCTTTTAGCCTTTCCTGTAAACCAGCCATATGTCTTCGTTTTGGCCCCTCGTGTAAACTGGACCTAGTTACGCTTGTAGCCTCTCCTGTAAAACAGAACTCCGTCTAATTTTTTTGATCCATGTCTAACTGGATATATGTATACGTTTTCTGGCCTCTTGTGTAAACTGGATATATGTCTAAGCTTTCAGTCTCTCCTGTAAATCAGAGCTACGTTTAATTTTTGGATATCTCGTGTAAACTGGGTGTATTTCTACCATGGCATCTAGTGTAAACTGGATATGTATCTACGTTTCAAGACTCTCCTGCAAATGAGACCTACGTCAACGTCCTTGGCCTCTCGTATAAACTGGATCTTTGTATACGGTTATAACTTCTTCTGTAAACCAGTCCTACGCCTACGTTTTGAGATTCCCATGTAAACTGGATATATGTCTAGGTCATTAGGCCTCTTGTGTAAACTGAACCGATGTCTACGTTTTTAGTCTCTACTGTAAACCAGACCTATGTCTACATTTTTGGCGACTCGTGTGAACTGGGTCTATGACTACGCTTTTAGCCTCTTTTGTAAACCTGAACAATTTTCTAAGTTTTGGGTCTCTCGTGTAATCTTCCTCTACGTCTACATTTAAGATCCCTCGTGTAAACCATAACTACGTCTGCGTTCTTTGGTTTCTTGTGTAAACAGGATATACAGGGTGCGATGGATAAATTGTCGTCTAATTTACACAAAAATGAAAATAACACTGGCATTTCATTTTAACAAATATATTTACCAAAATTACACAAAAATATCTTGAAATACAAAAATATCTTGAAATACTAAACAGTACATTTATCCAATGACATCATCATTGGCTTCAATCACGGCCTCCAGATGTCCTCAGAATCTCCTGCAACTCTTCTGGACAGTCTCTTTGGTGTTACCAGGCGTCCTTTTGCTCTCTCGCTCAGCTGCGCATCACACATAAGAATCAATGGAGTTGCAGTCTGGGGAGTTAGGTGGTCAGATGTAAGGGGTGATGTGGTCGCAGAAATTGTCTGACAGCTATAACAGGGTTCCCCTGCTTGCGTAGCATGGCACGGAGTCCTGTTGCTAGACATAGGGCCTTCCAGCAGTCACCTTCTTGACTCAGGGCAGCACTATCTCCACAATGTATTTGATGTAGGCCTCTGTGTTGAGTTTGAAATCTTGTGGGATTATGAATAGAGAAACAAGGTCGCCATCACAAGTGATCACTACAAAAACCTTCGTAATCACCATTAGACTCATCCAACTCTTTCCGAATGCTCTGAACTGTCCTCAGATTGACACCCCAAACACTCTGAAATGTCCGTATTGGTGCTTCCGGAGCGAATGCCAAGCTGTACAGCATCCCTTTTCCAAACTTCTGACGGAGTAAATTGCATCAGGGTACTCTTTATCTCACAGCCGGTACCCAGCTGACCTTATTATACTGTGCAGTTGACAAAATAAAAAACAACCAACGCGCATGCGCGATATTAAAAATATAATATGGCAACAACCTACCCATCTGACCCTGTATGTCTACGGTTTTTTTTGGCCTCTTGTGTAAACTGGACCTATGGATTTCCATATATTACTATTTTATAATATTTGTCCTATGAAAATTACGGTCGACATAGAAAACAAGTTTTGATATGATGCTAAATTAACCTGCATGATCTAAACAGTTCAATTTCTCCTCCTATTATTTGTTTTTTTTTTTTGCATCCATTCGGCTACTTCACCAGCTTTTTCTTGATATTATCATTTTTAGTAAAAAACATCTCCTCCACTTTCCATTTACTTATGCATTTTTTCTTTCTTCATTTTTAAAATACTTTCTCTTAAGTTTTCTCGCTTCCTTCAGCATTCCATCATGAATTTCTTCTTCCTTCATCCCAGTTTCTTCGTTTTTAACCTGTCCTCCCACCTCCTCATCTTCCGTTATCTTTCTTTATTGTTTAAATCCCGCTCATTTTCTCCTCATCCTACTCCTCTCCTGTCTTCTAAATAAATTGCCAAGAATATCAAAATCTTTCATCCTTTTTGTTTTTAAATATTTAAATTCTATTTCATTCCTTACTGTTTTTATGTCATTACCAGCAATAAAAATCTTGTCGGCATTAAATAACCCGTTGAGGTTGATATACCGCAAAACAAAAAAAACAAACAAACGAAACTGGAAATAGTAATGACGGTTCGAATCTTCACAAAAGTTAAGATTTCCAATGCTGTTTTTTCAAGGAAGGTATATTTCTGGTAAGATTCGTGTAACAAAATATTCTTAAAATCTAATGCCCATTAATTTTTTATGAAGAAATTAAATTCTGTCTATATTTCTGAGATGAGGTATTATGTACACTATTTACATTATTCGGACTATTGTCCTCATCTTCGTTGCCATATTTATTACAACGTTTCGGCCGTTGTACGCTCCGGCCTTCTTCAGGTGGTTGGAATGTCGAACTGAACCCTTTATTTCGCTAACTGTGGTAGACTGTTCTAGTTCCACGTGCCATGTTTAACGGATGTCAGTTATCAGTCCTCAAGGACGCGTGGCACAATGGATAAAGGCGTTAGTTAGATCCAGTGACAGGACCCAAAGAATGCGAGTTCAATACCCGGTTAAGGCAGCGGAGAACTTCGAGAGGGAAATTAACAGGAGATAACCGATAACTGACATCCATAAAAATACCCGGTTAAGACAATGGAGAACTTTCAGAGGAAAAATTAACAGTAGATAACTGATAACTGACATAACTAGAACAGTCTACACCAGTGAGCGAAATAAAGGGTTCACTTCGACATTCCAACCACCTGAAGAAGGCCGGAGAGTACAACAGCCGAAACGTTGTAATAAATATGGCGACAAAGATCAGAACAATAGTCCGAATAATGTAAATAGAGTAATTTCATTTTGACCCATTATTTATGCCTAACATGCTTATTTTAATTCGGCAATAGGATACATAGATTGTGTAGCGCCAATCTGAAATGTGCCTATCTTTAAAATGAATATTTAAACTCTTTTCATGAAACTATGTTAACATCGCTGTTAAAGTATGCAGTTACTTCAGCCTCATAAAAGACAAACATTTTCTTTCTTGATACTATTCGTATCTGAAACATATCGCATATGCCGGCCTGCTGGCTTCGCTCTCAGGGTATGTCTGCTGAAGAAAACTTTGGGCGTTTGAGCTACGTCAGCTGCCGTTACGCCGTCTCTTACTCGTCGTCTTACGAAGAAGAAACCTTCAATGCCACGTGCTCTCGGCTCGGAACTGACGAAGCGCTGAACTTAAGTATATCACTAAGCGGAAAAAAAGAAACTGCACGGGATTCCATTAGTAACGGCGATGAACCAGGAGAAGCTCTCCACCGAGTTTCGTAAGCAAGTAAACGGCTTTGGGGACTGCGGCGCATGATTCATATCAGTGAATTCAATGAGAATCGATCTTACGAAAAATGGTCTGCAAAACGAGCTTGTTAGACACTACGGTAGCCACGTATATATTTTAGTAGGGTTAGTTTAATGTATCCCAAGCTGACATTTGTAGGGCGCTCAATAAAGACATTGGAACGCGAAGTAATTGTCCAAAGCGTCAGGTACCGGTAGGAAACCTTTCTGGTTTTTTCTCATTCATTTTTCCTATACTTATTCAATTTCTGGCAAAGTTCTCGCCTATTCCTTTTCTTTTAGTCTTTATTGCTCATCTCAAGCGTTTGGTTGGTGTTTCTATTGAATTCATCCATTTTAAAGTTTACTATATTTTCCCTCATTTTTTTCAACAAACTTTTTCTTTTTTTATTGGGTTTTGCTTTTACAACTTTAGTATTTTCATTTCTTCACACCGTCAACGATATTCGTCTGTTATTTGCTTAAAGCTGCGCAGGTAGACTGATTATAATTTCTTTCTTTTTCCTATTTTTTTTTATATATTTAAAAAGATTACACTCTTGCATTTATCACGTGGCTCAATTTTGGCAAGCTTCCGTTCCAGGAACCGATTCGATTTGACCGGAATTCGATTTTTCACTCGATCTGCTTTGCCACGTTATAAGAAAAAGCATCGCTAACAAAAACTGCTTGAAAGGAGAACGACACCTCAACGTGATAATGCGTGGCACGACTGTAATACACTAGCCCCTTTAAGAAAAGAGGGGAAAAGAAATGAGATGGCGAGGGAGAAACGCAAAGATTCAGACAGCAGGATATTGGTTGAATGTCAGTAACGCTGTACGTCTGCGATATCATAATTAACGGACGAAATATACTTCCGGTCGTCCACTTATGTTATGGTTCTTAAATATATCTAAACACACAGACATACACAGACATACACACACACATATATATATATATATATATATATATATATATATATATATATATATATCGGCTTTCCGACGTATGCGTATCAAGCAATTCAGTTCTAGGAACCGACAGCAAGACGCCTGCACAATTTTTTTGATTATAGTAGTGAATGTTTCGTGCAGAACCATTTACACTACTTGAATGGCCGTATACAGAGACCTGGTGCACTACGTGTCACAAGGTCCCCAAACGACCCTCCGCAGGTTTTGAATTCAAAGTTGTCCTTCTCCTAGACCTGTTGCCACACAAGGCTATAGAATCCAGTCTGTACTGCTATTTACCCATAGCTGGGAGAAGAAGAGGATTCATAACTTTTCCAAGGCTAATAGCACATAAGTAAATGTAATGGATCCAACTGAAATATATATATATATATATATATATATATATATATATATATATATATATATATGTATATATATATATATATATATATATATATAAATTTAATTAAAATTAGAAAACAGACAGCCTTAAGGTTTCATTAATTATATTTTATATATATATATATATATATATATATATATATATATATATATATGTATGTGTGTGTGTGTGTGTGTGTGTGTGTGTGTAAATTATTTTCAGATTGATTGTATCGGTAAAGGAACAAAATGAATAAAAAGAAATATTATTTTTAGCTGACGCGTTTCGTCCCCTAAAGGAATTTATCAAGGCAGTGTAGGATTTATTTTGTTGCACATGTTTATACAGAAAAGCAATGTTGTGGAGTTGCTTCGTTTAAAAACCACCAATATCCTTATCACTTCATCCACAACGCAAAGAGAAAGTTATATAAAAGACACAAGCACAACAAATATAACATTATCCACAACAATAAACTAAACAGATCCATAATACTGACAACCACCTCCGTAACATCCACTACACAAAACAACTTATTGCATCTAAACAACGTCTAAGTAGTCACAACCACTTCCAAAATCATTTCTAAACATGGCATAAGATAATAATTCAAGGGCAGGCATGCATAAAAGAAATTGACAAATCTGTTCCTGAAAATACATTGAGGAAACAGGCAGAAATTAAAAAAAAACGCATCTATGAACACCAATGGACCTTATACATAACAAATCTTTATTAAATGCAATAGTCATAATCAGAAATAAATTCAACCATAATTTTGATCTAAAAAATGCCAGGCTCATCGAAACAGAAAATAATTTACTCAGAAGGAAAATTCTCGAGAGTGTAGCTATCAAATTTTATCAAAATATAAATCTACACCACAAGTTATGTCCATTCTCACCATTCTTGAAAGAATTACTACTTTCGCAAGTCAAAATACACGGCCACAAACATGTTGAAAAATCAAAAGAAAACACTTAAAACCATTACCGAATTCGAAGATGTACAGCAAATATATGTCCATCCTACACCACAACAATCTAATCACAATTTAAACAATATTCATTAAAAGAAAGAAAAGAAAATGAATATTACTCGTTTATTTCTGCCAGAATTTGAATTATGACACTTTGAGTCCTGCACATGTTTTGACTGACCTTTCAAACACGTGATGAATATTCATGAACGTTCTCAAATTTAAAGGCTTGAAAATCCAGTGACATCCTTGATTTTGTATATAAACACGTGCAAGAAAATAAATCCTACATTGAAAGTCGCCCAGAGGGCGAAACGACTCGCTTAAGAATATTTTTCCCGATCTCTTTTTTTATTCTTATATATATATATATATATATATATATATATATATATATATATATATATATATTAAGACATTTTTCATGTTTATAGGATCATTTTATAAAATAATTTTTATAAAAAATGCCTTAAAATAATTGCAGGACTTTGTCCATTTCAATATATATATATATATATATATATATATATATATATATATATATATGTATATATATATATCAGAATTCTGTATGCGCGTGTGTGTGAGTTAATGTGTGTTAGTGAAAACAAAGTGTGAATGAGAAAAAGTAAACTTTCATTCACTTATTAACTAGAACATTTACTTAATAAAGTAAAACAACTTCTGAAAATAATATATATATATATATATATATATGTGTATGTGTGTGTGTGTGTGTGTGTGTGTGTGTGTGTGTGTGTGTGTGTAGCTTTTCTATTCGCCTGTCGATCATAGGAGCGTGAAACCTTAGTATGGGTCTGAACATTACCTCCTTTTGCTTGGTGACACTGAAGGTTTTATGCTCTGCCGTAATAACCTCGCAACTGTTGCTTACTGTGTAGGTAAGTGTCTGCCGTTTCGTCTTCATTCTTGGTTTGTTTATTTCCCCGTTCTAGTATAGGATTTTTTTATTTATTTTGTTAGTAAATTTTGATTTTCATTTGTTTTCTATTTGAGTTTCCTTTTTCCCCTGATAGGCTTTCTGTTTAGATCTTCGTATATATATATATATATATATATATATATATATATATATATATATATATATATATATATATATATGTTCTTGGCTTCTCTTTTCATTTTCTTTTCTCGTTTGAAGTTTTACATTTGACTAGCTCTGTGCTTGTCGGTTATATATGCAAGCATTACTAAGACCGGGGTTGGTAATATATATATATATATATATATATATATATATATATATATATATATATATATATATATATATATATATATATATATATGGTGTATTGGCCATTTACTGCTTATATTTTTTATATTATTCCCCTTATGCATAGTTAACACTGCTGTAAGTATACTTTTGTGTTCTCTATGTTTGTGTATGCGCCCGTCGGCGTGTGATCTTTTGCCAGTTTCCACTTTCGCTTGCGTGAGCCAGTTTGCACGGATGTGCGTCGTGATCATTTCGCACATTTCTTCCACTTTTTAAAAATTCTCTACTTTTGCTCATTTAGGCTTTTTCCTCTTTTTTTTTCTGGTGCCGACTTAGTCTGGATTTGTTCCGGATCTAGACATGTCATCTATTTTATTTATTTATTTTATTCATGGATATTTCAATTTTCTTTTGCTAAGAAAGTTTTATTTCGTTTACTTACTTTTTTTTTTTTTAGATATAAATCATTTATATTAATGCTCAGTTAATATATATGGTTTGGTTTGGTTTGGTTTATTTTGTTTTACGGCATATCAATCTCAATGGGTTATTTAATGCCGACAAGATTTTTAGGATAGATTCGTATGAATAGAATATGTTTTCTTTGGTTTAGATTGGCTTAGTTTATTTTGTTGTATGGTATATCAACCTCAATGGGTTATTTAAGGCCGACAACTTTTTTAGGATAGATTCCTATGAATAGAATATGTATTCTTTGATTTAGATTGGTTTGGTTTGTTTTACGGAATATCAATCTCAATGGGTTATTTAATGCCGACAGTATTTTTAGGATAGATTCGTATGAATAGAATATGTATTCTTTGGTCTAGATTGGTTTGATTTATTTTGTTTTATGGCATATCAACCTCAATGGGTTATTTCATGCCGACAACATTCTTTATTGCTGGTAATATTTTGTTTTACCAAAAATCTGTTTTTGGCAATTTCCTTCCTTTAAAATTGTATTGCTGGTAATAATTTTTTCAAAAATGCATTGCTGGTAATAGTTAACTATTTGCCCATAGCTGTGACCCTAAACGGTGCTCCACTCCAGGTCAGGGTGGACCTGAGAATACCAGCAATTAAGAGGTGGTTCAATGCTCCTAAAAATCTCCTGATCAGAGGCCTTGCTGCTGGGGGTAGTTTATCATCTTACCCAGGACGCGTATTTAGTTTAACGTTTTACCCAGGGTGGTCAATTAATATATATATATATATATATATATATATATATATATATATATATATATATATATATATATATATACGTATATATATGTGTGTGCTAATTATAATTATATTAATGCTTAAATGGTAATTACTTACACACACACACACACACACACATATATATATATATATACTTTTTCTGTGTTTCTGCCGTTGCATTTTATTAGGATTAATAGACCGCCGTCTCTGCATAGACCTATATCTTTTTGTTAATAATATTTATTCATTTATTATATATATGCTTATGAGTTCGTGTACTGTCGCTATCATAGCTACCCATTGTTTCGTCAAAGTTATTATTGTTATTATTTGGGACATTTTTGTACATATTTTTTTATGTGGTATAATATTACTTTTCGGCATTGTTTAAATATATTTATGTCAACATTGGTGATATTGATGCATTGTTTTCCTAAATTTAATGCATTGTTTAGGGCATGTTAATTAATAGATGTGTAGATGGATATATATATATATATATATGCGTGTGTGTGTGTGTGTGTGTGTATGTGTGTGTGTGTGTGTGTGTGTGTGTGTGTGTGTGTGTGTGTGTGTGTGTGTGTGTGTATTTAATAGGCCGGTTCATAAAACTTGAAATAAAAAACCAACAATATGATAACACTACTACCGAGAAATAAACAAAGGCGTGGAATCAATCTGCCAAGACATAATGTTGTTGTTGGGTAGAGACCTCCTTGTAGAAATTATATTTTATGAGTTAACCCAAATCCTTGTTTCGGAAAAGTGAGTTCCACTTCATGTTTACTCCTCGTCTCCTTGAAAAAGGACATAGAGCTGTACAAAAATTTTGGCAATGAATTCTTTATATAATCAATCCAAATAAATACATGAATTAATAAACAAATTAAAAACTGTTCCCGCCAAAATAATAGTTAGAACAAACTACAACAATCAACCCCAAAAATAAAAAAAATAGCTTTATCTTCCCAAACAAAAACAAAACTATTAAATAAGCCATATAAACAATTTTTTACTACGTTAATAAAAACACCGATCGAAATAAAAAATAAAATAAATAAATAAATAAATGAGAAATAAAAATAAAAAATAAAAATAAATAAAAACAAGCAAAATAATTTAACCCAAATAAATAAATAAACGCCAAAATAGACTACCCACAATGCACCCGTAGATGCAAGTTATTATGCAGATTAAACTAATATTAGTTTAAGGCCTCTGAAATTTTATAAAAATTATTTTTCCTTTTTTCCAAAATATATATTCAGATATGGGTAGTGGAAATATCCCAACAAATACTGAAAAACGGATAATAAAATTATTGATTAAGTGAATGTGCACATTGGAGATATCAATCAAGCTTTGCAAAGATCATGAAACGTTATAACTGGGCTGTTGAAAATATAATTAAGTTGAGAACTAGAAGAAAAAGGAAAAGGCTTTAAGAATTTGTCTCTCCGAGGAGGAGGTAAACTAACGCGAATTACAGCGAAACAAGCTCTTTTCACCAGTGCTCAGATATTTGAGTAGGTTTGAACCGAAGGAGTTAAAAAGGACAAACGACGTAGAATAATTCGTAAAGTGGGAGCTGTCAAAACATCTCCCAAGAAAAATCCACTCAGTAAAGCAAATATTTTTAGCATGAAAATTAACATCTCCAAAGCAATTTTCATGGACGAATTTAGGGTAACACTAGATAAACATGATAGATGGGCTAAAGGATGAATATTATCTGAGGCAGATGTGCCTTTGGCCCAAAACATGTAGTAAGGAGGTGGTTGTGTGATAATATAGACTGGAATTGTCGACCAAACCATTATTGAACCATTCGATGAAGGAGTCAAACTGAACAGTACTAAATATTACGATGGGATAAAACTTTCTTTAAATGGTACAAGTCGGAGCAATATTTATTCTGTTATGTACACAGAAATGTGGCACAAGGTCGAAGGGAAGATTGGAGAAAGGACGGTCTTCTTTTGTCTTAACGATAACTTAGCTCGGCACAAACATGAAACTCAAACATACAAACAAAACTCCTTACGCCAAAACAACATATTCATACGTAACTACATCCACCATAATACCTCAATGTCTCTATGAAAACATTAACTAGTCGTCATATATACAATTCATTATCTGTGGGTGGAGGGTAATAAAAACAACAATGTTAAAAACTAGCCCAAATGAGGATTTACAATATGGAAGCAAAACTAGTTACAAGAAAGTAAAGAAAATGATATTAGTAATAAAACCCCCACAATCACTAAATATGGCAGAAATATCAGTTAACTGGCCGAAATCAATGCGGAACAATAATAATATAAAACAAATCGGAGCCTCGCAGTTTCAAATTGAAATTTCTATTCATACACAACAAAGCTCTTTCGCATATATCTAAGGTAATCCGTGACTTTTTTAAGAGTAAAAAAAGAGAAGATAATGGAATGGTCATCATTAAATCTCGATTTGAATCCGATCTAATAATATGTGGTCAATTTTGAAGATGAAATGATATGAAGGTGGGTAAAAAATATTTTAAAACTTTGTTTTAACATTTATATTAACTGTTCCAGTTTTCGAAGCAAGTACCAGTTATTTAGGTTTATATGATTTGCAGACGGACTATATATATATATATATATATATATATATATATATATATAGAGAGAGAGAGAGAGAGAGAGAGAGAGAGATAGTTAGATAGATAGATAGATAGATAGATAGATACTATTAGTAGTCAATATATATATATATATATATATATATATATATATATATATATAAATTCCAAGAGGAGAGAATCCAGGTAGAACTCAATGTCCAGGACAGAGTAGGAATATAATAAAAAAGGCTAAAACACTAATGATCCATGGCTATAATTTATTACATTGGAAGGGTAATCACAGGTAAACAACCGTAGGTATATAATCCAAGTGAATCCTAATAATATAATATAAAATATTAAAACTGATCCACGAAGACAGCTCGATGCATTTATTAAAACAAAAAAAAACAAAAAAGTAAAGGGAATAATGAAAAACCAAGAAAAAAGAAGAACGCAAAGTAAGGGGCAGTGATGTCTAAATATGGAGATAGTAAGAGTAGGTGGACATGTGTTGTTGTGACCTTCCCTTCCTTTTTTTCTTTTTTTTCTGTTTTTCTTTCTTTTTCCACTGCCTGATTTTATGACTTTTGGATTTCTTTTTATTTTATCTTATCTTTTACCGAGAAAGTTTTGAAAATCCTGGCTAATTTAGTAGTAAGGTGAATAGATCATCACCATGAAGTAGTTTTAAATTTCTGTGTATATAATTTAAATATATATATATATATATATATATATATATATATATATATATATATATATATATATATAAAGACATTTTTATGTTTCACATTCTTTTTATAGATAGAAGTATTTAAGTAAATGCTCTGTTTATAATAAACAGTTTTAAATAACATTTAACGGCCTGAATGTCCGAGAAATTTTCATAGAAAATATTCGTCCTCCGACAGGATTCGAACCTGTATCCTATACGGACCCGTCATATAGCCTGACGTGCCTTAACCGAGTTGGCCACTGAGGATGGATCGGTTGGCAAAGTCGAATTTACTGCTTATAAACTTCAGTCTAGCATGAATCTCTCACGTACATTCATAACTGCTCAAGGCGTATCAAATGTAAATAAATGACGTCACACATTATGAAATGGACAATGTCCGACAATTATTTAAAGATATTTTTATGTTTAACATATGTTTTTATGTTTAGAATGTTAATCATAAAAATGTCTTTAAATAATTGTCCATTTCATAATGTGTGATTGGTATATATATATATATATATATATATATATATATATATATATATATATATATATGCACACACACACACACACACACATATATATATATATATATATATATATATATATATATATATATATATATATATATATATATAGGTACCTCTAAAAATTCGGTAAAAATAAGAATATATGATGGAAAATGTCCTAAACTTAATAAAAAACACAGTTTTATCATTTAAATCGTTATGTTGTTATTAAATAATTATATATGTATATATATATATTTTCTGAGATGAGGCATTACGTACATTATTTACATTATTCGGACTATTGTTCTCATATTTGTCGCCATATTTATTACAACGTTTCAGCCGTTGTACTCACCGGCCTTCTTCAGTTAGTTGAAACGACGAATTGCATTAAAAGTGTTCTATTAGAAAATCTTGGTATAAGCATTTTTTACGTTTCCTTTCCACACTTATTTAATTTTCTTGAAATTCATTTTTATGTTCAAATTTATTATTTAGAACAACTTATAGAGTTTATATTATCCATTATTTTTTGTAAAACAGTAGCGCCAATTTCCATACATCTGCTCTGAAGTGTAAAATAAAAATTATTTAATTAAACACTTTTAATTGTTTTTATGAATAATATATATTATGAACACTACTCTCATGAGAAAAATATTTTTTCGATGAATAATGAATTTTTACAAGAACTATTTTCATGTTAATTTTAAAATATTAATTAGAATGATTTATAAAGTTTTAATTTTTTTAAACTTTTGTATTTATATGTGCAGTATGGGCGATATTTTTATGAAGTAAAAAATATATTTACTTGTCATAAATGAAAATGATTAATACAATTCAAAGATCTGTCTATATTTCTGAGATGAGGTATGATGTACACTATTGACATTATTCGGATTATTATTCTCATCTTTGTCGCCATATTTATTACAACGTTTCGGCCGTTGTACGCTCCGGCCTTCTTCAGGTGGTTGGAATGTCGAACTGAACCCTTTATAATCGCTCACTGGGGTAGTCTGTTCTTCTCAGATATCTCTCCCGAGTAAGACCCCCACCCCATAGAGGAGAACATGACTAAAGACTGTGTGTACGCTATTCCCTTGCAGTTGCAGAAAGAAATATAAAGGAGAGACAGGCCGCCCCTTAAGGTGAGGCTTCAAGAACACCTGTAAATCGACGGGAAGTAGAATAATCAGGCTTGGCTGACCACATATGGAGAGAGAAGGGAGATCACTGCCCTCTGTGGGATCAGGTTGAGATCATAGACAAAGAACACCATTGCAAAAATTCGTAAACTTAAAGAATCAGCACATATGCTAGGCCACAAAAATCTCCTGAGCCGACCAAGCATAGAAATGAATACAGTATGGGAACCAGTACTAAGGAGTGCCAGGGAAAAGCGATAATAACAACAAAAGATTGCAATATGAGCACTGGTAAAAATGTTTGCTGATGACATTAGGTTTATAATACCAAGAAATTCATAAACAGATGTCCTCAAAGATATATAGCACAGTGGATAAAGGCGTTGGTTAGATCCAGTGACAGGACCCAAAGATTGTGAGTTCAATAGAGTGGAGAACTTTCAGAGGGAAAATTAACAGGAGGTAACTGATAACTGACATAACTAGAACAAACTACCCCAGTGAGCGAAATAAAGGGTTCAGTTCAACATTCCAACCATCTGAAGAAGGTAGGAGCGTACAAAGGAATAATGTAAATAATGAAGTTTGAACCCATGAAAATAGACAATACGCAAAAAGACCGGAGTCATTTATCAAGCTTTGCCAAGTTTGACCCATTGTTCCAAATGTAGTTACCGCCAGATCTCGTCTTATTATCGTTTAACATTATGAACTTTACTAAGTTATTTAACTCACCACAACTTTTAAGATTTCATGAGCAGATTATGAATTCTGGTCGTAACCTTTCTAAGAACTGCCTGTTTGTTATTGCAACCATTCCATTCTAGTCTTTCAAAAGAAAAGAACGAAAACCTCCATTACCAGTCAGTCTGAATTCCTCAACGAAACAGACGGTGACATTTGAAGTAAGTTGTTTTGTTAAATTAATTCATAATATTGTAAGTCTTTTCTCAAATACAATAACCTGATTTTTAGAACTTAATCAGCTGTTATTTATATTATTTGGACCGTTGTCCTTCTCTTTATTGCCATATTCACGACATGTTTTTGTTCACCATTGCCGGGTGTTGAACTCCCAACTCTTTGTGTCAAGTAACTGGATCCAACAAATTATGTTATCCAGTGGGTCATTAGTTTATGAATTTTGGGGACTTATAAACTTAATCTCCCACAATTTTTATCAAAGCGCATATAACAATTTTGTTTTTATTATTGCTTTTCTCTAGCACTTCGTATTACATGTTCCCATATTGTATTCATTTCTATGCTTGGCCGGCTAAGAATATATTTGTGGCCTCGCATACGTTCTGACTCCTTAAGTTTTCGCATTTTCCAGTCATGTTCTCTATTATTTCAACCTCATCCCCCAGGGGGCGGTGATCTCCCTCTTCCCTCAATATACGGTCAGCTATGCCTGATTTTTCGATTTCCCCTCGTGTTACCGCTTTACGATATTCTTGTAGTCTTATCTTAAAAGGGTGGTCTGTTTTCCCTTTATATTTATGTCCGAACTATTTAAGTAAAATGTAAATAATTGCAATACATCATCTTAGAAATATAGGCAAACCTTAATCAGCTAAATCTTTTTATCTTCATTATTCTTTCATAATATTGCGTTAAGCTGGTGACTTTTGCTTAATATCTGAAAACTTGTTTTAGTATTGATATAGATAGGTGATAAAAG
This sequence comes from Acanthosepion esculentum, assembly GCA_964036315.1. NCBI lineage: Eukaryota > Metazoa > Mollusca > Cephalopoda > Sepiida > Sepiidae > Acanthosepion > Acanthosepion esculentum. Next base: position 109,525,264 of record OZ038488.1, read on the forward strand.
CAATAAGGGCTAGTAAGCATCAACCATGGAAGAAATTTAATCGGATTAACTTCGTAAAAGCCGGAGAGAATGTACAGAAACAGAGGAGAGAGAGAACGAACCTGTTATCTTCCGCAGACGATTGGCAGTTGATAGTGGACCTAGAGACCCAGCTGAAGTTTCCCCAGACACATAGCCGTAACATCGCTAAGACGGTATCTGATATTGCACTTCGACAACACAAAGCAGTGCATTATTTGGGAACTGTCTGTGTCATGGGAGGAATATATTACACTTGCTAATGAGAGAAAGAGGTCCAAATACCAAAAACTGGTCGAAAAATGTCGGCAAAAGTCATGGAAGATATACTATGACCCTGTAGAAGTTGGTTACAGGGGCTATGCGGTACAGTCGTTGTGCAGAGCCCTAGCAAAAATAGGCATAGTGGAGGCAGTTAGGGCGAGAACGCTGAAGGACATTACTAACGCGGTTCTCACTGCGTCAAAATGGATTTGGCTTAAGAGATCAGAGCCATGGAAGAAATAGTGAGGACATTAAGGGAAATCTCAGAATCATAATGAGGAGACATGTTATACGTTATGAGGGTTTATTAAGACAATATATTAAATTAGGGTAGTCGAACTGTTATGGATAGGTGTTGAGAAGCATTGTTATATGTGGGGAGGGAAGGATAGGAATTTTTTTTGTTTTTTTTACTTGGCTTTTCGGTTTCTGATAGCCACTATTATTATTACTTTTTTTTGCGCTTACTCGCGGTTTTATTTTAATATCTAAGCCTAATTGCAGTTTTATTAGGAATGGAATGGGGGAGAAAGATATGGTTTCGTTGTAATAATAGTCTGGAAATTTAGGGACTTGATGCTAGTACTAATTGAGTAGATTTATTTTGAGAAAAATGTATCAGATTGTAAATATGTGTATAAGTTACTTAATTGAGTAGATTGCATAATTATTTAGTTATTTATTTATTGTTAGTAGGCCATCGAATTATTTTAGTCGGTAAATGACAAAACGTGTATACAGGGGTTTTTTTTTACCGGATGGTTAGAATAGCGAATTTCTTTTGAGAAAGTGCTAGTATAGATTAGTTTTGAGTTGGGTATGAGCGTAGGTTTAGTTAAAGATTAGGTATTGCTATGGGATTAGTATTTAAATGGTAAAACATGGACTTAAACAATGCAATAAAGATACTAGCTCACCTAGGTATGTATTCTGTAAATAAGAAAAGCCGGATGTAGTAATAAGACACCATTATATAGAAGACGTGAGTGAAAAGCCCTGTTCTCATTGGCTGACGCTAAATGACATATGCCAATAAGAACGGTCAAAGTCCGACCCTTGCTAGTTTTTTGGGGGGTGATTACTATTTCTTGCAATGTCGCGGTGCGTAGCACGACGCTTTCAAGGAGGCGGCCTGATTCACCTAGAATCATATCGGGGTTGCTGTTGGAGCCGATATGATGCAAAACCCGAAATCGGCGATGAGAACAGTGCATCACTGAAGACCACCCTTGATGCATCTAAAATGTATGATTTAACTATAAATGCTGTAAATGCCCGGGCTACAACAGTCCCGACCAAAGAAGATTCGTGATTACGACTCAATTAATTTTGTTTCGACGCCTCGTACATACGATTCCCACGGTAGCGGCAGAAAAATATATAGTGGGGCCGAATAATAACTCCTCCTCATGAGGTAGAGGGAGGAAGTCAGCGTGGCTGAGTTGTACGCTATATTAGATTGTGAGTGAGTTCTTATTCACGGAAAATCGGAGATAAGTTCCGACTTACACGACGACAAATCGTAGGAACTGATCTCTGTTGTAAGTCAAGGGCCCATATATAATAATTTAGATAAATTGTTTAAATACAAAAAACAAATTCATGTCCATAATTTTATTCATATCTAGAAATATATATATATATATATATATATATATATATATATGAAGAAATATAGTCTTAAAGTGTGCTATATTTATGGGATAAAGTGCTCAATATCAGAGGTAGAGCGTGTGTAAATATAAAATGAACATAGAAGTCAACACTTAGAGGCGACAGTCTGTTTCATGCTAGATGCAATCATCAGGACTGACGATTGCATCTAGCATGAAACAGACTGTCGCCTCTAAGTGTTGACATCTATGTTCATTTTCATATATATATATATATATATATATATATATATGTGTGTGTGTGTGTGTGTGTGTGTGTGTGTGTGTGTGTGTGTGTGTGTGTGTGTATTTAATCCAACACGTAAAAATAGCATGTACTTTCAAAATGACATAAAATCTTACAAATAAAATTCTTCAAAAAACGTAAAAAAATCAGTTTTGTATCGTTGTGTATGTTCAAGTTAAGCTTGAACGTGCACAAGGATACAAGGTCTGAGCACTGTATATGTATAAAACTGACTGTACGAGTAATATACTCTGACATTTATTTACTTTGGAGTAAAGAGTCGTTGGTAGATTTATTTATTTTTTGTTATCATTTTGGAAAGTTAAAACAAAAATCGACAAAATAGTTCTCATGGTCGAAGAACAAAAGACCATAAAAAGAACGTTTTATTTTTTTAACCGAAAGAAAGAAATAATCTTTAATTATGTCTCGTCCCAGAGAAATACGCCACAGGCACTTCGATGGTACTAATTGATGGCTTGGTAATAGGCCAATCAAAATGCTTTAGGATGCGTCCAATGATTGGTCCGTTTGGCGTCCTGTTGGGAGAAACTTTAAGCTATCCGAAAGAACGATTCTCAATAGATTTCTGTAGATGAAAGCAAAGTATAAAATATTGTCTGCTTTTTCTTTTTAAACTGTTTTTTTTATTATTATTGTTTCTTTCTATACTTTCTATTTTCACATTAATCTCTTTTAGAAATGTTTTCTTTAGCAAAATTTACATGGAACCCGAGGTCGAAGTGAGGGTTAACTGTTTTTTTTTTATGGAAGTTAACCAATTGTTTTCCCTAGTTCTCTCCCGTGGCACTTTCAAAAAGAGTAATGGTTGACGGCCTAGTCTAATTGACAAGTATTCCTAAGAACTGGGTTCAATACTTACTGATGCCCGTTAATTTTGTCCTGGGATCTACGGCGTGGCAATAGTTCAAAAGTTAATCTAGCAAAAAATTACTACATATATTGAAATTGATCCTCACGGGTACCTAGTACGTGTGGTCTAGGTAAGGTTGATTAATTTAAAAACATATATGTGATTCTTTCTTATTTTACTAGTGAATAAAATTATTATCCGCCAAAAATTACATTTGATCACCATCATCATCATTATCAGTCCGATGACCATATATGGTTTTATGGTCGCTACGGAGCCGAACGGTTTCCTCTATATATCTGGGTTAAAAGCCAGAGATGTATTCATTTGGAAAGTATTTGCTATATAGTGGCATAGTGTCGCTGTCGTCACTGGAATTTGAACACAGATCACCAGAGAAAAAATACAGGCAGTCCCATTTTGAATAAGTAGATCACGTGATGGTAAAGGAAATGTATATATGGGAATTAGCGTGGCGTCTAAGTGATCAATATTTCTACTCTATCCTCTTAACTATATGGATCACAATTCTCTATACTATTCACTATACTATTTCTCTATACTAATTACTATACGGATTACTATACGATGATTACTATTCGAGCGAGTATTAGTAAGCAAGTACTATTAGAGCGAGTGATATTCAAAGGCGTCTGACACCAGTATTGTTCAACGGCGTTACTATAGGTGTATCTGCGATTACAAAGTCTCTACTACAACCAGCATTACGGAAGTGACTGAGAAATAATTCACATAACACAATCTTCAAAGCCAAGAAATTGCTTTCTAGCATGAAACAGGCTGTCGCCACTTGGTGTTGACCTCAGCGCCCCCTTTTACATTTTATATTTACATATGCTCTATCCCTGATATTGAGCACTTTTATCCATAAATATAGCATAGCTTAAAACTATATTTGTAACATATACGTACATAATTAATATAACTATAAACGTTATTTTAGTAGGTACTCGTGTTTGAGTTGCTATCCTTGTTTTAATATCTGTCTATATCTCTAAGATGAGGTGTTATGCTTACTTGCATTATTTACATTATTCGGACTGTTATCGTCATTTTCATTGCCATATTCACCTGAAGAAGGCTGTAGCGTACAATGGCCGAAACGTTGTGAATATGGCAATGAAGATGAGCATAACAGTTCGAATAATGTAAATAATGCAAGTTATCCTTGTTTTATTTTTATTTTATTAAACATTGAAATTAATAACTAATTTGAAACGTCCTACTAAAGAAAAAACAGTCTCTCCGACAGGGATCGAACCTGTATCCTTTTTTTCGATCAAGGGAATTCCTTTTGTGAACCAAAGAGTTTGTCTGCCAGTTTGGCTACTGAAACAGACTGACAGGGCAAAGTCAGATTTACTTTTTTAAAGGGAACCATGTTTTTTTTCTCTGGGGATCTTCATCTGCGAGCTTTAGTTTCGTACCCGAAACATAAACAACAGTATTTTTGTAAAGAAGATTTTATCCGACATTACTTCTTATTACTATAAAGCTAATTTTATTGGGTTACCGGTGTTTTAATTGCTATCCCAGACATTCTTTTATTTTATTAAACAGGGAAATTAATAACCAGCGTAAATTGAGAAGTCCTAGTGATGGAATAATCCATACTAACCTCTCACCCCTCCGGTATAATCCACTTTACACCAAAAATCACCTATCAACCAATTAACACTCTAGTTTCAGCAAGCGATACTTCTCATTGGCTCAGACCCTTAGAACTGAAACAAGTTCACGCGAAAATGTCTTTTCGCGCCCAGCGTTCCGGAGCCTATTTTCTTGTCCCAAACTCTATAAATAGAAGAATCTGAATCTACTCAAGCAGTCAGACTTTCACCCCTGGAAAGATGCCAAACTAATCCACGCAAGTCAAAAACCTTGAGAAACTACACTTTTACCGCGCAAACATCTCTGACTTAGCAAACACCAACCACGCTCTCTCAGGGACAATTTATAGCAATTACTTACAATACTTAAAAAGTGATATTTACTCATTACTAAATAAGTATTCGTAAACAATCAATCAAACATCCAAACAACTAAAGGTACACAACTCCTACCAATTTTGAACAATAATTTAAACAGACTAACACACACACACTATTGATTGAACTCGCACAAAGGACATTTTTGTACATAACCTAATACTTAGTTTAATTTTACGAACAAATCTTAATAACAGCTTCACACACGCTGAAACTTCACAAAAATACTCTACACAATCTAATTCAACCATCCTCATTCATCCCAAATATTCAACCCAATTGTATATGTCAATTGTATATAAATCAATGTTATTGTTACACTTTTAATTATGTTTGTCTTCTGAATTTTCTTGCATGATTTGTTTTCAATATTCCTTTTATCTCTTAATTTGTTGTGGACGAATGTTTAAGAACACCGACATCATAAATCCTTCTGATAACTAAAAATACATTCACCAGTCTGCAACACTAGTAATTCATTAGGGAAACAACTTCTGTGAGGCAAAAGTGTTCTTTACCAGTCCGGATACGAAAACTAGCCGAACTAGTAACCAGGGAGAAAACCTTACTCTCCAAAGCAGCAGAAAAATTGTTTAATAAATAAAACGAAAATGGACCAATTTCGAATTATTCACATGACACAACGATTTACACATGTCTTAGTAACAATACTTCTGACAGATCCTACAAAGTAAACCTGGCTGCTGCTCTTGAAAAGGACTTCCAATCAGTGGTTAACAGGAGCAAGAAAGGGCTTAAAAATGTTAACACCTCCAAAACAAAACGATTTTCATTTAATCCCTACGGAATGTTTTCTGCCTGCCATCAGGCCTATGATAAGTTCCCGGACAGCAACACTTTACGCCTTCTTGGGCTGACATAAAGTGGAGTGATTATATTGAATCACTTGATACGATTACTGCACGTAAAGTTGGTTCCGTCTGCTGTGCCAGAAAACTTTCTCATCAGAATCCATTGTGCACAAATCTACCATTCGTCCGTGCATTGAATAGTGCCGCCATATTTGGTTCTGGTGCTGTATATCTTGAGATTCTTGACAAAATACAAACAAGGATCTTTAATGCAATCGATCATGACCAGGTATCTCAACTTCAGTCACTTTCACACCGATCACTAACGTGACGCGACTTCCCTCTGTCATTTTAAAAAATATTTTCAGTGTAACTGCTCTGATGAGCTTTTTTTTCCCTGGTGCTTAGGCTATATGCATTTAAGTGTGCTACTACATTGGCAACTAGGTCTCACCTTTTACTGTTAAACTAGCTAGACGCAAGCATCACTTCTGCTCTAATAGGTTATTTTTTAGCACTTGTCACCCTTCAGATATCTTGCTCTCCTGCCACTTACGATCTTCAAAGATTTAACTGCGACGTCAATCGCCATCTTTTATCTCACTAAATCCTGTTCCAATTTAACCCTTTCCTTAATCCTCCCCATTTTGAGGCTTCTCATTCTCTTTCATTTTATCGACCTGTAACCTCTTGCATTCTAATGGCATTACCGCTTTGCTTGGGGTGAAACGATTTACGACCTTTAAAGACTTAACGGCAACGTCAATCGCCATCTTTTGTCTTCCTGAACCCTGTTCGTTTATTATCCTTTCCTGACTTCACACTTCTCTTTCACTCGCTCTTTCACGGCTGCGTTCTAGTGGCATTATCGCCCTGCTTGGGGTGAAATGATTAACAAAATATTGATGAGTAGTTATGATCTTCAAGAAGTTATTCAGTCCCTAGTTTCCCCAATGCTAATCCTCATAGATAAGAAGCATAATATCGCAAATTGATCTTTATTCCCTTCGTATTTTTTTTCGTAAGGAGTCAGTTTCTACCCGAATAGCTTCTCAAGAGTTGCCGTTTTGTGGAACAGATTCCGAAGAAGATGCTTTCTCCATCATTACAATCTTAACCTCGTCAAGTCTAGGGTTTGACTTTTTAACACATATCCGCATAAACTTCCACTCTTATTCTTACACCTAAAAAACCGCATTCAGTAATCCTCTAATTGTGTGGCTCTTGGGCCTTATACAGGGTGCGGTTGATAGCTATTTCATTATTTGCTTATAAACGCATGTTCTATATTTTGATATTCAGCACTTGGTCTTTCACCACTGTAATCACTTATATGCTTATTGATTATTTTATAGTATACATACACAGACAAACATATAAGAGCCCGATGGATAAATTGTCGTCTAAATGCTGCTAAAATGAAAACAACACTGATATCTCATTTTAACAGATATATTTACCAAAATTACACAAAAATATCTTGAAATACTAAAGACTAAATTCATCCAATAAAATTGCCATTGGCTTCAACCAAAGCCCCCAAACGACCTCGGAATCTCCTGCAACTCTTCTGGATGATTTCCTTGTTTAATTCGATAAATGCTGCCATGATCCTTGCTTTCAGTTCCTCTTTCGAGTTTTGTTGGTTTCTCGTTCAACTGCGCCCCACACATAATAATCAAGTGGGTTGCATTCTGAGGAGTTAGATAACCAGGCTTGATGTGGCCGCAGAAATTGTCTGATAGCCATAACTGGGTTCTCCTGCATGTATGGTATAGTGTAGAGTCCTGTTGCCAGATATAGGGTCGTCAAGAAGCCACCCTCTTGTCCCAGAGCAGCACTACCTCCTCAGGGTACTTGGTGTAGGTCTCTGTGTTGAGTCTGAGGTCCTCACATAGAAATTCGTTATTACGTTTCTTACCAAAATGATCGGAGTGAATTTTCCGAGCTGCCATACATTCGAAATCACCATTATACTCATTTAACTCTTTCCAATTTCTCTGCAATGTCCTCAGATTGACACGCAAACACTCTGAAATGTTCGTATTGAAGCTTTCCGGCGCTAATGCAAAGCATTACAGCATGCTGTTTCAAATTGGCCCTACTATACAGTACAATCGACAAAATCAAAAACCAACAACGGGCATGTGCGAAATTAAAAGTATAATATAATATGGTGACAATTTACCTATCGCACCCTCCATATAGTGAACATCAATGAAAAAATAAATAAATAAAATAACGGAGCCTTGAGAATTTCAATCTCGATGTGACTAGATATTACAATGAAAAATACGCTGGATCAAGTAGGGTACCAATAGAAATGTCTTTAAATAAGAAGTTGTATAATCTTTCAAAACTCTACAACAATGTGTAAGATTGAAAAAAAATAAAACAATAAAAAATTCTTATGTACTTCATTTGTTAATGTAAGTACAATTTTCACTAAAATTAATAAAGTTCTATTAATATGGAATGAAGTTATTTATGCTTTGAACAGCAACTACAACAACAACAACAATAATAATAACAATAATAATAATAATAATAATAATAATAATAATAATAATAATATAATAATAATAATAATAATCAATTTCACTATATTCGGAAAGAGACGTTTAATAATCTGATAATTTTGAACCCTACTACAGATGGTCTCGAGAGACTAACATCGTATCGACTATTCCTCTTATAGGCGCCTAGAATTGTCTATTGTCTGGCATAGGGTCATTCTAGTCGGTCATTCGTTGGGCTCGCAGATCGAAATGAATTAGCTAAGCATCGTGTTACAATAAGCACGTTCTTAAAAGGCCATTATAAATTTTCACTTGTTTTGGATAACGACTATTTTTGTAAATTATTTCAATTGTTCTATCATTTCCTTTTTCTGCTTCTTCGGATGCCAATTTTATTGCGTATGAAAAATATCCTCGACGACTTTTAGTTTAATTGATATTAATATTTTTTCTTTACTCAAGAAAATCAATATTAGATATTATTTGTGCAACGGACTCATTAAATTAAACTCTGGGGGTAGATCATTCGATTCTTCAAATCTACAAATCAACCATTCGCCCTTGCCTGGAATATTGCTGCCATATATGGTCTGGAACCCCTTCTGTTTGTCTCAAGGTCCTTGATAAATACCAGAGACGGATATGCTATGTAATTGGCCCTGATATGGCATCTCGTCTGCAGTCGCCTCCCTCTGTCTTTTTTACAAATACTTTCTTTGTAACTGCTCCGATGGGCTGCTTTCGCTGGTTCCCAGACTTCATGAATTTAAGCTTTCAACTAGGCTAGCATCTCGCTCTCACCCTATCACCGTCGGAACTGTTAAATGTAGCCGTCTTTTCTACTCCAATAGCTTCATGTCTCGCACTTCTCGCCTGTGGAACTCCCTTCTCTTTTCCTATTTCCCTGATAGCCATAATCTCCAAGTATTCAAATGTAATGTCAATCGACGTCTCCAGATGCCTTGATCTATCGACTATCCTTCTCTTCATCCTTTCCTCTATCACTCCTCTTTGCTCTCGCTCCAACTCTCTGTAACCCCTTGCGTGCTAGTGGCTTCCCGCCTTGCTTGGGGTGAAACGGTTAAAAAAAGCGTAAAAATGTATTCATTTTGAAGAATTTGTAGTAAATGGATGTTTTCATATATGAAGTAGTAATCATACATTGGAACAAAGATTTCTCTTTTTGATCTTCGACTTTTATTTTATTGTACAATGGTATCAGGGTAGAATGGTGCTGACTAAAACAAACACGAATAAAACTTATCTCGAAAATTTCCAACTCACGAAACACATTCTCTGGATTCAGCACCATCTGATTATCATATATTTCAGGCTATATACGAAAGTGTTCGGAAAGTTTGTACGTTTTACCGAATATGACATAAAAATAAATTTAAATTAAATCTACTTAAATATTATTTACCAAAAATGTATTCTTAAAAACTGCATCCCGAAGGGTTCGATTCCAAATTAAAAGAAATCTGTTTTTTACACCAAATTTTGAAAACAATCATTTTCCAACTTCTTTGTCTTTTAATGTTCTGCCACTAATAAAATGTTCTAGTAATCGAAATAAATATAAATCTGTGGGTGCTAATTTTGGTGAGTATAAAGGTTGTGAAAGAATCTGCCATCCTAGCAATTTTATTTTTCCACGTATCTCTCAACATAAAGTTTCATTTACCCGATCAAGTTGTTGGCAATGAACACCTGCAGTGATGTTCGTTCCATGTTCCAGTAGCTTGTAATGGACAACAGCTTTCATATTCTTAAAACCAGCAGCTCGACGCGTTTGTTTCCAAGTTTAAAGAAATCTGATTTCTACCTCAAATTTTGAAAACAAACTTTTCCCAACTTCTTTGTCTTAAAATGTCCTAGTAATCGAAATAAATGTAAATCTGTGGGTGCTAAATTTGGTGAGTATGAAGCTTGTGAAAGAATCTGCCATTCTAGCAATCTTATTTTTCCACGTATCTGTCAACATAAAGTTTGATTTATCCGATTAAGTTGCTGGCAATGGACACCTTCAGTGATGTTCCATCCATTTTCAACCACCTATGTACGTTTTATCGAATATGACAAAAATAGATTTAAATTAAATATATTTAAATATTATTTATCACAAAATTTATTCTTAATTACTGCAGCCCAACGCGTTTGATTCCAAGTTTAAATAAATCTGATTTTTACCCTAAATTTTGCAAACAAACCCTTTCCAAGTTGGATAAACTGTCCAAGCTTCATATTTTGTTATTTCCATCCAAGTACTTTCGACTTTTGCCGTTATTATCAGGAACTGATGCGGTATCTGTGTTTTAGTTAAAAGTTCTTTGGGACGCTGGAAATTTGAAATGGTCTAGCGTGACGTCATTAAGCAAGGCCGCTCAAAACGAATTCTATGTTTTTATTTATTTCATTTCATTTTATTTATTAATTAAGTAACATTTATTTTTATTAATATTATATGTGCGCCCATTAATTATATCATATGCACTTCAAATTACCATTTCCTGAGGTGAATGATATTTCATTTCATGTGGGCTACTTCGTATAATAATAATAGTTTCTAAAGGTTGGAGTCTTTTCTTGCATTGTCAAATTGTCATTGTGTTATCTACTAATATTTGTCGTAATATGTTGATAAAGTGTTGGTCGGTCCTGCCATGCTGATCGATGTTTGTACAGAGTTTGGAGAGGTAACAAGTCAATCTGCGAGAGATTGTGGTGTATGTAAGGCATATATGTAATGTCTTTTGATTATTAGTGTTGGAGATCCAGTCCCGGATGACGACTGATAATTCATAGACAACATTATATTTACATAGTAGGAATTTAAGATCCGATGTTGTTGGTAATAATTAAGTTAGATGTTTTGAACATTTTATAGTAGATGATGAATCTTAGGTGTTTGTTAGGATCATTGAGTCATACGAACTCATTAATATGGTTTTAATTACTTTTTAATCCGGTTTATAATTAGAATGTATTTGGTTACAATAGAATGGGTTAATGGTGGGATTAGTTTTGTTTACATCAGGGAAGGGTGTTTGGCATCATTGTTTTTTAAATTTTCGTTAAGACTGATTTTATTTGTTCGTCGACAATGTGGTTAGGGGAATTATTTTTGATGGTGGTTGGTTAATGTTGCTAATTTCCTTATAGAATAATATGTCTGAAGAAGAGATTTTTTGGGTTCAGTAAATCATATTTTTTATCACTGCTATATATTATATAATATAATATTATATAATTTACAATTATTTTAAGATATTTTATGTTTATACATTCTTTTTATAGATACAAATAAAATAATTGTTTTGATTCTATCATATATATTTACCAATATAGGTCTTATATTCTGACCATCTCAGTGGTTCTTCCTTAAAGGGTATATATATATATATATATATATATATATATATATATATATATATATATATATATATATATATATATATAATACATGTTTGATGAAAGAGAACCGACTTTGGTTGAATCGTCTACTATTTGTCTTATGTTGATAATTGTACTTTGGCCATTCATGATATGCTGGTCGATGTGTGCACGAATGTACAAATTTCGACAGGTGACAGGTCAGTCCGCGAGAGAGTGTGATGCATGTGTGCCCAATGTAAGTATTTAATTTTGTTTTTTGATTATTAGTGGTGAAGATGCAATCTCCCATGTGCCTATATTATATTTTTATATAAGAGGTGTTTATAATATATATATATATATATATATATATATCAAGAAAGAACAATAAGATATATAATCCGGTGTTCTTATTGATATTTTTTTATTTTTACAAAACAGTGCTCAATGTAAATTTACAGAACATAAATATTATAAATTAGCTGATTTAAAAGTTTTTTTAAAGTTTTTTTTCGCTACACAGTAATAACAGAGTTTCAAAAACTGAAGCTAAAAACTTCAAATTTAATTATATAATTATATAGCAAATAAACATATTTTAAATCAGTATATATATATATATATATATATATATATATATATATATATATATATATATATATATATATATATATATATATAAAATTAATACAAGTATAGAATTTATCACTTAGCAGATTGATGTTATATTCAACACTTCAAGCCCGGGGCTTTATAGACGATTACTTTTGTAATTCTTCAGTCTACTTGTCAGGGGGTTACAGCAATTGACTGGCATTTTCCATGAATAACAAAATATTCCATACATTGGAATAAATTATTTTATGATTTTGCACGTTAATATCAGCTCCTAAATATTATATAGCCGTCGTCGATCTTCGGGTAATTTATTTTGCTAAGATTTCTATTGTTTTGGCTTCAACTTTACCGGCCGAATTTTCTATTGCTTCCCAGATATATTTGCTTTAATATTTAAATAATATTTAATAGCATTTGCTTTAATATTGTTTTCTATTCATAACCACTTCCCTTCTAATAGTGTACAATAATATTTCTATTAGTTTTGTATCTCGAGTGGCTGGGAGAGGGGACTTTTGGTGCTTTTGAAACTTATGGGGAAAGGCAATAGTCTGCTGGCAGAACGTGTAGAAGCATTGTATGTTTTGAATATACGCTTTAGCGTATTCATACGCTGTCTACATCTCTAGGATCAGGTATTATGATTACTTGTATTACAATTCTATATTCTGTTAGCATGTCCTCGTTGATTATTTCCATGAAGAAAAAAAACACTCTAAGCCACTGGTCCGTCCAATGTAGCTCTACTTTCATCACTTCTAAAATATCAGTTTTCGTCTTCTTTGCCGAACTGATTGATGTTTACAAGAAAGTGTTTGTTGCTGTCATATTTTTACCGAATGATTTTAACACTATATATCTTTTCTCTCTGTTACCATTCGCAATATATTCTTCTACTTTTTTTTATATGCCTTGTCCTTTCAGAAGGTGAGAGATAATGACTTTTAACAACATCTTGTCTTGATGCACTAAGTAACATTTACTGCTTTACCACCCGTTTCTATTTTTGCGTTTTTTGTGTGTTTTCCATCCATTTATTCAATATGTCACCCGCTGTTTTCCTTGCGCCTTTAGCTTTCATTATGCCCTGTGATTAACTTCTTCAGATGTTTTCTTGCTGGTGAATTCATGTTTCTTGCACTATAATTTTTCTCCGATCTCTTTTTTGACATTTGACACTGAAAAGCTAGTTTTTCTTATTTTTATTTTGATAATGTCGTCAATCATTTTTATTGTTCTATGATTACAGTTCAACTTTTATGCTATGTTCAAGGTTGTGTTGCCATTGAATGAACTTAATAATTTTAGAATATTTTTTCGTTTTGTCTTTTTTTTTATTTACTTATTATGGTTAATGGAATCTTTATATAGATAAAATTAATAAGTGTGAGAATGTCAGAGATTGTCAGTGCTTATCAAAACATGTAGACCAGTAAATTACTCGGGTTTAACGCGTTTACAGGTGGGCAGATTTTGTGTAAATGAAGTGTTCAATATTACAAATACAGGACAACAATAGGTGATAAATAAAGAAAAGTTGCCAAACTTATTTTTTGATTTCAGTTTATTTCCCGACTTGAAATTTATCTATTAAATGTATCTACAAGTAACATTAGATATCATTATATCCCGATTCACACTCCTTCCAGGTTTTTGGACAGGTGTAGAGGTGTATCTATTATTTTATGTTTAAGCTTCCTTTGCTGGTTCTCTTTCAGTTCCAGTCGGCCCTTGTGTCTTAGTGGCATTATCTCTTTGCTTGTTTGCGGTGAATTCATATATATATATATATATAAATATATATATATATATAAATATATATATATATATATATATATATATAATATATATATATATATATATATATATATATATATATATATATATATATATATATATATATATATATATTATAAAATGTACGAACACTTAAAATTTCATGGGGTATATTTATTTTGTTAGGTTCGTAAAAACGGCCCCAAATTCACCAGACCTCCAAATCCAAGTGATTTTCGATTTGAAGGGCTGATGAATTTGGTCAGGTTTTTATGACCCTAACGAAATAAATATAACCCCATGAAATTTTAAGTGTTCGTGCCTTTTATAATAATAATTATTGCTCTGTCTCTTACATAGAGCTCGCCCTGGATTTATATCCTTTTCGAAATATCCATACTGATCATTAATATTATCATGATATATATATATATATATATATATATATATATATATACATATATATATATAATGGGATAGAGAATACAGTTTTTAAATACACATACACAAATTTATTTATTTATTTATTTTGTTCTTAGAGCTGATGAAGTCTTGAATTGCGAAACGCGTAATCAAATCTAGTTGCAATGAAACATTTTCCATTTGTCAAATTTTTTATTTTTATGGTCCAATATCCTTGCACCACGGTTATGTTTCAAGGTTAAGACCAAGGAAGAACAACACGAACACAAGAGTAGAAAATAACAAAGATATATTACAACAGAAATATAATACAAGAAGTTGAAGGTGTTAGTATGACTGTCAGTGTGGTTTAGAGTGAACTAATATTGTCTTGACTTGTTAGGTCTCGACTCGTTCCTCTCCTCTTTCTCAGAGAGGCGCAGCATTTATAGAGTCAGGAAGACTCTATTATCGTTATAGGTAAGTTCCCATAATACATATATATATATATATATATATATATATATATATATATATATATATATATATATATATATATGATGGACTTCCCGGTTAATTTTGACATGAGTATCCAACAACCTCATTCAGTTTTTATGTTGTATCGTGTGTGACACTTCATTCCCGTTGGTGACCTACATACAAGTCCAGGGTATTGTCAACAACGAGGATCTCTCCAGTTATTTCTATCCAGGGAAACTTACTCGAAATTAGTATGATTCACATTGACACCTGCGAGGGTACCCATTAACTTATATATGGACCCACGGTCGTCTAACACGCCTGTGTCCATACACGATGACCGATAGTTATTTTGTCGTCACCCATCCTTGTAACTGAAGCAGCCCAGCGAAGTTATGACTTCATCAGGATATATATATATATATATATATATATATATATATATATATATATATATATATATATATGTATATATATATATATATATATATATATATATATATATATATATATATATATATATATAGGATATTACATCACAAACTCATATATATATATATATATGTATATATATATATATATATATATATATATATATATATATATATATATATATATATATATATATGGCATCCCTAATAGGAGACATGATGCAAACTTTCGAGCTTTTACGAAAGAACTTCGCCATGGTTGCAAATTCAAACTTGACCCATACGGGCGAGTTATAAATTTAAGTAACAATAAATTTTCACTCAACACATTCAGGTTACTAAATAAAGGACTAAGCTTTTGCCCTAGTCCCTCAAGGTTTGATAAAAACACCTTGGCAAAGGACCTGAAATCCTTCTTCAGAAGAGTACGGCTAAAAGCCGACTACGGAGACAATGATCACACACCTTCCATCCTTGATACATTAAAAGAGAAGGATACTACATACACCCCACAAAACACAGACATTACGATACAAACATTTGAAATAGCCGTAGCAAATGACATAAAGAAAACAATAGCACGTAAGCTGCCATGTAACAATATTACTGAAGGGGAACGTATAGCCCTCGACACGCTGATACATAGAGATGACCTAGTCATAACACAGGCTGACAAAGGGGGTGCCACAGTGATCTGGGGAATCAAAGAATACATTAAAGAGGCCAACACACAGCTAGCTGACAAAGAAACCTATAAAAGCTTACCTACAGATCCCCTTCCAAATACCAAAAAGAATTAACTAGCTCACTAAACATAATGCTTCGCAACAATCTAATCGACAAAGAAACATGCACAACACTTATACCCACAAACATTACACCTGCTCGTTTCTATCTCCTTCTGAAAATACACAAAAGCAACAACCCAGGAAGGCCGGTCATTTCATCATTCAACTGCCACACGACCAAAATTTCAAAATACGTAGACCATTACATACAACCTCTAGCTAAGGAAGTAAAATCCTACATCAGAGACACAGCAGATCTACTAAACAAAATTAATCACATACAAACAGTTCCAGAGAATGCTATTCTAAGGACTATGGACGTAAGGTCACTCTATTCAAACATTAAGCACTTACTAAAAGAAGAAATCAAGAACCCCCCACAGAAGTTATCATAAAACTCATGGAGCATATTCTTACATTGAATACTTTCAACTTCAGTGGAGCACACTACCTTCAAGTAAGAGGTTGTGCCATGGGCACCATTGCAGCTCCTTCATATGCTACAATATTCATGGGAAAATTTGAGGAGACCTATATCTATCCCCTCATTGGTAACGACTGCGTATTCCATGCAAGATATATCGATGATATATTCTTTGTATACACGGGTAGTGACGACAAACCCATCCAATTCTTCATGGCCCTAAACACAGTGCACGACTCAATTAAATTTTAATATGAAAAATCCAAAACATCGGTAACATTTTTAGACACCCGCATTTACATAGATGAAAACAGGAAACTACCAACGACACTACACACTAAAATCACCGACACCCACAACTATCTACATTTTTAAGTCTTCCCACCCTAAAATCCTCAAAGAGAACCTTCCCTATTCACAAGCACTTAGACTCAGAAGGATATGTTCCCACAGTGAAGAATTAAACAAACAGATTGAAAATCTGGAGCATCAATTCGCAACACGTGGCTATAAACAACACCTAATCAGGGAACAAATAAATAAAGCAATTTCCACACCTAGAGAAGACACCCTAATGTACAAGATTAAAAATAAATCTAGCCGCATTCCTCTAGTAACTACTTTCAACCCCACTCTGCCTCCACTATCTCAAAAAATCAAAAGTCGCTGGGAAATACTACATTTCAAACCAGGCCTAAAAGAATTGTTTGAGGAACCCGGCCTTCTAGCATATCGTAGACCTAAGAACCTAAAAGAAATCATAGGTAGTAACCACATTTCAGGGAACAAGGTAATCCGTAATAAACTAACAACAAAAATAACAGGATTTCCCCAACTATGTAACAACAAAAGAAGTTTATGTTGCAACCACATTAGACACACGAATTCATTCACTAGCTCAGTCACTAAATCTACTTTCAAAATCTACCACGACTCTAACTGTAGAAGTCATAACATAATTTACCTTCTAGAATGCACACTATGCCAGAAACAATAAGTCGGAAAATCTGAATGGCCCTTTCACTACAGAAGTAATAATTATCGCAATCGAATTAAGCCGACACCCCATGAAAGATTATTACCTGTAGAACAACATTTCCGCCTAGAAAAACATGATTTCGAAACCCCTACCAAATTCACTATAATTGAGAGAATAGAAAAGTCCAGAGCAGATAACATTAGAAAGATTTTAGAGTTCCATGAAAATAAGTGGATACGACGTTTAAAAACACACTATCCAGCCGGGCTAAACATGAATTTATCAATATAGATAATATTAATACATAATCCTATAAATCAAAACCTCCCCACATTTATCACCCATACAAAACAGACATGCTTACGGAGATGTTGATGCCTCACACGAATATACACACTTACACACATCATACTCACTTACTCACTAATGAGCCAAATGATAACACACACCCACAGCAATATACACACATCATACTCACCCATTCCCTAAGAACCAAATAACACACACACACACACACTTAACAGACACATCCCCTCTCCAGGTACCAATAAAGCTGCCAAACTGACCAAGGGAATTCAAAGCAGCATGAATCCATCCAGCTCTTATCTCAAATAACAACTTAAAAGAGACTGTTTGACCAACACAAGGAATGTTAAAAAATTCATGTTAAAAAGATAAAAAAAAAAAAAAAAAAAATGAAAACTAAAGACAAAAGTTCATTATCTCCATCAAGACATTCATTTCTGTAGTTGACTGCTACCAGCAAGCAGAAATATTTTTTTTCTCCCGATGATGGCCATGTTGGCCGAAACTAGTCGAGGAATCGAAATGAAATAATAATAATAAAAACGAAAGAATATTAATCTCCAACCCAGTGTGTCTGAAGATTTCAATTTTTTTTAATAATGTTTATTGTTCAATATATATATATATGTATGAGTATATCCTAAATTGATCTGGTCCCATATTTTTATGTTGGCGGACACACAGGCACCCTTTGAGGCTCGATTCTGCAGTTGTTTGCTTTGAAGATAACTTCTCGGTTAATCCTGTGAGGCATAAAATTTGCAACGCTCTGATGAGACACTGGTTACAACACTTACATTGGTATCATTTAATGATAACGCTGTATATATTCTGATCAACACATATCAACAGATTTTAGATCAATGTTTCTTGATGGGCATTAAGTTCAATTCAAATATCTTGAATTTCGTGGCGGGAAATTGCCTACTACACCAATAAGAGAGAGCGAAAACCACATCGGAATAGCGAAAGATGCTTTCTAGAAATTAGGCGAAGTATTAAGACATATGATAATTTCTGTTAAAAAACAAACAAGCTGAAATGCTATGTCTCATATATCTTTTAGTAGGATAACGAATGGAGAATAATTTCCTTACAAATAAAGAAGAGACTTGAAGAGATGGAGGTTGATACCCAGAATGCGATGGGCAGAATACGTGAGGAATGAAGAAGTTCTAAATAAATTGGAAAGGCAACTTATACTTATAATCAGGAAGAGAGAGTTTAAATTTCTGGGACGAATTATGAGGAAAAGGTTTGTAAAATTTAACTCACGCAGAAGGTATTGAAGAAATGAAGAATAGAGTCCAACAGCGAGCAACTGATGAGTTTGTGGGTAGAGTAGGGACATCCTGCTAACAGTTGAAATGTCTCAAGCCAACCGTACGTTCTATGCTGACAGTTTCTTCTTTCTTCCGTTTCACTTTGATTAGCTTTGATCCATAAACATTTAAATGCAATTTGAGCCGTTATCTTTTCACTTCTTAATTCCTTTATTTTTATTATTCACTCTCCTTAATTATGTTTTCCTTTTTCTCTTATTCTCTCACACTCAGTAACCCCACTGCGTCTTAGTGGCTTTATTGCCTTTCTTGAGATGAAAGTATTAAAAAAATTAATGACACTAACCTTACCTGACCAAGGACGTTCAAATTATAATTTAACCAGTGCTGATTTAACATTAAATTTTATGATTAAGAACATTAATTAGTATAATATTACAAATAGTTACAAAAGAGTATTGTAATCTCGTATTTGACCAATTTAGACGAAAGAAATTATAAAAGTATTGCCTGTATCCCTTGAAAATTGACACCTGAAGTCCTTGTTTTCCCTGGGTACGAATTGCAATCGCCAGCAGCGGTAGAATACGACTTCAGAAGTCCCGAATGAAAGAAGATATTGCGAATAATTATTGCATGGTAACTTTACTGCAAGAAAAATCACTCCGATGGTATCGATACAAGTAGTACTGGATTGCATGCTAACAGAAGCCGAAAAGAATCTTTGATCTACTTCTATGATGGGTATGGGTAGTTGTTGGGTTGTTCATCTCGTCTTTGATGCAAAGGAGATTACGCTGCAGTGGCCATCTTTCTCTGTAACATGCCACAGAAAGTACAGGTTTATATGTGACCTCTAACAGAGTAAAATTCATGATTCAACTCAAAGTCCGATTGAAAATGCATAAATTTTTTATTCTTGTGTTCATTTACTTCTATTTCTTTCTTTATTATTTAATCAATTTCACCCCAAACAAGGAAGTAAAATCACTAAGACATAAGGGGTTAATGGGTGTAGAAGGATTGCATTGGTCGTTTTGGACATCGGCTGCCATTTTGACCTTATCGAGCTGAACAGCCTTACTATCGAGATAGGAGTAAATTATCAGACTAAATACCAAGTTGATTGCTGATGCCATCGTGAAGGTCATCAATGAAAATTAAAAACCGGGTAATACCATGAATTGAACCCTTGGTTTCTCCCCGTATTAGTACGAGAGCATCTAGACGTGTGGCCATCTGGATCATTTTCATTTCACAATTTGATTTCGAAAGACTGGATCAATTGAAAAATGTTTCCGAAGACGCCGTAACTTTTCAGCTTGTTGAGAAAACCTGTATGGAAAATCCTGTCAAAAACTTTCGAGGTGTCCAAAGCTACAGTCCGGGCTTGCTTCACCATTTTTTAAACTAGAGCCTGATAGACTGTTTCTGCAATTATCATTACTACACCAGCAGTTGACCTGGAGAGACGAAAGCCATATTGCTTGTCTGTTTGGCTTGGTTTGGTTTGTTTTACGGCACATCAACCTTAATAGGTTATTTAATGCCGACAAAATTCTTATTGCTAGTAATATTTTTTTCTTCAGAAATGTATCGCTGGTAATATTTTACAAAAATGTATAGCTGGTATTTTTTTTTCGCAAAAGTATTGCTGGTAATAATGTATTGCTGGTAATAATTTTTTCTTTATAAATTTATTGCTGGTAATAATTTTTTACAAAGTATTTCTGGTATTAAAACATTTTTACACATTCATAGTGTTTTGACCCCAGTTTGGGGGTTAACCATTTACCCATAGCAGAGACCCTGACAGGTGCTACCACCCCGGTCAGTTTGGACTCGGGAACACCAGCAATTACGAGATTTCATCCCTTGTGCCCTCCAACTTTGTTCCGATGTCTGTCTATCCGTCTAACTTTCAGGGATTTTGAAGCGAATCTTTTATTAAATCTATGGAGTCAGATTGTTCGCGTTCCGATCAGGAAATCTATGGAGTCAGATTGTTCCCGTTCCTATCAGGAGGTTTTTAAGAGCGTGGAGCTCCTTAAAACCTCCTGATCACTGACCTTGCTGTTGGGCGTAGTTTATCGTCTTACCCAGGACGCAGATGTAGTTTATCATCATACTCAGGACAGATTGTTTGTCTGAAAAAAGGCCATGCGATGAGAGATGCTTAACCAATTCAGCATTGATCTATACGCTTCTTGCGATAGATTATTAGACCAGAGAGTGAGAATGTCCGTCTTTGATCACTATAGGCAGCAAAGATTTTGTTATATAGTTAATTTCGTGTGTTTGATATTAAGACGTATAGATTGGTTCCAAATACGCCAAACCCAGAAAAGTTATCAGACACCAGAATGTTGTGTTAGGAACGTCCTTATGGTTGACGAGATATTGTGAAGCAACAGAAACAAAATATTTTATTAGCGACCCAGACAAATGATAGTGGTTAGACTAAATCGAGTCTGTTATTTATATTATTCGGTCTATTGCCCTTATCTTTGTCGCCATATTTATTACAACGTTTCGGCCGTTGTACACTCCGGCCTTCTTCAGGTGGTTGGAATGTCGAACTGAACCCTTTGTTTCGCTCACTGGGGTAGATTGTTCTAGTTCCACGTGCCATGTTTAATAGATGTCACTGTGAATTCCCCTATGAAAGTTATCCACTGCCTTAACCGGGTATTGAACTCACACACTTTGGGTACTGTCACTGGATCTAACCAACGCCTTTATGCACTGTGCCATGTGTCCTCAAGGACACATGGTACATTTGAGACAGATACTAAATCGAATATGTTGGTTCCAGATCTGAACCTAAAATTGTCCTAACGGATCAGATACACATATAATATGTTTATGTTCAAGGTAATTATCATAAGTTAACAGAGTACAACCAATTGTAGAAATTTAACGGTTTTTCTATTTGAATTTTCTGATAAATCATAATTGCTAATTGAATACGTTTCTTGCAAGTTTCATGATTATAAAAAACCCATGAATCTCTCCTACTGTGTTGCTAAACATTTGAACTTAACAACTTTAACAAAATATTGCAATAACAAACATAAGGATGAAGGTCATTGCAAAGAATTAAGGGGGTGCAAATGAAGATTAAAAATTGACAAATTTACGTTTCACTGAAGCAGACGTTAAACACATGAAAGCGTTATCGCCTCCTCTATCTACTTTTTATTTCTCTTTTTCTTTCAATTTTTTCTTTCGTTTTTTTCTTTCTTTCTTTTCTTTTCTTTTCTTTACTTCTTTACTTTTCTTTCTTAAACTGAATCCAAACAGCGTCTCTTATATTTTATCTTCATTCTCTCCTCGCAACCACAAAGAGCACGGTCCGTTAATTAGATTAGTAATAGCCAGGTTTGTTTTTACACGTTTATGTCTGGGAATACAGATTCAGCGTTAATTAATGGTCGTAACCCAGACTGAAGTTAACTGGAAGTAAAGAAAAGGGTTAGGAATTGAGCTGTTGCTCTTCCTAGAATTTGTAAACGGAAGTTATCACGCAGTGTAATGTATGGGTCAACTTACTAACTAACAGAACAATATTCTCGATAATATGGCGATCGGTATCCACATGTGTTAAGGGCATAGGTGTCATTCTTGTTCGCCGTCCAGAACTTTCTTGGATTTGAAAATTATGCTGTTTTAACAAACAATAGTGAAAGAGGCAACAAAAGGAATACATATAAACTGCAGAATGGGAACAATCTGACTCCATAGATTTAATAAAGGGTTCACTTGAAATCCCTGAAGGTTACACGGATAGACAGACACCGGAACAAAGTTGGAGGGCACAAGGGATAAGATTTCGCGATGATAAAGAAAATGATGTAGACATTTGTTTGACTGTTAACGTAAATAATGATAATTTTTTAAGACATTTTTTTTATGTTTATACGTTCTTTTTATAGCTACAAATATTTAAGTAAATACTCTGTTTATAATAAACAGTATTAACAACATTTACAGGCCTGAATGTCCGAGAAATTTTCATAGAAAATATGCGTCCTTCTATGAAAATTTCTCGGACATTCAGGCCTGTAAATTTTGTTAATACTGTTTATTATTGTTGTGGGGAAGACCCCTTTTACACACGATGGACTCGTCCAAAGTATACTTATACTGACAGACAGAATACCTGCTGGTTGAGATACGTTGAGTCAGGGTGAGAGATACGGTGACAGTACACAGGGTGTTCACAGAGAGTCCAGCGAGAGAGATAATTACGGCTTCCCTTACAGAGACTTGTACATATACTTTCTACTAACCCGCATTCCTGGACTACTAATCTTCACTTCTTACGTTTAATACACTTATTTTTCTATCTCAATTACTGGCGTTGTTTATTTATTTATGCAGGATTCCATTCCCGGAATACACAACAATTCTAAACAGAGCATTTACTTAAATATCATCATGAAAGATTTCCACAAGGGCATGTCTGAGATAGAAACAAGATATTGCTCGCTCGACCGAAACATGATGGATTTCAACAACGGATGACAAACTCAACATAAAAATACGCAAGTGTAGTATGTATATTTGGCCACTCGTATTCGAGGATACCCGTCTACTAGGGCGGCTAACCAATCCCTAATGCAGACGCTTTTTTTGAAGACAAACGTATTTCCTCCGCTCCGAGATAGATATTGAAATAACATTCTAGTGAAATTCCCGTCCAAGACACTGGATGCACCACTAGTT
>OZ038488.1:109551748-109554248 GCA_964036315.1 Acanthosepion esculentum
CGATATCGATAAACGTTACACTATCCGCACAATCGTTTTAATCTTTATTTATCTTAAGAAGAATACTGATTTAATAAACGAAGATTAGATGTGGTACAAAGCTGTAAATAAGTAATGCTCTGTGAGGATCTGATATGTCCCGGAAAGGGATATATTTGTTCGAAGTAGCTAAGTGGTTTGGGCTACTGTAACCGAGTAGTACAATCTAGCAGGTAGCCGTAATCGACTGGTACTCCTCGTAGTCGTAGGCAATATGCTTAGGTAATAGGCGTAGGACATTAGGCTTCGTCAATAGGATAGCCCTTGGCGTAGTACAATGCCGTCCTTTACTGCACCTCTACGTCAGTCTATATTATTGACTGACAAGAGCCAATCATATTACTGTGAGGGGTAACCCAGGTGTATGCATATTCATTACATCAGGATCGAACCATCTTACTCACTCGTAATTGACCTAGAGAGACAAAATTGCTAACCGTTGCATGATGACGCTCCCAAGGATAACACATTGAAATTATACTTTTTTTCTTTCCGATTCAAGTTAAGGTTCCTCTGGCAACGATCAATGTAAACTGGACTTGCTATGTAGTCCTACATAAGGCTTCTGAATCTTCAGATCAATATTTCCCTGTATATTTGATTCAGAACTTTTCAAACTTCTGAGGAATTGGATTCTTTTTTTTAAACATCTGTTTTCAATACATGCCAAAAATATTGCATTGGATTCAGGTCAGGAATTTATGAAAAGCATTCGACGGCCAGAAACTTATTCTTCTTGAGCCAAAGTACCTTTCTGGTCGGTTATCTTGTTGGAAACGGAATTGCCTACAAGTCGAAACCGGATATATATATATACAAGTTTTTTTTTTTCAAAAGAATGGACCGACGTTTTGATCAATCTGTCTGGTAAGTTTCCCAATCCCTGCCGTGTAACCGCATAGATTGTCAACCACCATGCTTCACTGCTATTTTTTTTACATTCTGTGCTGCTTTTTGATTTCTTAAGATGTAACGTTGTCGGTTTATCTGTTCAACTGGTTTTATTGTTAGTACAATATGGTCCGAAAGTTTTGTCATTCCTTACCAAAAGGTAATGAGACAAATAGAAGAACGTAGAATGTAGTAATACAAAGCGCATATACTGAATTCAATTATTTCACCTTCATTGGCCCCTTTTATTTCTGTCCCTATTTTTCTTTAAGTTTAATTCCCCATCCCCTCCCTCGTTAGTTGGATAGTGATGTCCGTTCGCAGGTGGATGCGGGGCGCCTTTCGTTTCGCGTGTGTGTTTTCGTATTTGCTGTTGTGTTTGAATGAGTGCCTGTCAGTGTGTGTGCTTGCGATGAATGAATCTTTTATACTCTTATAGTCCCGCATTGATTTCGGCCAGTGAACTGATATTTCTGCCACATTTAGTGATTGTGTTTTTTTTTATTACTAATATTATTTTATTTAGTTTCTTGTATATAGTGTTATATTCATATTGTAAATACACACTGGGGCTAGATTTTAGAATTGTTATTTTATTCCCCTCCCCCCACAGACAACAAATTGTAATATTGGGACTAGTTAGTACTTTCATAGAGACATAGAGGTATTGTGGTGGATGTAGTAAGAATGGTACGTATAAATGTGTTGTTTTCGTGTAAGGAATATTGTTCGTACGATTGGGTCAGTGTTTGTGGCTAGCTAAGTTATAGTTAAGACGAAGACCGTCCTTTCCCCAATCCCCCCTTCGGCCTTGTCCCATATTTCTGTGTATTACATAGAATAAATATCACTTTCATTGGCGCTGTCACGCATCGAGAAGGTCTTATATTATAGGGGTGACAAGACTTCGGACCTCCCTGTATAATCAAATACTCACTCTAGAATTCATATGAATGTTAAGTTTCATGTGTATTTTACTCAGAAGTTATGTTTTCCGTGCAAGCGCTTCGGGAATTACTTGTTTCCATAGACTAAAACTTTTTGAGACGTGTTGATTTGTCCCAATCTTCTTTACACGTTACGAATATCTTTTATGGTTGATTTAAGGTTGACTAAAAATGTTCTCCTGGTCATTATTATAACCTTTCGTGTTGGACTGTTTTTCGAACGGACATATCTTGCAAGCGTTGATACAGTTCTTGTTTCTATTTATGAGAAATGGATAAATCAGTGAAACAGAGTATGTCTAAACGACTGGAAATTATCTTACCAAATTAACTGGAATTATAAACCTCAGAAAATTTCTTTTTCTCGCTCTCGTGTGCTATTTTGATTGTGTTTAATTTAAAACAAGAATCAGGTAATTCTCTTTGTTCCACAGATAGTTATGTAGGTAGTTTATCGCCTTCGTTACACCCTGCAATGATCTCACTCCCAAAAGAACCATTACGATTTGACTGCGAGGAAATAAGAAAAAAAAAGATACACTGGAAACACTGTTTGATTTTAGTGACAAAAAAAGATGTATACATAACTATAAGAAAGAACGAAGGAAAGAAAGGAAAAATAG
>OZ038488.1:109559248-109564248 GCA_964036315.1 Acanthosepion esculentum
TGGGTAAATATGTAGACATTTGGAGTCAGCCCAGTGTTCATTAACTCAGTCCGATTTTGGTTTGCCACGCTCTCATCGTATTTTTGTTGCTAACCGATTGGGCCATATATTTTTATGTTGGAAGAACTTTTATAATTTACGTTGAGTTTATCTCTTATATTTTACTTTTCTTTTACTATTTTTTTTGTGGAATTTAAAAAAGATTCTTTTTCACTCTTCCCTGTCTTTATTTTTGTTGCTAATCTAACATCTAGTCTATTGATGTATTTTTTCCGTGTAATTTTTTTTTTAATTTTCCGTTTTTTTTATTTTTCAGATCGCCGTCAGTAAATTTAATTTTTATTTCATTTTTTCGTATATCACCTCTTTTTACTTAATCAGTTTGATTTTCATTTTCTTCGTGTTATTTCTTTTTTGTGCCCTAAAGATTATTTTTTACTCGTTTCCGCCCAGCTGCAAGTCAAGTTTAATTTTATCTGTTTTTATTTTCTTTTTGTTTTAGTCGGCCATTTTGTTTAATTTGTATTTTTTTTCTTTTGCACGTGTCTTTACTTTTATAATTTTCCTTTTGTAGTATTTATTTCATTAGTTGTTTATTTTTCTGGTTTAATTTTTCGTTTTTTTAAAGTGGAAACCTTTTTTAGCAATGTACTTTTCGGTAAATTTATTCTTTTCATTTTTCACGTCAAACATTTTGTTTTATCGCCTGTCTTTTTTCATTGTAAAATTTCCTTTCCATTTCGAGAAGGACTTTGTTTCAATTTGTGCAACTTTTTTTGCATTAAATCCCTTTTGTTAAACCAACTCGGATCGTTTTTTTTGTTTCATTTCCTTTGTAAATTTGTTTTGTTCTGTATCTGTTTAAGATTTTCTGTTATTTATTCATTTTAAAACAATTCTCTGTTTTTCGTTTAAAAAAAAGTAATTTAAGGTAAGCAAAAATCTCCGATAAACATCGGTCAATTAGAAAAAAAAACCTGTTCAGGGCGGAAAAGAAAGACGCTCCCGATAAAACAACACTCGGTCAACAGTGACTACTGAGAACGTAGCCACTTCTAAAATGTATCTGAAGACCAAGAATAGACAAAATAAAAAAAACTGTCTCCAGAAACAACGTCAAAGGCAAAGACGAAAATGTAGTGGCCAGGGACACCCCCTCTTGCTGGAATTCCCCACCGAATTGAATAATCAATATGAGGGAATTTCTGGAAAAAAATTACAAAGATCTTATCAAAGACGATGGTCTCTTGGTAGACCTTCAGGAATTACAGAAGGTTGAAAAAAGAATTTTCAGACTTTATGGTCGACAAGCATTTGCGCATAATTTGTTGCTCTACAAAAGGTACCGTGATAAAATCATTGACGTCCCCGGGTGGTTAACCCCTAAGAGATATAAGAGGCAAGGAATATTTCGTGTGGGATGTACACCTTCCAACCGGGACCTTATCACAAAAGACCACGTCATAACTGGCTCCTTTTATTTTTATTTGGACTTTCTTTAATTCAATTCTCCATCTGCCTCGTTAGGTGAGCAGAAATGTTAGTTTTCTGCTGGATGTTGGACACTTTTGGTTTTTCGAGTGTGTTCTTTCGTATTTGTATCGTGTCTGAATGAGTGTGGTGCTGCATATGTGGTTTAGCGAATGATTGTTTTTTTAATTCATCCAAGTCCCACATTAATTTCGTCCAGTTAACTTAAATATATTAACGATTGTGCTTTTTTTATTACTAAAATCATTCTGTTTAGTTTCTTGTATATATGCGTATTGTAAATATTCATGAGGGATTTTCATTTTTAAATGCTGTTATCCCCCAAGGCAAATTGTACATACCGGAATAAGTTAGGACTTCATAGAGACTTTTTGGGTATTATGGTAGTTGTAATAAGAATGGTAAGTAAGAATGTGGTATTTTGGTGAAAGGAATATTGTATAGTTCGTTTGGTTCAGTGATTGTGACTAGCTAAGTTTAAGATAAGAGAGATGTGACCAGCCTTCATCATCACTACTTTAGGCCTTGTGCTACCGTTTTTGTACTTTTTTGAAAAAAGTAAATATTAACTGTTTCGAGTCAGTCTTCAGATTAACTACGACAGGCTTCGCGGCAAGTAACCGAAGCATTACGTATAGAGAATCCTTATACAAAGTATGTTTTATAATTAAGAGGGTGTTATAACAAGAGACATAGAATAGTGGCGTCAAAATAATTATTAAATTTATTTAGTTGTAGTTATGCGATTTATGTTGTTAATATATATATATATATATATATATATATATATATATATATATATATATATATATATATATATATATATATATATAGGTGGCCTGAAGATTGCATCTAGCATGAAACAGACTGTCGCCTCTAAGTGTTGACTTCTATGTTCACTTTTATATTTACACACGCTCTATCTCTGATATTGAGCCCTTTATCCGATAGATATCGCACATTTTAAGACTATATTTCTTCACATATTGTTGTGAGACCAACACTTCCCTACATCATGGACTCTCCCAGTACTATATTATTATGTGAATCATGGGAGTAGTAGCACCAGTAATGCGCAGCCGCGTACGATACCAATATCGGACTCCACTGGATAGTAAGCTCTGCTTACTCTTACACTATTCTTTGTAACTTTCTGTTTAATATATCTTTCTTACCTCTAACCCGTGTTCCGTGTTTTCCTTTCGTGGCCCCTACTTCGGGTCCACATCAGTGGCTCTAGGATGATATATATATATATATATATATATATATATTTCTATTTTATACATTTTTTTTATAGATACAAATATTTAAGTAAATGCTCTGTTTATAATTAACAGTATTAACAACATTTACCGGCCTGAATGTCTGAGAAATTTTCAGAGAAAATATGCGTCCTCCGACAGGAATCGAACCTGTATCCTATACGGAACCGTCATATAGCCTGACGTGCTTTTACCGATTGGTAAGGAGCGTTCGGTTATCAAGGTCAATTTTACTGTCTTTAAACTACAATTTTCCATGATTTTCTCACATATATTCATGTCTGCTCGATGCGTATCCAAACGTAATCAGATGACATCACACATTATGAAATGGCCAAAATCCAACAATTATTTTAAAAAATGTTATGTTTATACCTTCTTTTTATAGATACAAATATTTAAGTAAATGCTCTTTTTATAATATAGAGAATAGCGGCCTGTATAGTAATAGAGGATAGACTAGGGATAACGATCCGAATAGTAATAGAGGATAGAATAGAAATAAAGATTATTTTGACGTCACGCGGTTTCCTACTTATGCGTTTCCCCATGACCAAGTGATACACTTAATTCAATAATGGGATTGCCTGTGTTTGCTCACTAGCGATCTATGTTCAGCGACACTTTATTCCTATATATATATATATATATATATATATATATATATATATATATATATATATATAGACAGAGTGTTTCGCTGTATCACAGCTCTTCAGTATGGCTAGATGTCCGGTTGCCTCTAGCTAGGATGGAAACCCGACTGAATTGCCGTCAGTCGGAGATCCTACCGCTAAGCCGTTGCAGGGGCGAAGGTGAACTTTAGCGTATTTATTTTTTTTAGATAAAGACACACTAACTGAGAGGACTCGATTCTCTTGCTGAAGAGTATTGCTATAATAGCCGTAATAGTCACTGCTTACAAACCCACACTTCCTCTCCAAGAGAGTTTAACCGAAAAAGAAATTTTTTCAGGAGCCTATACACTTCTTGGGTATTTTATTATATATGCTCTTCTAGTACTGGCTTGAAACCCCTTTAAAATCACCTCATGGACTCGGCGATGATCTGGAGGCCCTCTTTCAAAATTTAGATCCATGCTGTTATCATGGCATCACACAATTCTTCTAAAGTGGTTGGCTGCACATCCAGGAATCAAATATCCTTTCCGACACATCCCAACGGTGCTCTATAGGAATACAATCTCATGAGTGTAGACGTCACTTTAACACAGAAAAATCAATGTGGTGCTTCATGAACTAACCTGCCACTATTTTTTTTATTTGTAACACCGTGCGTTGTCCTGGTGGAAATGCCCCTCTTCTCATAGGATGAGTGTACCGTAGTCACATAGTGAAGCATATCGTCAGCTGTTTGCTAAGAAAATAATCCCCATACTATTACACCACCTCTACCAGTCTGAACCGTCGATAAAAGGCAGAATGGACCCATTCTGGTCATAATATCCGAATCTCGACATCTGAAATAAAGACCCATCAGACTAGACAACGTTTTTCCTGATGTTCTATTGTCTAACTTTTAGGAGATCTTCAGTAAACCTTCGTTTTAAAAAGGGGTTATTTGAAATACTGTTGCTTTTTTATCACCCTCCACTCATTTTCCTTCAATTTTATTCATCAACAATGAAATTCCCCCTACAAAATTGGCGGTCACTGGATTTTTATTTTTATTTTTTATCATTATCTGTAAACCCTAGTGATGTTTGTGTGTGAAAATCCTAGTAGGTCATCAGTTTTCCAAATATTCAGACTAACCCGTTGAACTCCAAGAACCTTGCTACTTTCAAAACCATATTGAAAAATTAAAAATAAAACATTTATTTCCCATACTGATACATGAAATAAAATTAAGTAGCCAACATGACTATGTTTAAATGTCTGTATCAATTAAAGTGTTGCTATTCCATTGGCCGATTAAAATTTGCATAAAAAGAGCATTTGTTTACGTGTACTTAATAAAGTGGCCAGTGCATGAACATATAGACTCGGGTGTGATTCACTGTGCATTTGGCGAATGTAGCGATACAGTTTATAATAAGCTGCTCCTGAAAGGGAGCCAGGTGATTGTTCAACACATTAAATATAAATTTTAGCATCATCAGGAGAACATTAGTTATGCCGTGTCATAATCAATTTAAGACCAAGACTACTCTCACTTGGCATGGCGAGGTGCATAATATCAATTATGGAACCAAATATCCAAAATAAATTTGTTTTGTCAGCA
>OZ038488.1:109574248-109589248 GCA_964036315.1 Acanthosepion esculentum
TAAGCCGAAGGCTTAGATTGGATTCAAACATGTGTCAATATGGTGTTTTCCTTTCGTCTTTCAACGATAATGGGATTAAGCTTATCAGACAATACGAAAGGAACTTACTTAAAAAAAATAAACAAAACTTGTCTATATTATTTAATGAAACATGCATTAATGAAAAATTGCTACCGAAATATACACAATTTAAATATATATATATATATATATATATATATATATATATATATATATATATATACAAAAAAATTGTCCACATCGTGTAACAGCATAATTGTCAATCCCACAAAATGTTTAATATAAAAAAGACACTAAGCTAATTGTTTCATTTTTCCGGGTTTTCAGATAAGTCATTTAGCCATCTAGAACACCATTTGTTTTAAGAATCACCGAAAAATCCTTTACGTTATGCTAAAAAGAGAACGGTAAAATCATTTTCTGTCAGCCCCACTGTCTTCCCAAATGAGCAATGGTGAGAGGAAAAATCATTCAAGCCTCACTAATGGTACCAACATTCAAACTCTGGCATCCAACTTCAAAGTCCATTCAGGAACAATTAAGAGAATAGTGAATGAATTTAAAAGAAGAGGGAACAATAGAGAGGAAAACTGGATCAGAAGGTCACAACAGGAAGGGGGATCATCATTTCCACTTAAAACTAAAGAAATCAATTAGAAAAGACCCAACTCCATCCATAAGACGTTTGATAGTCCAAAAGCAGTAAAAAAAGACGTGAAAATATAAGCGTATGTGAAACCTGTGAGACACCTTGTTACTCCAGAACAGAAGGTTAGAAGTTTAGAGAGGACAAAGATAATCTTGAATAACTTTGAAAATGATCCTGGACTACTATATATATATATATATATATATATATATATATATATATATATATATATATATTGAAATTTATTTCAATCCTTCATGTGCTTCCGATCCTTAGCTATGATTAATTAATGATGAACATGTCCTTTTCGGTTATGATCGATTTCATAACGATTCTTCTTTTAAGCTTGGAGAGTAATTATGCGTTCTTATTGCTCAAAGTAGTGTCCAGTAGTGTTATAAAGAATTCCAGTAAGATATATATTACTACAACATAAAACACCTATCACTGCCTATAGTAATCATGTTCACAAAAGCATGTATGTACACAAAACTGAGTGTCATCTACGAATGTATTCAAATGTGGAAGCAGAATAACGTATTTTTATTACTTTAAAGCTACCAAGAAAATTAAATTTCGGCATTAAATGACCCAGCAGTTGATATGCCGTTAAATAAACAAAACAAAGCAAACTTGTTTCAGCCTTTCCATATAATGAACTATTGTGGTATCTCATGCAGAGTAAGAAAAATATACAACCTGATGCCGCTGAGGGGAATAATACCTGAAATTGAGCGCTGGTCACTTTTGGCTTAGCAAAGAAGAACTTGCTTGAGACGTTCTATTCTGGATACCATCTCGTGGAAAAAGAACACAAAACAGACATTGACCATCTGATAATCTTAGTAAGATCACCCAACAAAGAAAGAGTTCCATGCCAACATACCTCCGACCAACAATTATTACGCCCACAAAGACAAAGACTTGCTGGCCACCGTTGGCGTAACAAAGAAGAACAAGCTGGAGACGTTCTACTGTGCATACCATCTCGTGGAAAAGAACACAAGACCGACCAATGTAGATGTACATTGAGTGTCTGAATGAAGACACGGGATGAAGGCTGGACGAGCTTCCAAATGCAATGAATGACAGGAATGGATGGAACAGTGTGTCATGGAATGCCGAGGTTATTTGACCTGATGATGATGAGTCCGTGATGCTCTTTATAATAATAAAAAAAACTCTCAGGAGTGATTGCCCTAGATATCTCGAATAACTGTGATAAGGTGTGACACCGGGGATTGCTACGCAAACTGAGCTGCTATAGAATACTGGGATAGTCCTATCAGTTATCAACCGTTTCCTCTCTGGTAGACCGATGAAAGGCTTTCTCCTCGGTTCTACCCTTTTCCTGATTTATATCAACGATCTGCCTAAGAATGAACTTTCTCAGATCCTTAGTAAATGTATATGTGGATGATAACACAATGTATGGATGCAGCTCAATAAAGGAAACAAGGTTAGATGGTGTTTATTAACGAATTCTCCGAGCAGTACGAAACAATTGCTGGAAAGATCACCCAACAAAGAAAGAGCTGTATGACGACATACCTCCCATCAGAAAATTATTACGCCCACAAAGTCTAAGATTTGCTGGTCACCGTCAGCGTAGTAAAGAAGAACTATCTTGAGACGTTCTACTCTGGATACTATCCCGTGGAAAAAGAACATAAGGTCGACCAAAGTAGATATACATTGAGCATCTGAATGAAGGCGCGTGATGCAGACTGGACGAGCTTCCAAATATATCGAACGACAGGAATGGATGGAACAGCGTGTCATTGAATACCGAGCTTGCTTGATCTGATGATGATGATGATCATGATCATGATGATGATCATGATGATGATCAATCAGTGATGATCCTTATAATAAAAAATCTCTCAGGAGTGATTGCCCTAGATGTCTCGAAGAACTTTGAAAACGCGTGACACCAGGGATTGTTACAGAAACTGACTTGCTATAGAATACTGGGATAATCCTCTCAGTTATCAACCCTTTTTTCTCTCCGGTAGACCGACGAAGGCTCTCTCCTAGGTCAGACCCTGTTGTCTTATTTATATCAACGATCTGCCTACGAAGGAACATTCTCAGATCCTTAGTAAATGTATATGTGGATGATAACATGCAGCTCCATAAAGGAAACAAGTTTAGATGGTGTTTATTAACAAATTTCTTCGAGCAGTACTAAACAATTCCTGGAAAGATCACCTAACAAAGAAAGAGCTTTATGACGAAATACCTCCCATCAGTAAATTATTACGCCCACAAATACTAAGATTTTCTGGTCACCGTCGGCGTAGCAAAGAAGAACGATCTGGAGACGTTCTACTCTGGATACTATCCCGTGGAAAAAGAACACAAGGTCGACCAAAGTAGATGTATCAGGTCGCTCCATAGGTTCTGTCCGAATTTTGAATTTTGAAACAAGTGACCAAATGTTACATTTAATTACAGATTCAATCAACAATGTATTTTCCCTGATTATCTATGACTTCCTTCCATCTATTAACAAGCTTACTAATTCCATTAGTGTAAAATTCTTTTGGATTTGATTAGAAGAACTCACAAATGTCAGTTTTAACCTCTTCCTGTGTTAATTAAAGCTGTTTCTTCCAAATGATTCTGTAAGCTACGAAACAAATGGTAGTCTGAAGGAGCAAGGTCGAGAGACTAAGGTGGATGAGGAATTTTCTCCCAAACAAGTTCTTCAATCTTTTGTGACGTGATTCTTGCTGTGTGTGGTCGCGCATTGTCCTGGTGAAACATCACCAGTTTTCGATTCACTAGAGCAGATCTTTTTTCCTCAAAGCTTAGTTCAAACGCTCTAATTGCTGACAGTATATTTGAGCATTAATTGTTTCATTAGGTGGTAAGATTTCAAAGTGTATTATTTCTTGGCAATCCCACCAGATTGAAAGAAGAACCTTTTGCCCATGAAGTTCCCTTCTCGGCTGTGGTCCTTCGCCTTTACCAAGCCACTGTCTACGACGCTTAACATTTCGATAAAAGATCCATTTTTCGTCACCAGTCTCAAGTCTATCCAAAAAAGGTGAAACAAGTTAGCGAGAATGGAGAGAAGAGCAGATGTCATGTTATCACAAATGTGGCATTCAACGGAATGACCAAAAAATTAAAAATGTACGTTCTTAAAAATACGGAAAATTTATTTGGAACTGACTGGATGCAGAAATTTCACCTCTGGGATTTACCAATAAATACGTTCTGCCAAAAAGTGAAAAGTTTATCGACCGAGGCAGATAAATTAAAGAAGAAATTAAAAGAAAGTTTCCCCGAAGTATTTTCAGCCGGCCTCGGAAGGTGTAAAAAATGGCGATAAAAATAAAAACAGAAAGAAAATGTACAACTCATTTTTAAGAAAAAAAGGGAATGTACCTTTTGCATCATTAGAAAAAATAGACCAAGAGTTGGATAGACTCGTGAAAACCGGTATATTGACAAAAGGTGGAATATAATCAATGGGCCGCACCTACGGTTTACGTGAAAAAGAAATCGGGTGAGATACAAGTATGCGTTGATTTCTCGACGGGATTGAATGCAGTGATTAAGGATTATCACTATCCTCTCCCTAGTCCAGAGGAAATTTTCACAAAATTGAACGAGGAAAATTTTTCTCAAAAATAGACTTGAGCGAAGCATACCTACAAGTACCAGTAGATGAGGAAAGCTCGAAGTTGTTGTGCATAAACACACATAAAGGATTATATAAGTTCCAAAGATTACCATTCGGGATTAAGGTCGCGCCGGCAATATTTCAGCAAATAATGGATACTATGCTAGACGGACTGGATTTCACGATTACATACCTTGATGACATCCTGATAAATAGCAAAAATGTTGAACAACACTGGGAACACGTTGAAGAGGTTTTCATGAGAATACAAAACTATGGGTTTAAGGTAAATAAAATAAATGTGACTACTTTATGAAGGAAATAAAATATCTGCGCCATATTATTGACGAAGAAGCAAAACGACCAGACCTAGAAAGGGCAACGGCAATAAAAAAAATGCCGGCTCCAAAAAATTTAGCAGAATTACAAAGCTTCTTGAGCTTAGTAAATTATTACCAATAATTTATTGCTAGCATGCACAAATTATGCGCACCCGTAAACGAACTGTTGAAGAAGGAAAAAAGTTTGGGAGTGGACAGATGAATGTCAGAAAATGTTTGACAAAATCATTAAAACTCTAACAGCAGATTTATTTTTACCGCATTATGATCCAAAATTGGAAATAATTTCGCGAGTGACGCGAGTGCCTATGGTGTTGGGGCATGTATACTTCATAAAATGTCGGATGGGACACTAAAACCCATCGTGCATGCTTCAAGAACATTTATTCCAGCCGAACAAAATTACTCACAAATCGAAAAAGAAGAGCTGGGGATTATTTTTGCGGTTACGAGATATACTTACGGTAGATTTTTCATCTGACAGACGGACCACAAGCCGTTATTGACAATATTTGGATGAAAGAAAGGTCTACATGTCTACACTGCTACTGATTGCTAAGATGGGGTACAATTTTATTGAACTACAACTTTAAATTGGAGTATCTTCCATCAAGCAAAATCGGGCATGCAGATGGTCTTTCGAGACTAATACGAAAGAAAACGGAGCCATTAGAAGATTCCGTAATTGCAGCTGTACGACATGAGGAAGATATTAGAGCATCATTATGTAGTACAATTCGAAACCTCCCCATCACATTACAGGAAATAAGAAATGAAGCAGTGAATGACGAATTTATTAATGAAACGAAAACAAAAATTGCAGGAAAAAATAAGAATATATCAGACAGTTTTTCGTTGTGTGATAATGTTCTATTACATAAAAAAAGGATAGTAATCCTGAAAACGCTACAAAGGCGAATCCTCAAGGATTTTCACATGGGCCACCCAAGAAAGAATAGAATGAAATCCTTAATGCGAAGTTACGTATATTGGCCAAACATGGATCAAGAGATTACACATATGGTGGAGAAATGCAAGGGTTGTTCCTTAGCAGCCAAAGCACCGCCGATCATCCATAAGCCATGGCCGGAGACAGATCGACCGTGGTCGAGAATACATGTAGATTTCGCAGGTTCATTAGATGGTTTCTACTATTTCATTATAGTAGACAGTTACACCAAATGGCCAGAAGTATTTCGTTGTAGAAAACCTACTTCTGAGACTACCATAAATTGACTTCACGAGCTGTTTGCTCGTTTCGGAGTGGTTGATTGTCTAGTCACCGATATTGGGACACAATTCACATCTACGGATTTTCAAGAATATTGTGAAACTTTTCAAGTTAAACACATTAAATTCCCGCCATATCACCCAAGATCAAACGGGCAAGCGGAGTTATTTGTAGATACACTAAAAAGAGCACCAAGGAAAGCTTATGACGTGCCAACAGAAAAGGCTTTACAGCAATTCTTACAAGTATATCGAATTACACCGATCATCGGCATTATCGCCCACGGAAGTTATGTTCGCGCGAAAAATTAGATCGGTATTCGACAAATTACTACCAAAACAAACAAAGCAATCAACAATGTCGTACGTATCAAAAAGAAAATTTAACACAGGAGAGAAAGTTTTTTTTCAAAATGTACAAAAACAATACATCCTACTGGGAGCAAGGTACAATAGAGAAACGAATCGGGAACGTGATTTACATAATTCAGGGTCCGAAGTTCTCGCATAAAAGTCACTTAAATCAAATAAGAAAGAGACTGTTAGAGGATTCTAACGGTCCACCTCAGGAAGAGGAAGAAGTGATGGATAGGATATTCGACACATTCGATATGCAAAGGCCTCAAACAATATCAGAACCGCGAAAATCGACCAGGAAAAGAAAATTTACAGACCCTTGGATAATAAATCCAAAGAGAAAAAAATATTAAAGACCCCTACGAGGTACAAGCTTTGGGAGGGGGGTGTTATGGGATCTTAGCTCTAACGACATAATGAACTCTTCCTGACACTATAAAAACTGCGCATCTCAAGAGAGACGATAGAACGGAAGTGGAACGAGTCGAGACAATAGTAGTTCACTCTAAACCAGACTGACAGTAATACTAACACCTTCAACTTATTATTATTATTATTATTATTATTATTATTATTATTCTGTTTAATATATCTTTGTTATTCCTACTCTTATGTTCATGTTGTTCTTCCTTGGTCCTAACCTTGGACCATAACAGTGGTGCGATGATATTGAACCATAACAGTTACTCAGTGTTTACTTGTGTCTCTCTTGATTTCATTACATCACGGGATTGTCAATTTTTCAAGTCCTCCTTTTTCATAATGTTTCCTAGAAATTTCAAATCTCTCTTTTCGAGTTTATGTAAAGTAGTAACATTTCATCACCGCTGAGAAGACCGCAAACCTGCTCCACTCCTGATAAGTGATCACACTCTCAAAAAGGCTCCCTGTTTCGAAGCCTACTGGATCTAAAGCTCACTCCATAGAGATGCTGCATAAAAGGGCCAGTTCTTTGTCTCGTTCCCGGAAATACCAAACCATCATGCTCTATTTTTAAAAGAGTCAAGTCAGACCTCTTGGAATATTACTGCCATATTAGGCATGGTACGGTGCAATCTTCACTCACCAGCCTCCTCAGAGTTCAGAAACACTTACAAGGCTTTGCGGGTGATACATTGCTTCTCACCCTGCGACCACTATCCCGTAGACGAAACGTTGCTAGCTTCTCACTACGCTATGGGTATTACTGTTATGGTGAAACACACCTATTCTATAGTTATTAGACTCTCCCACCTAATATAAGTAGGAGTAGTAAGAGGAACGAGGGTCAGTCGATGTCGGACGACAGTTAGTCGTATACGAAAGTAGTCAGCGACCACAACATGATTACTCTGCGTTTGGTACGTCGAACTTATTTAGGACCGATTTTAGTACAAATACAAGCCTCCACAGCGAAATAACTCT
Source organism: Acanthosepion esculentum (assembly GCA_964036315.1). Classification (NCBI taxonomy): domain Eukaryota; kingdom Metazoa; phylum Mollusca; class Cephalopoda; order Sepiida; family Sepiidae; genus Acanthosepion; species Acanthosepion esculentum. The sequence continues at coordinate 109,581,885 of OZ038488.1, forward strand.
ACAACAATTTTGGCGACGAGGATTCGCACTCATACGGAGGAAGAAAAAATTCGCTCGCCACAATAACTTCGGCGACAAAGTCTCGGATTCACACTTAAAAAAAAAACTTGGCAAAGTTTGTCGCAAGACAAGACGTCAACTTAGTGACGAAAAAATCTGTCGAGAAAAGAAATATTTTTCTCGATAATACAGTTTGCTCAAATAGGTCACGAACTGCAAATTCGTAGGACCCCCCTTTACAGTATTTAGACATTGTGTAAACTTTTTACGAAGATGGAGGAATGCAAAAGTTTATTCCAGGAATTCTTTAAGTTCCAGTCGGAACAACAGACGAAAATATTAGAGCAACAAACAACATTCCTGATGCAGCTACAGGAGGAAACTTTCAATAGACAAATGCAATTCCAACAAAAAATGGAACAGATGCATAGGGAGTTTCAAAACAAATTTCTGGAAATAACTGAGAAAGGGAAAGAGAAAAATCTACAAAATGATTCTTTCCCAGTGAATACAATATGGAATTCAATTGAAATATTCACGTACACTCCAGATGAAGAGATAACTTTTGCGGAGTATTATAAAAGATATACTGACGTGTATAATGAGGACTGTACTCGTGGTCTGAAGGAAAGAAGGTTAGGCTTCTTTTAAGCAAATTAGGAGCTGCTGAGCATAACAAATTGGTAAACTACATTTTACCGAAAAAAAAACTAGCGAGTTGACATTTACCGAGGCGGTAAATATATTAAGTGAATAATTTAGTAAAAAGACATCTCTGTTCCACAAGAGGTGGAAATGTTTGAATCTGATGAAAGATGATGAACAAGACTATATAACGTACGCAGCCAATGTGAATAAGCATTGTGAAGAATTCAAGCTGGAAGAGTTAAGCGCAGACAATTTTAAGTGCTTGGTGTTTGTTCAGGGGCTGGTATCGGAAAGAGTTGAGAAAATTAGTACTGGCAAAATTGGAAAGCGATCCAAGTATTATGGTACAGAAATTGGCAGAAGACTGCACAAGATATGTTAGCGTAAAAAAGACGCAAAAAAGATAGAACAGTCTGGCGTTTCGCATGTAAGGAAAATACGCTACAAAGAAGAAAGTCAGTCTACGAAAAAGAATTCTAAAATTGCGGATTATCAAGCAAAAAGTGAAATACCAGAGAAAAATAAACAAAAACTCCCGAAGCCATGTTTTGCTTGTGGTGAACTACACTGGTACAGATATTGCGATTTTAGGAATAAAAAATGTTTTAACTGTAAAAGAGTGGGACATAAAAGCACGCATTACAGGTAAAAAAATAAAGACAATAAAATAAGAAAATTAAATTTCAACGAAGTAAAAGATGGAATAACCAGAAAATTTGTTACCGTCGAAATAAGTAATAAAAATATAAAAATGCAACTTGACACTGTTTCGGATCTATCTATCATAAATGTGCATACGTGGAGGAAGTTGAGGAAACCAACTTTAATGAAGACAAAGAAAATCGCGAGGTCAGTGACGGGAGAAAAAATACAATTTATTGGAGAATTTGTTACAAACGTCACGTTAAATAAAAAAAAGCGCCAAGAAAATATCACGAACTTACTGGGTACGAATTGGATAACAGAATTCCAATTATGGGATCTACCGATGAATTCTTTTTGTTACAAGGTAGAAAGTTTAAACACCGAAGCCCAAAAATTAATACGGAAACTTAAGGAAACATTTCCTACTGTTTTTTCTCCAGGGTTGGGAACGTGAACCAAAATGGAGGCAAAATTCCAGCTAAAAGAAAACGCTCAGGCGGTATTCAAAAAGAAAAGGAATGTGCCGTTTGCCTCAATTGAACAGATAGATAAAGAATTAGACAGATTAGAGAAAACCGGTGTACTTAAAAAAGTTGAGTATAGTGAATGGGCAACACCGACGGTATATGTGAAAAAAAAGTCTAAAGAAATTCGTGTTTGTGCTGATTTCTCGACGGGTTTAAAACGCGGCACTCAAAGACTATAATTATCCTCTACCAACAGCGGAAGAAATATTCGCAAAACTTAATGGAGGCACAATACTTTCGAAGATAGACCTCAGCGACGCATATCTGCAAATACAGGTAGAAAAAGAAACGTCAAAACTTTTGTGTATAAACACACATCTGGGTCTGTATAAATTTAACAGACTACCTTTTGGGATTAAGGTCGCGCCCGCCATTTTCCAACGAGTAATGGATTCTATGTTGGGTGGTCTAGATTTTGCCGTAGCGTATTTGGACGGCATCCGCATGAGAAGTACAAGTATAGCCAATTACTACCAAAAAAGACAAAGCCAGGTAGAGAAAAATTTATTCAAGTAAAAAAATACAATCCTGGTGAAAAAGTATACTTTAAGGTCTATAAACAGAATAAATCATTCTGGGAGATTGGAAAAATAGAAAAGCGGATTGGCAACATGATGAATTTTTCTCCATTCACGTGCAGACGGCACAGTAACCAGATCAGACGACGCTCTTCAGACGTGGCTGACAGCGATCCCACGGAAGAAACGCCTATGGAGGTGATTTTCAATACGTTTGATCTAACAACGCCAGCAAGGATTTTACCCGAGGTACGCCGATCCAGGAAAAAAAGAAAGGCAACTGATCATTTAAAAGTGGATCCAAAACGTAGGAGAAACGCTACGATGTTGCTAAAAAAATGAAGCTTTTTTGTTTGTTTTTTCTTCATATTTCCTATAAAAAAATAAAAAATAAAGAAAACTGTTTTACTCCTACGGAGTAAAGTTTTAGGAGGGGTGAGTGTTATGGTGAAACACACCTATTCTATAGTTATTAGACTCTCCCACCTAATATAAGTAGGAGTAGTAAGAGGAACGAGAGTCAGTCGATGTCGGACGACAGTAGTCAACAGTTAGTAGAATACGAAAGTAGTCAGCTACCACAACAAGATTTACTCTGCGTAATACCTATTATATCTAGTTCCTAACGTTTGGTACGTCGAACTTATTTAGGACCGATTTTAGTACAAATACAAGTCTCCACTGCGAAATAACTCCACAACAATTACTATGGCAGATGTTCGAACGATTTACATTCATTAGTCCCCCCAGCTGAGACATTCCAAGCTAGGACCCATCATACTATATTCACGTATAAAGTGTTCGTCTTATCCTTTTTCTTAAAACTTCCCTGTTGATCACATGTTCCGCCTAAGTTATTCGCAGCCTTCTTCTGCAGAACCACAAGTCTGCGGTCTCAAGTCTTCTGTTCATCTGTGAGGATATTGCTTAGCATTCGTTGCAATATAGGAAACCTTATATTATGTACAGCACTCTATTCTTTGTTTTTAATTATAGTTTTTCTGTTTCTTAATACTTTGCTGAGATTTTGGAAAACATATTTTGCTATTCCAATGCGCCTTCGGATTTCGCTGTCACAATTTCTGTCATATGTTAAAACATTTCCTAAACAGTAAAAACCTTCTTGCTTTACTTTCACATTTCTGATTAGTAGCTCACCTCTTGGGATGGCAATCATAATTCTCTCTTTCTACAATTGATGATTAGTCCTTTCTTCACGTTTTCCTTTACTATTGTGTATAGGTTTTTTCTGTATTTTCTGTTTTTTTTTTCTGTATTTACAACCAACACTGTGTCATCTTCATATTTTTATTGTGCCTATCAAAATAAATTCTAGTAAGAATTCTAGACCTATTAGGATTGCTTCGGTATAAAATGTTAATAAATCCGGTGAGATGACGCATCCTTGCCATACGTATCTCCGTATTTTCGTCTACTTAAATCTATTTCCATACCTACCCTAAATAAAAAACGTCGTAATAAATGAAGAGATCTCCCAACAGTATAGAGTTATTTGATATTATGCTTAAAAGCTAACATTATGCTCTCAATGACCACGATAAATCTGTTTTCTTCTGTGTGCCATGTTTCTTTAGAACGACTTTATACTTTTTAGCTCATAGTAAATTTTATCCATGTACTATTCGCTTAAATTACCGTTCTCCGATCTATTCACATGATTTCATAACGTATGTAACCCATTGATTCTCCTGGCCTTTTTTTGTTTGTTTCGATATGTCTTGTGAGTGTTAAATTTTCCAAGCCTCATTTCCTCATGACATGTCCTAGAAATTCCAACTGAATCTTTCTGATTCTGGGCATATGTGTCCTTTTTGTTTCCAATTCCGTTAAAACTTCATCGGTGTCCACGTGTTCAGTCTATGGTATTCTCAGCATCCTTCTGCAGAAGCACGTTTATTCTACCTCAGGTCATCCCTTTATCTGTGAACAAATTATCCAGTATGGACGATCCTATTGATATTATCTAGCAATTATGTACTTCCCTCTTTGTTTCGAACGAAATTTATGTGTTTCTTAATACTTTGCTTAGTTTCCTGAAGTCATCTTCCTCTATTCAAATTCGCCCAAGGAAGTCGGTATCATATTTTCCCTCCTTTTTAAAAGGATTTTCCTAGATATTTAAACTTCTTTAATTGTTTCATTTTAATAACTCCATTTCGTAGTTTGGCATCTCGAGCTTTTTCTGTTGTCAACAAAAATACATTTTTTCTTCCAGCTATTGATGGTTTGTCCTTTGTTTCCTCACTTATTTGCAATGTAATATAGTTTTCCTTGTGTGTCTGCCATCAATACGGTGTCATCGGGGAAACATATATCGCGAAGATTGCTCTCGATAATAATAAATCCTGTTAAGTCCCCCTGTTTCTTTTGGATAACCACATTTGTAGAGATGTTGAGTAAAACTAAAGTAGACCACAAACCGCTGAGTAGACCGCAAACCTGCTTCACTATTGATGAGTGATCACGCTCTCTAAAAGTCTCCGTTTCGAAGCCTACTGGATCTAAAGCTCACTCCTGACCTCATATGGAACGGTTACATTCGATTCATCTATAAAGATGCTTCAAAAAGGGTCGGTTCATTGTCTCCTTCCAGGAAATACCAAACCATCATGCTCTATTTTTAAAAGAGGCATGTCAGACCTCTTGGAATAATACTGCCATATTAGGCTTGGTACAGTGCAATCTTCACTCACCGGTTTGCTCAGAGTTCAGAAACACTTGCGCGTTTCTAGCTTCTCACTAGGCTATCGGTATTACTATGGCAGATGTTCGAACGATTCACATACATTAGTCCCCCCATCTGAGACATTCCCAGCTACGACCCGTCATACTATATTCACGGTGGCAGACCATTCGATAAGGAACAAGTTCCACTCATACAGCTTCTTCCCCAGAACTGTCGATTTGTGAAACAGTCTCTCAAGAGGAGGCTTCGCTGACAACTACTATCTTAATCTGTTTGAGTCCAGGATCAACCGATATTCATCATCATCATCATCATCATCATCATCATCATCATCATCATCATCATCATCATCATCATCCTTGAACCTCCCTATGATTGGTCTGAACTTCATTGACAACCCCTTTCCACACTGTTCGGTCCTCTATTGCTGTCGGCAGTTCCCCAATGTCCAACCCTGAGTCCCGAGCTACGGTGTCTTAATTTTTGTGAGACGACACTTCCAGAAAGGGTACCATGGGAGTAAGGCTGAAACAATTTCCCTGTCCGCTCGGTGGTAGTATCCGGCAAAATTTAATCGTCTTTTGTTTGAGTTTAAGAGATATTAGTCTCAGTTGCATTAGGGGAGTAGTTTCTCCAAACACTGCAAACCCTAAAAACTCTGGTTATCTTCTTGTTGTTGTTGTTGTTGTTGTTGTTGTTGTTGTTGTTGTTGTTGTTGTTGTTGTTCTTCTTCTTCTTCTTCTTCTTCTTCTTCTTCTTCTTCTTCTTCCTTCGACATCCCTATGGCCCGTCGGAACTCCATTGACAATCCCATTCCACACTGTTTGGTCAAGCATTGTTGTCGGCAGATCCCCAATGTCCAACCCTAAGTTCCCGAGATATGATGTCTGGGAAAGTCATGAGAAGAAACTTCCCGAAGGATTCCATGAGGGTAAGGATGAAACGATTTCCCTGCCCACTGGGTGGCAGTGGCTGGCAAACTGTAACCGTTTTTTGTTTGAGCTTAAGAGAGATAAGTCTCAGGTCTCTGTAAATTCTCTTAATCGTTGCACGGGACAAATTTATTATTTATTATACACGTCATCACAATATTCACATTTTGTCTCCTTTTTCCTCTTCCCTTAAAACAATCTCACTACATTGAATTAACACTGGGGCTTGTATTGGATGAAATTACAGTAAATAAAAAAATCATCCTGTGAACAGATACTCAAATCATTCTCTAACCGTAGGCAAGCAGTTTGCTTCCAGATCTTTGTACCGTACCTTGTCGAATGAAATTTATCTTACTTAATAAAATAACACTAACTTATTTTGTTTTAGATTAGTTTTGGGCACCAATTTTATACATTCAGCTTCATCCCACGGTATCGTCGTCGTGAGGAATAAAACGTTGGCTGTATCATGAATTTCATCATACAGTAATTGTGATTTTATTACCTGAGCTGGGTAGAGTAGACATGGATTCAGTAGAAACAAAGCGAACATTAACAATAAGGCAAGATATCAATATACATCTGAAGCAGACCGAGAACAATCTAACTATGTAAATTAAATAAAGTGTTTACTTCAAAATTTCCTGAAGGTTATCCAGGTCTACAAACGATAAGGGCTGCCTGGCCAAGAATCCTTGTGACATGATGGCAACAACAAAGATGAGGTGTTCAAATGTAAATAATGATAAATCCTCGTTCAGAAATTCAGAGAAAATTATTTTGTGTTATCGCCTCAGGGAAAGCATTAATACTTTTTATATGTGCTCGGTTTTATCACCCGTCATACTGATCAAAATCATGCTACCCCTCTGATGAGAGATAGATTGCAATCAGGACAGCGATTCATCCCGGAATATAGATGGTCTCCACCATCCTCTTTACTTTTGAAATATAATGAAAGGCGTGATATTCTGATTACACACTTAAATATGGCGGCTAGCTGACATGAACGTCAGGTAACTGGTTATTCCCAGGAGAATATATATGCACCGGCAGTAACTCCCTTGGCCACTAGAATGTTAAGAAGGGGACCTGAAAACCCATTACGAGTTGTTGCCTGGCATTTACGGAGGGGACCATGGCTAAGTATCTACTCCAGCTCATTGAATTTCCATTAAGTATGAAATATTATTCCCGAAGGGCCAAGACCAATATGGCGTTCTGAGTACTTCCGCTTATGCAAACCAGTACAATGTAATTACTTATTTCGTCTATAGTTTTTCATTAAAAAATTATTTAAACAAGTATTCAAAAATAGAAATAAATTTTTCTTAACATATCCATTAGAATATCTTTAAAAAAGAAAGAAAATACGTTCTGAAGA
>OZ038488.1:109594248-109761748 GCA_964036315.1 Acanthosepion esculentum
TCAATATATATATATATATATATATATATATATATATATATATATATATATATATATATATATATATATGTATATATATATAACAATAATTACTTGTGCCCAGTCTTTTGTCTGATACTTTTCATATTAATCAAGAGAGCCCTTTCGCATAACCATCTGAGAGTGCTTCTGGCTATTTAGATTAAGTCTAAGCGGCTTTCCCTCTGTAAGTAGAAGAAACGACTGCAGGGTATAAATGTAAATGTCTATGATTTGTACTGCTTAATCTTTGTTTTTCTTTTTTGTCCTTGATTAACGCTGAAGAGCGAGGAGCAAATTGTCCTACCTCCCTCTCCACGTCCTTATTTTTCTTCTCCTTGTTCTTCCCTGCCCACTTTATTCTAATAATTTTTAAATAGTTCCAATTTCCGTAGGCGCCGTATATTTGTGGGCCAAAGTAGTCTAAGTCAACAACAGCAACACCAAGAATCAACATTGTGAAAGAAATTATAGAATGGAAAAATCAGGATTAAACAATTCTTACTCAAAATCTTATGACTAATAATGATTCAATTACTGATAGTACAAACGTTTTCATAGTAGTACAATAATTTATATTTGCAGTAAAAACTGACATTTTAAAAATATCAGGCAATAAGTTAAGAAAGACATTCTTTCTGCATTAATAAAATCCTGCTCAGTTCTGTATATGTCTATATTTCTGAGATGAGGTATTATGTACACTATTTACATTGTTCGGGCTATCATCCCCATCATTGTTGCCATATTTATCACAACATTTTTTTAAAGATTTTTAACCCCAAGCAATGCTGGAAGCCACTAACACGCAAGGGGTTACAGAAGTTTTGGAGGAAGAGCAGATAGGAGTGGTAAAGGAGAGGATGTGGAGAAAGATAGTGGATCGATCATGGCAAGGGGGTTACAGAAGATTTGGAGCGAGAGCAGATAGGAATGAAAGGTGAAAGGATGTGGAGAAGAGAAGTGGATAGATCAAGGCAACTGGAGATGTCGATTGACGTTACACTTAAATAGTTGGAGATTGTATTTGTCAGGGAAACAGGAACAAGGAAGGGAGTTCCACAGGCGAGATGTGCGAGGCATGAAGCTATTGGAGTAGAAGAGATGTCTACATCTAACAGTTTCAACGGTGAAGAGGTGGGAACGGGATGCCAGCCTCGTAGGGCGTTTAAATTCATGAGGCCTGGGAACCAGCGAAAACAGCTCATCGGAGCAATTACCGTGAAAGTATTTGTAAAAAAGACAGAGCGAGGCAACGACGCGTCTGTGAGAGAGTGACTGCAGACGAGATGACAGATCAGGGCCAATTACATTGCATATCCGTCTCTGGATCTTATCAAGAACCCTGAGGCAAACAGCAGGGCCAAGACCATGAAGAAAAGAACCACATCTTAAAACCGACTGGATTTATTGAAACAGCACTTTGTACACAAATACCGTAATAGTTGCTTTACATGTTTACTTGATGTAGCCACCTTTAGTCGTAATGATGACTTCAATGCGAGGCCTGAATCGTTGACATGTAGGCATTACATGTCTGTATTGATTTGGTACCTTACTCTTGTAATGCCGGTTTTCAGGGAAACAGTCGTATTATCTGAATTAGCTATTACACTGGCCTGCGATGTTTTCAAAGTCGAATAGCTGATTTTAAGGCGGTTTTTTACACTGAATCCAAAAGCTATACTCATTTTTTCTAATCAGATCAAAGTTTTAAGATACAAGCTCTTACTTGAAATGTATAGAACAGTATTATCACTCTATTTTCTTGTTGAATTAAACAAATAATGCTAAATTTAGGGCTAATATATTCACAGAAAGGTCATATTGTGCCATAGTAAACTGAAAAATATACAAAAGAAGCTATTTATGGATGAAACTTCTTTTCAGGGACTTCCGCCTGTGCTCAGCATCCACTGCATCCTGTTTCAAGCACCAGAAGTAAACGAGAAAGTTTACTTCCCACCGGCCTTGGTAGCGCTCTTCCATAATGCGAATATCTTGGTGAAAGCGCTCACCTTGAAAGTAGTCCAAGTATGACCGCAGAAAGTGCAGCTTGCACTCCGAACTCCGGTGATTTCCCAGGAAGTTTGTAACTACTAACTTCAGTGACTGCCAGGCGGGCGGTTTACTTTCTCTCAGTGCTTCGTCAAACATTGGTTCCATCATCAGTTCTCTTATTTCACGGTCGTCAAATATACCAGCCTTGAGTTTCTACATGCTTATCCGTGGAAAGTTTTTCTAGAGGAAAGCAAACACACTGCCTTCCTTTTTCATTGCCTTCACAAACGCCTTCATTACTCTTAACTTGATATATAAAGGCGGAGGAAGTATATTATTCGGTTCAAAGAGAGTGTGAGTCTGAACGTTATGCGAGCCAGGTTTTAACCCTTGTCTTAACGGCCAAGCTTGTCTGACATAATGTTTGTCGTCAGTCCGGATGTCCCAGAGATACAGAAAACAAGGATACTTTGTGTACCCACCTTGGAGCTCTAGGACCAGTCCAACAACCTTGAGATCTACACAATTCAACCATTTGTGATCCGGGTATTTAACAGCCTGACAACAAATGATCCATGTTGGGTGCCTTTCATTTGTACTGAATGCCCATTAGGGATAAATGAAAAACTATTCTTATTATCTGTCTATATTTCTGAGATGAGGTATTATGTACACTATTTACATTATTCGGACTATTGTCCTCATCTTTGTCGCCATATTTATCACAACGTTTCGGCCTTTCAGTATGTGTCTATATTTCTGAGATGAGGTATTATGTACATTATTTACATTATTCGGACTATTGTCCTCATCTTTGTCGCCATATTTATTACGTTTCGGCCCTTCAGTATCTGTCTATATTTCTGAGATGAGGTATTATGTACACTATTTACATTATTCGGACTATTGTCCTCATCTTTGTCGCCATATTTATCACAACGTTTCGGCCTTTCAGTATCTGTCTATATTTCTGAGATGAGGTATTATGTACATTATTTACATTATTCGGACTATTGTCCTCATCTTTGTCGCCATATCTATTACAACGTTTCGGCCCTTCAGTATCTGTCTATATTTCTGAGATGAGGTATTATGTACATTATTTACATTATTCGGACTATTATCCTCATCTTTGTTGCCATATTTGTTACAACGTTTCGGCCGTTGTACTCTCCGGCCTTCTTCAGGTGGTTGGAATGTAGAACTGAACCCTTTATTTCGCTCACTGGTGTAGACTGTTCTAATTCCACGTGCCATGTTTAATGGATCTCCACAAGGATACATGACACAGTGGATAAAGGCGTTCGTGCAGGCATGGACTGCCCGTTACTCATCACGCATGGGTTGTAACGAATGCCTTCAATGCAACACATTGTGCATTGTGCCATTGGATACCAGGAGATTTCTGGCAATTACCTCATGAACGTTCCAAATGTATATCGATAATGTTCTGCATTCGCTGTACGAATTGTGGTGTCCTGAAACTGTCGAAATCCCGTGCAATCCATTTGCACTTTTCTTCAGGTGATACATCCTCGCTGGAAGTTTGCAAATCCTGTCGAACCTTTGCACAAAAGACCTGATGACTGCCTAAAAAGCGCAATGTCAATATCTCTGTGCTTTGCATGTTTTTCATGTGTGTGTGTGTGTGTGCGTACATGTGTGTGTGCGTGCGTGTGTGTGCGCGCACGCTCGTGTGTGTATGTGTGTATGCGTGTTATATACGTTAAATGAGAATGCAAAGGAGGGGAAAATGTATGAAGCAATTTTGATAACTCAAAAACTGTCATGATTCGCCGATCAAACAGCCTGACTAGAAAAATAGATTTTATTTCGACCCAACCTGCATTCATGATACAACGAGGGATATGAAAAATCTAAAAACGAATAGATTTATAAATAAGAGCTGAACTGAAATTATTCATATCTCAGGAACAATACACAGGTAAAATCCAACCCAAAATCAATTCATATGACTAAAGGGGATCATCTCATGTATCGCCAATTTGAATTCTTCTGATGACACTGAAATAAATTATACTTTTCCAAATCGTCTTTATATATATATATATATATATATATATATATAAATTAAGTATTATAATAAATTATATATATATATAAATTAAGTATTATAATAAAAAAATATAAAAATAAATTTTAAACTCTCCCTTCCCTCTCTAAACTCGACCATGTCTCTCATACCATACCTCACCACCCTCTATGTCAACTTACATAAGCTTAATACTACCCGTCAAAAGTGTAAATTTTCAATCCATTTTTCGTTTCACCTTTTGAAAGTGAATTCTGAAGATCCAGAGAAAAATAAAATACTTTGTTGATATAAATTATTACAAATGGAGCCTTAAAGTGGTCTGTTTTCTTTAAATTAAATTATTCGCTCTGAATTAACATTGAGCTCTCAGGATTTCATCCTCCTTAGGATATCCATAAGCATTACCAAGATTTTCGCTACTTTATATATATATATATATATACAAGTAAATATATATAGAGAGAGATATATAATATTATATATTTGTCTTAGTATATTACATCGAAAACATGTCAAAATCGCTGCACAATTGCAGTACACCAACGAATGTGCACTCAATGCCTTTACTCAATCTGACGTGCAGGGTAGCATGCACCTATTTCCCAAAGTCTGCAAAGACTTCGGCCTCAGAGGTTCTATTAGAAGAACAAAGTCCTGAACTAACTAGCACCTACGGTGCACTACATTGAACCTCACGTTACCGTCAACGGCCAGAGACTAGCAGGTGCAGACAAGTTCATTTACTTAGGTAGCACTCTGTCACGTTCCGCTAACATCGATCAGGAAGGATAAAGTCTGGAAGCGACAAGGATTTAGCCTTAACACTAAGCTCAAACTGTACGGAACAGTCGTCCTAACATTCCAGCTCTATTAGTAGTAGTAGTGGCCAGAAATACTACAGATAAAAAACAATGTTTAAAAATCGAAAACATGAGGAAAATTAATTGATTTTAATAATATTTGGACATAATCACTCTTTGCCTGATCAAAGGCGCGAGACCGGAACCCGTGTAGCAAAAATATAGAAAATGAAAGATAATATAATCCACATTATAAGTAAAACATTTTCAGTTTCTCTTTCTTTTTTAAATGTACCTCTTCCTTATATATATATATATATATATATATATATATATATATATATATATATATATATATATATATGTATATATATGAGAGTGAGAGAGAGTGAGAGAAAAAGAGCTGAGTAAAATTGTAAAACAATAAAATATGCTGCATTTATTATACAAGACACTAAGACAGTCGATTATCCTTAAACTTGTGAAAAACTCTACTGCATTTCAGATGTGTGTGCCTAATAGTTTTGACGATTTGAAGAAATGGTGGGCAGTATGTATTACGAACGTTGTCTTTTTAAACAGGGTTATAATACTATTTTCACCGTCTCCTTCGAAGTAGACAGGAAAAAAATCTTTGTTTCTGGTTAAGTAATTGTATCATTTTAAATTACAAAAAAATTTGAATGTCGCTGCTGCTTGGCGGAATTATGTCCCTTGAAGTTAGGCTGTTTATTTATTACAACTCTGTCTACGTCTGACAAAGATTCTAACACAAAAAACGTATCTGACTGTATAAAAATGAACAAGCATCTCCAAATTCTATGAGGGTTAACTGCCTTATCAGATCGCCTATGAGTTAGTCATTAACATCTGTCATATATGGGCACCTCGAGATAGTGTAATGGTTAGCAAACTTGTCTCGATAGAACAATTACGACTGAGTAGTGAGTTCAATCAGGCCAAATGACGGTTCCGTCTAGGTTACAGATTCAATTCCTGTCGGAGGACACATATTTTCTATGAAATTCCTCGGACATTCAGTTACTAAATGTAGTTAATACTGTTTATTGTAAACAGAGTATGTATTTAAATATTTGTATCAATAATAATAAAGTATAAACATTATATATATATATATATATATATATATATATATATATATATATATATATATATATATATTAAAAAGAAGAGAGACGCCGCAAATGTTTTTCTTTGTACTGTGGATTAAAAAAATATATATTATGCTTATTTTTCATGCACGTGTTTCCAATCTCGCAAACGTCATCAGGCAAAGGGTGGAGACTTCCACATATTATTAAAAATAATTAATTTTTTTCTTTATGTTTTTCGATGTTAAATATTTACGATATGAGACATTTTCTTTTTTGTGTTAGTGATCCAAACGTCTTTCTTGAACTGGCAGTGAAAAGTTCTGCATGAAGGGTTATAAAACAATTAAGATTAGTTCGAGAAATGATGGAGTAGTTATCGGCATGCTTATCTTTTAATGAAAACTGTGTGCTCTTAGATCTATTTCCCTTTTCGTGTGCTTTTGTCAGCATGCGTGTATATTTGTGTATATCTCCTCTCCATACATACGCACTGTCTCACTACGAGGAATCAGTGAACACATCTGTACACCCACACAAATATACACACATACACAAACACACGCACACCATCCCATTACAAGGAATTAGTACATACTCACACACACACATAAGACACATATTTCCCAAGTTACATGGAATCAGTACACACACACACATACACACACACACACACACACACACACATATATATATATATATATATATATATATATATATATATATATATATATATATATACATACAGAGGGAAAGATAGACATGAAAAGGCTGAGAGATAGATATGAAAAGGCTGAGATAGATAGATAGATAGATAGATAATGAATTGACTGAGATAGATAGATAGATAGATAGATAGATAGATAGATAGATAGATAGATAGATAGATAGATAGATAGATGCGTGTGTTAGGCTAAGTTTGTTACATGCAAAGTAAATTAGCTTAAAAGTTCAAATTGATAGTATGTTTCTTATTCCTGACTCATGTTTCGTTCTTTGTCGTGACTCAATCTGAGACGAACTCCAATCAGTGTCTTTAGCTCGATAAATAAATGAATACACACAACACGTCTTTGTTTCCTTTTTTATTTCTAGTTGGACACGAAATTAATTGAGTGGTTGTTTGGCAAAGATAACTTCAAATCGTGATTTTCTTCTAGTTATCCAACTATTAATATTCAAGATTAGTGACTCGATCGTACGACTAATTTTTTCTTTTTTGAAAACGGAATTTGCTTCTGAAAAGAGCGATTTGAAGATACGAATATTGGCGTGTTCCTTAAAGCTTGTCTCGTATATCTGTGCTTTTAAAATGTTTACAAATATATCGATTCTGTACATACATGATATGAATCTAGAGAAAAGAAACAATTGCTACTACTCTTACAGATAATTTGATTTCAATGTCATCGCATTCCTTACTACTCGCAGGACCATTAATGATTCGTATCTAAACAACGTTTCTTTATCTCACGACAGCATAGATTTTCATGACCTCAGTTTGATTTTAAATGCCATGTCTCTTCAGGACGTAGTTGGTCATGGATCTCCATGGCTTCTGTTTCTATAAAATCCGTCGAATGTTTTAACTACTGAGGAATGAGAGTAGAATGATTTCTCGCCATTTCCACGTTTTTTTTTATTCAAAGTAGTCCTTCTTGTTGACGGACTGCCAACCCAGGCTAGACAACTCAGTTTACTGTGCTATTTAGCCCAATAGCTGAGACAAGATAGATGGATTCATACACAAGGTGTCCATAAAGTCCGTGTGAACTTTAAAAATTTATAACGTTATTTGTATTTGCGATAGAAATAATCTGTAAAAAATGTTATAAAGTTTAATGTACCTAGTTTTAAGTACAGCTAAAATAACTAATTTGATTTCAGGCATTACTGTAAATCAGTTGGCAAATGTTTTCCGTGAACTGCAAAATCGTGTTACCCTTTGTATTTCTAATGATGGAGGACATGTGGAAACTTAAATAAAATTTCAATAAATCTTAAAAAATATAGATTTACTTCTTTCTAATGCTTTTTACAAATTATTTCTATCGCAAATACAAATAAAGATATAAATTTTTAAAGTGCACTCGAACTTTATGGACAGCCTGTATTTCCCAAAGACATTAGCGTAAAACTGAACACATTTGACTTGTCTGGTATTTTCGAAAGATATCAGTGGTTTCTAAGTGTCTGCGCCACGGCTATGAATTCAATGGTATCCTTCTTAAATATCTGCGAAGTGGTTTCTTGTGGTGTCCTCTCTCTAAAGGGTCTATGTTAAACTCTTCCGCGTTCCATAAGTTTAGTAAGAGAGAAGATTCGGGGAACAGTGAACATTGAATGGATTGAGTGCTAGTTCATTCGATACACTCTTACTAGTCGTGTAAAACTCTTCTGGTGTACTTACTGTTTAATATACGATATATTTGCAAACCTGGTTTTTGTTATTAGTTAACCATTTACTTGGTCACAAAATGTTTCAACAGAAGATGGAAATTATGGCACTGAAATCTGCATATCAAATTGGAATAACAAAAGATCCATTGCAAACCTAAGTAAAGTATTAATTAAACAGGAAAATTCCGTTACAAAGAAAAGTGCCGAAACCCTATGTAATACCAATCCTCCTGTATAGAAGTGAGTGATGAAAAATTTACTCAAAGATGAAAAAAGGGGGAACAACAGAAATGTGGTTCTACAGAAGGATGCTGAGAATACCATGAACGGAGAGCGTAAGCAACGAGGATGCTTTAAGGAAGAGACTGCTGAAATTTCTTTGACACATAATATGGAAAGGAAGGCTTGGAGAATTTTACACTCACAAGACCTATTGAAGTTTTAAAAAAAGAGCAGAAAAATCGGGTCACATACATGGAAAACTTTTGCAACTTGATGCGCGAACGGTTGTGGTAGACATGACAAGAAGTCAAATGTTACTAAAAGTTACAAGGGATAGGAAATTTTGGAGTGTCTGGATCGCCACACCCTCTAGGCGCACGACATTAAGAAGAAGAAGTAAAAGAAATCTTTCTCTTAGAGAATTTGAACTCGGCATGAAAATTTAATTTTCTAAATCATTAACCATTACACCAGACGCACATCCCACTGTAACTCAACACTTTCTCCTAAGTATTCTCATTTCCAAAATCATCTTACTACCCACAGATTCACTATTAATTCTATTACGATGGAAATGATTATGGAACACTTTTCTCAAGAAATATCATAAATCATTTTCTTTTGGAAGTATTTCTTCGGTTTGTACTTTGTGATGTAATTGATATCGACTAGGAATTAAAAATCGGCAGTGCCGAGTTTGGATTCCAGTCAAGTTCATTACATTCAATTACGCGCAAATAACCCTGGGAAAGGTATGAATCCGTCTTTTCTCACCCCAGATATGGTATGAATAACAAGATAAACTGGGTCCTATAGCCTTGGTTGGCAATCAGTCTACTACATGAAAAAGAAAACGGCAACCGACAGCGGGAAAATCTTCTGTCTAGTAAGTCATGAATCGAGAGAGACATAATCGCCCAGATGAAGATGACGTATGGCAGTTAATTCAATGTCTGACTGAAAACTTCTCACAAATAGTACCAGCAAAAATCCGTACTACATTTAGTTCGCACTCAAGCTATCTGCAAGCAGTCAGATAAGAAATTCAATAATTTTTAACTGTCTTCTGATGAGCATCTTGATTGCTTAATCACATTTCAACCGTGGTAATCTCTCCTATTATTTTAGCATTATATCCCATTCTGCGATCTTCAAAGAGATTTAAACCCTAAAGAGAAGCTACAAAAAGAATGGGAAATCTTTTTTTCCCTTTTAAATGTACACATAGCTTTACAGAACTTAGATAAACAGAAAAAATAGTAATCAATAAAAGCGTCTTTCAACATTGAGAACGGGCCCCGATGCGGCCGTGGAAGCGAATTCCTGTCGGAATCAACAGATGTTAGGTATTTGTTGTACACTACAAGATTTTGCTCATCGACTGGCTGTAGCCGGATTAGATAACGACCTGTAGAAAAATAAGGTAAGGGTGTGTTGCGGTTGGGGGTAAACACGTAACCGGTAATAAATTGTTCTCTTAAGAATCAAGGAGGTGAATGCAGAGACGGGAAGAAATTAAAAAAGAAAAACTGAATAAGAACGAGTGGGGCCAATTCCTCAAAAACAACAGCACAGCGGGGGGTACGTAACTTACGGAACAACATGCGCCAAGGGGACATCACCGAACTTCTGACGATACGAAGCGAGTCAAAAACGGACTGCTGCTTTTCCCGTCGCTTTTACCGACATGAGACAGTTCATGAAGACCCCTATTTGGACAAATTGCAGAGGCCTATATCTGGATAGGCCAAACTGTTCTGCACGCGACTCGGGGGCCTTCTTTGCGTCTGTAGGAACACGCGTTCGCTACACGACTCCGACCAGCAATAAGAAGTCCGTTGTCATTAGGATATCTGATCGCAGAGAATCTTTCATTCTCTTGACTCTGAATGACACAAAGCCGTCAAAAACATCCATCACTTTCATAAATTTGAACATGAAAGACCTGGCAAAGTTGTCTATCCACAAGTCGATGTGGTGTGAGTCTCTTTCCGGGAGAACGACGTAACTTCTCATTCCCTGTGTCAGGTTGGAAGATGGTACTCTTATTCCAGGAGAAAATGTATCGTGTTGTCAGTGCGGCTATTAATCCCGTAATATTCCCAATGACTGTGAGGATATACAGGGTATTGCAGCAAAATCCGACACTTGACAAAAAGAAAACGAAATAGGCAATAAAAACAAAAGTTGTATATGCAGAGACCTGACAGTTTATTTAGCAACGGTTAGAGTTACATACTACATTATTTTTCAATGTTACCGCCGCTGGCGGCGACAACCATCTCAAGGCGTGCGCCAAATGAGTTACACGCTTTGGCGACTATGTTCTTGCCCATAGCGGAGAACGCCTCCACGATGGCAGACCATTATTATCTCCAAAAAATTCTTACAATGTAAAGAAATATTTTCTGAATTTAAATAACCTGAAAAGGGTTGATAACCTGTAAAAAATGAATAAATCAGTCTTGGTTAAAGAGAAGAGTAGACTGCGCTCTCCAACCTTGCGTATCGGTTAGTCTGAGAAATGTCTACACTGAATCCAAACACTAGAAAAGATCATTTTTCCAAGAAATCATGGAAATTAGCTTAATATGAAAAGAATACCTTATTAATTTGCTTGACACGTTTGAAATGGAAATGAGAATAATATTTGTCGCATACAGCGCAAATACGTCTTCATGTTATGGCCCGCCATATTATTTGTACGTAGCACGCCTCCTCAATTGTGAGATTTTACTTTTTTCGATGCTAAAAACGATTGGTCAATAGAAATTCAGCGCCTCCTTTCCCGTCAGTAAGACGATCACCAACAAAACGAGTACTGAACGACTGTGTAAACTCCATCAACCTACAGTGCTGTTCGATAAAAGTGACTCACCTGATTTTTTTTAACTTTTATTTTTTCGCCTATTGTTTTGGGGCTTAAACTATTTTTTAATCTTACTAATATAAAGACCCCTTATCCTATTGATAATTATAATTCTGGATATAAATGAGATTTAAGTAAAAACTCTGTGCAAAAAAAGTGACTCACTTATTTCCTGCAACTAGTAATCAATCATCAGAGAAGAGAACATTTAGTAAAATTCATTTTGTACCAATGCCATTGGGAATACATCTGTTCTCCCACTTCTTCTATGTGACGTGCTGCTTCATGGCGTGGGCGATCATGGCTCTCCACGATTTCCTGTCCTTTGTAGCTCCTAACAAATTTTATCTTTTCGTTATCTCTCCTAATCGCTCTTCTGTCAAACATTTACACTAGCTCGTTAGGAATGTTACGCATTGTTTTCCTCTGTCCCCTTCACTAAATCTGTCATGGGAGTATCAAATTTTCCGAGCCCTCTTTCCTCATTATGTGCCCAGAGATTTTAACCGACTCTTTCTGGTGTTACGTATTAGTGTCCTTTTATTTCCATTTTCTCTAAAACTTCGTCATTGTTCACCTGTTCCCTCCATGGTATTCTCAGCAGCCTTCTGTAGAACCATACTTCTGTTATCTCAAATCTCTTCTTCATCAGTGAGAAGATTGTCCCCATTCACCGTTAATAGAAAAATCGTTATTACATAACAGTTAAGTAAGCTTTTTTTGTTTTAATATGATTTTCCTGCTTCTTCATACTTTGCTTAGCTTCTGGAAGGTAATTTTCGTCATCCCAAGGCGCCTTCGGATTTCAGTGCCTCACTTCTGTCCTCCGTTAAAACATTAGATATTTAAAATGTTTTACTTGCTTCATTTTTGTATCAGCAATTAGTAATTCGCATGTTGGGTTCTTCTTTTTACTGGCAATCGGTCATCTCATAATTGATGTTTAGTCCTTTCTTCTCGCCTTCCTTTACTTCCTTCTGTAGAAGTTCCTGTAGTTTCCTTTCTGTGTCTGCTATCAACACTGTCGTCTGCATATCTGCACTTCTAATGTTGTTCTCCCACTAACTAGAGTAAGTACAGCACTGTTCGATAAAAGTGACTCACCTGATTATTTTTACGAAATCTTCTTTTCTCTGATGAAACGAAAGTTGAGCTAAATTCAAAGGATAAGCGATCTAAAATCCGAAGAAGCTTTGAAAGCTCTTTGAATTTAGCAGTAAGTACTGTCAAGTATCCGTTCAGTATAATGTTCTGGGGATGCTTTTCTTTTCATGGAACTGGTTTCTTAAAACCTATTGAAAAGACCCTCAGGAGCGAGCAGTACAAGAGAATTTTAGAGTCTTGTCTGCTCCCTTCTGCTGAAAGGGTGCATATCGACCCCACCAAGCTCATTTTTATGCAGGATAATGCTCCCGGTCACAAATCAAAATTGATGACGGAATACTTTGATGAGAAGTAGGTGAGTGTTATGACATGGCCGCCCCAATCTCCTGACCTCAACCCCATAGAAAAATTATGGAGCATTATAAAGTACATGGTCTCGAGAAAGCAGTTGAGCAACAAAGAGGATTTGATTGTGAATTTAATATCCGAATGGAATTTAATGTTTGGAGATGAGATTTGCCAGAACCTAATCAAGTCAATGCCAAAAAGGGTTGAAAAGGTTATTCAAAATAAAGGAGGACCCATAGATTATTAAATATTTTGAACTATATTACCTATTATAAATAAATTATACCTCTATTATTCTTTATTTAAAGCTGTTCGGTTATGTTTCTATTGATTACTAGTTGCAGGAAATAAGTGAGTCACTTTTTTTTAGTTTTTTCCCCAAATCACATTTATATCCAAATTTATAATTATCAATAGAATGCCTTAGGGTGAGTAAACCTTTTTTTACTAGGTGGTCGGGATGAGGTCTTTATATTAGTACGATTTAAAAATTAGTTGCACCCCAAAAACAATAGGCGAAAAAAAATTTTAAGTAAAAAAAATCAGGTGAGTCACTTTTATCGAACAGCACTGTAGTACGAAAGACTGAAATCACCTTTATTTATAATGTTATGCTCATCTCTGAAAATAAATTTGTCCATATTGCTTTTATCTTTTTTCCTTGTTAAACTGTATGTAAATACACACACACACACACACACACATATATATATATATATATATATATATATATATATATATATATATATATATATATATATATATATATGAAATAAATGTCGGCAATTGTAAAATCTTGAGAAATTGGTTTAATGTATATGCGAAAGGCATCACGTGATGTGCTAACATAACGAAGCAGCTCTAACGAAACATCTATCTAAAGATTGTGTCGGAAAATCTGGTTTCAGTTTGTAACTTCCGTTTAGCCATCACATCAAAAATGAGTTGGCGATCAAGTACGTTAATCTTTACTTGTTGTGTGTGGGTATCTCTGTTTAATTTTTTTCGAGCTGAATACAGAACATATGTTGCTTAATTAACAGGAAGTGACAATATGTCAAGCGATTTCAATAAAGGCACGTGAGCATTCTAAACAGACTGCGTTTCTGCTTTCAGCTCAAAAATCACTTTTGTTTGCATGCCACTTTCCTCCTATCTGTAATGTTCTAACTTGTTCTTCATTTTATACCGTTTTTCATCCACTACTGTTGACCATGTTGACCATAGTCTATGAATATAGAATCCAGCGCAGTTCGTAATCTGTTCAATGAAAGAACGTTAAAGTCAGACACTCTACTGAATCTGACTATATCGCCAATACCACCACCAGCTGTTCTGTAATTCTTCAGTATTCGATATCAAAGGCTGGCAGTGAATATTCCGGGAAAAAACATGGCCGCCTTTATACACGTCCTACTGAATATTTTGAGCCTTCTAATTGGTTAATACTTCTATTGGTGAATTATAAAATGAGTCAGCTCATTTTGGCTCGCTCACTAGTACACCAAGGTACCCAAAAACTCCAACAAAATTCAATGTCCAACAACCACTCAGGTTAGAGTGTTGTTGAATGAGGCTGTTGTAAAGGCATAAAAGGGAGGAAATATGCAGAGTATTTTATAAGAATAGAGTAGCGACAATCTTGTCACTTGTATCTCTGAAAAAAAAAACTCTATAGTGCAAGATAAACCATCACGTAAAAAAAACGTAAAATATTTTAAAAACTCTTTCATGGCTTCTAGTAAATGAGGAAACATTCTACCGGGTGTCTGTTCCACAAAGTAAGAGTTCTGGGGGAAAAAGCTGTTTGAACGGAACTTCTTCCTTACAAATGAAATATAAAGGGAACAAGGATGAATCGAGACTGTGGAAGTAGCAGGACATGCATTAGGAGTGAAAGTCTGGTCTGGTTTGAGGAAGCTAAAACCTGTACCTCATTTGAGACACTAGCGGTATACTAGCGAGAGGCTAGCAAAGTTTCATTTGTGGGGAAGGGTTTGTTGGATTGAATATGACGAGGAATTAATGTCGATTTTCACCAAGGAAAATAAAATCGAGGCATCGAATTCAAATTCGAACCTAGTCTTTTGCATTAATACCTTTGGAAAAAGCATCTCTTCTCTCCACCAGACTACACTCCTGGTTCCCGTACAATCAACGAAGTTAAGCAACATCGAGCCTGGTCAGTATCTAAATGGGTGACCGTTTGGGAATACCAGATGCTGTAAACTTGCATGCGCGTTCTCGGAATTCTTAATCAGATTTGTTATATTCGCAAATGCTCAGATAGTCATGGGAAAGGCATGAATCCGCCTTTTCTCCCCAGTTATGGGTTAATTAGTAAGACTTCTATCACTAAACCATTATTATCTCCAAAAGATTCATACAAAGAGAATATTTTTATTAGCTTCAGGGACTGATCAATTATTTTAAGATAGAACAGGTGGAGTCAAGAACTGAACACTGTTGAAGGTTCTTTAGCAATGGATCGTATATAGGAGATGCACTTTAGATCTAGATTGAGCTGGGACTCCAATAGACGTTTAAGTAAGGAACTGCCAACGTTCATTGTGACTGAAGTAAATTCTCCTAAAAATATTTTTAATACCAAATCACTTCAGATCATGGCTCTCCACATACTACCTTTCATATTATGTGCATTTGTATGGCATCTTCGGGAATATAATGGCGTGGTTTCCTGTTACCTTTTCCAGAATTTCGAACTCAGAGTAGATCGTTTCGTAGAATATCTGCTACACAAGGTTGCAGGGCGCCGTTTACTTTTCTCTTTAACATATAACTGGTGGGCGGAACAGATGGATTCATGTCTTTCACAAAGGTATTAGTGCAAGTTGGCTACAAAAAAAAACTGAATTCGGTCCGTCGAATTTATTTTCTGCAGTGATAAACGTTCTTAAAGGAATATTGCAGGGTTAATAGTCGCACAAGCCAATATAATGCACATGTTTTCTCCTGAAAAGAAAAATAAGTAGAGTCCTTCGAAAAATGCTTCATCTGAGTCTGGTAACATGCATGGCTTCTGTGTCTGTCATCCTCATTTCACTCTAGTAATAGTTCAAAATATCCCCAGGCTTTGTTGCTTTCCCATCAAAATAAGTACAATGAATCCATTAAAATACAATACATTCGAATCTTGAGGGTCCTGGATAATCTTTCGTTTTCTTGATCAGTGATTCTAAAACGGAAATCACTTGCTTCCTTTGTGAGGGATTTTAAATGTGGAAATAGAAATATTACCCAGAGTAGGAATTGCGGTGGAATTTCAGCCAGGAAAGAAACTACAATCTGAGAAAGAGTATAATTTGGGCCCAAATGAACGATCAGGATATAGCGTGCGCTAGGAATTTGCGAACACATTTTCAGCTAGATATAAATAAAAGACAACCTTATGCATTTTAAAACGGAATGTGCCAAATTTTGACATATCAAAAAAATTTACATGACAGCTTTTATTTGATTTTAACAATATCCTAACCTTCCAGGATGTAGACGACATGCCTATACAGAAATCACATTAGGATCATACTTCAGCCATAAGAACATTAGTGTGTCTAGAAACCCACCCTTCTTAAGAGTGGTTTTGATGTGTTGCATCACCTAAACTACTTTAGGTAAGAGAGCATAGTTAGCATTGCTATTTAACCCAAAGTTGGGAGAAGTATACCATTCATAAGGGTATTTATCCTGGAATTCGTATACGGTGGCCGCTTTCTATTTGCAAATCGCAAAACGTTACAGTTGCTGTACAGGGGTTGGACAAAATAATTGGAACAGGTGCAAATTCCACTCCTATATTTCAAAGACCTATTATATTAAAAACCTTAACTAAAACTTCATCATTGTAGGTTATATCTATTGTAAATACGTTTATTTATCTGATTTACTGACTTTGGCTTATTCATTTTTAGAATTTAGTAAAATCTAAGCTAAATGCGGGACCTCTCCGAGTTCGAAAATGGACAAATGGTTGGAGCTCGCATGTCAGGAGCCTCGATCACTAAGGTTGCTAAACTGTTTTTATATCAAGAGCTACCATATCAAGAACTATGACGCAATTCAATTCAACCTTTAGCAAGCATAGCAATTCGGGCCGGACTTGCAAACTTACTGACAGGAACCGACGTGGATTGAAACGCAATGAGGCGAAAAATCATTGGACGACTTCGGCCAAAGTGACTGCAGAGTTGAATAATCATCTGAATAGTCCAATTCCTACTAAAACTGTTCGTCGTGAGCTCCATAAGGCTGCATATCATGGAATAGCCGCCGTAAGAAAACCTCTTCTTTCCTTGTCGAAACATTCAGAAGTGGTTGATGTGCTGCAGAGATCACAATGCCTGGTCTGCAGACCAATGAAAGCAAGTCATATTCTAAGACGAGTCCAGTTTTTCTCTTTTCTCAACTTCAGGAAAAGTTTATGTGTGGAGGCAGCCCAAAAGAAGATTACAACCCTGACTCCCTTCTTCCAACGGTGAAGCATGTTGGTGGATCAGTGATAATTTGGGTTGCTATATGATGGAAATGTCTCGGTCCAAATGTTGAACTGCGTGGTAGAATCCTGAACATTTTGGGTGATCATGTGCATCCAGTGGCCCAGACTTTATCCCCTGATGGTGACTGCATCTTCCAGGGCGATAATGCTCCAATACATACCGCTCGAGGGGTTAAGAATTGGTAAGAAGAGCATGTAAGTGAACTAGAACACATGGAGTGGCCTCCTCAATCTCAAGTTATCAATATTATTGAACATTTGTTGTGCATTTTGGAGCAACAAGTTAGGAGCCGCTTTCCTCTACCGTCGTGTCGTAAAGAGCTGGAGTTAATGGAAAAATGACTGAAAATTCGTCTGGATGAAGTCAGGAAGCTGTATGATTCCATTCCTAGACGTATTAAAGCTGAGGTTAAAGGAGCACCAACTCCATATCAAATAAATTTTCTTTGAATTTAACAAGTGTTTCAATTATTTTGTCCAACTTCTGTATATACTACTATACACGTACTTTTTTTTTCTAAAATGCCATGAATACGTTGAGAAGAGAAGATTGGTGGGATTTCTTATGACCTCTAGACCGGCTTCCACTCAAGGCTAGGAAGCCTAGTCTAAAATGCTAATATGAGAATAAAGTTTTTCATGTCTTTCAGAATTACTGCGAACAAGAACACAAAAGACTAAAGATGATACAGGAAATGAAAGACCACGCCATTCTCGGGGTACTAGCCGCCAAGCGACACGGAGAGAACCCGTCCAGAGTATGACTATAAACTATATCCGGCAATAATCTTTGTGATCGGGAGGTTTTGAGAAGCGTGAAAACACCTTTTAATTGCTATTGTTCCCAGGTTCAACCCGATCCGGGATAATAGTAACTGGTAGCGCCAAAGCTATGGGTTAAATAGTTAACCCCCAAACACGATGAAATTATAAAAGAATTTATAGTAAAAATACCAGAAAAACGTTTTCATAATAAAGATTATCAGCGATATAGCTTTTTCTAATTCTAATTTGTAATAAATTTCTACCTTAATTTGATTATAAAATTTGTCCATTAAATGGCCGATAAGGAGTTGACATGCCGCTAAACGAAGATAGCCAGTTTCTGGAAGTTTCTGCACCCACGCATGGATGTAACTACAGAGATACACGCCACATTCTTGCTGTCTTTGGTGATCTTGGAGGCGGTGAGAAGCGATTTTCCAAGCGTAGCTTAGATGCGGCACAAGGCCGAAAGTATGGGGCACCCAGTGAGGATCGAAATTACTACTCATTCGCAATCGTGCTAGCGAGTCAAGCTTGCTAACCATTACACCGCCTCGGGGTGCCCCTTGGAGGTGGTGAGTACGGCGGCCTTGTAATGCCGTTCGTCTTTTCTCGCAGGTACTGAAGGTCAATGCCACCGCCTATATCAAAGTTCGGGGCATTTTGATCTATATGTGAATCAAGAACTTACCGAAATGTGTCTCTGCAGATCACCTGATTTGAATACCCTGGACTGCTACGTCAGGGGCGTTATAAAAAATGACACTAAGCACCTGCCCTATGATTCTAAGGCATTCGTCGAAAAATGCTATTAAGGTATTTGTGCATAACAGGAACGAAAACCATCTATATATTTCAGGTTATTACATCGAAAACATGTCAAAATCGCTACACAATTGCAGTCGTATTCACATCAGGCGATTGTAATTAATTTACAATTTGACGAGTTTTTGATGTAATATCCTAATATATATATATATATATATATATAAATATATATATATATATATATATATGAATAAAGACAAAGGGAAAATTTATCTAAACGCATGCATAAGGCAAATTCAATTTCTACTAAGTTCGTAGCATAGATATGTAGAATTCATATATATTCCTTGGCAGGAACTTCCTAAGGTAAAATTCTAAAATTTTAAGATGGGCCATAATATTAATGGCGTTTGACTTTGATATTGAGTATGTGAAAGACAAGACCTGTCCTCATGTAGACGCTTTGTCGCGATTATTACTTCTGAAAGTGAGAAAGAGGCAGGGAAAATGGGAAACTCTTTCTTATACTGAGTCAAAATGGAGAAAAGGGTTAATTTGTAATGGAGACGTCGCGGTCCGCCACCAACGGAAAGGAGCAAAATTATGAAAAGTGTACATGACGATGTCCATTGCGGAATAACGTCTGCGCAAAGGAGACTAAGGTTAAGGGCAGGGGTGTTCAGGCGATTCTACAACTGTAGAATAAGCCTGAAAAGGTGAAAATTGCGCAAAGATAGAAGGAAATTTAAACAGACAAAAACACATACATGGCCTAAAGATTTCTAAGTTTGGGACAGAGTACACATGGATCATGGCCAGGTTAATGGAACAGTAGTATTATTAATACTGGTAAATTTGTATTAACACTATTTACATTATTCGGGCTATTGTCCTTCTCTGGTCTTCTTCATTGGTAATTCTGTTGAAGAAATCCTCTGGGAGATATGAGCTTGTAGTCTCTGTTTTATCCAACGATTGTACTGGATTCTCTCTCGGACAAGGGCGTGTCCCGCTTTTTCTGGGACCAGACGGGCTCTCCTTGAATTGACAGGAAGTCTTGGTGCCAAGTCTGAAGGGATGAGTTGTAGATCCAAATTGTGTGAGTTCAATACCCGGTTAAGACAGTGGAGAACTTGGTGATGAGAATTAACCGGACATAACTGATAACTGACATCCATTAAAAACATGACACGTGGAACTAGAACATTCTACCCCAGTGAGCGAAATAAAGGGTTCAGTTCGACATTCCAACCACCTGAAAATGGCCGGAGCGAACAACGGCCGAAACGTTGTAATAGATATGGCGACAAAGATGAGGGCAATAGTCCGAATAATGTAAATAGTGTACATAATACCTCATCTCAGAAATATAGAAGGATACTGAATATTTTCAATAATTCATAAAGAAAATTTAAAATATTTTTTTTTTCAAAATTCATCTGACAGTGCTAAATATTCTGGGATTAATTAACAGAATTCTTTCTTTTTTCCAATGAAATTTATTTAAATAATGTTCTTTTACAAAAAGGTTAATATATAAGTTTGTGCTCATCAAACACTCCTGGCAAATGGTACAATATGTTTAATTCCTAAGGATGACTAGGCAATGCTGGAAGTCTCTACAAACAACCGAATAATGTAAATAGTGTACATAAAACCTCAACTCAGAAATATAGACAAATTCGTATTAAATCTAGCCAGAAGTATTACAGGCCTCCAAAAAAGAAGTTCGACTGTGAAACAAGTGTTAAGGGTCATATTTTCAAGAAAGGGAATTCCGAAAACACTAGTATCTGACAGCACCCCAGAGTTCTGTGACAAGGAACTATGCCAATGGTTGACCAAAACTAGATGTAAATCATATAAACCCCTGTACCACAATGAAAGGTTTTAACAGAAAGGATGGCGCAAACTATAAAAAAACGGATTCAAAATATGTGTATAATGGAAAGAAAAGGCAGAAACTGTTCTTTCTATATTGCTACAAAGTCATAGGATAATATTACACGCAGGAAAATCGAAAAGCCCATCCGCCCTCATGGGTAGACAAATTCGATCCCTATTGACCATGCCCTATGCCACCAATGAAAAACTATGGTATAAAATGAATATGAAATCTAATCTGAAAAGGGCAAGATTCATCATGTATATTTGACAGAGGAATATGATAATAGAAAATAGCCGAAATGGGATATTAGCGCATGCAGACCAAGTTAGACTGCAACACGATAGCGATGAAGAAGTATATAGTGATCCGGAAAGTAATGATCGTGAAAGTGTCATGCCAATGCATGGCAAACTATAGAGTGACATCCAGAGAAATATAGACTCTGAAGATGAAAAAGAAGATCGTTGGATGAACACTCCTATCAAAAAGAAAGGGCTCAAGATCTTCCATATCTAAACAAGGAGAGGGAGAAAGATAGTGAGGTGACAAGAAGCTCCGAGAAGAAGTACCGAGAAAAATAAGGAGATAAAACCTCTTCGATAGAGAGAGATGAGGTGACTCATTTACATATGAAGTCGCAAAAAACTATAATCAGCTAAGCTATTACCTAGGAAACAGTTGAATGCATACTAATTTCCACATGTAGGTAATACTACAGAACAATATGACAAAAGCAACAAAACTGAAAAGGTAACAGCGCTTGACCATTCAAACATAGCAACAGATATTCATAAAATCGAGTTAACGCTCTGTCATATATATATATATATATATATATATATATATATATATATATATATATATATATATATATATATATATATAACAGTGAACATAGTAGTCAACACTTAGAGGCGACAGTCTGTTTCATGCTAGACTCAATCGTTAGGCCACCTGACAATTGCATCTAGCATGAAACAGACTGACGCCTCCGAGTGTTGACTTCTATGTTCACTTTTATATTTACACACGCTCTACCTCTGATATTGAACACTTTATCGCGTAAATATAGCACATCTTAAGACTATATTTCTTCATATATATATATATATATATATATATATATATATATATATATATATATATATATATATATAGTGAGACAATTCTCTTCTAAAATGATATTCGATAGGCTTTATAGATTTCTATCTTGTCTCATTATAGACTAACTTTATTACAATAGAATAACAAAGAAAACCAAAGTCTGGTGAAGATTACATTGCACTACTCTTCCAACTTGAGTCGCTCTGTCATGAAAATCAGGATTCTCCCTATCTTTTTCATGAACCTCAAATACCAAACTCTGCGACTCATAAGAAATAGAGAACTTTATCAACCAGGAAATAGGCCATATCGTCAGTGTGTATTAAATACGAGTAAGGTAATTTCTCTCTCTCGGTAGCAATCTTAGACAAGCGGATTTAGCATGGACATTTTCTGTGTTACGTTACCAATATAGCCGCTTTGCACAAGTCAAAAAGAGTACATGGAGAGAAAATGACGTAAACCAAAAAAAAAAAAAACGAAGAAAAAAAAACGATTGGATCTCACTAAAAGCCGGCTGGTAGGAAAAATGAAAGCAAAAGTATTTTACGAGCCAATATAAAAATAAATAAGTAATGAAAACGAAGGCCAATTCTTCTGGCCCCGACAAGAAGGAAAATCATAAAAGCTCTTCAGAATAGTAAATAATGGTCGTGGAATCGCACATTCACGTACTTCGTTGCTCGATTTCTTTAGTTACTTCACATGTCTCTAAGGAACATAACGGAAAATGTAAATTTTGCTCAACAATCTTCCTCGGCAAACAAAGGTTATCAACAATATTTATGATTAAATAACTAAAAAGAAAAAAAGAACTTCATACGGAATTGTGTAAACTTGACATTTCCTGCTTCAGTCCTTAAAATCTTAACGATTTTATTTGGAATGTTTTATTTAAATTTGTCAGATAAAAATAAAGTTTTTTGTCTAACCACAGGGCGTACAGAATAAGTTGCCAGAAACACGATGTACATAATGTATTGTCAGAAATACGCTGAGACACTAAATTGGGAAGAAAACTTTCTGATCAGATATTGATCACATTGAAACCAAGTGGGACTACAGAAAGTCAAAATGCAGGACTTGAGTCTCTAGAATAAATTGATAGAAGCTCAATTAGCAAATATAAATATAAATCATAGTACGAGATGGTTATATGTTACGACTGTAAACGAGTAAATCATTTTCGTATTTATTTGAGACAATAATGCCCTGTAGCTGCTAGCAGATTGCAACAGATAAGATATAGGCATCACAAGAAGCCAAATGTAGAAAGCCAAATTAGGATCGAAATTACTCCAGAAATAAGTGTATGATTAGCTTGTTCCCTATTATATAACGGTGATGAGAACTATTATCATATATTTGCGCAACTTAGAGTAGTGTGGTACAAGGCAATGAATGTGAGGTACCAAATATGTATAAAATCTTATAAATAGTAAAATAGTTAAGCTCGTTCAAAGTTTAAAAAAACAGTTGGCGTATTGCATAGCATGTGTTCCTCTTTTATTAAGGATATTCTTCATCCCTTATTGTACCTCATTCATAGAGGAATATTTATATTCATAGGAATAATTAGTGTATATAAGATAATGGGAATGGTAATATTCCCCAATATTTATATTTGGGAATGGTAATATTCCCAAATATAAACAAAATATTTCTATTAAGATGTATTTAATTTAGGTCAGCGAATCGGTAGCGAATTATGCATCGAAAAATAATTCATATTTATCTGTATCTCACTCATTTAAACGGTTATTTAAGTCCTCTCTTTAAAAATTCTCTCTGTTAAATTTTAATCCCCACCTTCACCTGTAGGCCTTCCTGTTCTTCTTTCTTCTATTACACCTCTCTCTAGAGATTTCATACATTTCCCTCTCACACTTGTTTCCCACTCCCACACATACTAAAATTTTGTTTTTTTTATACCAGGAGTTATATTTTCCGATTTCTTTTTGAATTTGTCGGTCTGATGAATTGGATCATGATTACAATTCCAATGTAATAAATTATAGCCATGGAATATTAGTGTTTGAGATTTTTATATTCGACTAGCAGCATGGCCCGGCGTTGCCCGTGCTTGATTCAAAAATCGTGCGACTCATACAGCAATCGCTATAACTTGACTTAAAATAACAATGTTAATGTTTAGTATAGAGCTTAGAAAAAAATCGCTGTATGAGATAGGCAAGAAGTTTGGGTTACACGTGAAATAGGCAGTGAAGTACTGAGGTGTACTGGGCCGCATAGTAAAAGCAGTATACTTCAACTTACAGTGAAAACTGTAACGTGGAGGTAAAATAGGTTGGGCAAACGATTGAGTAAATAAGTAACTTGCGACAGCAGTTAACTGTCTAATAGCAAAACTGAACTACGAAAAGGTAGAAATAGGTATGGAATGCTAAGATGGACTGGGCTGCGCAGTAGAGGCAGCACGCGGAGATAAAATGGGTAATACAAAAGTTTAAGCAAATAGGTAACCTGCGGTAGCAGGAAGCTGTCAATTATTCAAAGGACAGATGTCGTTTAATGGCGATCAAATCAAGACATGAGTGCGGATGCAGCCGAGCTGAAGGTATTTAAAGGGAGCGTGACTTGTCATTGATTGGTATAGCCTGGACAATGGCCATGATTTAGACCAATGAATGAGCTCACGCAAAATTGAAGATGCTAGCGCGCATTCACGCACGCGCGCATTCACGCACGCGCGCATTCACGCACGCGCGCATTCACGCATGATTTGGCAAGCGCAAGGCTTGGCCGTAAACGGGGTCAAGCTGCCTGCTGCATATGTAGCTTGGCTCTAACGCATGTGATGCCGGCGATGAGAATGCAAGGAGCTGCAATGAAGCATTTGAGCGTTTGGTTTGTGCGACAAGGAAAAGCCGCTAACCGTTTGCCGGCATTAGCTTTGAAATTGATTGGGAGGAAGCCCTGCTGTTTTAGCGCAAAAACTCCTCGTCAGGTCTGGGATGCGGCCTGGGATAGGGGAAAAGTTTTAAAGAATTGGAAAATGGACTGCTGAGGGCGGAACCATTTTCACTCAGCACGTATGCAGGTTTTTTTTTTTTCAGTAAAGACGCGAATAAAGGAAGTGCTTATTTTGGTAAGATGCGACGATTAAAGCAAAAGTGTTGACGAAGTCGAATATGTCATTTGTGGCTCAAAGTCAGACCTGGTAGCAGGGATAAAAAAGCCGAATTTCAATGGCCCTGCACCCATTGCAGAATTTGAGGTCAAATGTTTTCTTCCACTCTACTGCACGCACTGACTTGTTTCTTCCCGCGCATAGCGTGACCTTAAATTAATCTGCATTTAGGAAATACCCAACCGGAAAAATATTTTTAAGGGTTGACCGATTGGTCGATTTGCACACTGTTTGGGGGGTGCTCAGAGTTGAAACTTCACATGGTGACTCCCAATGACCTCCCCATAAATCCGGTCGGTTTTCGCTAAAAACCAGCATGCGGTTTAGGCGCAATCTGGGCGTATCGGATTTTGGGTTTTATCGATTTTCCGCGCTGTTTAGGGGTCCGTGGTCGTGAAAGTTCTGGACAACACTTCTAATGGTAGACTCTAAGAGGGTGTCTAATTTGGTTGAAATGCAATCATTCAGAAGGCAGATTTTTTCGATTAACGATTTTTTCGATTATCGATTTTTTCGGACCCGGATTCCGAACTAAAAAATCGGGCTCCGTCATGTCCTTACGGCAGCCATTTGCAAACTTGTGGTGAAAACCGCATCGAAATCGGGTGAGAAATGCGGCCTGGGCAAGGTAACAACGCCCACGACAGACACACAGACAACATGAGAAATATAGATAGTATATATATATATATATATATATATATATATATATATATATATATATATATATATATATATATGTATGTATTGGCCGTTCAAATGATCTGAAGATCACGTGAGCGTGGACCTCAAGTTACGAATAAGGTAATCCTTTCATAAAATTTAATGTTGGTAAGCGTTTTTTGCTCTGTCTAGACAATCCGGGCTTCCAGCACTTTACTTTACTGAGTAAGTAAGTTTGCTTTTAGGCCGATATATAAGTGA
The DNA here is from genome assembly GCA_964036315.1 of Acanthosepion esculentum. Taxonomy (NCBI): domain Eukaryota; kingdom Metazoa; phylum Mollusca; class Cephalopoda; order Sepiida; family Sepiidae; genus Acanthosepion; species Acanthosepion esculentum. Next base: position 109,620,292 of record OZ038488.1, read on the forward strand.
ACTCTAAGTCAATATTCAGAGGCGACAGTCTGTTTAATGCTAAACGCAGTCGGTTGCCTGACAATTGCGTTCAGCATGAAATAGTCTGTCGCTTCTGAGTGTTGACTTCAATGTTTATATATATATACATATATATATATATATATATATATATATATATATATATATATATATATATATATATATATATGTAAATGGTGGTACTAGCTTGGAAAAACCTTGGGTATTTCGACTTGTAGTAGAAAGAAACAGTACCCAAGGAAGAATGAATAAAATAATAATGAAGAATAAAAAGAAAGAATCATCCAGTGTTCAAACTCAGAGTCCAAAGAAAAAATCCCCTAAAAAACGAGTAAAAAGGCAAATACGCAAAGTGCTCAATACACGAAGTAGAGTAAACCTAAGATAAACCTAAAGAGCCAGACAAACCTACCTAGGTATCACCTAAATGGATCGTCAGGGTAATGCTGACCAAAAAGCACCTTGTCTGTCGTATTCAATGAAATGTGCATGAAATGAGGATTGCTGCCTAAATACACAAATATATATTTATATCTATATATATATATAAGTGGCATTGCAGTCAACACCCAACGGGGACAGTCTATTTCATGTTTAATGGATGTCGCGCACATGGCACAGTAGATAAAGGCGTTAGTTACATCCAGTGACAGGACCCAAAGAGTGTGAGTTTAGTACCCGCTTAAGGCAGTGGAGAACATTCAGAGGGGAATTAACTGGAGATAACTGATAACTGACATCCATTAAACACGGCACGTGGGACTAGAAAAGTCTAGCACAGTGAGCGAAATAAAGGGTTCATTTCGACATTCCGACCACCTGAAGAAAGCCAGAGCGTACAATGGCCGAAACGTTGTAATAAATATGGTGACAAAGATGAGGACAATAGTCCGAATAATGTAAATAATGATTAAGAAATTGATCCGTGAAACTAGGATGATTCAAATAAAAATAAATATATGTCCAGATTATTCAACCAAACATACTTCAATGAAGATATGCTGCCATGTATATATATATATATATATATATATATATATATATATATATATGTGTGTGTGTGTGTGTGTGTGTGTGTGTGTGTGTGTGTGTGTGTGTGTGAAGGAAATATGGAAGAAAACAAAACAAAATCCGAATATGCAAGTTTACTGTTTTAATGTTATTTTACTGTCCACATATTTTGTTTACATATATATATATGTAAGCAAATATGAGGATGTAGATCCGACGGTATGATGAAAATGTGGAAAAGACAAAGCAAAATCCGAATATGTAAGTTTACTGTTTCTATTTTGTTTTTTGTTTTGCTGTCAACGTCAGACGTTTCGGTCTAATAGACATGGTTATTGGAGACATATTTATATTTAAATTTAAGTTAACATGAAGAGACGATAGACACAGGACTAGTCAGAAACAGAAAAACATCTCTTCATGTTAACTTAAATTTAAATATAAATATGTCTCCAATAACCATGTCCTGAAGATGGTCTATTAGACCGAAACGTCTGACGTTGACAGCAAAACAAAAAACAAAATAAAAACAGTAAACTTACATATTCGCATTTTGCTTTGTCTTTTCCACAAATATCATCATATATATATATATATATATATATATATATATATATATATATATATATATATATATATATATATATATCAGATGGAATGTTAAATATATAAAACGATTAGGAAAACTTCTATTATGAGATCTTTCACCGGTGGATTGGTCTGATCAGAATAGATAATTCTATTTTAACAAGATCTCTATTCGGGAGACGAAACGCGATACAGATGAAGCCTATGAAAACTAGATTTGGTTTTCCTTTTTATTTATATGGACAAAATTTAATTTCTAAATCCATACAGTTAGAGTAAAACTCAAGCGTCTATATGCTTAACGTAAATCGAGTTTAGTCTCTCTAATGTTGTTTCGTTTTCCCATACTGACCACACACACACACAGACACAGACACACACACGCACGTACACACACACACACACACGCACACATACACACGCACATATAGGGCGCAATGGATAAATTGCCATCTAAATTACCCCCCCAAAATTGAAAATAACAATGACATCTAATTTTAACATATATTTACAAAAATTACTGAAAAATATCTTGAAATATTAAAGTGTCAATTTATTTAATTAAATCATAGTTGACTTCAACCATGGCCCCCTGACGACTTCGGAATCTCCTGCAACTCTTCTGGATGATCTCTTTCAGTTGGTGAATGCTGCCATAATCCTTGCCTTCAGTTCATCTTTGGTGTTAAAAGGAGTATTCTTGGTCTTTTCGCTCGACTGCGTCCCACATAGTGGTTAAAGTCTGAGGAGATCGGTGACCAGATGTAAGGGGTGATTTGCTCGCAAAAATTGTCTGAAAGCCATGATTTGATGATCCTACTCTCATGGTGCAAAATCCTGTTGCTAGACATTGAGTCTTCCAGTAGCCACCTTCTTGACACAGGGCAGCGCGAACTCTTCAAGTCACTTGATGTAGGTCTCCGTGCTGCGTCTGAGGCCATCACGAACAAATTCGAGTGTTCCTTTCTTATCAGAACGATCAGATTGAGTTTGCCGAGCTGCCGTACCTTAGTAATCACCATTAGACTCATCCAACTCCTTCCGAATCCTCTGCATTATCCTCAAATTGACACTAAAAACGCTCTGAAATGTTTGTGTTGGAGCTTCCAGCCCGAATGTCAAGCAGTGCAGCATGCAGTTTCCAAATTTCTGGAGGAGAGAATTACGTCATAGTTCTTTTTTTTTCTCACAGATGGTGCCCAGCAATACTACTATACTGTGCAATCGACAAAATCTAAAATCGCATTCGTGAAATTAAAAATATAACGTGGAGACAATTTATCCATCGCACCCGGCACACATGAATATATATATATATATATATATATATATATATATATATATAATATAGAAAAAACAACTGAAAAGTTGCAAATTAAAGAAGATTGAATGTTTTTTTGTGAAAGTATTTATATATATATATATATATATTTGATATTTCAGATCAGCCCCGATCTTTCTTCAGAAATGGCTGTTTTCAAAAGTTTGTTTACATTAAGTATATATATATATATATATATATATATATATATATATATATATATATATATATGGTGTCTTATTTATTTAGTAACATATCAACTCTTTATGTGTCATTTAATGCCGAAATTTAATTTCCTTTTGAGCCTTGAATTAATAAATATCTGATATATGCTATTCTGTTTTCACAATTGAATACATGGTAGATGATACTCAGCTTTTTTACATATACATGTTTGTGGGGACATTACTATAGGCGGTGATATGTGTGTGTTTTATGTTGTAGTTTTGTTGAAGTTATATTTTGGAATAGAGTTTGATTTCTTTAAGAAATTGTAACATATTACATGGATTAATGTCATAAAATTGTACTTTCATGTTGGTTGTTTGATTATGTTTCGCGGCATATCAACATCTCTATGGGTTATATAATACCGAAATCTAAATATTTTGAACACAGTTTTGGTTTGTTTTCTTTTACGGCATATCAACCTCAGTGAGGGATTTAATGCCAACTACTTTTTTTTCCTGGTAATATTTTTGTTTTGTCAAAAATATATTTCTGGGTAAATATTTTTTCCTCAAAAATGTATAGCTGGTAATTTAAAAAAAAATATTTCTGGTAATATTTTTTTCGAAAACATATTACTGGTAATAATTTTTCTTCTTCAAAAATTTATTTCTGGTAATAATTTTTTACAAAGTATTCTTGGTATTAAAACCTAGTTTTACACTTTCATAATGCTTTTTGCCTCAGTTTCGGGGTTAACTATTTGTCCATAGCTGGGATCCTAACAGGTGCTACCACCCCGGGCGGGGTGGACCGGGGAACACCAGCAAGTAAGATGTGGTTCCATGCTCCTCAAAACCTCCTGATCAGAGGCCTTGCTGTTGGACGTAGTTTATCGTCTTACCCTGGACGCGGATGTAGTTTATCGTCATACCTAGGACAGGAACACAGTTTTATTATTTTAACTAATTATATACTATAAATAGATATTGTTGGTAATTTTATTATAAATAGTTATTAGTATTTCTTTTACATAAAAATGTACTTTGCTTTCATAATAATGTTTGTTTTTGTTTCGGTGTTCACTAATTGCCCATAGCTTAAACCCTCAGAAGTGCTCCCACCTCGGGTCAAGGTAAATCTGGGAGCAGCAGCCATTAAGATGTGGTCCCACACTCCTCAAATCCTGGACTACAAAAGCATGTATGAAATGAATTTCCGAATATGATGATTGAAAAGAATTGAAGAAAAATATAAAAAAAACATAAATTAGGGCGAAAGTTAAATGTTGTCTTAAATTAAATCCTATGTTGTTTCATGTATACAAAAACAATTGACCGAGTATTTTAGTATGTACTCGAATATTTCTATAATATTGAAAGGTTTTCAGGCAAGCTGATTTGTCATAATCTTTTTATTAAATGATTGAACAAGTATACGAGTATATCCGTATTATTGGTGACAATTTCAAGTCCTTCCTTACCTAATATTTGCCTTATTTACAGTTATTCGTGGTCGAGATCAGATCCTGATTTGCCTTCAGTCAGGAATAAGGGCAAAAGCAGATCTCTCTGATCTGACAATTTCGACGTATTGCGCTAGAGAAGTGAGTTATGGATCACTTTGATTCTTCAACTCATATATTCGTATTTTGGGGTCTCACTGTTATTTGTTACATGTTCTGAAATAAACCAGTAAATCTCTTCTTCGGGTTATTACCATCATCCCATTTCAGTGAGCCATGACATTTAAACTCTAAGTGTAAAGGTAGAGATCGGTAAAGCATATGCTGGTTATCACATACAATCTCCAGTTGTACATGCCTGAGGGTCTGCTACACACGCGACGTATCTTCCAAAATCTTGCGAAAATTATATACTAGCAGAAATACCTTATCTTTGCAGGTTTGATGAAAAATATGGAAAAGACAAAACAAAATCCGAATATGCAAGTTTACTGTTTTAATGTTTTACTGTCGACGTCAGACGTTTCGATCTAGTAGACCATCTTCAGGACATGGTTATTAGAAACATACTTAGCATTAGACGATATTTAAGTCAACATGAAAAGACGATAGACACAGGTTTATATGACCTAAAATGAAGACACTTACAAGAGTTCACTACACTTAGTATCAATCGCTTACCAATTATACCAACAGAGTCAAAATGGTATTTGACCCTATCTGAATGATTGTTTCCAATCAATTAAGAAATTAGTTTAATTTTACCCCTATATAGATGGTCTCTCCTATCAGAGCATATTCTGTCTGGCTAGCTCATCACTGTTGCCGAACCCAGATCAAGGACATTTGTGTTTGCTTCACACCTAAAGAGATGGACACTCTTTACAATCTTATCTCATTTGTCACATTTAACAAGCAACTTTGTGTATGTCAAATATATATGTATATAAATTCATGTTATTGTTGAAATGTTGCTTTTCCTTGACTTCTTCAAGTTGCATTACCTTCATGTGTTCGTTTAATTCATTTGTTGTGTATAAACGCATAATGTACACGCACATTTTAGGTCTTCACACATTTCCACCTTCTGACACATCTTACTTAACATGAATTCCGTAACTGTTTACACTGAAAACACGCTGAGTGGACCTTGATTAGAGTTTCTGGAAGAGAGCACATAATCTGGTGTGAACAATTGTTTATACGCTCGAATCTTGAATATGTTGATTAGTGGCTAATACGGCTTCTGAATAGTTTCGCCAACGCAGCCTCACTCACAAGTCTTACATCAAACACCGGTGTAGTTTCCAGGCAAGGATCCCCTCACCAGGCCGATGTTATCAAGAACTCGATAAATCGATAATGATGAGCCTCGAACGCGGGTTTCATGTTCGAAATGCTACCGTTCTAACCTCTCGATCTAGTATAGCATACTCGCAAAACGTTTTGTATAGCGATATATTTGCATGTGAGAGATTGACTCATTTACGTATCAAGAGAAGTGATCAATATAAAAAGTCGATATAAAGTAGCAACAACGTCGTGTTTGTAAATGTACTAATTCACTAGTGAATACCCTTCAATATTGTTTCACTCATCACAGAAAATAGCTTTGTTTTGAGACTATGACAATATTTGCCTTTTACCTTCCTTGTATATCTTCATTGTAATATTTTCTTCTTTTCATATATTGCGTAGATGTAAAAAAAAACAGAAATATTTATAACGAAGAAAATAATTTATGAGAATAACAGAAAAAATCGTCATGTTAATTATTGACTGGGTAAGATGAGTCGTCGTATGAAAATATTTTGGAATAACTTTCAATCGGTAAACAAATATCAGTGATTGAACAAAGCTGTGAAAAACAAGTTAAATCTTATTTATAAGATTGATTCAAACAAAACAGGAAAGAAGAAAAAATAATTTAACGATGTCATATATATATATATATATATATATATTTATATATATATATATATGAAGAATGATGCAATAAGGTGAAATAAAAATTCAATATTAATGGATGAAGTGAAAATCGAAAAACAATCAAAGAGATTGAATATATAATCAGGAAGAGATTGAATATATAAGCATTCTAAAGTTTGCAAGAGGACTTTGAAGATTCGTCGGGGAAAAAGAACAGAATAAGAGAATATACTTGATATAATAAACGTAATGTAGATAAAACAGAAACGGAAGAACAGGCAAAGATTAAAAGAATAATTTTGATATTGAAAAAAGAATAGAAGAATAACATTAGATTAAAGTAATAAACTTTGAAGACAAAAAAAATGAACAGGGATATAGAATAGAATTAAAGATAAAAAGTTAAAAAGTAGGAATAGAAGAATAAAAGAATATATTTGGAAAAGAAAAGAAAATAGATTTAAAAGAATATGGCATGACGAGGAAATAGAACAGAAAAACAATAGGATTACCAGATAAAATTTGATGAGGAAAAAGAACTCAATAATAAAACTGGATTAAAAGAATAAGTTTTCATTGTGAAAAAGAACAGACAAATAGGACAGGAAGTAGGATAGAATTCAAATCTAAGTTGTAGGGAAAAAACCGAGAGAATATAAGAATAAAAGAATAAACTTCGCTCAGATGAAAGTGAAATAGGATTAAAAAGAATATGCAATGATGCGAAAAAGAAGAGAGAAATTGAAAAGGATTAAAAGATAATCTTTGATGAGGAAAAAGATTAAAGTGATGGAACAAGATTAAAGGAACAAGGTTTTATTAAGAAAAAAGATTAAACAATTAGAACAGGATTAATGGAATAAGATTTTATTAGGAAAATGACCAAACAAATAGAAAAGGAATAAGCTTTGATGAGAAATACAGACAACGGAATGGAATAGGTTTCTTAGCGTGTACGTTTTAAAATAAATAATTCATAGAAATCAATTAATATTGACTAAAATAAATAAGCTTTTATCTGGTTTGGGTTTAAATATCGAATTGGAACTACAGTGATATAACTTTGATCATACGCATTAAGCATGTGATTGTTTCAACTCAGCACCGATAATGAAATACAATTCTGCGACTATTCCTGGCTACAATAAGCCATGGGAGCAAAGCAGAATCAACATGGAGTCAGTAGCTAGTGGACAGGTAAGACAACAGTGTTTTGATTTCACGCACACAATACTATTGACTCGCATTTAATCACGTTTTAGCTTTAACGTTGAGAACAAAGAAGACAGCAATGAGAGAGAGAGAGAGAGAGCACTATAATGAATACTTACCTTACACCTACATTGTTTAGGGCTGATTTTATTGCTACCACAACTTCCGGTCTACATTCTTTAGTATAGCTTCCGAGAGAAATTAAAGGGATCTCTTAAAAACAGAACAGACTGGGTGAACAGAGAAGAAATTATGGCTAAAATAGCTGTTTCCATTTAATTAATCGCTCTGATTTAACATGAAGCTCTCCGAATTTCATCCTCCTTGGGATTATCTATACGGATTAACAAGATTTTCATTACTTAACTATATATATATATATATATATATATATATATATATATATATATATATAAAGAAATATAGTCTTAGGGTGTGCTATATTTATGGGATAAAGTGCTCAATATCAGAGATAGAGAGTGTGTAAATATAAAAGTAAACATAGAAGTCAACACTTAGGGTGACAGTCAGTTTCTTGCTAGATGCAATCGTCAGGCCACCAGACTGTCGCCTCTGAAACCAACTATCGCCTCTAAGTGTTGACTTCTATGTTCACTTTTATATATATATATATATATATATATATATATATATATATATATATATATATATGTGTGTGTGTGTGTGTGTGTGCGTGAAAGGTTTCCCAAATTAATTCCTACTTACTCCTTTCCATTGCCATGTTTATGTTTTTTTTTCTTTTTTTTCTATCACCACTGTTTTTATACACTGATTATATATCTAATCAAGTAAGTAGAAAAAAGAAAATCTTAAATGTAAAGGAAAGTCATTGAAAACAAAGCGTCATTAAATTGACCATGTTTTAGTACCACTGGCATCAAAAGCTCAACGTCTGTAGAGTGTATGTGTGAATGCGCTTGTGTGACAAAAAATAAGGATAATGCAAGTAACTGAACTTAATCCGCCTTAATCCGATTTATTGTCATGCTCACCGTTTGATAGAACGGTGCGAGACTTATTTTTTTAAAGTGGCGAAGCTTTCACACTTCAGTACCACATGACTAATGTCGTATCACGTGATTAGATATATAAGGGATAACTATATGCGGCTTTCAACACTCATATTTTAATTGTTCCTCCACGTTGGTATCTGAATGTGACAATATTAGCATAATTTCCTTACTCACCACATTAATAAAAATCTATTTGGAGATAGCAGTGATAACCGTCAATTCATTTTTGCCGGCTCAACCAAAAAATTAAAATATTTGTGATGGAAACGTACACCCTTGTGCAATTAATTAAAAAACAGCCTTTGTTTCCTTCTTTCACCATATGGTCAGTTATAGACTCAGTGGAGTGACAAGGTGTAATCGATTTCTATTTTTCCTCAGTTAAGGCCATTTGCAATGATGTGCAGTGATATGAATCTATTTTTGAGGTGTATAATGAAATTTGTTTGGCCTTAAAAAATATTGCATCATCCGTGATTGCATCAGATTTTTATCATGCCCAGATGCTATTGTCTCGATTGTCGATTAGTTGTCCTACGGCCATTGTCTTCGATAGACGTTACTCCAAGGAAGCGTACGAAAATTGTAACGCTGCAGGAACACACTGGCAAGCCTTACCAGTGAGAAAATCAAAGTACTATAGATTGGCCCGGAAACTCTCCTGATTTAAACCTAATCAAGAATCTGTGGTTAATCTGCATAGAACTTGTGCACTGGGTCATGCTTCATTGGAGAAATACGAAACAAAGTAAATAATGACGGTTTTATTCGTTTTGTTTCAATTAATTTGGTTAAGGGTGTTTATTATATACCATTAATGAATCTTTGTTAAATTTGTTACTAATTTATTAAATATGTGAATGTTATGCATACCTGACTAAACTAGAAACCCCTTAATAATATTTCAGGAAAAACTGTCGTGAAGTCCTAAAACCTTCAATGCTCAAGCATCGTTCTCCCCCCGAATAGGAGTCATTATATAGCCTGGGTATTCTGGATATGTTAATTTGCTTATTTACATATCAATACATTCTGCAAACGTCATAGACAGATCATTGGCTGTTTCGTTCAATACACATTTGAAAATGATTTTTCCAGTCATGTACAAATGTTTATTATAAGAAACAATCAATTATTTCTTGCCTACAAGCTTTTTTTTTTAATCATTTCATTCCAAACAAGTTTATACAGCCATTAATACACAGGGGGTTATTGGGTGCGAAAGACTATAAGAAAAAAACATTATTATGCAGCGAGAACAATAAAAGAACAGAATTTCAGAGGACAGAACATAACGATTAACACTGCATTTAAATGTGGAATGTACACTGGGTCATGATGTTTCATTGGAAAATACGAAAAAAAAGTAAATAATTTGCAGAAGTATTCGTTTTGTTTCAATTAATTTGCACAAGGCTGTATAACTGAAGTGAAATTTCATGACGGAATAAAGAACAAAAATAGTTTTGTAAAAAGAATTTTCTCTTGTATAAATGATTTCCAAAACACAAATTAAACTATTCGGAATGACATATGACATTATTATGAAAGATATAAAATTGATGAGCTTAATCCTGACACTTGTCAAATCAAATTTATTCTTAAAAAAATTAACTAGAATTACATCTTATCCAATTATATATTCGCCATTAATTGCATTAACATCTTACCGCTGAGCAAGCAGCTCTTGGATAGCTTTTCGACAAAATTCACAGATATAAAATAAGTGTTTGACAAACTCTTCAATATTTGCATTATTTACATTATTCGGACTGTTATCCTCATCTTCATTGCCATATTCACAACGTTTCGGCCGTTGTACGCTTCTGCCTTCTTGAGGAGACACATGGCCCAGTAAATAAAGACGTTGGTTAGATCCAGTAACTAGACCTAAAGAGCTGTGAGTTCAATACTAGGCCACAGTAGAGGTGAACCAAAATCTTGGAGAGTTGACTTAAAGGGAAATAACTGAGACATCCGGAAGAGGCATGGCACGTGGCACTAGAGCAATCTACTCCGGTGCACGAAATAAAGGGTTCGGTTCGAAATTTCAATCACCTGAAGAAAGTCGTAGCGTACAAATACCGAAACGTTGTGAATATGGCAATGAAGATGAGGATACAAGCCTGAATTATGTAAATAAGGCAAGTAATCATAATACCGTATCGCAGACATATGGACAGAAACACTTGAATATAATTTTCCTTAGAGAATCTCTTCCCTTTTTGCAAAATTCGAAACAGGTAATTATCGGTTGGCGCAAGATCAGAAAAGTATGACGTGTGGGGTAGAAGAGACCAACCGAATTCCCAGTTGTTTAATTCTGATATCCATCCTGTATTCAGCCTTGTATTGTCATGGAAGAGAAGAACATTTTAACTACTGGCGGTCGCTGGGCGGTTTTCGAAAAATAAACGTCTTAGGGACACGTTTCTTCTCAGTCAGTTATGCGCCATGTGTGATACAAGCTTAGGCGATCATGTATCTTTCGATACATAACTGACGAGGCATATTTTTCCCGAAGTGGGTTGCCATTTCTTTCTGCGGTAGAGCAGTTGCTATCCAAGGCTATAGAACCCGGTCCTGCTATTTATTGCTATTTACCCATAGCCGGGGCAAGAAGAAGAGTATTCATACCTGTTCCAAGGATATTTGCACGTAAATGAATGTAACGGATTCGAGTGGAATTTGAACTCGGTTCTGCGATTCCTCAATCCAAGTAGCTATCCAGTACTCCACCGTACATCTCGCTGTTTGACGTATAAAGGTACAATTAGTGATTCAATGCGTTATCATATCAGGCAATAAAAAATATCCTGACGATCCCACCGCATATTAAAAATTAAGTTTCTCCCACAGAGCCTAGATTTTGTATAGATTTATCCTTGTACATCCACTGTCTTTTTGCAATGAACATTGTTGTATGTAAGCAGTTTCTCAGAACCTGTTATGATAGATTTAAAGAAAGATTACTTTAGATAATACAATCGTCATTACGATTTGTTCCCCAAAATAGAAGTTGCTCATGGCTCAACCTCATGTATATATAGAATATATATTTTCAATATCTGTCTATATTTCTGCAATTTGATGTATTATGTACATTACTTACATTATTCGGACTATTGTCCTCATCTTTGTCGCCATATTTATTACAACGTTTCGGCCGTTGTACGCTCCGGCCATCTTCAGGCGGTTGGAATGTCTAACTGAACCCTTTATTTCGCTCACTGGGGTAGACTGTCCTAGTTCCACATGTCATGTTTAATGAATGTCAGTTATCAGTTATCTCCTGTTAATTTTTCCCTCTGAAAGCTCTCCACTGCCTTAACCGGGTATTGAACTCACGCTCTTTGGGTCATGTCACTGGATCTAAGCAACGCCTTTATCCACTGTGCCATGTATCCTCAAGGACACATGGCAAAAGAGTGTGAGCAATTGATTTCGAACAATTTACCTAGATCCACACAATTCAGCACGAGGCCAGACAGTAAGAAATATTAGGTCTCACGATACAGATAACAATTTCAATTTCATCCAAATTATGTGTGTATATAAATATGCATTCAGTGCGCCTCGACGTGGTAAGTAAGCTTGTCTTGCTAAATCAATTTACGACTGAGTAGTGAGTTCAATCTTCACTGTGTGCCCAATACTTTCGGATTTGTGCCACATCTAAGCCGCGCTTATAAAATCACTACACATTTGCCTTCTGTATGCATACCTTAAATCATGGATAGACATAGTAAATCTTTAAATTTAATTTATTAATTTAATAATAAAATGTTCAATAATATTTCAAATATCTGATTTTATATGATTTAAAAAAATAGATTTTTTGTCTTCAAATCCATGACTTTATGGTTCAACCCAGTGAAGCATTATCCAGAGTGTGAGTGAATGGAATATATTATACCAACGTCTTATTTTAAACTTAGTTAAATTGTGTGCAAATGGATGTGTGCGTGTCCTCAAATGTGTTCCTTAAATGGCCCAAACATATATAAGACATTCACACTCAGCACACATCTTTGGAAACATAGAGAATATGTGATGGATAGAGAACCAACGCTTCCATTATATTATTATTATTGTTTTCTTTTTTACGCGTGGATTTTGGTTTTTGAGAGATTTTCTATTATGTGTGCTATCCATCAAGTCGTACAATTTCCAACAGACTGCCCCTTTCTCAGAGCCATGCAAAGCGGACTTCTAAAGCGATGGGAAACTCCGCTGTATTCTGATTTTCTTACTGTATGTCTTTAGGCTTAGCGGTATAAAAAATTAGAAACAAGTGATAACATGGAGAATAGTGGCCTGAACGTCTCACATTTTGGAAACTTCAATCCGGCTTATGGCAACATTAAATTGAAATACAGATTCTCGTACGATCAACGGAGTTAAGCAATGTTGGATATGGTCTGTATCTAGATGGGTGACCATTTCGGAATCTAAGATGGTGTAATGTTGGATGTGCGGGTGGTCTCAGGATTGGGAGTTGTAGAGCCGATCTCCAATTCCTCTTGCGTTCGTCATATTCTCACTCGCAAAGACCCTTGGGAAAGGCATGGAATCATCTCTTCTTCTCCCTACTAAGGGTTAATTAGTAGGAATTGTATCAGTAAAGGATTATTATCTCCAAAATATTTTACAACCCAAAAATATTTCCTGTTTTGAAATAACCTGCAAAAGCTTAATAAGCCGTAAGAAACATGATTATCAATCAATCAATGAATCTGGAAGACAGTCAAATTATTGAGTTTTGCAATTTGTTTGACTTTGCAACTCTGGTAAACAGCGACAGTAACACCGATGTTGAGACATTTCTTTCATCGACAGTGATATCCAGTTTGGTAGCTTCAAGGATGAAGTCAGTTTGGATGTTAAAATTAAAAAAGAACTTCATTTGGACTTTTACGATAATCTTTGGTTTGTAGTGTTACCATGTAGTTCAATCTCATGTTAATACTTCCTACTTAGGCCCCAATATATAAAGGGTGACCACTTTTTCCTGGCCGCACTGGTATTCTTAGGCCCCAAAGTATAAAGGGGGACCACATATTGCTGGCTAAACTGGTATTCTTAGGCCCCAATGTATAAAGGGGGCCCACATTTTCCTAGCGGCAGTGGTATACTTAGGACCCAATGTATAAAGGGGGACCAATTTTCGTTTCCGCACTGGTATTCTTAGGCCCCGATTTATAAAGGGGGACCACTTTTTCCTGGGCCCACCAGTATTCTTAGGCCACAAAGTATAAATGGGGACCAATTTTTTCTGGCCGCACTGGTATTCTGAGGACCCGATGTATAAAGGGGACCAGTTTTTCCTGGCTGATCTGGTATTATAGGCTCCAAAATATAAAGGAGGACCAATTTTGCTGGCCGAACTGGTATTATAGGCCCCAAAGTAAAAAGGATGACCAATTTTCCTGGCCAAACTGGTATTCTTTGGCCCCAAAGTATAAAGGGGGAGCACATTTTCCTGGCTGCACTGTTATTCTTCGGCCCCAATGTATAAAGGGGGACCCCTTTTTCATGGCCGCACTGGTATTCTTAGAACCCAAAGTATAAAGGTTGACCACATATTCCTGGCTGCCCTGCTATTCTTATGACCCGATGTATAAAGGTGGACCACTTTTTCCTGGCCGCACTTGTTTTCTCATGCCCCAATGTATAAAGGGGGACCACTTTTTCCTGGCCGCACTGGTATTCTTAGGCCCCAAAGTATAAAGGGGGACCACATATTGCTGGCTAAACTGGTATTCTTAGGCCCCGATGTGAAAAGGGGGATCACTTTTCATGGCCGCATGGTATTCTTAGGAGCCAATGTATAAAAGGGGCGCAGATATTCCTGGCCAAACTGGTATACTTAGGCCCCAATGTATAAAGTGGGACCAATTTTCCTTTCCGCACTGGTATTCTTAGGCCCCGATTTATAAAGGGGGACCGCTTTCCTGGGCGCACCAGTATTCTTAGGCCACAAAGTATAAAGGGGGAGCACATTTTCCTGTCTGCACTCTTACTCTTCGGCCCCAATGTATAAAGGGGGACCACTTTTTCATGGCCACACTGGTATTCTTAGGCCCCAATGTATAAAGGGGTATCACCTTTTCTTGGCCGCACTGGTATTCTTAGGCGCCAAAGTATAAAGGCTGACCACATTTTGTTGGCTGCACTGCTATTCTTATGCCCCAATATATAACGGTGGACCACTTTTTCCTGGACGCACTGGTTTTGTCATGCCTCAATGTATAAAGGGGGACCATTCTTTCCTGGCCGTACTGGTATTCTTAGCCCCCGATGTAAAATGGGGATCACTTTTCATGGTCGCAATGGTTTTCTTATGCTGCAATGTATAAACGGGGACCACTTTTTCCTGGCTGCACTGGTATTCGTAGGTTCCAAATTATAAAGGGTAACCATTTTTACTGGCTGCATTGGTATTCTTAGGCCCCATGTAAAAAGGGGGATCACTTTTCCTGGCCGCACCGGTATTCTTAGGCCCCAATGTATAAAGGGGCACGACTTTTTCCAAGACGAACTGGTATTCTTAAGCTCCAAAGTTTAAAGGCGACCACTTTTTCCTGGCCGTGTATAAATTTTTCCTGGCCGCACTGGTTTTCTTAGGCCCCAATGTATAAAGGGGTCCAGTATTCATAGGCACCAAATTATAAAGGTTGACCACATTTTCCTGGCTGCACTGGTATTCTGACGCCCCAATGTATAAAGTGGAACAACTTCTTCCTGGCCGCACTGGTATTCTTAGGCCCCAAAGTATAAAGGGGGACTACTTTTTCCTGTCCGCACTGGTATATTTAGGACATTATGTATAAAGGGGGACCAGTTTTTCCTGGCCGAACTTTTATTCTTATGCCCCAATGTATAAAGGTCGACCACGTTTCCCTGTCCGCACTAGTTTTCTCAGTGTATAAAGGGTTCCCAATGTATAAAGGGGTCCAGATTTTCCTGGCATCATTGGTATTCTTAGGCGCCAAATTATAAAGGGTGATCACTTCTTTCCTGGCTACACTGGTATTCTTAGGTTCTAGTGTATAACAGTGGACAACTTTTTCCTGACCACACTTGTTTTCTTAGGCCCTAATGTATAAAGGAGGACATATTTTCCTGGCAGAACCGGTATTCTTAGTCCCCAAAGTATAAAGGGTGACCACTTTTTCCTGGCCGCACTGTTATTCTTAGGCCCCAATATTTAAAGGGGGACAAATTATCCTGGCTGAACTGGTATTATAAGTCCCAAAGTATAAAGGGGGACCACTTTCTCCGGGCCGTACTGGCATTCTTAGGCCCCAATGTATAAAGGTGTCCACCTTTTCCTCGCTGCACTGGTATTCTTAGGCCCCAATGTATAAAGGTCGACCACTTTTTCCTGGCCGCACTGGATTTTTTAGACACGAATGTATAAAGGGGTCCAGTTTTTCCTGACCGCACTGGTATTCTTAGGCGCCAAATTATAAAGGGGGACCACTTTTTCCTGGCCGCACTGGTATTCCTAGAGACCAATAAAGAAAGGAGGACCACTTTTTCTTGTACAATTCCGTTATACAGGTTTGGAAACGGCTTAAGCTCAAATTACTGAATGGCATAGACCTTATGCGTTCTTCAACATTCTTCGTCGTGATATTGATATCTGGTTGGGGTACTTGGTATAGATCAGTCTAAGCATCTGTTATACAAGTCGCTGTACTATTGTGAGTAATGGAGTCTCCTCAGAGCTCTAACCAGTGTTTTATAACATCTTCCGGATTTGGTGAACAAGAGTATCTGTCGCCTCTGATGAGTGAAAGAACTAGACGTAGTAGAAATTCTATTTTGTTCAAACAATTTTTACTGTTCGTGTATCGCTTGATAATATTTTATTTTTATACTAGCAGCATGGCCCGGCGTTGCCCGTACTTGATTCAGAAATCGTACGACTCATACAGTAATCGCTATCACTTGACTTAAAATAATTTTGCCCTTCCTTGCCTTTAAAGGAGTGCCCTTTGCCGTGCTGATGTTGCTACATGCCTTACTTCTTGCTTTTCTCAGACTGCGAATTTTTTCTAAGCTCTATACTAAACATTAAATCTGTTACGAAAAAAGAACTAAACAGAATGAACACAAAATGATCAGCTTTAAAAAAGGACTCGTAACTGGAAAAACCGAAGGAAAAAAGAATGTTAACAACAAATATCTTTTCACACCCAACCCAGTTCTGCGGAATCAGAATCAACGTTGAGTTTAAGCAAGCGAATGAGCCAACTGGAGTAAAGTGCCATGCAGATTTAAATTTTTCCCACTTATGACGAATGCAGCTATCGTTTTTTTTTTTTGCATGTTAGCATGCTAGTTAACATTCGTGTCAGTCAGCTGTTGGCTCTCACGCTGGCCAATAGAATCTTCCTGCCTATTCGTGGCAGCCAGCTATAGGCTCTCCCTCTGGCCAGTAGAAAATGGCCGCAAACTACATGAAAACTGCCGTAGAAGCATGAAGAAATCGATTATTTCCGCTATCGCTGGGAGTTGGGAAATGCAAAGTCGGTGTTGGCCTTCCCGCTAACTTGGAGCATGTGCATGTAAATTTTGCTGCAAATCCGTCGAAAATTGCGGCCGTGCATTCGTTAAACACACAAACACATCCTGCCTTTTATAGATAGAGATTATACTTTGCCTTGACTCTTCCCTCGTTGTTCTGTAGTCTTTGGCCATGAACTTATATGTGCTTAGAATTCTGACATTTTCATCCTGCTTATCATTTTCCCTTCTTGTCATTGTGCCAATGCATGTGGTCTATTCAAATCTTGTATTTAGTTTCCGTATATCTCATGCCAGACGCCTTTGTCCACCTTGATTCTCTTCTCACCTTTTGAACGTCGCTTAGCTGCCAAACTTTCTCCGACCAAGTACACATCAGTGCAATGAAGCCTCATGATGTCATTTATATTATCCGTTTTCGAATGTTTCATTGCGACATTTACCTTTGCTGTCTCTTCATTCAACTTATAAACGTTCGAATATTGAAAGGCACTAGAAGTTCACCATCATCACAAAACCCACGTATCCCTGTCATAATGGCATTAGTTACATCATACATAATATCATAGGCGAGAATATTCAAAGAGCCATGGACACCGTCACCCATACTTACAAATTATATTGCTGCATCACTCAAATTATTGCTATGTTTAAGTACAGGCGTAAGGACAGCATCTTCTGTAATATTACTCTCTATGCTAGTTCCGCCATCTCTTTCCTCTTCATGAACACAAATCAAGCTTTTTTAGCTACAGCATTTTCGGTTTCGAGAAACTCACCCGGAATTACCTCGATTCTTTCCGGCATCTCCTTCTTGATGTCATCCAATTCTTCTGGAATGAACCAGTTACTACTACGTATCTGTCCCATCAAAGTTATTTCAGCGATCCCAAACATTACTAATTATTTCTTGTGAGCAAGGACACCAGCTCCGATATCATGAATTATTATTATTGTTTGTGTACAACTTATAACCATTATTATTATTATTATTATTGTTTTATTTCCTTTGGTTTCTGATGTATAATCATTTCTTTCCGGGTCCCAACCAGAGACCTAAGATCAGAAATGGCATCATAACATTTTGCGCTGAGCAGTTAAGAAAAAAAATCGTGCATATTTTACATAGATGGCACCCTTCTTAAGGCGTGGGCTATACTTGTGGGAACATTTTTTTTGTATTTCTTTAAGGCATGGGCTACCAGGGATTTCTTCAATGCGTCTATTGGAATCTTTTCCAACCAATTCGAGGACTCCAACTACAACTGGAATTGTTAATGTCCACATGTGCCACATTTTTGAGATTCCGGTTTCAAGGTCATTGTATTTTGATAGTTTTTTTTTTTAAATCTTCAGAGATACATTGCATTCTTCAGGGACTGCCATGTCAATAAGGAGGCAAAATTTGTCTTTGCGTCTCTAATTACAATGTCAGGACGATTAGCTTTGATTGTTCTGTCTTCTTCTTCTTCTTCTTCTTCTTCTTCTTCTTCTTATTATTATTATTATTATTATTATTATTATTATTATTATTATTATTTGTGCATGTTATGTCTCCTGCTTTGTTTCCTGTAGAGTTGGTTCCAAATTATGGCATTTAAGCCCTAGTGGAGAACTGTCATTTAATTGATAGCAATTCTCTTAGTATATGGGATGTTCCTTAGTAGTGTGGTTTTCTGGGCAATTTTTATATTGATGCTACCTGGGACATTGCTAGTAAAATTGTCCATTGCTTTTCTCACGGGGCCCAGTGATACGATTATCTGTGATATCAAGCATTACACACACCATGCATAGGTACAAGTCGATTAATATATCAATTATTATTATTATTATTATTATTATTATTATTATTATTATTATTATTATTATTATCATGCAATTTCCTTTGATTTCTTTCCGGGTCCAGCCCAGAGACCTAAGGTTAGAAATGGCATCATGATATTTTTCACTAACCAACTAAAAAAAAGGAAACATATTTTACATAGATAAAGCGCTTTGTAAGGTTTGGGCTGTATTCGTGAGACCAATTGTTTGCATTTCTTTAAGGCAAGGGTTTCCAGGATTCCCTTCAATGAATCTACTGGGATCTTTTCCAATCAATCCGAGGGCTCCAACTACAACCGGGTTTGTTGATGTTCCCATCTACCACATTTTTGAGATTTCGATATCAAGGTCCTTGTATTTTGATAGCTTCTGGAAGATCTTCAACGATACATTGCAATCTGCAGAGACTGCCATAACAATAAAGAGGCACGTTCTTATCGAGTCTAGAACAAGAAACCTCAACAGAATGCAGAAAGCACTGGTCGGCCGTTTCTTCCTTTTTGAGATTCATCAGCAATGCGCATCCACTACCAAGATGAGTATCACCGCCAGAATTTGGAGTAGCTGCCCTATATTGAGTCTAGATAGTTTCCTCTTCGTTACCAAGGACCCCTGGCCCAGTCATATGATGCTTGCATTGAATCGGAATGGTCCGTGATCGATTCTTTGTAGTGGATGCGCACTGCTGATGCGTCCCGAAACTGTTGTCCAACTTTATCTGCATTCTGTTGAGGATTCTTGATCTAGATTCGATGAATTATTATGCGAAATTATTCAAAATTTCTGACATTTATTATGATGTATATCCTTCTTTTTGTTTTTACAAAAGCATCTGCTTTGCGCGGTTCCAATCGATGACTTTTCAATATTTTGTGATATTTGCCTTCTTTTTGTTTGGCTAACGTGGTAGATTCACTTTACTGTCTCTTATTTTCACTTCTAGAACCGAATTGACCCTTTCAGCTGAGTAGGGGCTAAACTTTGGGGTTTTGTCATCTTCCTAAAAACTTTTCTCTGGGACTTTAATGATAAGGCATTGCGTTTATCGTTTCAAGTTTAATCTACGTAACCATGTCCTAGATTGATTCTCTATGATATTTTCTATCTTTCTTTTTTAAAATAGTATTCTTTTCTTAATATTTGCGTACTTTTGTTTCTGTTATTTGCTTGTTCCGAGCTGTTTCCATAATAATTTTTCAGGCTGTTTTGTACGTGTTTTGAAAGACCTATCTTAGCCATTTGATGGTGGTGCGTCCTACTGATGGGTCTTCTGTCTCCTTTGTTTTGTTTTGTCGTTTTTCAAATGATCTGACGGTGTCGTCCCTGAGGACGAGACACTTGGCACGGTCGTTTGTTGAAGCGAAAAGGAAGAAAAACAGAGAGGTGAAAACGTGCTCTCACCTAGAAACAATTCAATGGCGAAAAGATAACGCAGACAGTTCTATTTATCATATTCTCACCGATATTTATTCACATTTATCGACGTATGTCATATAGAATACTCTGCTACAAAGAAACAAAAGGAAAAAGACTCGAAATATCGAAAACAGGAATAAACATGCGATGTCTGCCAGGAGCACAGAGAGCATTGAGAATATTTCAAGAAACTGTTGCTGGACCACCAATTAGACGATACCTTACTGCGCATGACACTCGATTGTGTTCTTACTTAACCGGTACAGAGACACCATTAAGTGGACGTATGTACCATTGCAGTCGTAATAAGCAAATGATAACCGCTTTGAGCCTTGACTACCGCTTTTCCGGAGGTGGAGAAAAATGACGTAATGACCAGCCACCGGTTGAACAATGGTAGAGAAAAAAAAAGACTTAATGCCCAGCCACTTGCGTCAGGTTTTGCTATTGGTTGTTTTATTTTGATGAGCCAATCAGAAAAGCCGTAATATTATGATACCATCAAACGTTATTACCAACAATGTCCGCACATTTTCATTGTATTTTGTGCATGCGTTTTAGATTTTTTTTAAAAATATCGTTTTTATCATGAAGCATACAGAGTCTCAACCTGGACCGTAGGGAAGCAATCAGGGACTATTTTTAATATCTACCATCATTTGCGAATTTTTACTCCAGAGATAAGGCGGAAGAGTTAAAATTATTCAGACACGCAGGGCTCAAAGGGTTAAAATATTTACGTGTTACACCACACGCTTGTGGAACTTTCTTCCGGTCCCATACATTCCAGTCAATTTTGATCTTCAAAAATTTAAATGCAATGTTAATCGTTATCTACTGTCTTCTTGATTACTCTTCTATTGTTCTCTCTCCTTAATAATGTCTCTCTTTTATTTCTTATTATTTCACACCCGGTAAACCCTTGTGTCTTAGTGGCTTTACTTCTTTGCTTAGGGTTAAATGATAAAAAAACGTTGAACAGTTCTCATGGTAAAATCTCGAACAACCTAAGTGTTTCAATCCCGCCCTTCTACGGTTCACATTTGGTTACCGGCAAACATTTCGCTATTTACAAAGCTAAACTCGGCTTAGGAATTACCTGGACAAGATTAGGGAGAACGTAATATTGCAGCAGTTAGCAATCGCAAAAGAGGGTTTTGAGAATTGGTAGGGCCACCTAGGTAAGTATGTAAGGCACTGGAGGCAGTACCACTTTACCGAGTTACGTTATTTTCTTTCATTGCTGGATCTATTCCGGACAGGTCACCCATACTCAAAGTACGAAGACCCCATCTTGCAAATCAGCTAATTATGTTGGGTGTTAAATTTTAACACCTACGTCGAATAAACAAAACGGTAAGCTCTCTACGTTTATCGGTCTACTGACTACACAGCCATAAATCTTCATAATATAATAATAATCTTTTGAAATATAACACACTGATTATGTTTAACTATCACTAAAGAACTAATCATGACTATCAACACAGAAGATGTGACCAAATAACAAGTCTATGATAAAAGGTATAAAGCGATTCTTTCTTTCTGCTGCTACCATCGTAATGGAAATTTAAAAAGGAAGGAGAAACGATAGGATCTGGAGATTAACGCCGGGCAAATATGAAAACAGTGAACACAAACTCTACCTGTTTCAATATTAAAGTCTGAATTTGACGACCTAATCAAGCAGATACCGTTCAAAAGAAATTCACACACGTGTCATGTTTTTATTTATTTTAGGATTTCTCTATATAAGGCTATAGTAGAGAAATATGGAAATATAGAATAAAAAATGGTAATAATTGCACCAAATTCTTGTCGACCAAGCAATACAAATTTTTTGATGGTAACTGGATATAGTGACCTAAAGTTGCAGAAAACCCATCAGAAAAAATGACCTACGTATTGAGGAATATACCAACACCCTAAATAGCTTTAACAATGAAATAAAAACGTAGGAAAACAAAAATGACAAAGACTAGAAATATGAAAGCTTTCCTCATCGACAAGAAAAAGGGCAATTTAAAAATATTAAACAAATTCACGCCCAGAGACGGCTGAATCGTTTGTAATGTTCACCAGGAAAAGTGATCTAATACTGGATGACCTATGGTGACCCTAATATGTACTGGGTTCATTCTAGGAGAGAGAGAGAGAGAGAGAGCAAAATATGTTTTTTTTTTACTTGGTGTGACATCAGAATCTCAAAAGAGCCAGTTGACTCAGAAGGTTAAACATAGAAGGTAACCTCACAACCACAAAGTACGGAATCGGGCCTCAAAGACTGTCAATGTGTGCACCAATATAAGCAAGTCAGCTTAGTTGATTTTAAGATATAGGCTCACACAACCGGTTAACAGGAAGTTTTATAAATACCCGATTTGCGTGGAGAGTAGCAGAATTCATCACACCTTGACAAGAAGATCGATGAAAGAAAAATAAATAAACAAGCGACATGCCCTCGATTCGGTTAAACTTAATTTGATGGAGCCAATAAATAAATAAACAACTATTTCATGTATGAAAAATTTAGTATCGTATTTTTTTGGTATCTTTACAAATGGATGGAATAAAAGAAGAAACCCAAGGTGAAAAGATGGAAGAATTGCGGCTAAACTCGTCAATCTCATATGACAGGCTATTATAAGTAAAGATATGCGTTGGTACGAAAATGATGATTGGAATCTTCAGGACACAGAAAGAAAAAAAGCGATGAGCAGGAATCAAAGACATGCTAAAGAAGATGAAAAAGGTAGGATTATAAATGAGATGCAAGATTACTAAAAACCACACCAAGCATTAACGGAACACGAAGCTGAATATGTGACAGGAATATAGACAAAAGACGAAAAAGCAATGATCGCTTTGGTCGAAGAAACAAAACTAAAAAGTCTAGCAAAGGAATTTCCAATACGAATAAAACAGTGAAAAGCATGCTTGTATTGATTACTGCTACCATATATGGTCTGGTGCCCCCGCTGTTCATCTAGAGGTCCTCGACAAAATCCAGAGACGCATATGCAATGTGATAGGTCCTGATCTGGCATTTCGCCTGCAGTCATTCTCTAACAGACACGTGCTACGGCTTCCCTATATCTTTTCTGCAAGTATTTTCATACCATCTGCTCTGAGGAGCTACTGTAATTCCAACGGATAATTTATTGTTAAAACAGATAAATTTCGGAAAGCTTTTGCAATCCTTGATCACTCTTGAGAAATAAATGAAACAGTGACTAAGCTATATTGTATAGGTTATAAATTCAAATTAACGGGAAAGAATTCGATCGTATTGAGTTCACGAGACATGCGTAATCTGAAAGCGAGAGAATGGCTTAAAGAAAGAAAGAAAGAAAGAAAGATAGAAAGAAAGAAAGAAATGTCATTTCCAAACCAGAGTAAAAAAAAAAACCTAATTCTTTATTGGTTTTATCTGATATCTAACAAAAAATACGAAAATTGATGCTTTCTTATTCTCAGCAGTGCGGCTTACGGCCACAACACGTTGAAACATCGATTCTCGTACAATCACCCAAGTTAAGCAGAATTGATTCTGATTAATACTTAGATGGGGGACTGTTTGAAAATACTAGGTGAATAAGTTTAGATGCGTGGTTGATGTAATGGATAATGGTTTCGGATTGTTAATCGGAGAACCGAGTTCTAATTCCAGTCGACGTCGTTATATTCACTTACGCGCAAATACCCTTGAGAATGGTATGACTTAACTTCTTTTCCACCAGTTACGGGTTACTTAGTAAAACTTGTATCTCTAAACCATTATTATATCCCAATATTCTTACAATAAAAACTGGCTTTAAATAACCTGCAAAGGGTTGATAAACAGTAGAAAACGAATGATGACTCAATTTTTCTCAGTATTTACAGACATTTATTAGATTTTTAAAAACATCTATTACTATGTAAATTTGTAATATTTTTTTTGTTCAGATAAAACTGAGGTATGAAGCTATCATTTTTTATGTTCGATATTTCGTGGCCGTAATTAATATTCAAATTGTATTTAAGAAGAAAGTTGGGTGACATTGAGTTTTTATGGTAACTGGATATAGTGACCTAAAGTTGCAGAAAACCCATCAGAAAAAATGACCTACGTATTGAGGAATATATCAACACCCTAAATAGCTTTAACAATGAAATAAAAACGTAGGAAAACAAAAATGACAAAGACTAGAAATATGAAAGCTTTCCTCATCGACAAGAAAAAAAGCAATTTAAAAATATTAAACAAATTCACGCCCAGAAATAAGAGACGGCTGAATCGTTTGTAATGTTCACCAGGAAACGTGATCTAATACTGGATGACCTATGGTGACCCTAATATGTACTGGGTTCATTCTAAGAGAGAGAGAGAGAGAGAGAGAGAGAGAGAGAGAGAGAGAGCAAAATATGTTTTTTTTTTACTTGGTGTGACATCAGAATCTCAAAAGAGCCAGTTGACTCAGAGGGGAAACATAGAAGGTAACCTCACAACCACAAAGTACGGAATCGGGCCTCAAAGACGGTCAATCTGTGCACCAATATAAGCAAGTCAGCTTAGTTGATTTTAAGATATAGGCTCCCACAACCGGTTAACAGGAAGTTGTATAAATACCCGATTTGCGTGGAGAGTAGCAGAATTCATCACACCTTGACAAGAAGATCGATCGTATTGAGTTCACGAGACATGCGTAATCTGAAAGCGAGAGAATGGCTTAAAGAAAGAAAGAAAGAAAGAAAGAAATGTCATTTCCAAACCAGAGTAAAAAAAAAACTAATTCTTTATTGGTTTTATTTGATATCCAACAAAAAATACGAAAATTGATGCTTTCTTATTCTCAGCACTGCGGTTTACGGCCACAACACGTTGAAACATCGATTCTCGTACAATCACCCAAGTTAAGCAGAATTGGTTCTGATTAATACTTAGATGGGGGACTGTTTAGAAATACTAGGTGATGTAAGTTTACATACGTGGTTGATGTAATGGATAATGGTTTCGGGTTGTTAATCGGAGAACCGAGTTCTAATTCCAGTCGACGTCGTTATATTCACTTACGCGCAAATACCCTTGAGAAAGGTATGACTTAACTTCTTTTCCACCAGTTACGTGTTACTTAGTAAAACTTGTATCGCTAAACCATTATTATATCCCAATATATACATTGAGTCGAAAGAAACCGGCAAAATTTTTCAGTGTATGCGATCAATATTTCATGAATCTTGTCAAAGAAAGAAATGTTTACTTTTAAAGATAAACGGAGGTAATTGCAAGCAATGCGATAGCCAATAAAGTGACTACGCTCATGCATACTAATCTATTTGTTATTAAAAAAACAGAGTTTAATTACGAATTTGTTAATGCTTAATATTTACACATTACATATATTGCCCGTTGCTGTAGAAGGATGTCTAAAATGTATTATTACTCTCTATTACGTTCTCTAATTGTATTCTCCATAATTGTGTTTTTGTGTCTGACTATGCTAAACTTTTACACACATACATTTTCATTACGTAGAGGTTCTTGCTAAGGAACAACATTGAAATGGTCTAGAAGATGAATAATACACCGTCGTGTGTTAGAAACTTCTTGAAGGCTTCACACGTGTGTCCTTGCACCAGACAATATTAGTCTTAATTAATCATATATATTTATACAGCAGAGTGTTATATCGATGTTTATGGTCATGGGTTCTCAGTAGGTACCCACGTATGTCAAATCGAGTAAATCTTCGAAAGAATAAAACTATTCATCAAATGATTTATTCAACTAATGAAACCATATCAAAATGTTTACACTTATGCTTGCCCCAGTAAATTAAATTTTATGGGAAATTTTGTAACGAATTTTCTTGAGGAAATTTATTGACAATGGACAATTCCTATTGATAATGCCTTTCGAACATTAGTTTTAATTTTTTATGCACAGACGGAGCCATGCTGAGAACCTTGGTTGAATTGGAATAGAAAGATATGACGTTACAATGTGAAATGTCAGAACGACAAGAACAGACATTTACTTGAAAGAATTTATGGTTTATTAGCAGAAGAGATATAGATAAGAAAGAGAACATTTTTGAACATTTTAAAATACTAAGATAACCGATGAACACTTCAGAAAAGATATTTGAAAACATCGTTTCTTGAAATTTGTCAGGTAGCCATATGAAGGCATAAAACTAGAACGTCATTTTCTATCTAAGAGTCGACGCTTGCTTAATCAGAGAAGATACTACTGAACTAGTTAGGATGGGTTATGGATATCGTGATCAAAGATATAATTTCTTATTTGGTAGTATGAAGTGATTAAATACAGAAATGAAACGTCGAAAAATTGATCAGAGAATGAATATACTAGGTGACTAATATGTATTTTGACAGATACCTTTCATGTATTTCATTTTCTGCTGTCTGACGTGGTTAGTGAAAGAAATTTGTCTCGCGTTTGAGACAAACGATTTGAAATATGGAAACTTTGTGCTTTTGTTTGGTATAGGTTTACCATACAATAGCGAAGTGTTCATTTTTCTCATAATATTTCTACACCCACAAAAATAGATCACTAGCTCTTATTTGCCCAAAAGGAGAATAACTTTGAATACAGTATGTATTGAAAGGGAGTTCTTTACCATAATACACAGATTTACACAGAATAGTCTTCTTATTACGTCAAGATGTTTCGGCTGTCGTACCCCTGGACATTTCACCAGGACTCTGGGGTAGGTAGTAACCGCAGAAAAATATCGAACCGAACATTACATCCGTATATTACTTACATTATTTATATTATTCGGACTGTTATCCTCATCTTCATTGCCATATTCACAACGTTTCGGCCGCTGTACACTCCAGCCTTCTTCAAGTAAATGGAATTTCGGACCGAACCCTTTATTTCGTTCATCGATAGTTCTAGTTCCACGTGCCATGACTCTTCCTGATGTTTCAGTTATTTCCCTCAACTCTCCAAGTTTGTGGTCTGGTATTGAACTCACAACTCTTCGGGTCTAGTCA
The DNA here is from genome assembly GCA_964036315.1 of Acanthosepion esculentum. Lineage (NCBI taxonomy): Eukaryota > Metazoa > Mollusca > Cephalopoda > Sepiida > Sepiidae > Acanthosepion > Acanthosepion esculentum. Next base: position 109,647,830 of record OZ038488.1, read on the forward strand.
CTGGATCCAACCAACGTCTTTATTCACTGGACACAAAGCTGAGAACTGTAGCCATAGCGAATCAGTATGTAATTATGTTTAATAAAACGCAGTGTTTTCTTAATTTCACTTGCCCTATAAGCAATTCTATTTCACAGATATAAATTTTACTAATTTATTTATGGCTGCACGTACAGTTAATTGTTGTGAGTCCAGTTCTTACAAAATGCCCTAAACTTGCTGTCGTGTTAAACTAAGATAAGTTTATTAAATATCTGTACCTGGTTTTCATAGATTGAACTTGTAATTATGGGGTAGTTACCTATGACGGATACGGTACTAGGGTTGGAGCTCAGCTGAAGAGAAGGACAGTTTCCTCCATATATCGGAGAGGTATTTATCCATGGGTAGCATGTATTGGGCAAGATTACTTCACAGAACCCACCCGTCTCCGGGTCAAAACCTTAAGGGTATCCTCCAACTTAAAGCCTTGCATTGATCAGGGAGACATGAATATTGATTCAATCGGGAATGGGGGACACTCCGCCCTGGCCGCTGACTTCGTCTAGCAACTCCTTTACCCAACATCTGCATGTGCGTACTCGATGTCCATTGATTCTGAAAGTACATCTGCCTGAATGTTTTAAAAACTAATTTGTGTCTAGCTAATCTCCTGATCAGAAAAAAATCAGGTGGTGTATCATTTTGGACACTGATGATTTGACCATGACTCAGGTGGTATTGGGTTAGATGGTAACAGTACAGGTAGTATTGGTTTACAATGGTACCTGATATATAAAAACATTTGTATAAAGAGATTGAAATGATATTCAAACAAAGCACCTCGATCCCGTTCTCCCGTATACGCCATCTCTATTCATATGCATATTTGTCTGGTACAAGGACACCAGGATTGGATACCCAATTTGAACAGAAACCATTGTAATATACTGAAAGAAAAAAAAACTTCTCTAGAGCATGCGCCTGGTGCAAACATGATTGGTAGCAATTATTAAGTAGTTTTGGTAAATTTACACTAGTTTGGAATATGCAATTGGTAATATTTTTTAAGCTTCGCAGACTCCCACTTCTAATCTACATTTTGATGAGGAATGTCAATATGTCGAATTTGAATGAAAGGTGAAAAGGGGCGATATTTGTCTGGAAAATATTTGTACAGAATATGGATCAGAAAACATGTTTCAGCTGTCAAAAATGGACTATGTTTTTGTTATTATCTTTAGTTGATCTGTTAAATATGTTAAGCAGTAGAAAAATGTGATATTTGGCTTAGAAGATTAGTATGTTTTAGTCTTCTTTTCTTTTTTAGATTTCAGTCTCTGGAACTTCATGATAATATAACCTCTTTTGACCTACAGTGAAATTGGAAATATCAGATTTTAACATCACCCGGAGAAATAGCAGTAGTGGCAGCGAGCAGTTGTCCAACGAATATAGCAGGATGTACGGATAACGCTAGAGTTCTTTTCGAGTAATGTTTATTTGGCGATCCGAGATCAGATTACCGTCTAGTCTCCTGCGTCCTCGTTTGCGCTTATACCGTTGAAGAAGGCAGAAATACCCGATTTCCTCTTTATGGATTAAATATAAAATTAGATTATCTCGTCTTGCCTGGCGACCGGTGTGTGAGATAGAGAAAGAATTCTGGACTTGGGTAACCACAGTTCTAAACGACTTCCTAATAATTGCAGCGTTTGTGTGTCTCAACGCAAATTATATCATAATTAGCTTTGCATATAGTATCTTACAGAGAAGCTTAATGCAGGTTTGGACTAAGGTGACTTCCGTTTGATTGGTAAATACATAAAAACGGACTATTGTGCCTCGCGTCGCCTCTGGTTTCAATCCTTCAGAATTCAATGCTATATAACAGACTGTATCAACGATATGTAGTCTCAGCAGCAACCAACTGGTTCCTATATAATCCAATGTTGTCAAAGAAACACTTTCTATACTTTTCTTAGTCTAGTTCATTTCTCTACAGCTAGCAAGTAAATAATACTTGTTTCAAATGTAGACATGCGGACTCCCAGGTCAACGAAAAAAGATTACTTTTTCCTTAATAAAACGTGTTGTACAGGGTGGTCTGAAATGCCCGTCACTCCTGCATAATATAATATTCTATTTCATATGGCTCACACAAGCTCCTGTAGTTTGAAAGAGAGGCTGCCTCCAAGTGTATGAACACATGCCCGTGTGCATTCTGATTAGCGCATGCGTGATGCGCCACAGGATTTCACTGCAAGGTTCGGCAAACCAGCTCCGCCGAAAAGGACGATACTGTGATGGAAACAAACTGTTTCTCACAGGGTCAATCAAGGACAAACCTAGGACAGGACAACCCTCAACGCAAAGAGACATATGTGCAGAGGTGGAGGCATTTGTGCTGCGATCCCCCAAGAAGTCACAACGCAGGACTTAGTGGAAAGCGCGCTAAATATCAGTGATAGAGCTAACATATTCAGTTTTATGGATATGAGTAGTGACCCTGGGTTTTACGCTTTTCTGATCATCAGACAAACTTTGTATGATGAATGCAAAGGCGTGAACCACAGGGTCACAAACTAATATCCATACCATTGAATATGTCATATATATATATATATGACATATTCACACACACACACACACACATACATATATATATATATATATATATATATATATATATATATATATATATATATCTGTGTGTGTGTGTGTGATATGTGTCATATATATATATATATATATATATATATATATGTCATATACTTTAAAAATAAGGAGGTCAGTTTTAACTATTAGGCGGCAGATTTTATATCTACTTCTTACGATAATTGCTATGCCTTTAGGCGGTTTGAGTTAATTATTTTGTAAATAACTTGTGTTCGCAATTTTCAGATTTTTTTCTGTGTATACTGTGTCTGTTTGATACCAAAAAGTTTGTGATCAAACGAACTGATATACTTTGTAATTATGCAATTCGGCCAGTTATCTCTGTGCTGATACAAAATATGATATTTATCAAATGTTCATTAGCAAATATCCGAAGTAATCTCTCACAGAATAGTTTGAAAATATATATGACTTCGTGATATATAGCGAAGAAAACGGCGACTTACCTCGTCAAACCAAGCGACAGCGCGTCGCGTGTATCCTACGACGGAAAATGTTACGAAAGAAAAAAAGGGCACGTATTCCGCATGACATGCTGAAGACGGAATATTTAAATTTAAAAAAAAAGTCCGTTACAGGAGTCGCTATAAAAGTATTTTGATATGCAAAAATTGGGCGTCCTCTCCCAGTTGTTGTCGAATGGAAAAACTGCTCGCCCGATAAAAGCAGTCGGTGTTCTCGAATCGGGGGAGAAAAAAGTTCAGGTATTTTGGCTACCGCGTTTGTTGGAGAGTGAGTTATTTTTCTGACTGGTTGCGTGCATTGTGATTTGTGAGATTGTACCTGCGAATCGAGTTTTCGGCATTTTCTTTCTGTCCCCGATGTTCGAGTTTGAACTTACAGTGATTTATTCTCTGCGTTGTGGAAGTAATCTACGACAAATATTTCCTTCCCAGCTCGCTTACACGAGAGCAAGGTAGTAGAAGGGTGGCATGGAATCCACTGATGAAAATAACGTTTCTATCCAGGTGTGCGGCAGTGTGATGAATAACGGCTAGAAATTAGGAACTGCAGGACCGTGTTCGAATTTCAGTCGAATTCGTCAGATTCACTCACACACAAATACCATTGAGAAAGGTATGAATCCGTCTCCACAACCCCCAGCTATAGGTAAATAGCATGACAGGGTGGGATCTATAGTCTTGGTTGACACACAGTCTAAGAAAAAGTTTGAATTAAAACCAACCCGATTAGAGCTAGGTTTCGTCGGATTATCTTGCCCAGGGCACCCACTACTGCTAAGGCTGCAGTACAAGCAGTATTGTGTCTGTCGTGTTCGTGGAATGGGCATGCGACGTACTAACATGTGCACCGAATTATGTTTCATACGGTCAGACCGTGACCACCGAGAGAACAAGGCCTATTCGGTAGTAACGTGACGTCACAAAAGTAGTCCATGCAGTGAAACAGACAGTAATCATAATGTAACGAATAATTGTAAGAAAAAAATTGGTTTTAGAAAACTTTTATAAAATACATTGTTTTACAAAACAAATAAACAGAATTGGATTTTATACAGAACTTTATTTCATATTAATTTTTTAAAAATAACCGATAAGAAAAAAAAATGTTGCTGAATGTTTTGTTAAAGAAATTAAACATCATGTTAGATTTCATTAAATTTTAAAGACTGAAATTCGTTCATTATTTTATTTGTTTCAAATTTGAAAACATTTTTTAAATCATTATCAGTATTGTTTTAATTTGCATGTTTCTATCTTAATTTTAGTAATTATTCTGTAAAGTTACAATATCGTAATTATTAATGATTATTATATTCATATACACTCGGACAGTAACAACTCAATTATGAATTAGGAAACAAACAAACAATTAAATAAATAGACGAGCAAATTACATGTAAATGATAAATAAACGATTAAAATATAAATAAGAAACAAATAAACTAAATACATGAAAGTAAATAAATTTGATACAAAAAAGAGATTTAAAATTCAAATAATACTTATAGAAAAGTAGGTTACAGACAATTAATTTTAAGAATGAAATTCATTCATGATTTCAATTGTTTCACATTTGAACATTTTTTATAAATCATAATCAGCATTGTTTTAAATTGCATGTTTTTATTTCAATTTTAATAATTATTCTGTGAAGTTATAATTTTTGTAATCATTAAGAGATTATTACAGTAACAACTGAATTATGAATTAGGGAACAAACAATAATTAAATAAGCAAATTATAATTAAATGATGAATAAATAAAATAATTATGATAAATAAATAAAACAATTAAACATAAACAAGAAACAAAAACACAAACAAGAAAATACATTAGATACAAACAATAAATAGATTTAAAAATCAAATAATACTTTCAGAAAAATGGGTTACTGATACAAAATTTAGCTGAATGAAGTTTTCTTTTTCTGCTTAACTTGTTACTTGTAATATTATTATTTTCCCTAGAACAAAAATTATTTAAAAGAGCATTTGTAGAGCTCCAGACAAACATTCTTTGTATTTTTTCCATATTGTGACCCTCATCACAAGTGTCAACATAAAAAAGAACCTCATAATCTGCAAAAAACATTCAATGTTATATGCATACCTTATTTTATTTTTCTTTGATTTACTGAATGAAGAAAAGAATGATTTTTTATCAGCTTATCAATGACTACATAATTATTCAGAACAAAATTTATAGTTTTATCATTAGGATATAAGAGAGAGAACCTCTATTAATCCCCTGAAAATAGCTGCTTATTTCAGGTATTTCTTCTACATTATCTCTTACACTTCCAGATATTAAATCTTTGCAGCTATTGCATTTAATTTTCTTAAAAACTGCATTACACCAATAACTTGCTAAGTATAGTATTACAGGTAGAACTTCTCTACAATTATTTACATCATCCTCTTTAACATCAATTCTATATTTATATATATATAACTTTTCCTCCTCTGTCACTTCATCCCAGTTTGGTTCTTGTAAACTCTTTAAATCAATTTTAATGCATTGCTGATTAAATAAGTTTAATTTTAAAACTGATTGCATTCTAATAATTTTTTCACACTCAAACACTTGCCGTATCGAGATATTATACTGATCCCCAGTAAGTTGTTGATATTGACCAAACCTTGCTTCAAGGTGATCAGTTTGAAATTTGCCTGGTAATATGTATAGCATTTTCAGTTCTTCTATGCAATACTTGGTCAGTTCTAGAAATGCATAAGTTGTATGATGCAAAGCATTAAAGTTTTCCTTTGTTAATTTGCCATTTCTTCCAGAAATGCTATTCCAAGATTCTAACCAGTCACAGAATACAGAGAGAAATCTAAAATTTTCTTCATTCATTCTAAGTGGATTGCAGTATTTATTTCTAAGCCGACAACCTTTATATGGCATTTTAACATTCATTATTGTCCACCAAATATAAAATATGTTTATATATTCTGCAAAATTAGGCAAATATTTCTGTTTTCCTAAGATCAATAATCCTTGAATAGTGTATTCATTAAAAATTTGCAGAACTAAATTAGCATTTTGCCTTTCAAGATTAGTAGGAGAAAGTGCCTTTGAGGTTAATTTATAACAATATTTTAAAATTGACTGAAATTCTAAGGCATGAAGTTTCTGTAAGGTAGAAAATGGGGCACTTTCGATACTATCTAATTCATGATTTCCATCATGACAAAATTTGGGGAACAGCATGCATTTATTTGCATCTTTTTGACTAAGCCAATTGTTTCTAATGCATTTTAATATATGGACTGAGTCAAAAAGGAAGAAAAGAGGTCGAGACTTTATAACTGGGGGTGGATATACAATGGAAAGCTTTGGAGAACTGCAAAAGAAAGATATAGCTTTTTATTTATAGCATTATTATCTGTTATGATTGATAATACTTGAAAGCCTATCTCCTATAAACCAATTATTATGTTTAACTATGTCAAATAACTTCTCAGCTTTAAGACATTTAGTTGGCATAACATGCACAACATTTTATATTGTGAGAATACACTGCTAATCCTAAAAGCAAAAGCACTTGTTGCAGCTTCATTGCTGTTATCAGATAAGCCAACAATATTACCACCCTTATAATCTAAATAAGGTTTTAGATGAATTTCATCAACAAGTAAAGATACTGTGATGTCCTGCACTAGGAGCTTAAATTTATTTTTAATATACATAAGAAAATTGTTATCATGTTGCTCAATCAAAGGATTCATATATTTTGATAAGGTTAATCTTTTAATGGTTGAATAGCTAGGTAAAATTATATTTTTGCTGTCTCTTAACAATCTGTCCCCTTTAGGGGAGCAGTTATATAACAATGAAGAAAATATCATCATTTCTGTTGAATAATCAAGCTTATTTTGTGTCATTAAATTTAGCTGCTCATATATAAATTTGAGTGCATTAATATGTTTGATTCTTCTTGCACCAATAGTAGAAATGACATTACCAATTTTAATATAAAACTCATATTTTGAGGTTCAGGTTGCTGTTGTTCTGTGTACATTTTTTTCATGTTTTCTATCGGAATTTCAAGAGTATTTTGATCAGTTACGTGTTTAGAAATCTTATAATCCCCTATTGAATGTATTTCCACATTTCTACAAAAAAACATGTACTGCAAAATCAGATTCAATTACAAGAGACAGATAGATTTTTGGATATGGAGATTTGATGATGCTGAATATAATAAGTGTCTCTTGCTGCCTAATAAAACTCCAGTAATTTCTATCAAGGAAATTTAATTTCCCTTCTAGATCATTATTATTATGGAATTTATAAAGATATAAAATTATTTTAATCCTCAAAGTTTCAATTGAGTTTAATAACTTTTTAAAACAAAGCTGTTTTAAAATGTGTTGTGAATTACAGACATAAAATTCAATTCAATTAAAGTTTCATTTAGTCACGAATAAAACAATTCTAAAAAATCGTTAAAATTATTTTTTATGTATATAAAATATTCCTTTAAAAATTCATGAATGAATTTATGTAGAAAATTTCTTTAAAGTTTATTTCTTAAAAAAACGAGATTTTAGATTTTAAAAACAACACGTACGAGAATGAATGTCTCTCTCTCTAAACTTTCTCGCTAGATTTATGTCTTATTAACTTTATGTTATGAATTACAAAGACATGGTATTAATTTTATCATTAAAGTTTCAATAAAATTTACTTATTTTTTAATACAAAAAATACTCACTCTGCTGAATTTAGTAGATAAAAATGATCTCTTCTGATTGTACGAATCCAAACATCAGATAATTCTTTATCTTTAGTTAAAGAAAATACATGTATTTTAGGGCCGTTTTTATAATTCCCTTTGCAATTTGGTACAATGCATCTATAAGGCATTGTTTTTTGTTTTAAATTAATTCAATATTTAAAAGAAAATATTAATAAGTAATTTAAAAATGCCGCCGTAAAATATCTGCTACACAAAAAACAGACACGCTCCTTGATAGTCGGACTCAATGTGATGACGTCACATTTGTCAACAACGAAATGGAACAGGCCTTGTCTCTCGGAGGTCACGGTCAGACGCACTGGAGTGACAGGATGTAATCGATTTCTATTTTTTCCTCAGATTAGGTCACTTCCAGTGTTGTACAGAAATATGAATCTATTTTCGGGGAGTATGATGAAATTTGTTTAGCCTTGAAAAGTACAGCGTCATCCGTGATTGCATCAGATTTTCATCACGCCCATACACTACTGTCTCGACTGTCGATTAGTTGTCCTATGGCCATTGTCTGCGATGGGCATTACTCCAAGGAGCGTATGAAAATTGCAACGCTGCACGAACACGTTGGCAATCTCTACCAGTGAGTAAATAAAAGTACTATCGACTGCCTCGGAAACTTCTGATTTAAATCCAATCGAGAATCTGTGGTCAGTCCGCAAGGAAACGCTATCGTGGAATGGACATACGAAGTATTAACATGTGCAGTTCGTCATGTTTCTTTGCAGAAATACGTAAAAAAGTAAATAATAACGGAATTAGTCGTTTTGTTCCAATTAATTTGCACAAAGGTGTATTGAGTTATTGATATGAAAAAGTATGTAAAGAAAATTATACAGGTAGGTCGTTAAAGAGAAATCGAAGAAATAATAATGAGAAGGAAACACTTCAATGAAGCACAGAGTGTTAATATTAACGTTAACAGGAATAAGGTCTTTGAATTTACCATTTTAAATTCAATGTTCGCTAACGTGATCGATAAACGTATTATTGATCTTAAATGAGGCATGATGTAATTTTAGGACAATCGCTACAATTTCAAATGAGACAATAGAAATATTTCTTTACGAAAGAAACGATTGTTAAAGAAATACGAATGAATACACTTTTCAAACATAGCAAAAAGTACATAATTAGGAACTGTTGTACAGGTTAGCCTGTAGCAAAGAATTCAGGTAGCAACCTTGCAAGAATTCTTTTAATCTATCCACAAGTTTATTAAATCGTTTCATAGACAATGGGCGTGTGACATGAAGGAAGGTTATGTAGTAAACCGTGGATAGACTTTTCATGCAGAATTTTGGGGTCTATTAAGACGTTATGTATGCCGAGACGAAAGAAAGGAATTAGACAAAACATTGCAGATTTGCATACAATGGAAATCGAAACTTCTTAATTTTTCAAAAACGAAATATTTCCAAAAAAACAGTGATCAGGTTCAGTGAAATCAGATCAAACTACATAGGAAACATTTTCTATGTGACAAGTCCTTCAGGATGTGGGCATTTGTAACTCTCCTTAACTTCTCACACTTTATATCGCTGAGTAAGGTTTGTTTTTTCACAATCCCTTCCGCTCCCTGTTTATTTACAAAAACATGATAGGTAAGTTACATGTTTTCCCACTCTTCCCGTTTATTTATGTAAAATTCTCTAGGCTCTCTTTTTGTTTTTATTTATCTTAGAAATATCAACTGATATTCGCAGCATAAGAACCATTTTTTGTTTCCATTATTATTAACAATTCCCTGTTACTCACGTGTTCAGTCCATGGTATTCTCAGAATCCTTCTGTAGAACTGCATCTTTTTGCGGTATCTTCTTCGTCCCGAAGAAGATATTCCAATGTACAATGCCATTTAGGTAAACTAATATTACAAAACATTTTAAGCGTTTCACCTCAAGCAAGGCGGAAAGCCACTAGCACGCAAGGGGTTACAGAATATTTGGAGCGAGAGCAGATAGGAGTGTTAGAGGAAAGGATGTGGAGAAGGATAGTGGATAGATCAAGGCAACTGGAGATGTCGATTGACATTACATTTGAATAGTCGGAGATTAGCTGTCAGGGAAACAGGAATAAGGAAGAGGGTTCCACAGGTGAGAGGTGCGAGATATGAAACTATTGGAGTAGAAGAGACGGCTACATTTAACAGTTTCAACAGTGAAAGGATGAGAGCGGGATGCCAGCCTCGTAGGACGATTGAATTCATGGAGTTGGGAACCAGCGAAAGCAGCTCATCGGAGCAATTACCATGACAGTATTTGTAAAAAACGACAGAGCGAGGCGACGGCGTCTGTGTGAGAGAGCGACTGCAGACGAGATGCCAGATCAGGGCCAATTATATTGCATATCCGTCTCTGGATCTTATCAAGAACCCCGAGGCAAACAGAAGGGGCTCCAGACCATATATGGCAGCAATACTCCATGCAAGGGCGAATGGTTGATTTGTAGATTTGAAGGATCTATTCCGTGGAGAAATATTTCCTGGCCCGGCACACGGAGCCAATTTTCCTTGCGGTGGATGAAGCAATTTTCGGGAACAGCGAATTATTTTCTGAGTAGGTCACGTCATGTATAATAAAGCGAAAGCAGAATTAGCTTCAGCGTGGTATCAGCAGGATCCGTTAAGTTTATCATACGTAACAATTTAAAACATTGCCAACCTTTTGATTATCAGTGTAAAGAAAGCGCCATTTTATTACAACTGTCGATTCACTGAACACTTCACAGTATGAATTTGATGTAATCATAAATAAATAGTTGAATTTGAAAGAAATCTTTCGATGGTCCGCCTCCCAATGGCGATGGATATAATTTGAAATGATTAACTGACTTTATAGATTTCTTTAGAGAAAACGAAATAAAAAAAGAGTCCAGAAATGGAAACATATACATTACGAAATTGATAAATTTGTTAAAGTAGCGATTTTAGGACTGTCTTCCCTCGGAACAGAAAAGATGATTAAAACTATTTCAATTGTAATAATAATAATAATAATAATAATAATAATAATAATAATAATAATAATAATAAATGCCGTAGGAGATGATAGAGAATGTGATTAATGAAATAATTAATTAAGTCGAAAGTGAATACTCCTTTCCTCAATTCAGAAAAAAGTATGGCGGATGTAAATTTAATCACCGTATTGTGTTCAGTACTTTGGCAGAGTATTGTTTCTTATTTGTGTTAGTTCGATAAATCTAAGGTGGGCGATTTACTTTTTGGTTCTCCATAACGGTAAGTATTACATCGAAGAAAATTGTGATCCTGTCAATTAAAACATCTCATGTACTTGTGTAAAGATAATTGATAGATGAATGGTCATTAATTTACACTTTATCAGCTGGTAAAACTTACAACGATGTTTAACCGATGTATGCTTTATTTTATACAAATAAGGAAATGAAGCTTAAAATTAATTCTGTTTTCTTCCTTAAGCCGTGATCTAAATACTGATACCGTTACCAATTTCATTACAGAAACTTTTTTTTGAATAACCCAGTAACTTTATTAAAAAAAACATCTAAAAAATTATCGCTTATTCTAAAATATTACATAAGACCAAATCCGGAATGATTATAATTTTTAAAAAAATTATTTTTGAAGCTGAATCTGAGTTAGTTACGTCCATTAATCCAGAACAAGTAAGCTGGACAGGATATAATACACATGCTAATAAATATACGACTGGTACATTGGATTTTATATATTTAAATAATTTCCGGAATTGTGCGTGGACAAGTACAGGCACATACTTTCAAATTTATATAATTTATCAGCTATAAATGATTTTTCGGCTACATCATTTACTACCAGATCAATTTCGGGGGTAGTATAGTAGTAAGGGTGCAATTTAACGTATTAAGCAAGAATTGTTTGTGAGAGTTTGTCTACAGTACGTATTTAAAGTTGCAACAAAAACAAGATAAACTGCTCAGTGAATATGGAAAAGGGCTTTGAAAATATCTTTTTAATCATTTCACTCCAATTAAGGCAATTAAGGGGTTACTGAGTGTTATAGAATATGAGAAAAATTACTATTGAGAAGAGAAAACAATAACAGAACAAGAATGAAGAAGATAGAAGAATTCGATTGATATTGCAGCTAAATTTTTGAAGATCACATTGCATTAGGAAGCAAGAAGTTGAGTTTCACAAGCGATAGAAGAATCTCTAAGTATAGAACTTACGGTTGCAGCTAGCCATTTCAACTGAAAAATGATTAAACCTTGCTATTACTGCGCTTAAATTCGTAAAGTATCGAGGAAGGTTAATCAGAAAAATTGCCATGAAAGCATTTATAAAAAAGGCAAAGGGAAAATATATTACGACGGTGAGAAAATGGCTGAAGCCGAGATGCCAGGTCAGGACCAATAAATTTCCAGATTCTTTTGGGGATTTTATCAAGCATCTCTAAATATATAGCAGAAGCACCAGACCAGATGTAGTAGCAATAGTCAATGCAAAGACGAATGATAGACTTATAAATATGTAAGATTATGGAGAGAAAGATTGTCTAGTACGACACAGTTGACTGAAATTCATAGCAGCAGACCTAGCAATTGATTCAATATAATCTTTCCACTTCATGTCAACGGAAAACGTTAGTCTGAGAATTTGACTGTGCTTCACAAAACCGATTTAAAATCTTTTAAACGAGGAACGCAAAATTTAGCCTTGAATATTTGACATGGAAAATTATCATATGTGTTTTTCTTTCAGTTTTAGTAAAAATACAAAGGTTACCTCACAGTAAATGAACTTAAAAGGTTAAACTACGTTAAAGAAACCTGTCATATACGCGTGGACTTTCCAGGGTCAATCGTTGAGGCTCGGCCTCTCGATCGCTGATGCTCTTGCGCATGTACAGAAAGGTTTTTGCCCTCTTTGAAGAACTCTGATCACATTTCTGGAATCATCTTGTCGGAGTTACCTCCTCCTTAGTTCCCTAATTCTTCATCAGGGGTCTCTCTCCCCATACTATAAATACCAGGAAACTTCTTGCTTCTTTCTCTTTTTCCCTCAGGACTCATGCCGCATTCCACCTCGTGTGGAGGTGATGTAAATCTCTCTTTCTTCTTCATTTCAGCGACAAGATGGAAGCTCTTAAAAGATCAGCGTTTCTCATTTCTGGGAAAACACTATGGACCTTACAAACATTCACCAAAATACGAACATTCACCAAAGAACAAACACAATGTTCCCACACACACAAATGTTATATATATATATATATATATATATATATATATATATATATATATATATATATATATATATCTGTCTTGTTTGTCTTTTATCTTCAGCTGGACACAACTAGAGTCCGCCATCATGTAGTTGGGCCTTTTAATATCCTACCAGGAGTTACACACGTGTTTCTAATACAACAACACGTAAATACACACGTGGTCCTCTACACTCCTATATTTGCCAAACGGATACTCAACGTGAACTTTACAAACAACCGTTCCCACAAACGAGCTTCTGTCAGTCGTTCAAGATGAAAAATAATCGGATGTCTTTTTAGGTTCTCGTATGAATGTCCCAAAAGATAAACTGACGACTACGTTGTCATTCACTATACAAATCAAATAAATTATAGGATCCCTATTATTTCAAGTAATAGCAAATATATACGTGTAATGTTTCGAAGAAACTGCTATAAAAACCACACCACTAAAGCTGATCATCTGGCACAGGATATAATACACATTGACATCTTCCTGTTGTGGCCCCCCACCAAGAAGATGAGAAAGCACTACTGACAATTGTTCACTCAATAAGACCTTCCATAGTGTTTGCAATAAAAAGAAAGTAGGTCAAGTGGTCTTTTTGCATGTAATAATGCCTCACCAAATCCCGTCACTCAACATTCACGAACTGATGACAGGGATGTACACTTTCTCAAGGGGAAATAAAAAATGAAGATTGACTTTTTATGGATGGGGCTGGATTTATTTCCCGCATGTGTTATATTACTGAACTTTTAGTTAGTTGTTTGCTAGTATTAGAGTTGTAGAGGATTTTAGAAGACTTTTGGTGGAAACTGTGTTCGTTGTGTATGTTTCAATTGCTATTTTCACTTCAGTCAATACATTCGTCCGGTGTAATGTTTAACAAGCTTGTCTCGCTAGATCAGTTACAACTGAGTAGTGAGTTCGATCCTCACTTGTGCCACATCTAAACTACGCTAAGAAAATCATCTGGGTACTTCAACGTGCTGTAATGATTAAGCAAGCTACTCTCGCTCGATCAACTACAACGAAATAGGGAGTTAGAAATCACAGGCAGTCCCATGCTTTCAGACTTGTGCGATATCTAAGCTATGCTTACAAAATCCCAATAACATTCGTCTACCTATAAAATCCTTAGTTACTACTTTGAAGTCGAAGTATCAACAGCATGAATGATTTGGAAGAAGGCATTGAAATAACGATAGGCACCCTTGTGCAAATTAATTGAATCAACTGTTTTAGTTTTCTTTCTTTCACCATACGGTCAGACCCACTGGAGTGACAGGATATAATCGATTTCTATTTTTTCCTCAGATTAGGTCACTTGCAGTGGTGTACAGAAATATCAAACTATTTTCGGGTGTATGATGAAATTTGTTTAGCCTTGAAAAATATTGCGTCATCCGTGATTGCATCAGATTTTCATCATGCCCAGTCACTACTGTCTCGACTGTTGATTAGTTGTCCTACGGACATTGTCTGCCGTGGACGTTACTCAAGCAAGCGTACGAAAATTGTAACGCTGCACGAATACACTGGCAAACTGTTCCAGTGATTAAATCAAAGTACTATAGACTGCCTCGGAAACTCTTCTGATTTAAATCCAATCAAAAATCTGTTGTCAGTCCGCAAGGAAAGATTTCATGGAATGGACATACGAATTACTAACATGTGCAGTGCGTCATGTTTCACTGGAAAAGTACGTAAAAAAGTAAATAATAACGGAATTATTCGTTTTGTTTCAATTAATTTGCACATGGGTGTATATCTGAAAATATATTGATCTCCTCGATCCCGAACCAAGAACAATGTAAGCATGTTAAGTGTTAATACACCCTACCTGTTTATCTGTTGAGCAATCTACCTCGCTTCTCTATTACTTAAATGTTTGTTTTTATTTATAAATCAAATTTAAACCGTTTTGTTTTTCATTTTATTTCAATCGTAAAATTGTTTAATGGCAATAACAGCTAAAAGCTCAAAATTAAATGCGAATTTTCTTAAACTTCAATTGACTCGTACCAAACGCTAAACACTGTATTCTTTCAAATATTTGCATAAAGTCTCAAAAAAGCACTACACCAAACACGAAACACCGGCTTCCACGATAACGTTTTCATAGAATTACTTTGCGGCCATTCTGTAAATGTCTTTTATGGCCAAGCCGTAACCAAAATACAACTATCGATTGAATATCGATTTCAAGAAAACTTAAAAAGACTAACAAAAGAATATGTAAAAAAAATTTCCCTTGAATTCAGTCATTTCGATTCGATACGGAAGGAGATATCTTTGCAAAGACGAAGATAGTTGAAGCAGTTGCATCTTCCTCAGTTTTTTTTTAAAAAAAGAAGAAAAGTCGCACTTCCGGCACGCATACTTTACGGAAAACCGTAATTTAGCAGGCAACACAGATATTTCCCAAATAATTTACCGCTATTATGTTTCCAAATAAGGAATGTGTCATTTTCACAGCGATGCAGGATATCTTGCCGATCCTTTTTGTGGAGCAAACGGATTTGACGAAGACAGCAGCGTTGCTTCCGCACTTCATTCAACCGTTTGAACTGTGCTTGGTTTTTAAGCAGGAACCTTAATGACAACGTCCATGTCACGCGATACAGTAAATCACGGACTCCAAAAGAAAATAACGTTTGCTCAAACGAAATAAATACGTTATTTGATGTTTGCAGTCATATTTTCAAACCCTGTGTAAAAGACATTTTATACATTAAATAAAACTGTTCTTTAAAAGTAAACATCTAAGGTATTTCTAAATTAACTGGTTATCCTTAAATTAGACCTTTTAAATTTAAGATAATAATAATAATAATAATAATAATAATAATAATAATAATAACAACAACAACAACAACACCTGTTCTTATACGATCACTGAAATTAAGCAACGTCGAGCCAGATCAGTACCTAGATGGGTGCCTACTTCGGAATACCAGGCGCTGTGAGTTTGGATGTGCGGGTGGTGTAATTAATAACAGAATTGGAAATCGGAGAGTCAAGTTCCCATTCCACTCGGGTTCGTTATATTTATTTTCGTGCAAATACCATTTTGAAATACCCTCTTCTCTCACCAGATATGAGTAGGGCTTGTATCAGTACATCATTATTAGATCCAATTGGTTCTTACAATCTAAAATGTTTTCGCTTCAAATAACCTAAAAGGTTGATAAGCCGTAAAAAACTAATCAGTCGATCAATCATAACCAATATTGACAAAGTGTATAAATTGTCACAACTACAACACACACATACACACGCACACAAACACACGTATATATATAATACATAAATACATATAGATAGCTTCTTCTTGACGTGTCATTCGGAACCTCTATGAAACCTCTATGAAAATGGCTCTCCACAACTTCCTGTTCTATTAGCTCATAGTAAGGTCTTTTTGTTATCTTGTTTGTTTGTTTTGTTTTACGGCATATCAACATCAATGGGTCATTTAATGCCGAAAACGTTTTTTTTCCTGGTAATATTCATCTGATTGTCTTATACTGTTAAGATTGTGTCCGCCAATAATGAATCCTGTTCGGACATCTAATTCTTTCAGGGTGGTCTCATTGGCCTAAGTCTGCTCAACTCATCAGAATTCAGATGTAGAGTTTTATAGATAGCTAAATTGAAAAATAAATGAATAGTCATTGTGCAGCATTATTGAGTCCGTCCACTCTGCCTATATTTACAAATCAATATATATATATATATATATATATATATATATATATATATATATAAAAGTGGACATGGAAGTCAGCACTTAGAGGCGACAGTCTGTTTCATGCTAGTGCAATCGTCAGGCGACTAGTGCTGTTATTTTTCTCGGCTGTTTATATAAGGGTCAGTGGTGCATTATGGGTAGTATATGACCCTTATATAAACAGCCGAGAAAAATAACAGCACTAGTCGCCTGACGATTGCACTAGCATGAAACAGACTGTCGCCTCTAAGTGCTGACTTCCATGTCCACTTTTATATTTACACACGCTCTATCTCTGATATTGAGCACTTTACCCCATAAATATAGCACACTTTAAGACTATATTTCTGCATATATATATATATATATATATATATGTGTGTGTGTGTGTGTGTGTGTGTGTGTGTGTGTGTGTGTGTGTGTGTGTGTGTGTGTGTGTGTGTGTGTGTGTGTAGGAAATCTAAACAAACAATAGGAAAAAACTGTAGTTTAAGTCGATGCATTTCATCCTCGGTATACTTTTCAAAGGCAAAAAATGAAAAAGTACACATTAGACGAAACGCGCCGGCTAAAACTACAGTTTTCCTATTGTCTTTTTTCCTTTATACATACATACATACAAACATACACACTCAAACGCACACACAGAAACGCACACACACACACTCACACACATACACACAAACGCACACACACAAACACGCGCGCGCGCTCACACACACATATATATATGTCCGTATGTATATTTTTTAATATATTTTCTGTTTATACGTTTTTTGTACGGATACACTTCGAGTAAGTACTTTGTTTTCATTAAACATTAGTAATTACATTTACCGGTCTGAATGGTGAAGAAATGTCACAGAAAATAGATTAAATGAAGGTTCCAAATAGGATACAGTTTCGCATCCTGTCGGAGAACGCGTATTTTCTATTAAATTTCTCTAACATTCAGACCGGTAAATGGAATTAATACTGTTTAATTAAAAAACACAGCATTTAGTCAAATAAGTGTATCCATAAAAGAAAACGTATAAACAGAATATATATTAAAAAATTTTCTTGGATTTAATCCATTTCATATAATATATACACACACACACACACACACACACATATACATATATATATATATATATATATATATATATATATATATATATGTGTGTGTGTGTATAAATTTCCAAGAGGATAGAATCCAGGTATAACTCAATGTCCAGGACAGAGTAAGAATATAATAAAAACGACTCAAACACTAATATTCCATGGTTATAATTTATTACATTGGAATCATAATCACGATCCAAATCATCAATGAATTGGATCGTGATTACGATTCCAATGTAATAAATTATAACCATGGCATATTAGTGTTTGAGTCTTTTTTATTATCTATCTATCTATATATATATATATATATATATATATATATATATATATATATATATATATATATATATATATATATGGGGGTGCGTGTATGGGTGTATGTGTGTGTGTATGCTCTTATTTTTTTTTTTTGTATCTCCTATTTTTTTTTCAATAATTAAGCTCATAAAACTGAAAACTACGGCTACCCGCCCATATGATTGGATTATAGTGATGAAGGCGCCATGTGCGGAATCGACCACATCTTTCAGAAAATTCCCAATTTGTGCCACGTGCTAGTTTTCATAACTATTCTGCTATTGAATTTAATCCACATCGTCTTACTATTTTAAGATACCCAATTGAGAAGCTTGTTAAACATAAGGTGGCCAGTAAATGAATGCCTGGATACAGTCGTGGAGTGATTCCTTTCCATGGAACCGGCCAGACCATCACCTACTCACCCTCGGTCTTGTGTTTAAAATTGGGAAAGTAGTCGTACAAATCACCCTGTGCAACGTCTCGACTAAAAACCACGTACTTTTTCAGTTCTTGGCCTTGTCTCTAAATAGCAGGTACGTATTTAAATTTCATTCTTGTTTACTTTTTTGGTTTTCCTACATTTTTTTGTTTCAAAATTATTAATGTACTTAAGTACTAATTTGTTCTCTCACTATTACTATTTGTTTTAGTTTCCTAACTGTTCTTTCTTTCTAATGTTATTAAATTTAATCCACTTCGTCTTAGTATTTTAAGATTCATATTGAGAAGCTTGTTAAATATAAGGTGGCCACTCAACGAATGGCTGGACACGGCCGTGGAGTGATTCCTTTCGATATAAACGGTTAGACTAACACATTATCCTCCCTCGGTCTTGGGTTTAAATATGAGGAACTTTTCTTCCTATTTTTCTTCCCTTTTGTTTTATTCAATTGGTGCTATTATTTTTTTAGTGTTATGTTTTTCAGTTTTTCAAATTGTTCGTTTCTATGTGAAGCGAATTTTATGTTCCTACTCTTGTTAGTATTTCAGTAAGGGGCAACGGGACTTATACTAAATTAAACCTTAAAACCTAATTACAAAATTTTTTTCACCTTTTTGGTAGGTATTCCAGTCGAAATGTCGGCAACTAAACCGACTACCCCACTCTGAGTGAGGCTTGGTTTGGTTTATTTTGTTTCACGGCATATCAACCTCAATGGGTTATTTAATGCCGACAAAATTTTTAGGATAGATTCATATGAATAGAATATGTTTTCTTTGGTTTAGATTAGTTTGGTTTATTTTGTTTTAGGGCATATCAATCTCAATGGGTTATTTAATACCGATAATTTTTTTTATTGCTGTTAATATTCTTCTGTCAAAAATCTGTTTCTGGTAATATTTTTCCTTCAAAATTGCTGGTAAAATTTTTTTTCAAAAATGTATTGCTGGTAATAGTTAACTATTTTCCCATAGCTGGGACCCTAACTGGTGCTACCACCTCGGCTCAGGGTGGACCTGGGAACACCAGCAATTAAGAGGTGGTTTCACGCTCCTCAAAAACTCCTGACCAGAGGCCTTGTTGCCGGATGTAGTTTATCGTCTTACCCAGGACGTGGATGTAGTTTAACGTCTTACCCAGGACAGTCCGAGTTAGCAAGCCAATAGGATGAAAAACAAGACCGAACAATGGGCAAAGGAACTCTCTGAGTCAACGTCCAGCTAACTACTGGTGTTGTTTCCATAAACCACTGTCGAGGCGGCAACGAGAAACCACTCCACTATCAATCCCAAGACAAATCATGGTTAACAACTCAGATAATGCGAAACCTAACGGCGTGGAGGGGGGTTAAGCCTATGGGAATTAGCTCCTCGCCCGGTAAGGACCGACATGCGCAACAGGTGTCATTTGAGCGTCATCCAGCAAGCGCTAGTATAAACGGTGTAAAAGGAACGACGAGCGACAGGTGTCACCGGACAGTTATCTTGCGACTGCTCGCATCAAACGCAAATTAACTCTAGGGTCATGGAACCTCCGAACATTGAACATCTGCGACCAGTTTGATAATATTAAACGAGAGATGAACAGATTTAACATCAACATTCTCGGTGTATGTGAAACCAGATGGCCAAACAACGGTGATTTTGTCAGCGACAAACACATGATCATTTACACAGGCGGTGAGAAGAACGACAAAGGAGTAGCACTCATAGTAGATAGCGAACGCGAGTAGGCAGGAAAAGGGCAAGGGATGTAACAGGAAGATTCACACAAGAACCGGCAATGAAGGCAAAGAAAAATGGATGCAATAGTGCACAACCAATGACTAGGTAATAACCAATACATGGGTCCAAAAACATCCGAGACGACTATGGACATGGAGGAGCCCAGGAGGAGAAACTAAAAACTAAATTGATTATATGAGGGGGGACCCAAAAGTAACCGGAATCGTTTTCTGTGTGACAAACCTGTAGTAGTTCAGGCTTCCACCGCTAGATGCCACTTGAAGCAACCCTCAGGCATCAGTGTGCTAACTGGTGTCATCGTGGGAAGACGTACAGCTCCGTGGTTCACATTTGTTTCGAAGTGCTTCAAGCCTTTTCGTCTATTTTTACCATGGTAGAAAGGATGGCTGTCGTAAACTGAAAGAACAGTTGGAAGTTGATGCAGGCCTTCTTCCGACGGTCATCACTGGTGACGAAAGCTGGTGCTATGGCTACGAGCCGGAAACATCCAATGTCACCACGACCCCAAAAAACGCGTCAAGTGAAGTCCAATGTCAAGACGATGCTGATTTGTTTCTTTGATGTGAGAGGAATTCTCCACAAACAATTTGGTCCTCCGAGTCAAACTGTTAACCAGGCTTTTTACTTGGAAGTCCTGAAGCGTTTGCGAGACAAGGTGAGACGAAAACGCCCTGACCTGTGGCAAAGTGAAGGGTGGTGGTTGCATCACGACAATGTGCCAGTGCACACCGCCTTGAGTGTGAGACAGTTTCTGACCAAGAATGGCATAACCCAACATCCCCACCCTCCATATTCACCCAATCTAGCACCCTGCGACTTATTTTTGTTCCCCCGAATGAAGAAAGTCTTCAAAAGATGCGGAAGAGGTTAAGAAGAAAACGACGGAGTCCTTAAAAAACACAACTTCACAAGAGTTCCAGGACTGCTTTGAGCAGTGGAAAATACGTCTGGACCGGTGCATTGCTTCAAATGGAGAATACTTTGAAGATGATAAGAATGATAAGAATATCATGCAACAATGAATGAATAAAATTATATGACACAATTCCGGTTACTTTTGGTTCCCCCCTCATATAACCACCAACAAAAGATTCAGAAACGCAATGATTCATTGCAAAACCTACCCAAGTGCCGACTGCGGAAGCGACCATCGCCCTCTTACATGTAAACTAAGAGTCAATCTGCGGAAATCGAAGAAGCCTAACGCAGTACCCAAACTGTAATACAACAAACTCCTCAGCAACCCTGTCCTAAAAGAAAAATGTATGGACAATGTGAAAAGAAGACCGAGGGACACAATGGAAATTCGAAATGGGACGCACTAAGAGACGCTCTAGTGACATTAGCAAACGATATCATCCCAAAGGAGACATGACTAAGAAGAAAAAACGAATGGATGACCGATGAGTTCTCAACATGATGGAAAGAAAACAGAAAAGTCTGCCAACATTCTAAACGGAGTACAGATAATTACAGAATTAAATAAGGACCAAATGCAGGCAAGATAAAAAAGAGTTACTTCAGGAAAAATGTGCAGAAATAGAAAGATTGAGTACTACCAATAAAAGAGATATGCACAGACAAATAAAGCAGAACCGAACAGAAGACATGCTCGTCAACAGGCTGCTTAAAATGAAAGGATGGAACGCTCATATTAGAGAAGGAAAAAATTCTTCAACGCTGGAGTAAGTATATTGGAAAACTCTTCCGTGACGTAAGAGAACAACCAGCAATACACAGGATTACCGACGGACCTGGAATTTTGAAAACCGAAGTAGAAGCTGCATTAGCCAAATTGAACAGAAACAAGGCGGCAGGGCCAGACGGAATTGTAACGGAGATGATTTGGCATAAACAAGATCACCGAAATAACAAATGAAATGTACAACAACAGTGATATACCGGAAGACCTCAGCAGATCTATTTTCATAGTTATACCTAAGAAACTAGGCGCAAACGAATGCGAACTCCACCGAACAATAAACCTAATGAACACGTGACAAAACTCATCATCCGTATTCTGATGAATAGAGCGCGCAGCAGAATCAGGCCAGAGATCGGACAAGAACAATTGCGGGTTCGTTAAAAAGACCAAAACAAGGAATGCAATATTCATGCTCAGAATGTTATCAGTAAAAGCGATACAAATGCAGAAGGACGTGTACCTATGTTTCATAGACTACGCAAAGGCCTTCGACAAAGTACGCCACAAGGATTTGTTGGAACTGCTCAGCAGCCTTGATATATTCGGGAAAGATATTCAGAATAATCAAGAACCTATACTGGCAGCAAACAGCATGCATGCGCATAGGGAACGATTTCAGTGAATATACAAAAATAGAAAGGGGCGTAAGGCAAGGATGCGACTTCTCATCCGACCTGTCCAATCTAAACAGTGAGGCAATTCTGGGGTAATTGGAAACCCTACCGGGATTTAGCATTGGCGGCCACAATCTTAACAACATGAGATACGTATATGACACAGTACTGATAGCAGACATGTAAAAAGAACTTACAAAATCTTTTACAGAATGGAGCGACGGAGAGTGCAAAGAAGAGACTAACCATTAACTACAAGAAAACAGAATGCATGGTCATCAGTAAAAGGATGAGCCCGAAATGCGTTTTATAGGCCGGGAACATTAGAATCAAGCAGATTCGGAAGTTTAAATAACTGGGAAGCGTCTTGACAGAGGACGGTAAGTGTGACACTGAGATCCGTAGACGTATTGGGATGGCCAAGGACGCATTCCAAAAGCTGGGCAGAGTACCGCGAGACAGGAAGATTTCTTTGGTAACGAAGAAAAGAATACTGATCTGTTACATGACATCTGTCCTTCTTTACGGCAGCGAATGTTGGAGCATTTCCTCAAAGATAAAGAGGAGACTCGAGGCGATGGAGATGTGGCTCTATAGAAGGATGCTAAGGGTATCATGGACCAAGTGTGTGAGCAACGATGAAGTCTTAGAGAGTACGCAAACAAGGAGGAGGCTTATACTTAACATCAGGAAGAGGCAGATGAAGTTCTTAGAACACATAATGAGGAAGGAGGGACTGGAGAATCTGATACTCACGAGTCGAATAGAGGAAAAACAACGCATGGCATACCTGGCGGCCTTAAGCAAGTGAATGACAGAAAGTGGTCTGGGGGAGGTGGCAGAGGGAAGGAACTTGGTGAGAGCTGCAAGGGATAGAAGGATGTGGAGAGCCATGATCGTCTACCTCTTGAAAGGACACGGCACATAGAAAGAAAGCTCCCAAAACAGCGTTGAATTCAGGGTTTTCCTAGGTTAAAACGCTCAGGCTGTTCTACTAATTAACTCAGAGCTGGGTGATATTTGCGCGGAAATGAGTGTAAGGAATTCGACCGGAATTTGAACAGGGCTCTCCTAGTATCTCATTCTAAGTTGCTATCCACAACACCATCCATATACGTAGTGTTTTCTGAACGAGACTAAATATAACATCCAGCTGGCGGGAATGACCTGAGTGCCGCTGAATGTGAAATTTAGCCCAAATCAGGAAACACGATTACCTATCAACCATTGATAAAGGTTACTGGAGTAACCAAAGATTTTACGATTTCCACTAAAATTGTATTGATCTCTCAAATGACAACTAAATAAACTAACATAAAATATATAAATAACAAAATACCTGAATATAACATGACTCAGGAGGTCAAGTGGGAAATGGAAAAATCTCGAGTATTGGTCACATGGCACGGCGGGTGATGGTCTTGGCTGAACTTGCCAAGCCCTGATTTGCCTTCTTTTCACTTTTTCTTCACGCCTCGAAAAACGAGCAACCGAAATGAATTGCTCTTTAATAGGACGGTCGGCGGCTTCAGTTTCCCAGGTGCTAGGGTTTATTCTGGTATGAAGGAGTGAAGACTTTAGTTGGTCTTTGAGTTTATGCTTTGTGTCTCCGCGATGTCCTTTGCCGTTGACGAGCTCTCTATTAAGGATAGTTTGCGGGTGTCTGTATTGAAAGGACCTGAAAAAACTTAAACGATTCCAACAAGCCAAGCTCCGGTAGATCCTCAACATCAAATGGCAGGACTGACAACCCAACAACAAAATCCTCATCGCTCGGAAATGCCGGGCATTGAAGTTGTGATCGTCAGGCTTTTTCGCAGGTGGTCAGGATACACACGCACACACAAACACACAGACACACACGCACACAAACACACACACAGACACACGCATACACCCTTGTGCAAATGAATTGAAACAAAACGAATAATTCCGTTATTTACTTTTTTCGTATTTTCCCAATGAAAGTCGTTCCTTGCAGATGAACTACCGATTCTCGATTAGATTTAAATCAAATAAGTTTCCGCCCCAGTCCATAGTACTTTGATTTGCTCACTGGTAAGGCTTGCCAGCGTTACAATTTTCGTACTCGTCCTGGGAGCAACGTCCATCACAGACAATAATCATAGGACAACTAATAGATAATCGAGACAATAGTGACTGGGCGTGTTGAAAATCTGATGCAATCACGGATGATGCAATATTTTTCGAGTCCAAACAAATTTCATCATAGAACTTGAAAATAAATTCATATTACTGCACACTACTGCAAATGGCCAAATCTGAGAAAAAATAGAAATCGATTACACCCCGTCATTCATTTGGTTCTAAAACTAACCGTATAGTGAAAGAAAGCGGTTATTTCAATTAATTTCACAAGGATATATATATATATATATATATATATATATATATATATATAGAGAGAGAGAGAGAGAGAGAGAGAGCGAGAGAGCGATAGATAGATAGATAGATAGATAGATATAGAGAGAGAGTGAAAGAGAGCAACAAAATGGAAACTTATCTTTGCCGACACGTTTCGTCCTCTGATGGACTTTATCAAGGCAACTCTAAGGATTTTGTTTTGCAACAAGTATTTATAATTATAGATTTTAAAACTTTTACAATTAAGAACGCTCATAAATATACATTAGGCTAATTGAAAGTCATATATATATATATATATATATATAATTAAGCAATTCATTGAGTCTGGAAGAAACCTCAACAGAATGCAGAAAGCACTGGAGGGCCGTTTTGTCCCATATTTGGGACTCATCAGCAGTGCGCATCCACTACTGATAATTGAAACCCTGACAGTTGAGTTATCAAGCAAACGTCATACCAACTGTTCCAACGGGCCTCGGTGACGAAGTGGTAGCAAATCAGACTCAATATAGCGCCGCTTGCTCACATATTCTGTTGAGGTTTCTTTCAGACTCAGTGAATTACTTAATTATAATCATCCAATCCTCCTAACAATTTCTATCATATATATATATATATATATATATATATATATATATATATATATATATAATGTGTATATATATATATATATATATATATATATATATATATATATATATAATGTGTATGTGTGTGTGTGTATGTTCTAGGAAGGCTGAATTCAGCAAATAAATGTTACCCAGATATATTGTTAGTGTCAGTGTTCGCAGTCGATGAGTCAGTGTTTTGGGGTCAAGATAAAGGCGTTAAATGAATTATTTTATTTTAAACAGTAAGCTCTACGTCAAAATGATGGACAGCAAATGAACATTTATTGTCAGAAAAAAGATAACAGGACGCAAGAATGAAATCGATTGTTTCTCTTCGTGATGATCAATACCAAGAAAAGAAATACAAAAGGAAGGAAGTACCTATCCGGTGGCACTAGTATTTCCGAAGGTCGTGTCCACACTGTAGTTAACAAGGCTATCAAATCGGCATAAGGTCATTTCCTGAGTAAATTCATGACTAAGATAGTCTGGAAGCATTGCGAAATATTTAGGTGTCTGTTTAAAATGCAGAGGAGGAATTAAATGTCAAAGAAAAGCTGTAAATGATATGTGTCGGAAATCACAAGGAAAAGAAAATACAATTTGAAAAAGAATAAAACTCAAAGAATACAACATAGAATAAAAAGCAGCGGACATCATGTTTTAAACGAAGTAGACAGAAGCAAGATGGCGGAAAAGGAAGGATAATTTTGATCGGTGAAGCAAATTAGAATAAAATATTATTAGCTGGTTCAGATGAAAATGTCTTTCTGGGGACAATATCTTCTTATTTGTTTAATTCCACAATTTCAGACCTTTACTGCTAGCATATGCTATGCTACATCCAAAAAGTCGTATCATCTACATTTCCTCTGTGTTCCAAATGTAAGTAAAAATTTTAGATCGGACAACTTTTACCAAGAACTGTTACTTTCTGGAACAAACTCCCACTTAAATGCTTCCTTGAAGACTACATTCTTAGCTTCAGCAAGTCAAGTGTCAGTCGTCATCAATCTTTTTTAACCTCATAGTCTTCATGTCCTGCCACCTTGAGGTACCTTTCGAGCATTGTATTTGGCTAACTGTTCGAACCACGTCGGCGGCTGGCACTACGAATACATAAAGAATTTTTCCTAATAACAGAAACCACAGAACTTGAGGAATTTCAACAGCTGCAACATCTAAAATGTATAGCACATGTAACACGTAGAGGCAATAATGTCATAATCAAAACGTTTACGTTCCACACTACTTTAAAAATGATAGAAAGGAAAACCCCCATCAATTCTATTAACAGCGATAACAGCTACTTGACTAAGCTGATGTGCTTGCGTATTTCCGACCGATGCAAAAGGTTGCTGTTCAGATACTGTTAAAATCCAGGGTTTTGACTGCTGATTCCCAAGACAGTCAAGCTATTAGTAATTTGATATAACAGGGTTTTCTTTCCCTTAATTTGGTTTTCTACAGTGTTGAATAAAACTTCGTACCTCATGGATTGGCGCTACAGAATCAGAAAGAACTGTACCAAATAACAGAAGCCACAGCAAACTAAACACCAGCAGAAACTCAAATAAATAGTTCATGTAACTCGAAGAGTAATTAATGATATAATCAAGATGTTGATATCCCACACTACTTCAAACAAAAGTTTAGGAAGGAAATCGCCATCAATACTGGAAAGAGCGATCTGAACTACTAGACTTTAGAAACTTATTTTCCTGGGAAAGTTTTTTAAGAGAAAGATTTTATAAATTTCAACCGACTGTGGCATCAGAGGCTCAATCAATGAATCCCGAATTTCTCCTCAGAGAGAAACGGTTGATATCACTTTTAGCGTTACTATAATCTTAACAATGTACGATATGAAAGGAATACTGCTACGTTTAATTTCCTCAGCCCAAACTGTTGTTATGAGCTCACTTCTTGGTCTGTTATTATGTATCCAACATTATGCAGATTATGATGGTGCCTACGTTGGTCAAAGGCTTACGTTTTAAAGTTTAAAATAGATATTTCATTTCTTTCAACCTGATATTTTGAGTAGCAAAAAAACTATAAAAATATAAATCAAATGACACTTGATATGCAAATCAGCATACTGACTTTCTCAAAGCATTCTTTGTGGAGCTTGGAAAAGATATGAATGACACCAAATTTGTTCAGAAATATCTAATACTCGTTTGCAGTCTTTCTAATTGATTGAAGCCTGTAGGTTTTAGCGGGGACCATACTTCTGGGAACCTCATGGACTGACGCTACAGAATCACAAAGAAATAAGTGAATTCACATCACTTGAAAACAACAGCAACGATGAAAATGTCTAGTACATGTAACTGAAAGAGAAAGTAATGACATAATCAAGATGTTGACGGTCTAGACAATTTTTAAAAAAGACTTAGGAAGGAAACCCCAATACTGGACTTGAGAAAACTATTTTCCGAAAAAATGTTTTATGTTTTATAAATTTCAACCGATGGTAGCATTGGTTGTTCGATGAATAAATGCCGAATGTTTCCTCATAAGGAAACGACTAATATTAGCTTTAGTATAAAAATGAAATGAAATCTATTCATGTAGCAAATGTTCAGTGTACGTTTTTACGATCATAATCAACATTAAAGTTAACTACAAAAGCCTACAGTATTCTGTATGCACCTTGTTAAGTGAAACTGAGAATGCAGAAAAATATTCTCATTGTATGTAACTTGTCTCTTTCCTACGTTTACAAACAGCGTGCGACAGCGCTGCGAAGTGACTGGAAACCAGACAACAGGTTGACCGAAGTCTTGTGAGTGACACAGGGTGGAGGCCGAATAGCCGGTATGCTGACCAGGACAGCGGGGACAACCTCTTTGCTGGCCTGCAAAGTAGCTCAAAATAGTCTGTGCAACATGATGACATGATCACCTAATGACCCCGTGCCTTAACTTTTCCGGTCAGCATTTTCCCATACATCCCCGTCGCGACCCCGGCACCACCGAATTAGGTTGCATGTGAAATGGAATGTTTCGTCTCTCTAAACGAATCACTGCTCGGATCGCACTATCCTAAAGTCTGTATACAAGCGGCTCGGAGCGGCTTGTGAATTTGAATATTCGCTGAGCCTCCAGATATAAATTTGCACATTCAAATGACTACGAACTCTGGTCAGCTTTCGTTCGGGATGCGACAAATTCGTTTGACGAAGCCGGCTCAACCGATCCCAGGTGAATGTCGTAACAAGTACAAGTATTTGTTTTTCTCCTGGCAAAAGCAAACAGGAAGCATTTTTTCTGAAGAGAATGGTATAGGACTTTTATTACTTTCCTGTCTGTTTCGCGTTCTTTTTTATTTCATGCGCGAATATCGTCAGCTTTTGAAGAGTACCGTCGATATCAGAACCTGCTGATGTTAGTGTCGTCACGAAAGCACAAGTCATTGTGACCGAAGACTCGCATAGACTTGCCTTGTACAACTACTGCTTAAACCATATTATTTGCTCTTTTCCAGAAACAAACTATAATCAGCTCTGCATATTTGCGGTATAAACTACTGGTTATCATAGTTGAAGAAACATCACATATACTAAGCAGGTGTCTGCAACAGGGATTAGATAATCCCTATAGTGTACAGGCAGACTCAGAAAGCAGCAGCCAAGTATTATTATTTTTAAAATTTCTGGCTCTTCGAAAATGTTACAATAACCTTAATAAATGAAACATAATAATAATATAATATTTATTATTCCCAGATTTTTTCGTACGCTTGAAGTTACTGTTTTGATTTTATCGTCAACTCAAAAGCGAGACCAACCGTTCGTATAGTCATCATAATAAGCACACTTTCTCAAAATTATAGCGATTAGCACATGAAATAATAAAAGAACGCGTCATCGGCATCCGTCCGTCTCTGGAGACGATGGAGTAGCGCTGTAGGTGCTAGGCGATGGAATAACATCGCCTCTGCTGACTGTGTAGTCCCACTCTGGAGCGGCAGTCTCTCAGGCACTTGGCGCAGATGAAACTGGATGACACGGAAACGGAGGCTGTCCTTGCTTTTCTGCTGGCTCTCTTTGCTGCCTGCTGATCATCCCTCGCGGCTTCTGCAATCGTGACGCCGTCTCTGACTGTGGCTCACCAAAGCTGACGATTGTCAGCCGCAGCTTCCCAGGTGTTGGGGTCGATGTCGGCCAGCTTCACGTCTCGTTTGCAGACATCCTTGAAGCGGAGTTGAGCTCTTCCAGTTGGGCGGGACCCCTCATACAGCTCTCCGTACGGGATGACTTTTGGGATGCGGCCGGTACCCATGCGGCGTATGTGCCCCAGCCATCTCAGACGTCTTTGGCTGAGCAGCGAGAACAGGCTGGGGATGCCGGCACGTTGGAGGACCTCTGTGTTAGTGACCCTGTCTTGCCACTTATTGTGCAGGAGACGTCTGAGGCAGCGGAGGTGGAAGGTGTTTAACCTCTTCTCCTGACCGGCGTAAGTTGTCCAGAACTCGCTGCCGTACAAAAGGGTGCTGAGGACGCAGGCCCGGTAGACCTGTAGGTGTTCTCTGTCCGCTGGTTGTTATTCCAGACGCGCTTGTTTAGCTTGGCCATGACTGTTCTTTTAACCCCTACCCAGCTATGGGTTAAAAAGAACGCATAGCAGTCAGGAAAATAATAAAAGACCTATACCATCCTCTTAAGAAAACTTACTTGCTAAATATTTAATGTCCAACTTATGTTAATATGAACTGAGATACTCGAACTAATATATTCATGTTGTATGTTATAGAGAAAACTTTTTTTCATATTACCCTCCGAGCTTTTTAAGTCCCTCTGTTGTAGCTAATAAATATCTGGATAATTTAAATCGAACACCTTATTCAATATTTAGAGTTGAATACTAGTATTCCAATATCCATGCCAGAAAATATCATGTTGGTGTTAATATTTATTAGTTAATTATTTTTTTACAAACGATTGAGAAGTGTAAGTAAATAGAAGTATTTTAAAAGCGACCATCTTGAAAAATTCAAATAACCTAATGATGTTTGCGCCGTCACGAAATCTCAAGTCATTGTGATCGACGATTCGTGGAAACTGGCCTTGTTTAACTGCTGCTCACACTATAATTATTTGCTCTTTTCCAGAAACTATGGTCTGCTCTGCATAGTTACGGTATAAACTACTGGTTAGCACAGTTGAAAAAACACCAGTTATCCTAAGCAGTTGTCTGCAACAGGGATTAGCTAGATAGATTTTCTTTCTTTTCATATAAAGCGAGAATTAGCTTTTTTATTTTCTCTTCGTCTGCAGCTAAAGTTTTTCTTTTTTTTAATGAACTCTGTTTAACTGTGATTTTTCATTCAAACCAAAAATATTTAGTTTCTTTCGATCCAGTTATAATCAGTAATTAACAGTGTCGTTTTATTCAGGCTGATACTTTAAAAATTGTTTGTTTTAGGTCCGTTTTCTTTTTACGATGAGAAAAACTCAAGTATTAATTCGGCTGAAATATAATATTGACAGGAGAAAATTCGAGTGTAATATAACATTATCTGAGAGAAAAATAATAAAAATATTGCCAATATTTTTTGCATTTCAGACTCTTTTGTCAAAGAGAAGCAACCAGAAAAAAAATCGGCCATAATTGTTACAAACATAAAACCTGACAAATTTTATAGTAAGATAAAAAAATGAATAAATTCAGAGAGTCATTCAGTTGTTAGTTTAGTCGTAAATTTAAGACATTTTTTTTTATTTTTTCTTGTTTTTCAACCAAACAAAAGTGTGACTGAATTTGGACGTGATAGCATGAGTGAAAAATATATTAACAAACTGAAGTATTTAAAAAAAAATAACAACACAAATCCTCATTCTCATGGCTTCACTTCAATCGGGACGCTAACAATTTGACAGGGAAATGAATGGCAAGCATAGCGAGAAGAACCAATGATACTTATTAAAATAAATTTTAACAATGCCAGAAGTGGATAAAAATATTATGAAACATGATGGAGCGACATGATAAAAATAAAGTCGATAATATAAAGCATAACAAAAATCGAAAAGAGTAGAAAACGAACGATGTGGATATAATAATAATAATAATAATAATAATAATAATAATAATAATAATAATAAGAAGAAGAAGAAGAAGAAGAAGAAGAATTATAATAATACTTATAATAATGATAATAATAATAATAATAATAATAATAATAATTATAATAATAATAATAATTATAATAGTAATAATAACAATTATAATTTTAATAATAATAATAACAATTATAATAATAATAATTATAATAATAATTATAATGATAATAATTATAATAATAATAATAAAAATAATAATATTTATAATAATAATAACAATTATAATAATAATTATAATAATTATTATTATTATTATTATTATTATTATTATTATTATTATTATTATTATTATTATTATTATTATTCTCAGACAACAATAATGAGTATGATCAAAGAAGAATCTGCAATGTTATCGGTCCTGACCTGGCATCTCGGCTTCAGTCACTTTCCTCACCGCTGTATGTTCCCCTGTCTTGACTATAAATATTTCTGACTGAGTCCTGGAATGTAAACATTTCTCATGCTAGAAAATGTAATATTGAAACAAAAATCATCGTTGATAATGTTTAATACATTAAGCGATAGCTTTTCATTTAAACATGTTTCGTTGCAATCGTCAGGCCGCGATAGAACACTTGCGTCTAGCATGAAACAGCCTGTCGCCTCTGAGTGTTGACTTCAATGATCACTTTTATATTTACATACGCTCTATCTCTGATAGTGAGCACTTTATCCCATAAATATAGCACATCATAAAACTATATATATATATATATATATATATATATATATATATATATATATATATATATATATATATATATATATATATAAAGAGAGAGAGAGAGAGAGAGAGAGAGAGTCAGATCAATAGTTTGAACAAATACTACATTTGATATATATATATATATATATATATATATATATATATATGATGGAGTATTTGTTCTGACTCTTATTTTTATTTCGTGTCAGTCGATAGGCTTTTTTTTTATAATTATTAAGGAAATTAGGTGTGAGGTCTAATCTGTCTTTCTTGCAGTTTAATCAAATGACAGTAGTTTTAAAATGCGTTAGTCACTCATCTTGACGAATAAAGCGAACTGGATCCCTACTTCGTGCTACAAACTTTTGGGATCTTACTATAAACACTTAAGTTACGAAAATATTCGTTTTAACGCATTAAAAAAAAAAATAAAAAAGAAGAGAATCTTCTGAAATGCTTATTGTTTTTTGACCAAAATGAGGACACGTCTGTATTTTATATTCCGTTTGAACCTAAAAAACAGCCTGTTAAGTTTTGAACTTCGGTACTGTCAGTTCAAAACTTGCTGAATTAGCAGAACTCATTATCATCCCGATCATTCAAAACTGCTTTTTGCTGTTAAATTCTGTGGTGATAATCAAATTTTCCTTAGCTTCATTTACGTAATCTTTATTCAAATTCTACCGGTTTAATTAAATATTAACTAATTCAATATGCCTACCTTATTACACCAAAGCAAGTAAGAGGCTCTAATATGCACTGCGTATTGTTTGTCAGGATTTTTTAATATTAAGGCTCAGCTTGTAGATATCGAAATCTCATCAATAAAACTGTTTGCTGTTCATGGCATTATATCCGATTAAAGAAGTTAATTTTATCTTATTAAAATTTTTTATTTATATAAGTATATTTGTTTATGCATCCATTTTATTTTCGATTAAAAAATTGAAAGAGAATATTTTGCGTGTCCTCATTTGACTTTTTTTTTCCAGATTTTTCTATAATTTAATTTAGGAATTTAATTTAATGGGTAAGTCGTTGATTTGGGATGCGACCTGTGCGGATACATTTTCGGCCGGTAATTTTATCAGGTCTGCGGTTAAGCCGGGGTTCGTCGCCCGAGACGCAGAGATAAAAAAAATAGCTATTATTCTTCTCTTTCTGATAGATTTTTTTTTACTCCTGTGGCAGTGGAGACTTCGGGGATTATTGGCCCTCGTTCGATGGCGTTCTTTCGGAGGATTGGCGAGATTGCGTCTCGATTCAGGAACGAGCTTCGCAAAACGGAGTGGCCCTTGCAGCGTGTCTCACTGGCGACGGTTCGAGGTAATGCTTTCTCCATCATAGCGGCTGGCAGAGGATAGAAAAAATTGTTTATAGTTACGTTGTTCTGGAATTGTCATCATTGGTCGACTGAACTTGCTTTGTTTCAGTGACTTTTGTTTTGTTATTATTAGTTACTTTGTTCAATGAATGAAATTTTGGTTTCCTTATTTAGGAACATTTTCTTGTTTATTATGACGACAATTCTGACGGTGTCTCTTTCCGCCTTTCTAATTTTGTCCTAAGTTTTGAAATGAAATATTAAGCTGCGGCCAAAAATTATGGTAATTTTGTTAGCAGAATCTATTTTATTATATAAGTCGCATAATTACTCAGTGGATTTTTCACGTATGGCATCTTCTTTTTAAATCATCCCGGCGAAATCCCGAGCGAAGTAGACATTCCAGGACGATTGAAAAACTCTAAATATTTTTTTATTTGTGTCAGCCCCTCCGAGAGCTGCACTGTAATGGAACAAAACATATATATATAGCATAATTTCCATTTAACTGAATACCCTTTATCCAACCGAAATACATTAAATTCTGGACAACACTTCAGCACATCCGTGTGATGAAGGACTGGGCAATTATAATCTATTTAAAATTGTACAATCTTCATACAACCGAAGGACAAACAAATACTGTGTTTTATGTAATCTAGCTAACGCTTACATTTTATGAGATTGTTAGATGTTATCAATTGTAGCAAGTCTGCTGAAGCATTTAGTAAATAATTTCACAGGAAAAATATTGAATTCAAATTTCTCAGATATTTAAAGATATTAGATTTGCGTAAGTAATGAGTCAGTGACCAATTTTGAAATTTATTTTGCGGTCATATTTGTTGGTTCATCAAAATGAAAAAAATCCGGTGCGATTAATTCTAGAATCGGAATGGATTTGTAATTTTGCAGTCGGAAATTTTAATGAGCATCCGTATTTTTCCTGGATTTCTTTTACGTTATTTTATTTCCCAGTTAAACGGTCTATTGCCTAATAAAAGAGTGATTCTCAAATTGATTTGATGAAATCATAGAATGGTTTTCTATCTTGAATATGTCAAAGAGCTATCCAGAGAAACACCGTGTGGAACAAGTGAAAGTCTGGAATCTTTTGGTAGGGAGAATACGCATAGAGAAGAACTTCCTTTCCTTGTTCCAAGACTGTTTGCTGCGTCGTATTTGCAACATGAATATTTATAATGTCATGAAAAAAAATAACCAGTCAACTTCAGTGAAGAGAAAATTCTTTTCTTTCCCAGTGTGTGCAATGGAATAAAACATTTTGGTAATCCAAATTCTTGCTTCAAACATTGCTCCAGTTCTCGTTTTCTAATTCTGAGATCACTCGTAACATTGTTCATCTTTTCGAATTTATTTTCATGAACCATGATTGCACCTACTGAATCATGACGGTAATTCATTTATTTCCTTTTTTGTGGTGGGTACTGCAGACATTTATGAACACATATCGTAGGAGCATTTTTCCTATCAGATGGCGAGCAAAAAGTGCCAATGAAGAATTCGTAAGAAGAGTAGAATAACATCACTTTTAGCAAGTAGATATTGTAGAAGAAATCCAGTTGCATAGGACGTACTCAGGAAATTATCATCCAACACACCCACTCAAAGCCCTGACCTGGGGAAAAGGAAGTAAGTGCGGCCAAGAAATGCCAAAAGACATGACATTTAAGAACGAATTAAACGAATTAAACTGGACAGAAGCAACGAGGATAGTCCAGAATCAAATTCACTGGAGGAGTAATGCCGACTGACTATGGCCATCTGAAAGAGAAAGAGCCAAATAGAATTACTTACCCCCAGAATCCATTTGCGCCTATTAAAAATGAATGATCGATGCCTGATATGCAATTTATATACAGCACCAATCTTCACCAAAATAAATAAAATTTTCATTTTCAGAAAATCATTAAAAATATACGCTCACAAGCAATCTCTATCTATAAAAGGCAGGATGTGTTTGTGTGTGCATCGAATGCACGGCCGCAATTTTCGACGGATTTGCACCAAAGTTTACATGCACATGCTCCAAGTTAGCGGGAAGGCCAAAACCGTCGTTGCATTTCCCAAATCCCATCGATAGTGGAAATAATCGATTTTTTCATGCTTCTACGGCAGTTTTCATGTAATTTGCGGCCATTTTCTACTGGCCAGAGTGAGAGACTATAGCTGGCTGCCACAAATAGGCAGGAAGATTCTATTGGCCAGCGTGAGAGCCAACAGCTGACTAACACGAATGTTAACTAACATGTTAACTAGCATGCAAAGAAATCGATAGCTACCTTCGTCAGAAGAGGTAAAAATTTAAATCTGCATGGCACTTTACTCCAATTGGCTCATTCGCTTCCTTAAACTCAACAAGCCAATTGTAGAATTTATAATTTCTACTACTACCGCCTATTTAAAAAAAAACGTATACATAATAATCTAAAGACATACCAGTCAAACATTAGATTGGTTATCTACAGTACCGGTAAATGTTATTTAATACTGTTTATTATTAAACAGACCATTTACTTAAGTAATTGTATCTATAAAAAGAATGTTAAACATAAAAATGTCTTTATATATATATATTGTTATGGGACATTACCTATAATGACAGTGAACTCTTCATGGCACTATAAATACTGCACCTCTCAAGAGGGTAGACGAAATCTAATCGTGCCAATAGTAGTTCACTCCAAACCAGACTGATGGTCATACTAACACCTTCAACTTCTTGTATTATTATTATGTTTCATATATCTTTGTTATTTCTATTGTTGTGTTCGTGTTGTTCTTCCTTGGTCCTAACCTTGGACCATAACAGTGGCGACGAGGATACCGGAGCCTAACATATATATATATATATATATATATATATATATATATATATATATATATTATGACAATTTGATTTGTCTTCTCAAATCACACAATAGATTCTATTGCCTCCCTCTCCCTTCATATATATATATATATATATATATATATATATATATATATATATATATCCATCAATTTGATTTGTTTACTAAAATCTACCCAGTAGCTTCTATTCTCTCTCTCTCTCTTTATATATATATATATATATATATATATATATATATATATATATATAAATCGGCCATAATTGTTAGAAACATAAAACCTGACAATATATATATATATATATAAATATATATGTATATAAATATATATATATATATAAATATATATATATATATATATATATATATATATATATATATATATATATATATATATATATATATATCAATTTGATTTGTTTACTCTAATCTAACCTATAGCTTCTATTGTCTCTCTCTCTCTCTCTGTATATATATATATGTGTGTGTATGTGTGTGTGTGTAATTTATTTTAGGATATTACATCATAACATGCGAATAATGCCACACAAATGCGCTCAGGTTTCGATGTGTATTAACACATCTCATCAGGTGTTAGTAAATGACTGGTTAGTACACAAATTATTGACATTTAAATAATCTCAATAAATTGTATCATTATTTGCATCATAAAATAAAAGATATGGTTCTACTACTGAATTGAGTCCTCTTGTAATTTATTGCTAAAAACTTCAGAATTTATATTCGATTCGTTCCTATTTCATATATATATATATATATATATATATATATATATATATATATATATATATATATATATATATATATACTGCGTGTATATACATATACTGGTCAACCTCGGTTATCAAACATCTCACATGTGGAACAAATCGCTTTTTGAACAGAAAATTCGAGATGAAATTACCTCTGTTATCGAACAATATTTCATTTCTCAAACAACACTGCCGAACCGAGCAAAACCGAGTTAACCCGAACAGAACTCTCTCTAAGTCGACCGCCGTTTTATATCCATTCGTGTGTTGTGCTGTGCTTTTCTTTTCCGTTTTAATGGTGCTGTGCCTAATTTCTTCTGCATTGATTCCTATTGGATGAATAGTTTCGGTTTACGAACATTTCGGGTTATGAAAGGCCTTGAGGAACGAATTAAATTTGTGAACCGAGGTTCTACTCTCTCTCTCTCTCTCTCTCTCTCTCTATATATATATATATATATATATATATATATATATATATATATATATACCAAATAAGTAAAATATAGGCAAATGAAGTTACAAATGCAACTGGAAATTTTAAGAATATTTACTTTGATTATTTCTATTGTTTAAAAGAAAATGGAACCCAGAGTGTAATCTGTTTACAATACAATCTGTATGGTTTAATATGATCACGTGATCACACAGTAATTTTTGTGCCTAAAATTGACAACCATAAATTTTTGTTGCCAAAACTTGGGAGTGTTATGGATGAGAGAGCGTGGATAATGAAAACCAAGCGTGCATGACAATAAAATGCTAAGTTGTTCAAATGTTAGGAATTATAATTTATTGCACCTTAAAGAATTAAATTTGTTTGGGTGTGTCCACCATATTCCGACATAGTAAGAAACACTAAAAATATTTTTACAAATACACTTGAACTGGGTAGTAGTAGTAGTAGTAGTAGTATTAGTAGTAGTAGTAGTGGTGGTGGTGATTTTTTTAACACAAATCGAGAACTATGGGAACTAAAATCCAAAAGCACATTGGGATGGCAAAAAATACCTTCCAAAGTTGAAGCCAACTTTATTAAGAAACAAAACAAATTATTACAAACAGAAGAATCGAGTGCTATGCTGCTATGTAATGTCAGTTTAGCTATTTGGCGGTGAATGCTGGACAACTTCGTCCAAGATGAAGAGAAGACTGGAGTAAACAGAAATGTGATTCCAAAGAATACGAACCGCGTAAACAACGACGAAGTCTTAAGGAAAATGGAAACAAAATGAACGCTTTTACTCAGAATCAGAAAAAAAAAGTTAAAATGTCCGAGGTACACAGTGAAGAATGATGGCTTGGAAAATTTGACACAATCAAGAAATGTTAAAACAACAGGAACAGAAGGAAACTGAGAAATCTACGTAACAAACTTATGTAAATGCAAATATATGGTAGAACCGGAAGTAGCAGGGATAGTAAAAGGACAAACATTATGAAGAGCTACAAAGTATATGTAAATGTGGAGAGCAATGTTTACCCACATGTTGAAAGTATACGGAACAGAAGAGAATAATAAGTAGTTGTTTTATTATTTAGTCATTGCTATGTTTAATGCTGATTTAACAGAATAAAAGCAAATTGCTTTTTTTTTTCGCTTAAATTTAGTATTTTAACGTTAGGTACTTATTAGTCCAATGCATTTCATTCACGTTCGGATTATCTTTGGGTCAGGCTAAGACGGAAGATAATCTCTCATAGCACTTAAGATTATGTTCGTTGAACTAATAAACTGTTGTGCTGCTTCTGAAAAGCCGGTATTTTTAATAACAACACGAGAAAAATAGTGAAGTAAGGCCCACTCAAATCCCATAACCTGTACAGCTGCACAGAAAAATAAAAAATGTCTTTAGTATAAAATTAAATATATAAGTTACAGGTAAATATGCGTTGCTTCTGAAACGAGGCTATGTTGCTGAAGTTGGTTGCTGTAACGGTTAAATAAAGAAATGAATATACGTAGAAACCAAGATATCAGTCAGTTATGTGCCATGCGTGATACACGCTTAGGCGATCATGTATCTTTCGATACATGACTGATGAGGCAGATTTTTTCCTAGTAGTAGGTTGCCATTTCTTTCTGTGGTCATGCAAGGCTATAGAACCTAGTCTGTTCTGGGGAGAAGAAGAGGATTCATACGTTTCCCATGAGTGTTAGCACGTAAGTGAATGTAATGGATTCGACTGGAATTCGAACTCAGCTCTCCGATTCCACAATCCGAGGCGCTATCCATTACTCCACCGTGCCTCTTCCAACATATAGCACATGTAAAGAAAAAAAGAAAAGAATATTGCATCGTGCGGAAATTAGGGAGACTATGTAAAATAATGAGATCCTAATTGAATGGAACAGGTTTCACTCGAGTTAGCTTTTATTCATGGCATGCATTTCTTGCTCCGGTTTGGTCTTTCGTGGATGGAATAAGAAACACACACTTTCAGATCTGTTAACTTTAAGGGAGATTGCCACAACGAAACTCTGTAACTAATGCTGACCCACTGATGTGATTTCGAATTTATAAGCGAAAAGAAGCTTAAAGAAAATCTGGACAGTGTTTCAATAAAAAAAGTCCGCGGCAGTGTTTTGATTGGACGAAAATTATTGACGTTTTCCTGTCACGTTTTATTACCTTCTATATGTAGTTTCAATTCAGTGTGTTAAAAAGAAGGAAAAAAAGAAAAAAATACTGTTTCCATTTGACTTCTGGTATTGGATAAGTGAAGATGTTTGTTACACATATGCAAAAACGTATTTGCACACTTACAGATATTTTTGTATGTATGTAGACAAAACGTATGCAAAATTAAATTGTGTGTGCATGTCTGTGTGTGATCGAATGACAAAATGGAAAAACTTAGTAACTCGATAAACTTCCTCAGAATTATAATGGGTTTCTTGACAGGGGGGATATAATACACTCGACGGTTTTAATTTACCGTGAGAACGTTAGATATATAGAAATATTCCTCATTAAATTTCAAATTTGGTGTCAGGAGTATCTCGATGTTTAACGTAACTTTCATTATTATTTTTTTTCCTCGTTTCTTTTTGTTGTTTTTTTAATTTTTATCGATTTTATTTTTAATTACCCATACTTTATATCCATTGAAATCAAAATTGTTGGATAAGGCGTGAAAATATACATTGCAGTGAAAATTGTCGGTCATATCGTGAAAACATCTATTTCGATCAAAATAGTGGGTCATAACATGACAATATTCATTGTGGTCAAAATTGTCGTTCATATCGTGAAAACATTTATTGTGATCAAAATCGTGGGTCATAACATGACTATATTCATTGTAATCAAAATTGTCGGTCATATCGTGAAAACATCGATTTTGATCAAAATGGTGGGTCATAACATGACTATATTCATTGTAATCAAAATTGTTGGTCATATCGTGAAACATCTGTTTTGATCAAAATGGTGGGTCATAACATGACAATATTCATTGCAATTCAAATTGTGTGTTATAGCTTGAAAATATCCATTGTAATCCGACTCCAAGGCATTATTAAACAAACTTATATATGAAAGATTCTTACCAATTCAAATTCTTAAGTCAAATCTTATTGATATCTTATTTTCTAAAATAATTCCCTCTTGTATTTCGGATTTTATGTATAAATATCGGTCCAAATTTTCAAAGGGAAATTAAATTCTGTTGTCACTCCTACTCAAAAAGTGGTTCACGTAACGCAGTT
This sequence comes from Acanthosepion esculentum, assembly GCA_964036315.1. Lineage (NCBI taxonomy): Eukaryota > Metazoa > Mollusca > Cephalopoda > Sepiida > Sepiidae > Acanthosepion > Acanthosepion esculentum. The sequence goes on from OZ038488.1 coordinate 109,689,108, forward strand.
TCAGGAGTTAGGATTATGGTTGTAAGCCTCAGTAATCGTAGGTTTTTACTTGTTTTCTACACTTAAGGAGATAGCTTCGTCGACGCTAGGGGCTGAAACTTGGAGTAGATATTCTCTTAGCATAGCTGGACTGAGTTCACCTAACTGCTTGCCCTACTCTCACTGCAGAAGTTTGCAATGAAAGCACTTATTAATATTTTCAGATTCGGGGGTTAATTTAGCCCTCACGTCTATTTTTCTCATTTTGTTCCATTTTTCCATTCGACTTATTCCAATCATGTAAAGAATTTAGCTGTATTTTCAATATTGTAAATGTAACAGTGAGATGGTTTGTGGGTTATGACGATAATAAATTAACGATAATAATTGTCGGTATAATTATGGATATCACTTATCGCTGTTTGATCTCGCTGCTACCTCATGAATTAAAATATAAAAAAGGTCCAGAGAATTTCGTTACTTCGTGAAAAAAACAAAAAACACCGACATTATATTGACTGATGCCTTATTTCAAAATTTGACACCCGTGAAAATATTTTGTAACTGATTGCAGGATCTTGCTTTGCATGAAACGTAAATTTATTCAATAATGAAAATGTATTGCTGGTAATAATTTTTTCTTCGAAAGTTTATTACAGGTAATTTTTTTACAAAAACGTATTGCTGGTATTAAAACCTATTTTTACACATTCATAGTGTATTGACCCCAGTTTCGGGGTTAACTATTGACCCATAGCTGGGACCATAACAGGTGCTAACACACCGGGTCAGGGTGGACCAAGAAACACCAGCAATTAAGAGTTGGTTCCACGATCCTCCAAATATCGTTATCAGAGGCCTTGCTGCCGGATGTAGTCTATCGTCATACCCAGGACGCAGATGTAGTTTATCTTTATACCCAACACGACTGATAGTTTGAGGAAAACTGTTCTAGAGTATTCCGTTCCTTCGTGAAAAATAACGAAAAACAAAAAAACACCTAAAAAGCATCGCCATTATTATGACTGATGCCGTATTTGAAAATTTGACGTGTTTTCATAACCATGAGAATATTTAGTACCTTAATTGCAGGAAAACTTGCTTTGCATGAAACGTAAATTTATTCAATAATTAAAATGTGCCGAGCTGGTTCTCCGTGTTTTCCAAACGAGGGAAAAGGATGTTAAATCACTGATATCACGGAGAATCTGATGAACAATTAAAAAGAAAATCGATTAAAAATCGATACACAATTAGCTTAAAGGGTGCCACCTACTACCTTTATTGATTTCTTTGTTTGGGTGCTGTCGGGTTTGAGTAGAAAGCGCTGCTAAAGGTAATTTCTTTTAGACAGAAATATCGTTCGACGAGCGAATTAATGCAATGCAGTTTGAATTGTTTGTGTGTCGGCCAATGTCTTCCACTTTCATAGTTATTCTTTTGCAGATTTGTGTAAAATTAATGATTAGCTGAAAATAGGATACCAAATACGTCAAATCTTCTTGTTCTATATTCTGTGTCGGTTCAGGGCATGTACCGAATTGGCTCTCCATAACTTCCTATTCCTTGTCGTTCTTACTAATGTTTCACTATTTACCCTCTCTTCCTCCCCTGTTCAGACATCCATGCTTCTGAGATACGTGACTCGCTTCCTTCCCCTATGCCTTTTGCCTTCGACATGTCCTGTGAGTATCGAATTCACCAAGCTCTCATTACATTTTCAGAAAATTCCAGATATCCTTTTCTGATTCAAAATATAAGCGTTCATTTTGTTTCCATTTTGCTTTATTGTCGCTTACGCGCTACCTCCATTGCACTATTAGCATCTTTCTGTGGAACTATATTCTGTTGCCTCCATTCTTGTTTTCATCTATAATTAAATTTTCTAGCATTCACAGCTATATACTATGATTCGTTTGGTTTGGTTTATTTTGTTTAACGGCATATCAACCTCAATGAGTTATTTAATGCCGACAGCATTTTTAGGATAGATTCGTATGAATAGAATATGTATTTTTTGGTTTAGATTGGTTTCGTTTATTTTGTTTGACGGCATATCAACCTCAATGGGTTTTTTAGTGCTGACAACATTTTTTATTGCTGGTAATATTTTGCTTTGTCAAAAATCTGTTTCTGGTAATATATTTCCTTCAAAATTGTATTGCTGGCAATAATTTTTTTCCAAACAAAGCATTGCTGGTAATAGTTAACTATTTGCCCATAGCTGGGACCCTAACAGGTGCTACCACCCCGGGTCAGGGTGGATCTGGGAACATCCGCAATTAAGAGGTGGTTCCACGCATGTCCGTTCTGCATTCTTTTCTTTATTCCTAAAGAAATTATCCTGTTTCTTAATACGTTCCTGTATAGTGCAATTCCTGAATGTTTTTGGTGTAAAACCTGATTTTTTTCATATAGCTCGTTTATAATGCAATCCTAGTAGACCTGTCGTAGTCCAATATTACAGTACTGGGCAACATCCCCGACATATTTTATAGCAAATAAATAGCCTTCAATCTATTTTGTACAGAGCTACTCACCACCAATAAAATTCTTATCGTAAAATGTCGTAAAATACTTAGCTTCCGTCTTTTTGTTTTCGTTCATCGTAGTTCCTTTAGCCTTAAGTTATTTTCCTTTCGTCGCCAGATGAAGACCAAAACCTAATCCACTTAAAATCAACACATACCTTATATGAATGAAGAATTGATAAGATTTTTTCTAGTTCAAATTTGCATTCATCTTTGTGTTGCAAGTATTTACCTTGCTGACGTATGGCCTTTCCAATGATAACCTTTTTGTCAAAGGCATCAGGACTCTATAGGCATACCAGGTAGGTTAAGATAATCGAAAATGCATGAATTTTAACCCCTCCAGAAAGGATTAACTGTGTATAATGTAACTGGTAGGAAAACACATGATTTTTTACATCTTATAAAACATTACCTGTGTATAGTGCGACCCATTACTATTTGCGTAAAAAGCTGATCATAAAAATATTAATGTTTAGCTACAAATAGGATACCAATCTAAACCAAACAATACATATTCTATTCATATGAATCTATCCTAAGAATGTTGTCAGCATTATATAACTCATTGAGGTTAATATGCCGTAAAACAAAATAAATCAAACCAATCTAAACCAAAGGATACATATTCTATTTATACGAATCTATCCTAAAGTCTTGTCGGCATTAAATAACCCACTGAGGTTGATATGCCGTAAAACAAAATAAACCAAACTAAATGAAGAATTGATAGATTTTTCCCTCTCTCAAAGTTGCATTCATCTTCGTGTTGCAAGTATTTACCTTGCTAACGTATTGCCTTTCCAATGATAACCTTTTTGTCAAAGGCACCAGGACTCTATAGGCATACCAGGTAGGTTATAGTAATCGAAAATGCTTGAATTTTAAGCCCTCCAGAAAGGATTAACTGTGTATAATGTAACTGGTAGAAAACACATAATTTTTAACAACTTATAAAACATTACCTGTGTATAGTGCGACACTATATTATTTGCGTAAAAACTGTCACTATACTTGAGTATATAGAGTTTCAGATTTCGCTGTCATATTTTCGATCCTCTGCTAAAACACTTCCCAGATATTTAAACTTTTGTTTTTATTTGATTTTGACATATTCAATCCTCATTACGTGTCTCGGGCTTTTCTCTTGATGACTCCCTTACATTCTGTCTTATTACAATTGATGGGTAGTCTCCTCGCTTTCCTTTATTACCTTATCTCTGAGTTTCGCAGTGTCATCTGCGTACCTTATTAAGATTAAGATTGTAACAACCGTTATTAAATGCCGTTAGGGTCTCCATCTCCCTTAGGATAACCCTGGCTCTATCGGATAAATAAATCCGGTGAGACGACGGATCGTTGTCTAATACCCGTTTCCACTTTTGTCTACTTACACAATGCACATTCTATCCGTACGCAGGCAGGCAGGTTAATCCCAGTTTAAGTTCTGAATTATTCTATCAACCTTCCCAAATAGATCGGATTTTCCTATCAGTTCAAATAGATATTTGTGTCGTACTGTCGCTTAATTCCTCGTCAAGTATTTTATTTTGTCAGTGTGATTTTAAAAGTGTATAAGGTGATGTACGCCCTTTATGCATGATTTGAAATTTTTGAAATGAGGAAAGCGATTTTTATAAGAATGACATCGACAATATTTTGATTCGAAAGCTTCTTGTGAAGTTAGCCACAAATTTTAAAAAGATGTTATGCAAAACGTCTTGTCTTGAGATAGGACTTTTACAAAAAAAAATTTTCCTCACTTCATCAAAATATTTACCTATATACCTATAGAAGCAAATGTTCATATAAACTCTATTCTTTAAATCCACCAATTCAGACATTTACGACTAGGGCAACTTGTGCCACTTCCATGGAGTCGAATCAACCTTATTTTTTCTATCTTCTCTATTTTCGTTCTGAGAACATTTCCCAAGAAGAGGCACTTTGTTGCTACATGCCTCGACGCTATAACCTTAACCTCTACACCTCAATGGTCAATCGAATTCTATCCTCATAATCTTTACGTTATACATATTTCACATTTATTCATATCACACATCTAATTCATAATTTCCAATTTAACCATAAACATCAACCTTGAGAGGCTCTCGAGTCTAGTATCGGGTGAAATTTATAATAAGAAAAATAGCGCCGATGATTAGTAAATAGCTTTGGGAAATATTGAAGCACGATCTGTTGATATTTACAACAGGCAGATTATAAAGCCTTCCTCATCACGAGGTTAATGATGCTCAGAATACATTTCTTCCCTCAAACGGCGTTGACAATAAGTAAATAAATATCTGATAGCAAAATAATAACTAGGTAATAATAAATAACTAAATAATAAAGTGCATATTTCAATGCATCGATTCTACTCTCATCAGACTTACTATGTTAAATACAAAATTAGTGAAATCCGAAGTCATATCGAAAACTTACTGAGATACGTTCAAGTTTACACTACTAGGGAAGATTTATTTTCCAGTCTGCAACCTATTTCCATCAAAGGCAACGTTGCAAGCTTGTAGCTAGTCTAGGGATAATCCCAATCTTCAGATGAATTTCCTTTTTTCTACAAGTTCAGACCTTTACAGTTAGGACAGGTCATGCTACTTTCATGGTGTCGAATCTGTGTTTCAATGCTAACAAGAAAGTTCCATTCAGTTTTTCCAAAGATCCAACCCTTTGTGGAAGATACTCCCGTGAAGATACTTTCCTGAATACTATGATATTAACATCTTCACGTCATATCATCCACAACTCCTTAATCATTACTATTTTGACAGTTACTCTTTACCTTAAGTAGCCCTTGAGTCTTACATTGAATGTATGCTAGAATAAAAAAAAATCACACCAACGATTTTGGAAATAACCTTGGGAAATATCGAGAATGCTTCTATCAAACATTTACAACAGGTAGACTTATAATGTCTTCGTATTGAATCGTATTTTTGTAGTTTCTAACTGTTTTTTCTCGTTATCCGACTTTCATATTTTCTAGATCTTTCTTTCTAGTCAGGTTTGAGAGTCTACCACTCCTCCTGGGTTTACTGAATCGGTTAGAGCTGACAAACTGATTAGTAACCTGTGTTTCGGTATTTATTTTATAAACCATTTCTCTTCGCCATTCCCTTCGTATTCCATTGTTAAGGAGGAAGTTCTATTCAATTATGTTCTCTTTTTTTATGGAAATAAACATTCGAAAAAAAATGCTTTACCAATCACTACAATTTTAACATATTAAAGTCTAGGGTCAACCGTTATCTATCCTACATATCCTCATAAAATGCACTTCCTAATTTCTTTTTTTACGCCCTTAAAATAACCTCATCCAGAAACCATCTACTTTGAGTTGCTCTTGAGCCTTGAATTGGATGAAAAATAGAATGAAAATCCTGACCATTTAGCTCTAATCAATTTTTTTCTCCTTACTCCCAGTCATTCTCCTGCCATCCATTGATATAAGCTTATCAGTTAGTTTACTCGCTGTTAGCCTCAGTCCTTCTTGCCTTCAATATCATCTGGGAGTCTTATAGCAAAGAAAACGGCGACTTACCTCGTCAACTCAAGCGACAGCGCGTCGCGTGTATCTCACGGCGGAAAAAGTGGTGAAAGAGAAAATTACTTACCCCCAAAAAGGGCACGTAGATATTTATTATGTAAAATTACATAATTGCGGCACAAGGCCGAAAAAGGGGAGGGGTTAAGGCTTGTCCAAATTAACTATCTTATACCTAGCTAATCCGATTCACGACGCAATCACTCATTACAATTTTTGCATTCACCATTAAATCTCGTCAGTCACCAATCAACCCTTCAAACACCATAATACCGCATTCTCTCAAGGGGAACCTACAAAACGTGTCCCATGCCATAAAAATTTAATGATAATAAACTATAATACATAAAAATCTAATAATGAAGAATGAGAGGGCTAGAGATGAACCCAATAATAAACTAAAATTCAACACAAAGTGAACTAAAAATAACTGATGTTAGTAGAGCCCGTCCAACCCTCAAAAAGGAGAAACCGCTGTATTCTGCCCATGGGACAAAATCAAGAAGCTCTCTCGCTAAGGGAGTGGGAAAAATATAAAAATCATACGGGCATGGGGAAATATAAAGCTGACCCAGACGAGATAAAAAGGGGCCAAAACAAACTGGGGAGGTTGGGAATCTCAACCTGGATCATAACCAAAGATGTGACCGGGAACAGGCCGGGAACAGCCCTTACATTAACTACGTACACAAAGCTAGTCTAACCTAACCAGGGGAGAGCTCCACAGGAAGCTGCCCCAATGTGACATAGGTTGACCTAAAAGAGAAAATCAAGGCTAGCCCCGTTTAAATGAACCAAGCTCACCTCTTTCACCCACCTTTCGCTTAAGACTGTCGAATGCAATCGTTTTATATCAGTTCTGAACATCTTTAGCTGCTGCTCAAAGAATCGGATCAGATCCTGATGAGAAAAACGGTTGCCTCGCAAAACTTCCTTCTTTCGCGTCGTCCAAATCACCATTTTGAGCCGTTGCCAGCAGCGTCAGAAACACCATTCGTTTCACCCCAGAATACGGGGGCGACACATTGTCACACGCGTATGCGCGATCAATGGGCACGAGCTTTCCAGGAGCGAGACGAGCCGTCAACTCGCCGATATGGTCCCATAAGGGGCGGACCTGGGGAAAATGGTAGAAGGCGTGCGAAGCCGTTTCTTCTAAACCAAGGCCACACCGTTCACAGTATGGCAAATTCGCCAAGCACCATATGAAGACCTTGTCATTGAAAGACATCCGATTCCGAACCAATCGCCAGGTTAAGTGAAAACTCAGGGTTACTGAGATAATCCGCCGCTGGCGCTCAAGAGCAGTAAGAGCAAAACTCCTCCTCCGACAATCCGAGCTGATCACCTTCGCGACCCCCTCCACTAAATGACGATAGAAGACTTTCCTAGGCCGTGACAGGTCACTGGACCGAGGAACAGCCAACAAGGTCGAACGACACTCACAAAGGAAATCCAAACTACACACCAAGAATGCGGACAGGACAATCCGTCCAACCGAATGGCCCCGGAAGATCGACCCCCTTCCAGACACCTAGCTGCAAGCCGGGCAACTTGTCGCAGTTAATCTTGGCCTCTGTCACCTTTTCGTACAGATCAAGCGCCTTTAGCACCGCCTCAATGTCGCTGCGGGATGACACTAACGACCGACAAAGGAGAGGCTCCAACGCCAAAGCATAGAGTAGGGAAGACAGTGGACAACCCTGACGAGCCGACCTAGACAGCGCAAAATCGTCCAACAGCTTCTCGTTCACCTGTACCACAGCACTGGGGGAGCAATACAGGAGGCTAATCCAGCGGCAGTAGTCGGGTTCGAATCCCGGGGCCTGCAGGACAGCCACAAGGTAGCGATGGTCAACCCTATCAAGACTGCTCAGGACCCAACAGATACTCGACAACTGACTGCAAACGCTCCAGCAGATGTGCAACAGCCTCAAGTACAATTCATAGTGCAAACCACCCAGACCGGGCTACTTGCCTCTGCCGACTTTCTTCAATGCCGCGTAGACTTCGCCCGCCGTGATCTCTCCCTCGCAGCTAGCCGCTTCAGTCGGCGAAAGCCGAGGAAAGTCAGGAGACCAGTTCCCTTGGTAAACCGGCTCTCGAAATGCCGCCGAAACGCCTCGCACATGTGATCAGTGGCTCGAAGAGTATGTCCGGGGAATTTGACCTCACGAATGTAACGATCGGACGGATCGACGTATCTTTTCCTTGCGCAATTCTGCGCCCATGCTTACAGCTTCGGAAAACATCTGGCTTAACCTATATCTAACTAGCTGGCACATGTTGCGCTCGCTAGTTAAACGCTCCAGGGCCTCCCTACCTAGGGCAATCTCTAGGGGATCGCCGCCCATCCACTGCCCGGAAAAATATCCTTAAGCGTCTTCACCTTCTCAGCTCTATCTAGGGCGAGCCGTTTGCTGAAATCAGTGGTGAAGGACCTAATCCTATCCTTAAGTCTCTCCCACCACTTATTCCTGATAACCGCCCCCACTAGCTCCCGCTGCACTAAGCTAGTTAGCTGTCGCCTGGAAGTCCCGCCTGTCCAATAAGGACAAATTGAACTTCTAGTAACCAGCCATTCTAGGCCTACGATCTAAAGGCATCCGGGGAACAAACGAATTTGTGATCCGAATAGCCTACCCAGTAGAACGTAGGACAATCTAACAAGTCTACGTCGGCTCCTCTAACTAACATTCTGTCCAGGTAGGTAACCACTCAGTCAAAAGGACAATTAAGAGCTGACGTCCACATTCCCCCCCCCGGGTTGATCGACCCGATATCTATCAACGAGCCCAAAATCGTTGATGCGATCAACCAGGCTACGATCGCCTTCTACCCACTAGCTCCCCTCCCCCTGTCTTACTTAGGGTCCAGGTTGGCATTCCAGTGCCACATTAGCACTAAGCGCGTTGAATCTATCAGGACGGCCCCAACCGCCGAAAAAACGAGATCCGCTCCTCCTGGTCGTTGGGCACATAAACCGCAACGACTCAGAACGAACCACTTTTCACGGCAATATCGGCCACGATCAACCGGACCTCGGCATCAGTATGCACAAGGTCCACCTTCGCATCAAGAGTACGTCTAACCTGCAAATAAACTATTCTGACCTTTCGTTCCCCATATGCTGAATAAATAACAAATTCGCTCTCCAGCACACACGAATCGACACTGCAAACAAAGTGAGTCTCTTCGATCGCGGCGACATCCACATCGAAAGACAAGAGATTCTGGAGCAGGTGGGCCGCCTTATCCCGATCGCTCAAGCCCTTCACATTTAAACTGGCTATCTTAATTGACATCTTCTAGGCCAAAAAAATAAATAAAAAAGAGTAAGAGCAAAAACCTACTCACATACGGGCCAGAAATCTGCTTAAATCAGAACCCCGACGATTGTCCTAGGCTCCCTACTCCTAGCTCAGACGTCATCCGTCCTTATAGGACAATTCCGCCGACATCCGTGGGATAAGTTAATTTCATACACCTGTGTAGGGAGGGGTGGAGAATAACAGGGACCCTCCCAGCACAATACTGACGTAACTTTTTTTTTTACACAAGGAGAATCAATATCTGCAATTGTAATATTGCAAAATGTTTCCTTTGCTTCTGCAACATGACCCCAAACTTTTAAATAGTCCCCAGTGTCCCTTATGCAGGTAATGACACCCACTGATTTTCCATTACGCTGGTCAATTTATACTGCAGTCGCAACTGGACCCTCTTCTGGCTGGACATGCCTTTCTTGAATTCGTCCCCATCCACTCTACAAATTGACTCAGGTCCAGAAAAGAGTTTTTTCTTTTTTGTTGCCTTTGAGGATTGGGGAGGGGGAGCAGTTTACGAGTGAGGGGGTGTGGATAGGGAACTAAGGGAAGAGTTTGAGGGAGGAGGGGGACGGAGCACGTGAAGAGGGAGAAGGGAGGCTCCTAGTCTTGGTAGTCGCTTCAGACTTTTCTTTCGGGGAAGCAGGGACGGAAAGGGACCTGTTTTTGTCCATGCCCCTCTCCGCCCTGCTACGCCCAGAGTGCTTTTACGTAGAGGTCTCTACCTCCTCTTCCTCCTCTCTATTTCTTTTCAGCGATGCTGCACGAGGTGGAGGCATTTTGTCCACCTCCATTCCCTCCTCGGTTTGCTGTTGTTGCTGCTGCTGCTGTCGTTGCTGCTGCTGTTGTTGCCGTTACTGCTTCTGCTGCTGCTCCTGCTGCTGCTCCTGCTGCTGCTCCTGCTGCTGCTGTTGCTGTTTTTTTCCGTGTCTGCTCCTTGTCGGGCTTTTTCTTGCCCTCGTTCCTTATACTTTTTTTGTCTGCTGCTGCGTTGGTGGTTGTTGTTTCTCCGTTGTCTCCTTTTTGGTGGAGGGCGAAGGCACGTTTTCGCCCTCTTGCCACTTCCCACCTGCTTCGGCGTCTTCGTCTGCTACCCCCTCTACCACGGTTGCTGCAACTACTGCTGCTGCTGTTGTAGTTGTGGGCCGACTTGCAGGCTGAGGACGTTTCGCGGGGCACTCCTTTGCCATGTGCTCCACGACACCACACGACCAACAGTTCGGTTTCCAACGACTACCAACATTCTTCTCTATCTACACATGATAATATTAGGAATTAGCCCAAATTTTGTTCTGATCAACGTGACCTGCAATTCCACATCTCCAGTGGCGATGCCCGATTTTCCTAATATCGCATCCACTTCCTCTACTTTTCCAAATATCGAAATGAAGGCTCCCATGCGGTCTTCTGAGATATCCACGGGCAACCCATGGACTGTGATCCTTGTCCTACGGGTGCCCATGTACTCACTTTGAAACTTTAAGTTCTTCGTGCTTAGCACACTGCCAGCCATCTGTTTGGCATCTTGCTCGGTAGGCAGGAGAATGCCCAATATCGCATTTGTGCGTCTCGCCAAAACTAGAGGATTTATCTTTAAGGTCTTTAACACCTCCTCCATTGTTTCCCTGTTGACTCCAATTAATTTACGGCTTTTGACGTCGGAAGTCAGCAGGGATATTATTCTTGTATTGACAGTCTCCAACGCCACTGGAATGGTAAGGAATTTATTTTCTTTAAACGAATCCTCAAACTCTTTCCTTTTCTCCTCATAGAACTCTGCATTTTTCTTCGGTCTATTTTCAGCCGAGGCCGTTTTTAGCGAAGACTCCGGCGGTGTTGATGTTGGATTGTTTTCGCTCATGATGGTCGTAACGACCACCACGACCGAACAAATAATCGGTTGTTTCTTTTTTTGTCTTTTTAAAAATATTTTAACAACTAAAAACAATATGAAGAACAAACCAAATAAAAATCAAAAGAAGAACGTGGGCAACCAAAGTCAAGTTCAAATAAATAATTCAAATAAATACGAAAAATGTAATGCAAACAAAAACCGTGGGGAGAGTAAAAATACAAGAAGGGACATAAACGAAAAGGAAAAGAACAAAAATGCACAAATATATAGAAACAAATAAACTGAAAAGAAAAACTGAAAAATTCAAAAGAGCTTTTAGAAAATAAAATCAAAAACTTAAGAGTTCGTAGGTAAATTTACCAAAGCTTGTCAAAACACGCCCAGAAACCACAAAACCAACAAATGACTTGTGTCTTCTTGTGTAACACTATTTAGGAACGGAAGGTTAATTAATCAATTAATTAACCACAGAAAATAATTACGGGGATACTTAAACCGATAGATATAACGAAAGACATACTGAGCGATATTCTTTTTGTTTTGTTGTTTTCCCAAACAGAGTATCGGTGAAAAAAAAAAAAGATTTTTTGTTTTGTCATTTTTCAAGTGCGATTCAAGATAACCACTTTACTTTCTCGTGGAAGTGTGATATGCCAAATTATCTGCGAGGACAAAAGAAGGAAAAAGAGAAAGAGGAGAAAGAAACAGAGGGACAAGACTTAACAACTTAGATGATAAGAGAAGGAAAGAATGCCACCCACAAAAGCGATGTTGTTTTGAGTGGTGGAATTGAGGAAAATTCTGATGGTCATTTTTTGAGGGATACCAGAACTTCTGGGCAGATAAAACATTGGCTGTTATCAGTAGTTGATGGGTCGTCTGCCGACCGCACACAGAGCCCTAGAATGAGATGTCGCCTGGACAGGACATCTGCATTTTGTTTAAGTTCGTTTGTGATAACGAAGGCTGTGTTAGGGTATTTTAATTAACCCAGTTTCGCCAAGAAGAATTGTCCATGTTAACGGATAAACCTGTTTGAGAAAAAAACATATCCCGTGAAGTTGGATAAAAATTGAGATTATCAGTTGACGCCTATTGGCCGAATAGCCAGGCGGAGATGATCATGTGACTCAGAGAGGAGGCCTGCCACCGCCCATTGAGAGGATAGGTATGAGATGTTACTGCAAGGAAGTGGGAAAACCGTTGACGCCCTCTAAAGTATGGTGAGATACCCATATGAGAGCAGAAGAGGGTGGGAGTGGAATAAGATTTCCAAATACGGAAAATGATAATTATTTTTGGCCGAAAACAAAGAAAATCCTTATTGGGGATTTGAAATCAACGTGGTGGCCACACCACGTCCGACCCCACGCCAGGTTTTGATCGGCGTCCATATAAGCAAACATCTACGGGTGTTTCAGAGAGTTCGTCGAGTTCGTCGAGGAGAGTCGAGTTCGGAGAGTCGGGTCGAGTCCAGACAGTGAGTCAGAAGAGTACAGCCAGTACAGTAAGAGAGAGATGCGCCTCGCACAGGTGACCGCACGATTCCATGCCTTCCGACTTAGACTTCTAACCAAGAACAAATTTGTTGAAGACCGACTTTAGATTTCCCACCAAAACAAGTTTCCGACTAGACTTCTAACCAAGAACAAATTATAGAAGTCTGACTTATATTCGCCATCCCGATATCCAGAACTAGTTAAGGAACGCAAAAGTGTTACAATCCACATTTTTTTTCTTCGGGCTGGGAGAGAAAGAGAGAGACGCACTCCTGTAACTCAACAAACCGACATAAAATTAATCACTATTCCTAACCAGTCGCTCGCCTTGAAGTTGTTGTTTGTGCTTTTTTTTTTTTTTGTCTACATTTATTGTGCAGTATCACCTTGACCCGGATTCGGCTGGCACTACAGCCCGACGTTTGATTGATCTCGTCAACCTAAGATCAAATCACAACGTGGGTGGGTTGAATCGAGATCAAAGCAGTTGCTTCGGTGACCAGGCGTTGGAAGCGAGCCGAGTACGACAAGTTGGTGCTAGAACCCAACAAGACTTCAACCGATGTCCCAGGGTTAGCCCGTCGCAAAGGACAGACGTCACATTTTGGCGTCGTGACTGAAAAAGAAGTCGGGTGTCACAAGTGCGCCGCGACCAGTACGGGTGTCACAAACGGTGCCCTGACCAGGACAGAGGAGGGTTGGGTGTCACAAATGGTGCCGTGATAACCAGGATCAGACCCTAGAGCGACCACCGCAGAAAGCTTCGAAGTGAACAACGCTCGGCGTCTTAAGGACACAAACTGAGGAAAACTAGAGTGGGAGCCAAAGGACTTTGGTTAATTGTAACCATACGGTTCCAGACCCTCTAGTACGATAGCCCAGAAGCTGAGAAGAACGAATTGGAAATCGTCTGTCAGGTAGGACACTTCTTTAGGTTTATCTCCCATTTTCGATTGTTGCTGCTCTAACTTTGATTCCGTTTACTTGTCATTTTAAAAATGTCTGACTATGAGTCGGATAGAGTAGACGTAGGGGAGGATGGGGCTAGACAGGAGTTGCCAGCAGACTTGAGAGGATTATTGGGTGGACCAAGGGTCCCGTCGTTTAATGGTAGTAAGAGAGATTTTAAAAACTGGCTAGCAATTCTAGAGAAGAGCCGAGTAATTTACAGACTCTCGGACGTAGAGACCCTTTATCTGGCATATAGTGCCACGACAGGGAAGGCGTCTGAGTTCGCAGAGGGGCTCTTGAATGGTGAGACCCACTTACCATGGGAAAGGTTGAAAGAACAATTAACTAGCGAATTCGCTGACGAAGGGTCAGCGATAGAGGCCATGAGGGCACTCTTGAAGTTGACGCAGCTGCGGGATGAGACCCCTGGAGAATTGGGGACCCGAGCGGCAAAGCTGTCGTCATTAGCCTTCCCAGAGGTTGTGAGAAATAACGCGGTCATGCAGGCACAGCCGGCTGATCTGTATGTTGAGGCACTCGGTGACGAGCGTATTCGCCACGATGTCTTAAAGGAAGGACCGTTAAGATTGTCGGCAGCAGTAGCGCTGGCCAAAGAGAGCCGGGGAGTCTGGGAGAAGGTAAAAAGAGGTGGGAAAATACAGGAAATAAGTCGAGGGGTCGGAAGAAAGGGGGTAAGAAGTAGAGCCCCCGCGTGGAGTCGTGGGGTCAGCCTAGAGGTGGAAGAGCCTGAGGTGTGGGAAGAGAATCCCACAAGAAGGGCTTGGTCGACAAGGCATGGGTTTTATAAGCCCACGCCGGGTCGATACGGACTAGTCTGCTGGACTTGTGGGCATGAGGACCACAGAGCAGCGGAATGTCCGACGAAGTGGGGATTTCCCCCCGACTTCGAACAAGATAGATGTACTAGGTGTGGGAAGAAGGGACACCTAGCCAAGTGGTGTGGATTAAGAAAAGATCACCCCAGGATTAAGAAGGAGGCTGAGCCCGTAAGACAGAACCAGGGAAAAGCCAGCGGGCCACCCCGGAAATAAGAGGGAGGGTGGCCCAGTTGAAAAGAGTAAATATAAAACGCTGCACATGTGGCCGGGGGAGCCACCCAGGTAGAGGACAGACCCCCCCCCAGAACCCAGAGGGTGGGTGGCCCAGTTAAAGAGAAGAAGCGTGAAATGTTGGTTGTGTGGCCAGGTGGGCCACTTTGCGGTTAACTGCCCAACGAGAAGGTGCTGGTTTTGCAGACGACCAGGGCACCTGAAAAGGAATTGTGCCTTTAGAAACAGCCACAAGAGACTGGGAGACGTCCAGCCGGGACCGCCCAGGTGCAGAAAACGCAGAACTCCCCCACGTGAGAATAGCGAAGGTAGTTTGTTGCTACCGGCGCCTATGGCTGGGATGGCCCAGAGGTGGGAACCCAGGAAAAGGAAAGCCATGGTATTCTCTTCGCTGACGCAAGAGAAGGAGCTGTCGTGTGGGGCAGAGATAGGGGGTAGGGCAGTGAAAGCCCTGATAGACACAGGAACATCTGTTTCATTACTGAAAGAGAAAGCATACAGGCGGGTGAAACGGAAGAGTAGATTACGGGAAGCGGACATAGAGGTCACGCAAGCAGATGGAGCCCCCCTGGAGATAAAAGGGATGGCGAGGCTCCCTGTGAGGATTGGGAAATTAAGAAGCACCCAAAATTTTTACGTAACCCCCAACTTGTGTACGGAAGCAATCTTGGGAGAAGATTGGCTTCGGAGCCAGAAGGCTCGAATAGAGTTCAACCCCACTGTGCTGATAGTGAATGGCGAGAGAACGCCATTGGGATGCCCACCGGAAGAAGATATGACAATAGAGGTGGAGGAAGATGTAGAGCTACCCCCCAGAACGGCGGTGTCGGGAAAGGGTAGGTTAATGTCAGGGGAGAAAATAAGAAAAGGAACCCTGCAATTGGTCCCTGTAGAAAGGAAGGGCGTAGAAGAAAATGAGGTAACTCTATGTGAGGTAGTAGCAGAGGCAGCTGAATTAGTGCCATTAGAATAGTGAACCGAGTCAAAGAGCTCAGTGAGTGGGAGGAAGAGGATCAGACACCCCCTCCCAACTCAGAGAGAGAGTAAGAGATAAGAGAAAATTTAGACCTAGAGTCAAGAGGTATTAAAGACCAGAGCAAGTACTCGAAGGGGAAGGAAGAATCAGGTGAAAAGAGAATAGGCGAAACACACCCTGAAGAGAAATTAAAACATTAAGGGAAGGTTAGAGGAACTAACTCGGAAAATGAGATTGAGAGGAATGGAGAAGTCCAAATCTCAATTGAATAATTAGGTGTCGTCAGATAACGACCCTGGCTCATCCAAAACCTACTGTCTGACTGTGGTGGATGTGGATGGAGGGTATGGGGGCGCGAATTGCACCTCACGGAGGACGGAAGAAAGTTAGTGGCATGGTTAACTGGCCAGCTATAGTGCCATTGAGTACGATCCTTGGAGGGGACCACGCGAACCTGTCCGGGCCATTCGATCTGCTAGGGTTAGTTAGGGGAGGAGAGAGCTGAAGAGTTACGAGTTTAGGAAAAGTTATGGAAAAGCTGAGTAAAGAATTAAGCAAGATAGAACCATAGAAGAAAAATATGAAGAGAGAGATTCCATCATAGAAATGATTGGCAGAAGCTTAGTCAATTGTACAGAGTTATGGGAACCGATATTGAAGGGATTCCCCAATGTTGAATAAAATACCGGCGCTGATGAAGCGGATAGAAACGATCGAAATGGATCAGTTGAGGAATAAGCTAAGTGAGCTGGGTAGGGAGGATATGGCTTGGAAAGGTGATAAACAGATAAGTTGGTTAGCAATGATGGGTACATTCATAATTATCGCCATAGGCGGTGTAGCAGTATGGAAGGTTAGAAGTAGCACGAAATTAATTCGCAGTAATCAAATGAGCGTGCGGCAGCTCGAGAGGGAGATGCCGAGCAGTGTTCTTTACCCATACAGAATCAACGAGAGAATTGCAGAAAAGCCGACGGAAGAAGCCAACGCAGAACCGACACGCGCGGCGGAAAAAACTCCTACAGAAGAGAGAAGGACCCTGACCAAGAAAAAAAAACAAAACAAAAAAAAACAAGCCATAATAACCACACACATACACCCACCGGCACACGCACACTTTAAAAATGAAAAACAGAAGAAGATAAAAGAACTTTATATTGCATGAAAAACAGAAGATAAAAGAACTTTATATTGCATATAAAACAGAAGAAGATAAAAGAATTTTATGTTGCATGTAAAACAGAACAAAATGAAGTAGAACAATACTTTACATGTAAAAGCGTGAAAAAAAGAAATGAAAAGAATACGACTGCATGAGACAGGTGCATGATGCAGGCTAAATAGTGTAGTAGGATTTGAATGCCATTTACAACTAAATGACACGAATAGGGTAGGGAGGATTGTAACACAATTTAGGAACGGAAGGTTAATTAATCAATTAATTAACCACAGAAGTTAATTACGGGGATACTTAAACCGATAGATATAACGAAAGACATACTGAGCGATTACTTACACCGATAGATATAACGAAAGACATACTGAGCGATTACTTAAACCGATAGATATAACGAAAGACATACTGAGCGATATTCTTTTTGTTTTGTTGTTTTCCCAAACAGAGTATCGGTGAAAAAAAAAAAAGATTTTTTGTTTTGTCATTTTTCAAGTGCGATTCAAGATAACCACTTTACTTTCTCGTGGAAGTGTGATATGCCAAAGTATCTGCCAGGACAAAAGAAAGAAAAAGAGAAAGAGGAGAAAGAAACAGAGGGACAAGACTTAACAACTTAGATGATAAGAGAAGGAAAGAATGCCACCCACAAAAGCGATGTTGTTTTGAGTGGTGGAATTGAGGAAAATTCTGATGGTCATTTTTTGAGGGATACCAGAACTTCTGGGCAGATAAAACATTGGCTGTTATCAGTAGTTGATGGGTCGTCTGCCGACCGCACACAGAGCCCTAGAATGAGATGTCGCCTGGACAGGACATCTGCATTTTGTTTAAGTTCGTTTGTGATAACGAAGGCTGTGTTAGGGTATTTTAATTAACCCAGTTTCGCCAAGAAGAATTGTCCATGTTAACGGATAAACCTGTTTGAGAAAAAAACATATCCCGTGAAGTTGGATAAAAATTGAGATTATCAGTTGACGCCTATTGGCCGAATAGCCAGGCGGAGATGATCATGTGACTCAGAGAGGAGGCCTGCCACAGCCCATTGAGAGGATAGGTATGAGATGTTACTGTGAGGAAGTGGGAAAACCGTTGACGCCCTCTAAAGTATGGTGAGATACCCATATGAGAGCAGAAGAGGGTGGGAGTGGAATAAGATTTCCAAATACGGAAAATGATAATTATTTTTGGCCGAAAACAAAGAAAATTCTTATTGGGGATTTGAAATCAACGTGGTGGCCACACCACGTCCGACCCCACGCCAGGTTTTGATCGGCGTCCATATCAGCAAACATCTACGGGTGTTTCAGAGAGTTCGTCGAGGAGAGTCGAGTTCGGAGAGTCGGGTCGAGTCCAGACAGTGAGTCAGAAGAGTACAGCCAGTACAGTAAGAGAGAGACGCGCCTCGCACAGGTGACCGCACGATTCCATGCCTTCCGACTTAGACTTCTAACCAAGAACAAATTTGTTGAAGACCGACTTTAGATTTCCCACCAAAACAAGTTTCCGACTAGACTTCTAACCAAGAACAAATTATAGAAGTCTGACTTATATTCGCTATCCCGATATCCAGAACTAGTTAAGGAACGCAAAAGTGTTACAATCCACATTTTTTTTCTTCTGGCTGGGAGAGAAAGAGAGAGACGCACTCCTGTAACTCAACAAACCGACATAAAATTAATCACTATTCCTTACCAGTCACTCGCCTTGAAGTTGTTGTTTGTGCTTTTTTTTTTTTTGTCTACATTTATTGTGCAGTATCACCTTGACCCGGATTCGGCTGGCACTACAGCCCGACGTTTGATTGATCTCGTCAACCTAAGATCAAATCACAACGTGGGTGGGTTGAATCGAGATCAAAGCAGTTGCTTCGGTGACCAGGCGTTGGAAGCGAGCCGAGTACGACAAGTTGGTGCTAGAACCCAACAAGACTTCAACCGATGTCCCAGGGTTAGCCCGTCGCAAAGGACCGACGTCACATTTTGGCGTCGTGACTGAAAAAGAAGTCGGGTGTCACAAGTGCACCGCGACCAGTACGGGTGTCACAAACGGTGGCCTGACCAGGACAGAGGAGGGTTGGGTGTCACACTTGTAGCCGTAGAGAGATTTGCCAAAAATAAGTGCACGTATTCCGCAGGACATGCTGAAGACGGAATATTTAAATTAAAAAACAAGTCCGTCGCAGGAGTCGCTGTAAAAGTATTTTGATATGCAAAAATTTGGCGTCCTCTCCCAGTTGTCGACGAATGAAAAAATGCTCGGTGATAAAATCAGTTGGTGTTCTCGAATCGGAAAAAAAATTCGGGTATTTTCCTATTGCGTTTGTTGGAGAGTGAGTTATTTTTTCCGACTGGTTTCGTCCATTGTGATTTATTTGTGAGATAGTACCTGCGAACTCGAGTTTTCGGCATTTCATTCTGCCCCTGATGTTCAAGTCTGAACTTGATTTATTTTCTGCGTTGTGGAAGTAATCTGCGACCAATAATCTCTTTGCAATCCCAGAACGCTTACAAGTGTCAAATTCTCTAAGTCCTCTTTCCTTATTATGGGTTCCGAAACTTTAATGTAAGGATGTTCTTTTTATTTCCATTTTCTTTAAAAAATGTTATTTCTCCCATATCCCTTTTGTGGTATTCTTGGTATCCTAATTGTCATGTTGGAAGAAAATGAGTAACTACCGATGCCGAGGTTCGAACGTGACACTCTTGACTTATAAATCTATTTTTCTGCCAAGTGTATAAATAGCGGTATCGGCCTACTGACTGGGGTGATTATTGAGTGAATACTAAGTGACTATCAAGTGGAACGATCCAGTCGAATTATTGTGAATTACTGTGCGTCGATGATTTTGATTTTGATTTTGTTATTTACTAAAATGTTTAATTATTTTTGGTTGATTTTTACTTCTTTCTTCTTGTTAAGTATTTGTTTGTTTTTGTAATTAAATATTGTTTTATCTTAACATTGAAATATTGGGTTATACTTTATCATTAACGGCCACCGTGCGTCACAAAACTCATGAAATTGTCCCAACTCAAGTTTATCAAAGAATTGCCCTTTGCCAGTCATTAAAGAATATACATATTACTGAATCATTCCCGGGTCGAATCATCATCACTGATAAGAAATGGATTTCTTATAGACATAAAAAATGAAAAGAGCAATAGGTAGTGCCCACTAAATAAAGAGAATCTATCCCCAAACTAGAACTGCAACTGAAAAAGATATATTCTGCATTGTCGACCTTGAATGCATAAACCGAAATGAAAGACTTTATGCTTAGACTTATTGACGTTAATTAAAAGCTCTGCAAAAACAACTTGCTATTTCATGATAATGCATGAGATTCTGGACTTCAACAGCCAGGTGTATAAATAGATGTGTCATGCTACTGACTGGGGTGATTATCGAGTGACAATTGAGTGTAACTATCCAGTTGAATTAGTGTGAATTATTGTGCGTCGATGAGTTGGGTATTGATTTAGGATTTACCGGACGTTAAGCCGAGCCGCGCTACTAACAAGGTATTCACTGAAACGGTTAATTATTTTGGTTGATTTTTACTTTTTCTTCTTGTTAAGTATTTATTTGCTTTTGTAATTAAATCTTATTTTATCTTAAAATTGAAATCTTGGGTTATACTTTATCATTAACGGCCACCGTACGTCACAAAACTCATCAAATTGTCCCGACTCAAGTTTATCAAATAATTATCAAAAGTAAGGGGGGTGAAACTGTCATATAGGAAGAAAATGAGTAACTACCGACATCGAGGTTCGAGCGTGACACTATGGACTTATGAATATATGCTTCCGGTCAGTTGTGGATATAGTGGTGTCAGGCTACTGACTGCAGTCATTATTGGGTCATTATTGAGTGGAACTATCCAGTCGAATTAGTTTGAATTATTGTGCGTCGATGAGTTGGCTTTTGATTTAGGATTTCCTGGACGTTAAGACGAGCCGCGCTAAAAACAACGTATTCACTGAAATTGTTACTTACTTTTGGTTGACTTTTACTTCGTTGTTCATGTTAAGTATTTATTTGTGGTTGTAATTAAATACTGATTCATTTAACATTGAAGTTCTGAGTTATACTTAATTATTAGCGGCCACCGTACGTCACAAAACTACTGTAGAACCGCATTCATCACGTATTGATAAAACCCTCATACACATGACGCTCTGTCGATAGCTGACTCAGAAAGGAAAATACAGGAAATCCCACAGAACTTAGTAAAGAAAAGCGAGAAGAAAGGACTAAGCATCAGTTGTATCAAGACAGAGTATATGGTCTTCAAAAAGAAGAACCCAACATGCGAATTAAATTTAGAAATACCAAATCCAAGCTATTATAAAAATCTAAATAACTTATAAATTGAACTAGTAGAGACGGCGAAAAATGTAACACTGACAAATGAAGGTGCATTCGAATAGCGTAAGATGCCTTCCAGAGGCTAAACAAAATATAATGAAACAGGAAAATCACGTTAGAAACAAAGAAATGATATATCTATTTTCCTATATGGCATTGAATGCTGGACAATCTCCTCACAGATGAAATGTGGTTCTACAGAAATATGTTAAAAATATCATGGACAGATTTTTTTATATATATCATGGAAACAAAAAGGATACTTATAATTAACATCAGATGAGGCAGTTGATATTTTAAGGGGATATAACGAGGAAGAGATCTTAGCACATTTGACACTAACAGGCTGTATTGAATGTATGAGGGACAGAGGAAAGCAATGTATCACCTACCAAACGAGCTTGTGTAAATGTTTAGAATAACAGGGATTGGAGAGATAGTACCCCCCCCCCCACAAAAAAATCTACAAATCACAGGAGATGTTGGGTGAATCAAGAATAAAAGCCAAAGTGCTTGGCGTCATTATGTCTGCGAGCTATTCTTTCATCAGTTGAAAGAAAAAAATGTCTCGCGATTTATAATCGAGAGGATGTCGGCTTTATTTATATGCACGATCAATTGAATTAGATTAGTCATAGAAATATAAAAATGAAAAGACGTGTCTTCATTTCCACCCAATATTTAGATTCAATGACAAAAAAATGGATATTTGGGTTTTTTTTACTAATAAATATCGATTGTAACAGCAAAATTGTCGGCATCGTGTAAGTGCATAACTGTTTACCATAAAAAATGTTTAATATCTAAATTTTTTCCAGATTTATAGACAAGGCACATAGCCATATTGACACCATTCGTCGTAAGAATCAGTGAAAATTCCTTTGAGTGACTTCTTGATATTATCAGTCTTGAGGAAGCAATCCCAGCATGCGGCAAGTGCCTGAAAATATTTGGAAAGTGTCTGAAAACTATATCACGGGTTGAACCCACCCTTGGGCGTGAAATTAGGTAGACGGAATCCTTGGGAGCCGTCGGTAGTTATGCTAGCACGAAGTCATCGTGATCGAGGGTCTGAGCGTGCTAGCCTTGTTCAGACTGTTGATCACGCTAGGTAACACGCTTTCTCCCATAAGCTCTATGGTCCGCCCAGCATAGTTGCAGTATACACCACAGGTGGTCTATTGAATAAACATAAATGTGCCTGAGTATGCGTTTGCAATGGGGATTATCTTCCCCCCATAGTTGACTGGCATCCCCGGATTCGACAGGCCTCGCCATTTACCATACCTGATCTGGTGGTCCTGCTGTACATCTCGAGATTCTTAACAAAATTCCATAGAAGGATCTGTAATGCAATTGATGCTGACAAGGCATCTCAACATCAGTCATTGTATGTATCATGGCTCCCCTCTGTCTTTTCTACAAATATTTTCATAGTAACTGCTGTGACGAGCTTTTTTCCTGACGCTCAGATTATATGACTGCTACTAAATTGGTACCAGATCCCACCGTTTTACTGTTTAAATAGCTAGATGCACTTCTATTCGAAATAGATTCTCTTCTCGCACTTCCCACCTGTGGATTTCCCTTCCGTTTACTTGATTCCCTGATAATTACAATCTTCAAAAATTTAAATACAACGTCAATCGCCATCTTCTGTCTTCTTGAATCCCGTTCATCTTTTGTCCTTTCTTCAATCGTCCCTATTCTTAGGTTTCTCTTTCACTTTCATTCCACATAACCCTCTAAGTATTACTGGCATTAGTTGGGGTGAAGTAACTAAAACATATGGCATCAGTCTAAACTGGAATTTTAAGTCGGTTTAATCATTCCATTTCTCAAGCTCCTAACCTTTACGTCACCCATCATTCGCATTCAGCGTATTAAACGGAAAATTTATAAAGTCATCTACTCCAGAGCTTCTCAAACTAATTGATATGGAGGGCGGGCTTATTTTTTCCCAGTGTGTCACGTACCTATAATAATATTTCATGGTAATATTAATTTATACCGGAAACTATATATATATACATATATCAATGTAAAAGACAATAGGAAAACTGTAATAGTTGCTGATGCGTTTCGTCCGATGTGCAAAACGAAATGAATACTTGAAAATATCCACATCGGGGGAAATACTTCGGCAACTATTACAGTTTTCCAACTGTCTTTTACATTAATAAATATTGTCTTTTTCTACAGGTTAATTCTGAGAAATTTTTCATATATATATATATATATATATATATATATATATATATATATATATATATATATATATATATATAATGAATATATTAAAAGATTTTATCTTCCATTTATTTTGCAAAAAATAATTCAATATCAAAACATAAAAAAGTAATAATAAAATAACCTTCAAATGATTCCGTAGCATGGCCTGGACACTGGCCGCGGACCCGTAGCTGATGGTTCGGGTACTGGTAACAGTACGCGAAGCACCAGTGAGTAGCATTGATCTACCCCACCACAGAACATGGGTTAAACCTCTCAGATGTTTATTCATCTTACTGCGATCTGCTAAGAGAAATTTACTGGTTCGTTTTTATAAGTTTTTTAATTACATTTGCATCCGTTAAGAGAAAGGAATAGTGACACTTTCTTCTCATAGTTTACGTAATGTTGTATTCATAAACGTTGCTCAGGTGTCTGTGGTCCTTCAATCGATAACCGTATCAATCGCAATTTTGAGATATCAAACTGCACCGTCTTCGACCAGTCCACCGCATCTGGTGCTAACTCACCATACTGTTGGAACGATGGATCGGTCCCTTCATTTTGTTAAGTGTGTAGAAGGGTGAATTGATTTGCTGCTACGGTATGTAATGATGAATGGGGTCTTCGAGTCAATTCGTCTTCGGTACTGGTCCAATCCAGAAATGTGCACATCCTTACTCATTTATCTGTACTAACAATACGAACAGAAACAATGTATGAATTAGTAGTTAAAACATAGCCCTAAAATCATTCTATTAATCTAATCCAATTAGAAATTAATGGACGAAATATAATAATATATTAGCAAAGACATTTCAGCATTGATTACAGCACCTTTGTAGGTTTGTGAGTAGTGGGAAGACATAACTGGTGTGTAATTTTTGGGATATTTGTGTCACGATTTGGGGGTAGAAGGAAGGTAATTCTTTGGTAAACCATGGAACAAGTTTAGTAGGGCATTTCTTAAAGTTCTTTGGCTATTTTTTGTGCTGTATTTAGATAACAGAGTCAAAAGTTATGAATTTTATCTATTCCTGAAGATTTCCACTTGTGTGCTTTTTACAGTACGCATCCAATATCCTCTTCTGTGATTACCGCCCATCTTTGTTCTGGTTTATTTTTCTACCTCTTACG
Source organism: Acanthosepion esculentum (assembly GCA_964036315.1). Classification (NCBI taxonomy): domain Eukaryota; kingdom Metazoa; phylum Mollusca; class Cephalopoda; order Sepiida; family Sepiidae; genus Acanthosepion; species Acanthosepion esculentum. The sequence continues at coordinate 109,713,777 of OZ038488.1, forward strand.
TTATCCAATCTGCTTCTTTGTTATGTTCTTTAGGGCAAGCCCATACTTTTTCCCAGAATTGTATAACCTCTTCCATTGGTGGTGGGGTTGTCACTTAATTTTTTTCTTTGCCTATTTGTTTGTAAAATGTATTCGCATCAGTTTGAAAGATCTTGTTCTGTCTGTAGAATCTTGTTTTTTTTTCAGAGTCTGATTCTTTGAGTCTTCAGTTTTATTGTTTGCTTTTTTATTTCTTTATCCGATAGGACCTCATTTCATTCTTTTATTTTTCTCCCTTTTCTAATCTATACATTTATTCCTCTTGCAGGTCATCGAGTACTGATAATTCATTTCTAAGTTGTTCCATTATTTCTTTATTTTTCTTTATAGCTGTGAGACTGCCTTTTCTTACATTGATTTTTAATCTTTTAGTTGCTGCTTTTGATTCGTTGAGACTTATATGTGTGTTTATTTCATCCAGAATTAATTTGACTGCGGCATTGTAGAGTTTAATAGTTTTGAGGTTCTGCTTTGTTGGTTGCAATTTTGAGAGTTGTTCTCTTTCCTCCATTTCAATATTATGTGTCTGACTTATGTTTCGAGATTTCTTTCTTGGCTTCTTGTATACTATACTTGTTTTCCGTGACATAATTCAATTCAGTGTTTTTTTGGATTCGTTTTATTTCAGGCCTGAGATCATGCCTTTTCAACTCGTGTCGTTTGGCGTTGGAACATCGACACCGTTAATAATTGTAACGTCATTTATTTTGTCTGCTATCTCAGCAGTCTTCATTAAATCGAAGTCGTCAGGAAGTGTTGTTAGGATTTGGGTGGTTTGGGCGGGTGATTTATCCAACCACAGTTTACGAAATAATGAGTCTGACATGGTATGTTTCCCAAGTAAATTCTTCATTTTGCGCAATAGATGTTTTGGTTTGTTGTCTCCCAACTGCAATGTGTTGAATAAGTCATTTAATCGACGCTCCTGTGATTTTCCAGTCCTGTATATTATGACTTATATCAAATGTGTCGAAGGGATCGTGTGTTGGTACGCTGTCTAATAGATCTAGTACGTCTGATGCAATCTCAGGCGATAGTTTTTCTACTACATCGTACCATTTGTGAATGTATTTTCTTTGCCTGGAAAATAGATTCTAGCCGTGCGAACCATACATGTACATTGGTTGTGTCGAATATTGGCAGGTTGAGGACGACGGCTGTTTCACTGGCAGTTTGTTCAGCCATGTTGGATGGGATTTCTTAAACGCACGTGAAGAAAAATTCTTTCGTGCCAAGTCGAAGGTTTTGTATGTGTTGCTGGCACAAATTGGGTCTGACTCGCTCTCTTGAATCGTGTTTCCCTTGAACGTAGGCGGTAATCAACTATTTGGGACGAACGTCGGTGGTATCCAATTGTTATGGTCGGAGCGTCGGGGTTATCGATTGTTAAGGCCTTTCTTAAACGTGGAGTTGCCACTTGTTACGTTCTTTTTTTAAACGTAGGGGTCGCTAATTGTGGTGTGCTACTCAGATTTGTTTTAAAATTGTTAATGAGGTTGTTAGTGAGGCTGCGTTTTTAATGAGAGCGCATATATTTAAATTTGAAAGAACATAAGGAAAGAAGAACAAGAGATCAAATTGCATTCAACAATAAAATATATATTGAAAATCAACGAGTACAACAATTGGGCTTATGTATTAATATTTAGGGAGAGAAAAGTAGCTTCCCTTGTACTGATATCTGATACAAGATAGGAATAATGGACTTAAGAATGTTCTTGTTGAAATGTTCAGAGTTCAGTGAACAAATAAGATTTGAATTCAAGAATGAAATGTTTGTACAAAAAGGATAATAGAATTTGGTTTGTAACTTGGCTTGTGACAGACAGTTTACACTTACAGTGTAGTGTAATTGTAGTTCTGTGTCTGTGTGTGCGTGAGTAGAAGAATGTAGATACGCGTGCGTTGCTGAGTTCTGCTGATTTATTGTTCTACTACGTTATTTCTGGAGTACGAACTGTTTAAATTCTTTTTGGGTAGGATCCAGAGAGAAGCGGGAAAAATATCGAAAGAAATATCTAAAATACACGATTGGATAAAAATTGACCAATCACTGATTTTTTTACAAAACCAACTTAGACAAAGTCATGACAGAAACTTTTGTGTGGATACTGCGATAGGTAAATTGTCCTGTTGTAAACAGTACTTATTTTCTAACCAATTATAACAATATTTTGTGGGCGTGGTAAATCGGAGTAGTCACTACAATACAGTTGTAGGGTGCCCTGAGACCATGCCTTTCCAACTTTTTTTCAAGCCTGAGATCATGCTTTTCTAACTCTATTTCAGACCTGAGATCACGCCTTTGAAACTCTATTTCAGGCCTGAGATCGACCCTTTTCAAATCTATTTCAGGCCTGAGTTCAGGCATAATCAACTGTATTTCAAGCCTGAGACCATGCCTTTCCAACTCTATTTCAGGCCTCAGATCATATCTTACAAAGTCTATTTCAGGTCTGAGATCACGCCTTTCCAACTCTATTTCAGGCCAGAGATCACGCCTTTCCAACTCTATTTTAGGCCTGAGATAACACCTTTCCAAATCTATTTCAGGCCTGAGATCACGCCTTTCCAACTCTATTTTTGGCCTGAGATAACACCTTTCTAACTCTATTTCAGGCCAGAGATCACGTCGTTCCAGCTCTATTTCAGGCCTGAGATGACTATTTTTCCAACTCTATTTCAGGCCTGAGATCACGCCTTTCCAACACTTCTAAACTTTCATCGTTAGCCTGACGGTGCTTGGTGTGTATCTTAGTTACTTTATTATGATAATTGGTTTGTGTGATAATAGTACTACTTATGTGCAATTCTCGTTCCCTTTCATGTTGTCAGGATTCACCTATAGTGGCTGCAAATGTTGTTATTTCATTACTTTTAGCCTCTGTCAATCTGTTATATCTCATGATGTTCATTCTTACATTGGCTAGTTTATTTTCCTCAATGTACTTTCTAACTGCTTGTCCAACCTTTTCTCGGCAAATGTCATATGTCTGGCTAGTGATGATTTCTGTGTAACGATTACTAGAATGCATTCATAACGAGTATATACTCCTCGTGAGACCATTTTACATATTCTTTCTTTAAATGAATGGTTTTGGAACTAGTTGGAGAATTCACAGGGCCATCATTGAGATTGTCCCCGTTATGGGAACCTAATGATTTATTATTTGTGTAGGAGTTTGTTCCTATGGCAAAGTTTTTGAACTCAGGTAGGTTACCTCTTATCCACTGGAAGAACCAAACTTGACTTTTTGGCTTGGCTTTTAGTTTTCATATTGTTTCCATGGTTCCAAAAGCCCACCCAAAGTCGGTCTTTTTCAGACAAAATTCCGAAAGCTGTAGGAGATCGTTCGTGAACTTATAACACAGCAGCCATTCACACATCCGATTGCTTCAAGCCGAGATCGAAATCAGTCTGACATCCTACCCATAAGCTATCGGCGCCGGGCACAGAAAAGGAAATTCTAACATATTATGTACGGATGTATACAACGCCAGCAGCCAGAGGGCTCAATTCATTAATGGAGAGCGGTTAATAGCGGCAACGACTACTGTTTTGAAATTACCCTTTTCCCCATTGTGCTCGATCGAATAACGAGAGTGTAATATATTAATGTATATACTCGACTCTCCCGTCGAATTCGACGTATGAGGGCCAAGCATATCAGTTTCTAGGAAACTGACTGCCTGACACCATCACATGAGATATGTTTATAGTAGTGAAGGTTTCTTGCAGGACCATCCACAGTTTGTCGAGGGCCGAATACAGAGACTTGGTGTACTACGTGCCACAGGGTCCCCCAAACGACCCTCCGCAGGTTTTGAATTCAGAGTTGTTCTTCTCCTAAACCTGTTGCCAACCAAGGCAAGATTTTATATATATATATATATATATATATATATATATATATATATTAACTTCTCTCAATTTTTAATCACAACCTTCACCTTTAGGCCTTCCTGTTCTTCTTTCTTCTGTTACACCCTCTCTCTAGAGCTTTCATACATTTCCCTCTCACACTTGTTTCCACTCCCACACATACACTCTCACTAAAAAAAATTTTTTATTCCCGGAGCTATATTTTCCGATTTCTTTTTGAATTTGTAGGTCTGATGAATTGAATCGTGATTACGATTCCAATGTAATAAATTATAACCATGGAATATTACTGTTTGGGCCTTTTTTTATTATATATATATATATATATATATATATATATATATATATATATATATATATATATATAGCTTGGGGTGATACTGATTAATACACACACACACACACACACACACACACATATATATATATATATATATATATTAATTAGTATCACCTCACGCAAGGCAGTACGACCACTAACAAGCAAGGAGTTACAGCATGTGGAGGAATTAGGAACAGAAACAGCATTAGTAATGAGAAGAAGGAGAAAATGTAAATCAGCAGGACAGTGGACAGTATTGATATTGCATTTAAACTCTTGCAGATTAAAGTTTGCTAGAAAGTATGCGGCCACAGACGAGAGTTCGGAGAAAAAAACCTGTCATTACAATATTTACGGCTACATCTAGCTAGCTCAACTGTAAATTTGATGATATCTTGCCGCCATCTAGTATTGAGCTTAACTTCATACAGTCCAGGTACCATAGCAAAGAACTCACAAAAAATTACCATGAAACTATTTATAAAAAGGCATAGAGAGGCAAGATTACGGCGGTGGGCAAGTGACTGAAACCGAATCGCCAGATCAGGACCATTAATATTGCTGATTCTTCTTTAAATCTTAGGTAGACATCAGGGGCACCAGACCATGTATGGCAGCAATATTCTAAGCATGGACAAATGGCAGAGTTATAGATATGCAAAATAGATTCCGAGGAGAAATATTGTCTCGCCCAGCACAGGGAACCGTCTCTCTTAGCAGCTAGCAATGGATTCAATATAGTCATTCCACTTCATGTCAGCTGAGAACGTTGACGCGAGAAGACGCAATGTCACTTCCCTGAAGGATAGCATCGACCATTCTGATGGAAGGCAGAAAAGAGAATATGAGATGAATAATGCAGTTTTGTTTAGCTTCGAAGGTGTTAAAATTGATAAGACAACTTTTGCGCCAGTTAACGACAGTCTTGGAGTTGTTTGGGACACCAGATGCTATTTTGACCTGATTAGACTTACTACCGAGGTAGGAGTAAAGGGTAGTATCGTCAGTGCAGATGCCAAGTTGAGAGCTGATATCATCGGGAAGGCCTTTAATGGAGATTTAAAAAAGAGTAGGACCAAGGATGGAGCCTGGGGGTGGGGACAACCGCGTTAGTACGAAAGAAAGCAGACGAGTGGCTAACGTTCATTTCTCGATTTGACAGGAACGACTGGATCAGCTCAAAAATGTTCCCGGGCATACCTTAACTTTTCAGGTTGGGGAGAAGACCTGATTACCAGACCCTGTCAAAGACTTTCGATATGTGCAATTCTACAGCCCAGGCTTCACAGTTTTTATCTAGACCACGATAAACTGTTTCTGCAATTATCAAAGGTTGACCTGGAAAAACAAAAGCCGTCTTGCTTGTCTGAGAAAAGGACCTGCAATGAGATATAAGGCACCAATTCAGCATTGATTATGGTCTCTAGGAGCTTCCCAAAAAGCTGTAGAAGGCTAACAGGTCGGTAGTTGAATGGGTCGGACTGTTCACCAGATTTCTTCAAAATTAATTTCTGAGTTTTCCACCGTAAATTTATGTCCAGGTTCATAAATCATGCCACCTTTTTAAAAAAAATAAAACTACGGCATATTTAATTACAACAGCGTTAAAAAAATAAGATACTGAATGTGATTGACGAGACACATCCGATGCCAGTAATTTAAAAGTAAAATTTTAAGTTAAGTGTCATTGCATTTTGATTGTCTGGCGTAAAATTACCAGAGACGTCTTACTTTCTTGTTTATTTAATCCAAATTACCCAGTGCCATGCTGTAAAGCGAGTTAGACTGAAGAGGTTGCTGGTTGTAAAATAATTAGAAGACAAAACCATTTATGAAAGAGCGAGAAGAATAGAACAGTAATTAAAAAGATAATAGATAACGATTGACATTGCATTTAAATGTTTGAAGATCGAACTTTTCTAGAAGGCAAGAAAGCAGAAAAGAGTCCCATAAGTAAGAAGTGCAAGAAAAGAAACATGGAACGTATTGTTAAATCTAATCATTACAATCTAAACCGTTTGTCTGGATTTCGTTTCTTTCAGTCTATCTGTCTGTCTATCTATCTATCTATCTATCTATCTATCTATCTATCTATCTATCTCACTCCTTTTCTATCTATCTATCTATCTATCTATCTATCTATCTATCTATCTATCTATCTCACTCCTTTTCCATCTATCTATCTATCTATCTATCTATCTATCTCACTCCTTTTCTATCTATCTATCTATCTATCTATCTATCTATCTATCTATCTCAATCCTTTTCTTTCTATCTATCTATCTATCTATCTATCTATCTATCTATCTCTTTGTTTATCTATCTATCTATCTATCTATCTATCTATCTATCTGTTTCTTTGTTTCTCTATCTTTTTTGTCTGTCTATCTATCTATCTATCTATCTATCTATCTGTTTCTTTGTTTCTCTATCTTTTTTGTCTGTCTATCTATCTATCTATCTATCTATCTATCTATCTATCTACCTCACTTCTTTTCTATCTATCTATCTCACTCCTTTTCTATCTATCTATCTATCTATCTATCTATCTATCTATCTATCTATCTATCTATCGCACTCCTTTTCTATCTATCTATCTATCTATCTATCTATCTATCTATCTATCTATCTATCTCACTCCTTTTCTATCTATCTATGTATCTATCTCTTTGTTTATCTATATATCTATCTATCTATCTATCTATCTATCTATCTATCTATCTATCTGTTTCTTTGTTTCTTTTTTGTCTGTCTATCTATCTATCTGTTTCTTTATCTATCTATCTATCTATCTATCTATCTATCTATCTATCTGTTTCTTTGTTTCTTTTTTGTCTGTCTATCTATCTATCTGTTTCTTTATCTATCTATCTATCTATCTATCTATCTATCTATCTCACTCCTTTTCTATCTATCTATCTATCTCTTTGTTTATCTATATATCTATCTATCTATCTATCTATCTCACTCCTTTTCTATCTATCTATCTATCTCTTTGTTTATCTATCTATCTATCTGTTTCTTTGTTTCTCTATCTTTTTTGTCTGTCTATCTATCTATCCGTTTCTTTATCTATCTATCTATCTATCTATCTATCTATCTATCTATCTATCTTTGCATATGTGGGCGTGCGTTAAGTATTGATTCCTGTATAATTCGTACAAATTCTAGTCGATATATTTCTAAATAAATTAAGGTTTGTATTTCAAATGCTTATTTTACTGGTCATTAGGTCCTGGTTACTTAAGAGATAATCTCAAGAACATCTTCCGGCTGTGTTTAATTCTATTTGGGTTTAAAATGAGTTTAAATATCATTTACTTCAATTCTATTGATTACACGTTCAATCAGGTGACAAAAGCAAAGGCAATAAAATTAATAAAACAAGAGAAAATATTTGTAACTATTGGCATAATACATTTGCTTCATTTTAATCATAGGAAAGACTTATTTTTAAAATACTTTTCTGTTCGCTGCTTTCTTCGGGTTGGTTTTATTTTATTTATATTAAAATATTAGATGAATTTATTTGATATTTGCGAGAATTTTCAAAACTTTCAATTCAAGCTTGAAGCGAATTTTTCAGTATCAAAGTGTAAAAAGTTGCCAATGATGGGAAGTTAGAGGCAGTTATATTGCCGAAGTGTAAAACCGAATGAGAATATTGGTTTGCTGGCAGGCATCCAACAGCTGCCCAATTTCAAAATTGGTAAATGAACGCAATTCTTGTAAAGAATCTAGTTTAAGGGTTTTTTTTTTTTTAAAAAAAACTTGTTCGATGAAGAATTTTAACTATTATCCGTCTTATATTAATTTTAATTTATCTTATTATTGATATTTACGAGCACGTGTTCGAGTGGTCAGAACATTCGCTTTCCGATCAGAAAATTCGGGTTCAAATCTCACAATGGTGGATTTGTCAAGAAGGTGGGAGATCCTATTGCGTGGTACTGTTGTAAGGTGCCCGGTGATCATACCCTCCCATAGATTCACGAAAACCTTTTGAAGGAAATTGGATACAAAAAATTATTCACGGAGCTGTAAGTCATCTTGACTGAGGGGGTGAACGTACTATGTTTGTTCAGATACGCCGGATAATGCGTTCTTTCCAGAAGCTATCTGCTGTCTATAACTGTAGTATAGACCGCAAGTCAGCTCTGTGGGCGCAGAAAAAAGAACAAACAACCATACTCAGAAACGAGTGACCAGCCATTAAATTTCTTGTATTTTAGAGAAAGATATCATTCTTCTTTGTGTCGTGACATTTCAAGAGTGATTACGACTCTCCATAACTTCCTGTTTTATAAGGCTCTATGTAACTTTTGACTCTTTTCCACCACCCTTAGTCCTTGTTATGCAATTATAAAACTATCTTACTTTCTTGCCTTTCATATGTCCTCTGAGTATTAAAATCGCTAGGCCTACTTTCCTCATTATAAGTCTCATGAATTTCTACTGTTTCGCAAGTGTAGTTTTTTTAGTTCAGATTTTCCTTAAATTTGCGTTGTTCATATAGTAGGGATGAAAAAGGCGATTGTCTCTCTTTGGTGTTGATGAAGTAACGTTGACCACGTGACGTCTGTTTAGTGATGTCACTGCATAATGATGAAAGTGGCAGTCATTCACTCAGACAGCTTTTATGTGACAAACCGAGCAGTTGCATTATTTAACCCGGCCAACTTGGCTCGGATTGTGACTAAATCCGCCTCCCCTAGCCACGTGGTGCATTAAACAAGCCTAAGGCGTCGTTTTCCTATGAACATATATCTTCATCAGATATATAAAATATCCCCGGCTTGCGGTTCTCACTTTGGGAAAAAAGAACATGACTCCCCGTTTCCCGTTTGCGGAATATCTCTTTGATAGCAAGATAGCAGATGGAACCGACCCGCTCGAATCTGGAATCCTAAATATGGCTTCCCCATAAACACACAAGAATCTCCGGCAGCTCCCCGTCTCGACGTAAATTATTGCATATTAGCTTCTTTTTTTTCGTCTCCTTTTCATTCTGTTTGTTGTGTTGATACATGTTATAGTTTCTTTGCGTGAGACATATGCAAATATGAATAGATAATTTTGTGTAAGACTTAGCATTATAAAACTATCTGTAAGAACAAAGCATGTTCGTTATTTACTTTCTTTCGGTTACTCCGTTCCCTCAGTGTAAATAGGGTGTTATGGTATCATTGATATAATAATAATATTAAGGGAAATGAAAATGGGAGAATACGCATTTCTCCCAATGCTCAAATATTATCTGGTTATATTCCCAACGTGATATGATATTCTTTACCTCCATTACATGTTGTGAATCCTTTATCCGAAATTCTAGAGATCGGAAGTGTTTCGGTTTTCAGATTTTTCCGGATTTTGGAAAACAGGCTATTTAATTTGTATATAGCATCGATAAAATGAGGCATCTTTGGAATGGCACCTAAGCATAAATACGATATCCCTTTACACAGCTTATAGCCTGAAGATAGTTTTATTTAAATAACATATACCCTGAAAGTAGTTTTATATAAAATTTAATTAATTTTGTGTACATATACAGGTAATGTGTCTAGTCATGTAATGCTCACACGGATTTTAAAATGGTGAACTTAAGATTTCACATAAAAATAATATAATAATATTTTGTATATTCTGTTTGCATAGAAAAAGATGATCACTACTTACTAAAAATATATAAATCCAACACTAACTGGAGGTTATATCATCGATGAAATTCCTGAGTGTGAGAAGGAAAATTCGCTAATCTATTAGTCTCTACCAAAGATGTTGAGATTTGATTAAAATATTACTATACATACATGTACTGTATTTGTATAAAAACAAAATATTGGATTCTGATTAGAGTTAAATGTAATAAAAAGGGAAAAAAGGTCAGTATCTTATTTGTAACGCGGGAACAATAATCGTGCGACGGGTAGCCATGTTGCTTTCTGAAGTTTTCCATTTGTGGCAAGGCATGTCAACACCTGTAAAACTTTCGGATTTTGGAGGTTTTCGGACTTGGAAATTTCGGAAAAAGGATACCCAACCTGTGATATGTTCAGTCAATGTAGATCCACATCTCTTTGGGCTCAAGTCGCTTCTTCATCTGTAAATAGATTGTCCGGTATTCACTGTTAAAGGTTATGTATAAAATAGGTGGTCCGGAAGTCTTATCATTTTCCTATCAAAAAGTAATGAGAACAATACAAGAACAAGTAATTCAGGAATACAAAGAACATGTACTTGATTCAGTTTATTCACTTTCATTGACGCTGTCACACACATGGAGATGGTTTGTATGAACAGCATCATTTTTATGGCACAAAAATGATGCGGCGCCATGTCCTGTGTGATATTTTACGAACCTGAGTTCTGTTGATTGTTGCAAAGGCTCTCCGAACGGCGTCCTTCAACTGAGATGTATTCTAGTATCGTTCTTACTTACCTTTCAACTTTGACATTGATCTCCCAAAATTTAAAAGCAATCGTTATCTTCCTTCTTCTTAATTCCTGTTCTTTTATTGTTCGTTCGCCTTAATATTTTTCTCATATTTTTGAAACTCAGCAACCCCTGTGCGTCCTAATGTCTTAATTGCCTTGCTTGGGGTGAAATGATTATTATAACCTTCAGCATCCATAATTCTGTCACTGAAATGCAGGCCAGACAATCCCAGACACGGATGTTTTCATCACTGTGAATACGAAGATTCCTTTCCTGTTGAAATTAATTGGATTCTATCAAAGCTTAAGGGTGCTTCGAAAGTTTTGTCTTTCCATAAACCGAAAAGTAATGAGGACACTAGAAAAACAAATAATACAGTAAACAAAGCACATGTTCTGGATTCAGTTTATTCACTTTTATTGACGCAGTCACACATCGAGAAGGTCTGTATGCATACCTTCATTTTCGTGACATACAATGATTCGGCGCCATGTACTGCGTGATATTTTATGAGGTTGTGCTTTGTTGATTGTTGCAAAGACTCTCTGGTCAGCGTCCTTCAACTGATAGGTATTCTGGTATCGTTCATTCAAACTCTCCTTGATAATACTCCACAGAATTTTGAAATAGAAAATTATATTATGACAGGACTTTCGGATCACCCTGTAGTTCAACACATTTTCTTTGTTTCTAGAAAAGTTTCGCTATTTCTTAATACATTTTTTATTATCTGGAAGGCGTCTTATGCTTTGCGCCATCGAAACTATTTATTTAACTAAATGTCTGTACTTGCCAGATTTAAACGTCTACAATACAAAGTTCATATCTTGGACTACATATTTTGCTGACAGCAATAGATTTCTAATTCTTACAACTAATAGTCCTTTCTTCCTACTTTCTTTTATTTCTTTGTCAAAATGTTTTTTCAATATTCCTTCTGAATTTGCTGTCAAATGTATCAATTTGTCTGCCGAAACGACAACTTAGTAGGACTTCCAGTCGTCCTGGGTATGGCAATACACTACGCCCGAGTCCAGAGAACGACGATAAACTACGTCCAACAGCAAGACCTCTGATGAGGAGGTTTTGAGGAGCGTGAAACCACCTATTAATTGTTGGTGTTCCCAGGTCCACACTGACCAAGGGTGGTAGCACCTGTTAGGGTCCCAGCTATGGGTAACTAGTTAACCACCCAAACTGGGGTCAAAACAATATGAAAGTGTAAAAATAGGTTTAATTACCAGAAATATTTTATAAAAAATTAATGCCAGCAATAAATTTTTGAAGAAAAATTATTACCAGGAATAAAATCTTTAAAAAAATATTAGCAGCAATAAAAATCTTGTCGGCGTTAAATAACACATTGAGGTTGATATGCCGTAAAACAAAACAAACCAAACCAATATATACTGAGATAGATAGATAGATAGATAGATAGATAGATAGATAGATAGATAGATAGATAGATAGATAGATAGAAAAATATTAGCAGCAATAAAAATCTTGTCGGCATTAAATAACACATTGAGGTTGATATGACGTAAAACAAAACAAACCAAACCAAACCAATAGATAGATAGATAGATAGATAGATAGATAGATAGATAGATAGATAGATAGATAAAAAAATATTAGCAGCAATAAAAATCTTGTCGGCATTAAATAACACATTGAGGTTGATATCCCGTAAAACAAAACAAACCAAACCAATATATACTGAGATAGATAGATAGATAGATAGATAGATAGATGAACATCAGCTTATTCACTGCTGTAAATGGTAAGCCTAAGTTTAATTCGAATGCTTCTCTTGTCCAGTAATGATGTTTTAAGCAGAGAAAACTAGTATTATAACAGTAGACGATGTTCCTTTCCGCGTATATCTAGTTATCAAAATTGTCAAACCTTGTCTCCGTAAAGGCTTGTGAACAAGTTAATATATTTGGATGAGTCAGTGCATAAGCAATAAGGCGCCGAGTCAGACACTTCTAAAATTTCTCTAATATTGCACAAAACATAGCGCTGGAGACTTTTACATCAACAATACGTATGTGTATATGTGATTTTTCTTGGGTTTGAAAAGGAATGCTTCTGTTGTTTCAATTGGGATTCTAAATCTACTGTTTTACTTTTAATTATTTAAGTGTCTTCAACCTCTTTACACCCGGTAATTGCTCATTAATCATAATTACATCTTTTAATTAATGTGTTCAATCTTTTCAAAAGTAATTATTTATAATTGCTCAAAGTAATAGCAAAAGATTTTCATTAATAATTCGCAGAGCCACGTGACACTTCATCAGTAATATGTGCATATGACACTTTTCATGAAGGATCTAATTATGGCGCTGTTTATCTGAACAGAGCTACTTGACAATTGAACGTTCTATCAAAGTATATTTTCTCAGTAAAGATTTGTCCATAGTTTTTTATTTCTCTTGTTTATACGAGGCGCTGCAAAAATAGCTCCCACATGTACTTCCCAGAAATACTTTTTACCGTCTTACCATTATAGTGATTTTCCAAGCGTAGCTTAGATGTGACACAAGGCCGAAAGTATGGGCACCCAGTGAGGATCGAACTCACTACTCAGTCGTAATTGTTCTAGCGAGACAAGCTTGCTAACCATTAATCCACCTGGACGCGCCCACTGTCTTACCATTATATGGGAGAAATGTTTGTCGCACATTGTATGCGCGAAGGGAAAATGGTGTTGTTTAACAACAACGTTAAAAATTGAATTTCTTTTCCTGTGTCGTGCCGGAAAGTTATTCTCACCTGAGTCCATCCTTCAAATCTATAAATCAACCATCCCTCCTTGCATGGAATACAATGTTGCCCCCGCTGTGTATCTCGAGGTCTTCGACAAAATCCTGAGAGGGATATGCAATGTGATGTGTCCTGATCTGGCATCTCCTCGTCTGCACTCACTTTCTCACAGACGTGCCGTCGCTTCCCTCTGTCTCTTCCGTCGAGGCACTGTCACTGGTTCCCAGACTGCATGAATTTAAGCCTACTACCGGGTTGGCATCTCGATCCCACCGTTTCACTGTCGAAAGCGTGTTAATTGTAGCCGTCTCATCTACTCCAACAGCTTCTTCTCTCGCACTTCTCTGATAGCTATAATCTTGCTTCCCTGATAGCGATAATCTTCAAATATTCAAGTGTAATGTCAATCGACAATCTTCTGATGCTTTAATCTTGTTCCTCGTCCTTCTCTTTATCCTTTCCACAAACACCCTTCTTTACTCTTGCTCTCACTCTCTGTAACTCCTTGCGTGCTAGTGGCACTCCTGCCTTGCTTGGGGTGAAATGCTCAAAAAAAAAAAAAAAATTTATACACAAAGTGTATTACAAGTCTTCTCATTTTCATTAGTTTCTTCAACCTCTTTTTCTGAATCTGAAACATCCGGCTTCTTGAAAATCCGCACGTTTTCCTCATCTCTTGTTTTCATCAGAAATACAATTCTAAATGAATCTGTGAAATAATGCTGCTTGAGTTATTAAACTCTCTCATAATATGCAGCGTTCATTGTAGAATTTAATTAATAAATTTCACCCAGTGCAAGGCTCAAGAGTCACTCAAGGCAGATGTTTAAAGTCGAAATGGTAATGCTGAATGAGGTGTGTGATATGAACAAAATAGAACGTGGAAAGAAATGAAAATCTAATACAAGACCGGAGAGCCACTCAAGGTAGAGGATTACAGTCGAACAGGTTATTCTGAACGAGAGTGCGTGGAAATGAGGCTAATTCGACTCCGTACATGTGATATGGAGTATCTTAACTCTAAATGTCCCAATTGGTGAAATTAACCTATTGAGATCATCTGAATATTTACCGTGGAAATAGTGACAGAATAGCGATAGGTCTGCGAGGTTGTGTCTACAGGAAAGGCGAAGCAGGGTGGAAAATAAGTCCCCTCAAACAAGACTGAGTAAAAGATTTTGAATGAAAAGTGGAGATCGAGCAACTGCAAGCAAGATATGGCAGAAATACCCTTTCTTAATCTTGCAAATAAAAGGCGTGTCACAAGAATTCAAGGTACGAAAAAGTGAGCCGATCATTTTCCCAGCATTTCTACCAATAGATACCAATTTTTACCAATAGATAGTATGTATTGGTTTCACTTGAGGTCTGAGATCAACTTGAGACTCAATAGACTCTCAAAGTATACAGACTCATTGAAAGTAGAATTGGTTAAACCACATTTTCCCGATGACTTCAATCTTAACAGCTTCAAGTCTAGGATTAACAAATATCTTTGTGACATAACCTCATGAATTGAACATGTTACCTTCTCTGACGCTCATATAACACCTTACAGTAACTCTCTACTTTGGCTGGCTCTTGGGTCTTGTATTGGGTGGACACTAGTATAAAAATATCTGAACGGTTATCGCTATCTATAAAAGGCAGTATGTGTGTGTGTATGTGTGTGTGTGTGTGTGTGTGTGTGTGTAACGAATGCACGGCCGCAATTTTCGACGGATTTGCACCTAAATTTACACGCACATGCTCCAAGGTAATGAAAAGGCCAAGACCGACTTTGCATTTCCCAACTCCCATCAATAGTGGAAATAATCGACTTTTTCATGCTTCTACGGCAGTTTTCATGTAGTTTGCGGCCATTTTCTACTTCTATAGTTGGCTGCCACGAATATGCAGGAAGATTCTATTGGCCAGCGTGAGAGCCAACAGCTGACTGACACAAATGTTAACTAGCATGCTAGCATGCAAAATAATCGATAGCTGCATTCGTCAGAAGTGGGAAAAAAATTTAAATCTGCATGGCACTTTACTCCAATTGGCCCATTCACTTGCTTAAACTCAACGTTGATTCTGATTCCGCAAAACTGGGTTGGGTGTGAAAAAATATTTGTTGTTAACATTATTTTTTCATTCGGTCTTTCCAGTTACTAGTCCTTTTTTAAAGCTTATCGTTTTGTGTTCATTTTGTTTAGTTCTTTTTTCGTAACAGATTTAATGTTTAGTATAGAGCTTAGAAAAAATTCGCAGTGCGAGACAGGCAAGAAGTAAGGCATGTAGCAACATCAGCACGGCAGAGGGCACTCCTTTAAAGGCAATGAAGGGTAAAATATTTTAAGTCAAGTGACAGCGATTGCTGTATGAGTCGTACGATTTTTTAATCAAGCACGAGCAACGCCGGGTCATGCTGCTAGTAATAAATAAATAGTTTTAATTTATTTAAGATAGAATTTAAAATGTCAAGGTATCATAATATACGACGTCTGACCAAAAAGTATCTGAACTGTTGCTATGGTAACGGAGTTAAAGTACGCAGAATAAAACACTTGGAAAAGATTGAGCTTGAACACTGTCACGTATGCACACTAAGTTATAAAGTCTCGTTCACTTTCGTTGTTTATAGCAGTGATAAGAAGAAAAGAGTGTCTCACGATACCACAGAGGTTCCATCAGTGACCAGGGCTTGTGAAGCCGTTTTCACAAGACACAACAAGTCCGACAAACACCATATTCTCTAGACTTCGCCCGTTGCGAATTTTCTCTTCTTCAAAAATTAAAGCCCACTTGAAAAGAACAGGTTTTTAAGACGTCGAGTTAACCCAAGTGAATGCGACGAGGCAGCTGCTATTTATCCAAAAAGAAGTTCCAGGAATACTTCCATCAATGGAAACGACACTGGATAATGTGTATGGTTTCGGAAGATGACATCCTGGAAGGAGATTAAATGTAGAATCGATATCTGTTGTAGTCTTCTTTTCTTAAGCGCCAGTCCCGATAGTTTTTGATCACACCTTGTATATTTTGAATTAATAATCACGTTCATAACATGTAGGTCGAATAATTTGTAGGCCAAATTTTCGGACAATATTAGACTTGGATTTTTAGTCTCTCTGATAACATGTATCTTGAATTAATAATCACTAATAACATTTAGTTCTATGAATATGACGCTTGTTTTTCATCAGCCACAAAGTTGAGGGAAACGAAAAATTAAATTGAAAGCGAAGGAGGACTAAGCTTCTATACGCGTCTAAATTACTTCCCTCTGCTGGATATCTCGATGATAGATCTTTTAGGTTGGTAATTTGTCCTTTTGCAATAGCAGTAATATGCTTTGTTTAAAAAAAAATAAGACAAATCTGGGTCATTCGAATTATAATGGTTTTGCTGCTCCATCCTCTAACGAAAGGCATGACTTACATCGGAATTCGAAACGAGCGCGAACGTGTCTTTATATTTATTTTGTAAAAATTACAAAATTTTGGCACAAGGCCGAAGGGGAAGTGGGGAAAGGCTGGTCTTTCACTAGCTATCCTATTCCTAGTTAACCGCAATCACGACCCATTCATTCATTACAATTAAACATTCACCACAAAACTCATCAATCGCCTCACAATCCTGCACATACCACAATACCACATATTCACAAGGGTCCTACAAAAATACCCCATGGTGTAAAAATTTGTAATGTTCATATATATATATATATATATATATATATATATATATATATATATATATATATATATATAATAATAATAATAATAATAATAATAATAAATCCCATGAATGAATCCAGACAAGAAACTCAGAAATGTCAATCAAAGATAAAACAAAATCAAAGCAATGTTAGTAGGAACCGTCCACCCCTCAAAATAATAAAAGTGGCCGCTGTATTCTATCGATAGATAGAATCAAGAAGCACACTCACTAATGGAATAGGGAGGCAAAGAGCGAACTATATATGGCCGCCATTGAAGACAATTTATGCGCGCCTATCTCGTCCAAAACGAGACAATATTTGCACACATGCAAATTTTGGCCGTATTGGAGTAGCATAAAAAGCGGGGTGCCAGTAGCATGAGAGAACCGAATTCATTCGGCGGACTGTGTGTGTTAGATTTGGTCGTACGGATTGGCAGCCAGCCAAAGAGGAAGTTGAAATAGGCGCAGCTGAGTTGGTGTCTGTTTCACAACTGACCAGTGTAACAGCCGGGAAAGGGAGCCACGCAATCCATTTTCATTGAGGCGACCGAAAAAAAAGATAAAACAACCGGCCTGCCGGTGAGCGTCGCACTACACTTTTTGACCCACCCCCCTCATCATCGTTTTTTTTTCTACACATCCGCCATCGTTAACAGTTGTGTGTTGCATTAACTAACCATTAGGGAAATTCGAACTTTTATTTGATCCCCTAAACGATAGTAATTATAGTATTGGTATTTCCTTCGTTACCTAGTTACCCACCTCGTTATACCCATGGAAATCGGTGTCAAGGGATTTAAAAAAATATCCGCTATTTTTAAAAATATCCGCTAATTCAGATGAACAGCAAATGAAACGTGAAACGCGCAAGACTATGACGACATGCGCATGTGCATTCAATAAAAGTTTACATCGGAAACTTTCAATGGAATGAAACAGGTTGCCGTGGAAGGCCGGAGATTAAATCGGACAAATCAATGTCATTAAAGCCGGGAAGATGACAAAATAGGTTAGAATGTAGGGTTACACAGTAAAAAACATACTTATATATGATATACGCTTGTTTGTTTTTCTTCTAAAACGAGTCATCATCCCCTGAATATTTTTGTCGTTAGGATATCTGTTTGCTTTATTTTGTTTTTGTTTTTCTTGTAGATGAGAACATTATTATTATTATTATTATTATTATTATTATTATTATTATTATTATTATTATTATTAAAATGTTTTCCTGTTTTCCAGTAGTATGATTGGGTCAATATTCTTTCTAGCTATATTGTAGCTGTGTGTTTCAATAACATTAAATGCTTACTCTTATAATATATTAAATTATTTACTACTCAAAATGGAGGTATTTCCTTTTGGGTCTCCCGTGTCATCAAATCCAGTGGTTGCTTGCCTCGTGCCACCCACACATAAAAATTTCTCACCAGCTCCGATAATCGTTGTTTGGGCACAACTAAAAGGAAACACTTTGAATGCCTATTTTTCAGGTAGCTTCTCACAAGTGTCAAGAACACCGGCAAAGCATACGCGTCTTCAAGAAAACCAGTTTATCAGGGAGGCTAGCAAAACCCTATTACAGGCGCCTGCGTTCATTTATGTTGCAACTATGCCGAGGAGACTTTAGTTACAATTTCTGGGAAAGAGTTCATCTGGTGTGAGCGATCTTTCAGAAAAGGCTAGTATGCTCAAACCTTGGTGACTACAGTGGGAGCGTTACCCTCGACAGATTCTTGACAATTCCGTCGACGCAGTTTAGCTCACAAGGCTTGGATGGTATGGTTTCCAGGCCTTTTACAAATGTTCATGCACTGTGTTTGCCTACCCATGTCGATATATTAGAAAGTCGCAACAGATATGTATTTTAAATCAATACCCACTGATTGGTGATTTCTTGGTCAACTTGACGTCCATATTGTCGATGTGACCTTCACCTTCTGGCTTTTCCTTCAATATTTTAGATAGGAGTCATTCCCTTGTTCAAATTTTAATTTTAATTTATTTTAAATCAAAGGGAAGAAGAATCAGTGGGAAGGAAAGTTTTGCCATCCAGGGTCCGCCTTTGATTGAAATGAAGTTTACTTCTCCAAGTACACTAGGAGTCATTCCCTTGTTCAAATTTAAACTTAAGTCAAAAGGAAAAGAATTTTCAGTGGAGGCTTTGACCACCTGGGACCCCTTTTGATAAAAATGGTATTGTCGATGTGAAATCTATCTTCTGGTTTTCTCCTCCAGTATTCTGGATGGATGCATTTCCGTGTTCCCTGGGTAATCTAATTTTAGAATATATATGAGGATCTATCTTCAAAACACTAGGAGGAGTTCATAACAGACAGACAGAGGCTACAACTTTATATATATATATAGATGAGAGAAGAAAAGGCGTCAAGGGGATATGCTAAAAAGAAAATGCCGCAAAAATAATTAATAACAATTGGAAATTTTACGCTTGCATACTTGAAGAATCGAAGTCAACCAGATGACATATTCGTAACGTAATAGGTAAAAAGTAATGCATGTGTGGAGGTAAAACTTTGTCAGCAAAGTAGATTTCTACTCGGTCTTAATTCTGAATGTCTGAGATGAGGCATTATGTACATTATTTACATTATTACTATTGTCCTCATATTTCTCGCCATATTTATTACAACGCTTCGGCCTTCTTCAGGTGGTTGGAATGTCGAACTGAACCCTTTATTTCGCTCACTGGGGTACACTGTTCTAGTTCCACGTGCCATGTTTAATGGATGTCAATTATCAGTTATTTCCTGTTAATTTCCCTCTGAAAGTTCTCCACTGCCTTAACCGGGTATTAAACTCACACTCTTTGGGTACTGTCACTGGATCTAACTAACGCCTTTATCCACTGTGCCATATGACCTTGAGGACATCTGTGTATGAATTTTTAGTTAATATAAGCCTAAAGGGGAAGTGGGGAAAGGCTGGTCTTTCACTAGCTATCCTATTCCTAGTTAACCGCAATCACGACCCATTCATTCATTACAATTACACATTCACTACAAAAACTCATCAATCGCCTCACAATCTTGCACACACTAATGTCCTCAGCAGTCATTTTTACCAGTCCTCATATTGCAATTTTTGCTGTTAACATTTTATGTTTTTTACCAGAGCTCATATTTCAATTTTGTTTTTTTGTTATTATCGCTTTACTCTGGCACTCCTTATTACAGTTTCCCATATTGTATTCATTTCTATGCTTGGTCGGCTCAGGAGATTTTTTGTGGCCTAGCATAGTGAATAAATGTTTAGAGCCAATATAAACGACCATTACTTACCTATTAGCGAAACAAGTAAATACTTATAGATTTACATATATACAACCAATATTTATCAATCTCGAGCCAAGTAAATGCTTACAGACTCAAACACGAAATAGCCATATTTACAAATCATCGAACGAAGTAAATGCTATCAAAATCCAAATATATTTTTTCCAATGAATGATTTCGAAAGAAAATAACCTAGCAAGTGTTGACGTGTCATTAAATCAACGAAACCATATCAAAGGCCTTCGCCATCACCGTTACTTTAGAATCATTTTTTTTTTACTATTTTCGTTTTCCCTAACGGGTTTCTTTATATCGACTTCAAACTGCTTTCAGACAGAACGGAAAGATTTGAAATGAACAGAAAAAGATCAGCGGTGACATAGTCGGCATTTGGAAATTTTTTTATGGAAATATCCGTGATATTCTGACCGAATATACAGACATATGCCGTCGGGAAATATATCAGTTTGACGCCATTTGAACGGAATTGTAGAGAGACGCCATTAGAATACGAGAAACTCTTATTTTAGCCAATCAGAAATTGAATGTCTGTTACTTCCATCTCAAATCGATCGTTTTAACTGAGAGAAGTGAACACGCATGTGATATCTATCTATCTATCTATCTATCTATCTATCTATCTATCTATCTATCTATCTATCTATCTCAGTCCGTTCATATATATCTATTTCACTCTGTTCATTATCTATCTATTTATCTATCTATCTATCTATCTATCTATCTATCTATCTATCTATCTATCTATCTATCTCAGTTCGTTCATATCTATCTCAGTCCCTTCATATATATCTATTTCACTCTGTTCATTATCTATCTATTTATCTATCTATCTATCTATCTCAGTTCGTTCATATCTATCTCAGTCCGTTCATATATATCTATTTCACTCTGTTCATTATCTATCTATCTATCTATCTATCTATCTATCTATCTATCTATCTATCTATCTATCTATCTATCTATCTCAGTTCGTTCATATCTATCTCAGTCCGTTCATATATATCTATTTCACTCTGTTCATTATCTATCTATTTCACTCTGTTCATTATCTATCTATCTATCTATCTATCTATCTATCTATCTATCTATCTATCTATCTATCTATCTATCTATCTCAGTTCGTTCATATCTATCTCAGTCCGTTCATATATATCTATTTCACTCTATTCATTATCTATCTATCTATCTATCTCTGTCCGTTCATATATATCTATCTCAGTCTATTCATTATTTATCTATCTATCTATCTCAGTCCGTTCATATATATCTATCTCAGTCTATTCATTATTTATCTATCTATCTATCTATCTATCTATCTATCTATATATCTATCTATCTATCTATCTATCTATCTATCGCAGTTGTAGTAAATGACTGTTGTATATTTCGCACCGGTATTATGATCAAATAAAAAACGAGGATCGTGGATCTTAGGATTTTCTAATCATATTAAACATCTTCTTCGTTCGGAAATTTGGTTCTGCATAAACTCTTCAGCTTAATTTCAACTCAAAAGTATAAACTAGACTATATCCATATTTAATGATAAACACACACGCGCGCGCATACACACGCAACACAAACACCTCCTAAATTCAGCTACCCACTTTTGCACTGTTTATAAAGCTGGGGTATCTCCACGTAATGTCAACATGAATTTCCTCAGCACGAAAGCCTTTTTCTGTAGGTACTTAATAATGCAATTAGCCTACAAAATTTTTCAGTCAACATATGTGCATTTGAAGGCTTCCTTGAACACTCAGATGTCAGTTTACCTGAAAAAAAGGCAATGCAGTTATTAATCAAGCAAGATTTCACAGCTCTAGTATCTCTCCTTCATCGTCAGCCTATGAACTTTTCAGTCAACATATATGAATTTGAAGGTTTCCTTGAACAGTCAGATGTCAGTTATACCTGAAAAAAAAAGCAATGCAGTTATTAATCAAGCAAGATTTCACAGCTTTTTCATCATTCCTTCATAGTCCGCCCATGAACTTTTCAGTCCTCGCTTGTATGTAAAAATAACCTGATTTGTTCGACAGAAGGTTCTCATTTTTTATCAGATGCTCAATTCTTCACAGCGGTGTCCTTAACTATATCTTCCTCCCTCGTTCGACTTAACACCTGACGATTTCAATTTAATCAGTTTACTTAAACAATTTCTTAATGGCAAAATTGTTCGCAATAGGGAGGAGATCAGCTGAGTATTAATTCATTTTAACTAGTCTCCACGATTCTTTCGACACGAAAGAAAAGATTTCCGTTCATCGTGGGTTTCTGCTAATAATCTAGATTATGTTCGTGATAAAGAAATCTAAATTAATTTGTAAATTACATTTGTTGATTTTTTTATTATTATACTCTTCCGAAGGTGAACCATTTCTTTCCAAACAACCGAATATTTTAGAAACATTCCACATCTACGTGTTGTGTTTATTGATTTACATTTGGGTCGGCAAGTGGAAAAAGACATGCAGAATTTGTAAACAAATTCCAGATATCAAGAGAAAGGTATTGTCAAGTGCTTGTGATCTCTGTCGTATTGTGTACGTAAAATAGATAACAGAAATCATGAAAGGCTTTCTATAGGGTTTATTTTGTTCGCGCTTTTTCGACT
Source organism: Acanthosepion esculentum (assembly GCA_964036315.1). Taxonomy (NCBI): domain Eukaryota; kingdom Metazoa; phylum Mollusca; class Cephalopoda; order Sepiida; family Sepiidae; genus Acanthosepion; species Acanthosepion esculentum. The sequence continues at coordinate 109,736,868 of OZ038488.1, forward strand.
TTCCTTTTGCTCAACATGCATGCAAAACAAGAACAATCCATTCCTCTTTATATACTTTTCTGAAGAATGTTTCGTAGTTTGGTACTACCGTAAGATTTAGAACCCTGAATAAATAACATAGCTTGTTGTATACAATTTGTAAATAAAGTAAAAAAACATTTAAACAATTAGTCTTAGAATGGTTTTTTGGTGAGGTTTTCTTTTTTTGACTAATGCCACGTTCTTTTAAGGATGGGCGCATACCGTAGAGTTTATGTGCGGGAAATGAGGGATTGGCTAAATTCAAAATTCAGACTTGGTTGTTGCGTTTGCTTTCGAACAAATGCACATGGAAAAAGTATGAACCCTTCTCCCCACCTTCCGGATATCTGTTAATAAATAACAGAGAAGACTGGGTTCGCCAGCCATTGTTGACAACCAGTCAACGATAAGGACAATTCTAAATTCAACAAACTTTTCGGGTTTCTACCTAATGTACCACCGTCTACAAAGCTAGTAACGCGTACTTGAATAGAGGGGAAAATGGATTCATGCCTTTCTCAAGTGTTTTAATGTGAACTCAACGCACGAGGCTGAAACTTTATTCGCCTCACCGATTCCATTTTCCGTGCCAAAATCTAAAGAATTACGCCACCTGCACACAACGTATCACACTCAGCCCCGGTCTTTTGAACAATAGCAGAACTTTAGCACCTGCTTCCTCTTTAGGGTTGGATTACCTGTTTAGAAGAAACCAGAAATCCAGTCCTAAATCGTATTCATTCTCAATCTTTTCCAGTAGCCGCTTGTGTCTTAGTGACATTATCTCCTTGCTTAGGCTGAATTGTTTTGTTTTTCTCTCTTTAAAAAAGAAGAAGAAAAGAACAGAAAATGAAATCGGCATGTTTAAATGTAAGCGCAGGCTTGTTATACTCACTTCTCATTGGGGAAAGGTATGAGACCACCTCTCCCTGTATCATGTCTCATCTCCAGGTATTTGACAGAACATTCTCGTCGTTGATATGCAATGAAGCTTGATCAAGTATTGATGAGGGAGGACTTGAGAAAACCACACTCCCATAATTACCATACCTACCCAGTTATAATAAAATTCCATGAACTTATAAAATGGAATTCTCTTCAGATTTCTTGCCTTCCTACAAACGATAATCTTCAAAAGTTAAATGTAATATCAATCGCCATCAACCGTGTTTCTGAATTCTCTTCTTTTATTGTCCTTTTACCGCACTTAGATCTTTTTATTCTTTTTCACTCCCAGTAACGACTTTCGTCTTAGTGACATTATCGCCTTGATTGAAAAGATTTTAAAAAATTGAATAAAGTCTACTTTACCAGACAAAACATTTTTCTTACCAACTGCCTATATGAAGCAACTTCTCTTCATGCGAATGAATTAGGAAGACATTATTTCATAAGACCCGATAGACTGGCGCTAAACAATCACAAAGATCTTTACCAAATAAAAAAACTACATAAAGACTTCCAACAAGGGCAGAAATTAAAATGGATATCAGGTGTAACTAGAAGGGGCTATAGTGATATAATCAAGATTTTACGCAGTGCCGTCTACTCAACCTTGTCTATTGTGTGATTATCCCACCTTCTCTGATAGCTGGCACTGTATAGATATATAAAAGAATTAGAAATGAACCCAATGCCTAACTTTTTTACCTCGTGATGTCGAAACAAACATCGGGATTGGTATCAATCAGGGGAGATTTCTTTCTCCGGCAAACCGAGTACTTAATTTCAAACAAACCAGGTGGACAACACACGCAAATTACGACTAAATTCATGTTTTATTTCCTTCTTTGAACGCTCTGAATATATTTAAATATAATTTGTCTTCTTTAGTGAGCTATGTTGTTCTTTATATAAAAGTATACGTAAAAGAGACTCTTCACTATTCAGATAGAGAAAAGAATTAGAAATGAATCCAATTCTTCAATTTTTACCTTGTGATATCGAAACAGATATCGGGATTGGTATCCATCAGGGGAGAATTCTTTCTCCGGCAAACCGAGTACTTAATTTCAAACAAACCAGGCGGACAACACACGCAAATTACGACTAAATACATGTTTTATTTCATTCTCTGAACGCTCTGAATACATTTAAATATAATTTGTCTTCTTTAGTGAGCTATGCTCTTCTTTATATAAAAGACTCTTCACTGCTCTGATATATGAAAGAATTAGAAATGAATCCAGTTCTTCAATTTTGATGTCGAAACAAATATCAGGATTTGTATTCACCAGGGGAGAATTCTTTCTCCGGCAAATTGAGTACTTAATTTTAAAGCATTTAATTTTAACGTACGTGTTGAATTATTTACTTTCAAAAAAACTGAAATCATTTACTTTGAAGGTTTTCATCTCGGCTGAGGTATGAAGTGGCTCCACCTGTCCAACAGCATCTCGTCCAAAATGGTTTGTTGCACGACTCGCTACAAACCTTTCACATTACTGAAAAAATAGTTTACAAAGAAACTCTCATCAAAAAGTGAACGTTTTCCCCTCTGAAAGTTCTCCACTACCTTAACCAGGAATTGAACCCACACTGTTTGGGTCCTGTCACTGGATCTAACTAACGCCTTTATCCAATGTACCACGTGTCCTTGAGGAATTAACAGGAGATAATTGACATCCACTAGACATGGCACGTGGAACTAGAACAGTCTACCCCAGTGAGCGAAATAAAGGGTTCAGTTCGACATTCCAACCACCTGAAGGACGCCGGAGCGTACAAAAGCCGAAACGCTGCAATAAATATGGCGGCAAAGATGAGGGCAATAGTCCGAATAATGTAAATAATGTACATAATACCTCATCTCAGAAATATAGACAGATACTGAAGAAGGCCGGAGTGTACAATGGCCGAAACATTGTAATAAATATGGCGACAAAGATGAGGACAATAGTCCGAATAATGTAAATAATGTACATAATACCTCATCTCTGAAATATAGACAGATACTGAAGAAGGCCGGAGCGTACAATGGCCGAAACATTGTAATAAATATGGCGACAAAGATGAGGACAATAGTCCGAATAATGTAAATAATGTACATAATACCTCATCTCTGAAATATAGACATATACTGAAGAAGGCCGGAGCGTACAATGGCCGAAACATTGTAATAAATATGGCGACAAAGATGAGGACAATAGTCCGAATTATGTAAATAATGTACATAATACCTCATCTCAGAAATATAGACAGATACTGAAGAAGGCCGGAGTGTACAATGGCCGAAACATTGTAATAAATATGGCGACAAAGATGAGGACAATAGTCCGAATAATGTAAATAATGTACATAATACCTCATCTCTGAAATATAGACATATACTGAAGAAGGCCGGAGCGTACAATGGCCGAAACATTGTAATAAATATGGCGACAAAGATGAGGACAATAGTCCGAATAATGTAAATAATGTACATAATACCTCATCTCTGAAATATAGACAGATACTGAAGAAGGCCGGAGCGTACAATGGCCGAAACATTGTAATAAATATGGCGACAAAGATGAGGACAATAGTCCGAATAATGTAAATAATGTACATAATACCTCATCTCTGAAATATAGACATATACTGAAGAAGGCCGGAGCGTACAATGGCCGAAACATTGTAATAAATATGGCGACAAAGATGAGGACAATAGTCCGAATTATGTAAATAATGTACATAATACCTCATCTCAGAAATATAGACAGATACTGAAGAAGGCCGGAGTGTACAATGGCCGAAACATTGTAATAAATATGGCGACAAAGATGAGGACAATAGTCCGAATAATGTAAATAATGTACATAATACCTCATCTCAGAAATATAGACAGATACTGAAGAAGGCCGGAGTGTACAATGGCCGAAACATTGTAATAAATATGGCGACAAAGATGAGGACAATAGTCCGAATAATGTAAATAATGTACATAATACCTCATCTCTGAAATATCGACAGATATTGACGACAAGCGTTAATAAGAACGTCTATAAGACGCAAATGTTTTTGCGTGTAAAACAATGAATTTCTGGTTTTGGTTGTACAATGTAAATTTTCCGTTTTCTTGGAAATTTATTTTGGTTTTATTCCATTAAAGATACAAAGTATTCTCTTAATATGAATTACACTAGCTTCTTTATAGATTTTGTCTGTTTATCATTTCGACTCCTTTTATGCTAATATTTTAATGGTTTCCATAAATTTAGAGATTTATGGAACAGGGTAATGTATACATAAATGCAATAACAGTAATAATGTAATCACAATTTCGGAAGCTATTTTATTCTTCTACACTTTCTGTCGACTGATTTAAAGCAGCTACCAATATATATATATATATATATATATATATATATATATATATATATATATATATTTCAACCGTTATATTTAGTGGATACTCATATCTGAATAGACGTTCCGTTTATTTATTTAGCAGTATATCCATTTTCCTCTAAAGACTTGACACACACACAGAAAAGTTGTTTTTAATTTTATTATGATATTAAAGATTTTATTAAAAGCTAGATATTAAAATCATTTGGCCATTCTAATACAGTCAGATTACATTTTTGCCGGGGTGGGGGGAATAAAACAAAGATCATTGTTGTTTACATTTTTTACATTCCGACTAAAATCCCCATCTCTCTTGTTATCAGTGCAATGCTTCGGCCATTGCGCTCTTTATCCAAGAGGATTAAAGTGTTGGCTTGCTCTGTAACCTAGAAAAGTTTACTGAATTATGAATAACCAAAACGGGGGTTGGAAATGAAACGGTAATCTTTATAACGTCAACAAAATACAATACTCGCCGGCGGCGTGAAATAGGTAAACCTCTGCCAGTGGTGGACTACATAGACACCATGTACCCTTACTTAAAATGCTGCCCAACGTATTTATGATGATTGAGACATACCTATTAGTGTTCATAGGTATGGTATATAACAGATAGCCTTAAAGTGCATCACATTTCATATTTGGTTGCATAACCCTTGCTTTCAATAACTACATTTAGTCTGCGACCCATTGGCATCTAACCGATGCATTCTTCACTCATGATGCATTTCCAGACTTTTGACGCAACCGCTTTCAGTTCTTATTTGTTTCGTGTGGTTTCTTTTTTCGGCCTTGTCATCAGGAGATGCGATGCATGCTCTATTGCGTTAAAGTCCGGTGACTGATTTGGCCAGCTTAAAAATATCTACGTTTTCCTCTGATCGCAGCTTTTGTTTGTTTGGCAGTATGTTTTCAGTCATTGTCTTGCTGCACGATAAACTTCCTTCTGATTAGTTTCGATGTAACTTAGCAGACAAAATGTATCTGTGGGATTCTGAATTCATTCTGTTGCTATTATCATCAGTTACATCATCAATAATTATAAATGAATCCGTTCCAGAAGCAGTAATGCAAGCCCAGGACAAGAGGCATTGCATCCACCATGCTTCACAGATGAGCTTGTAGGCTTTGGATCATAAGTAGATCTTTTCTTTCTCCAAACTTTAGCCATTCCATCACTTTGGTAGAGATTGCAGTGGACCGTGTGGAGAAGATGTGAAGAGATATCAGAAGGTTAAAATTTCCTGCTAGCCAGTCCAGCTACATGAGAATTTTGAACTTTAATTAAGTCCAAAGAAGACAAAGAAAACAAACAAGACCGATATATATGTGTAAACAAATATATATTAATAACGAGTTAAATAAAAACATGGACAGTTACACTGAGTTTGTATAGGGGAGACAATGTGTGTGTGTTGTGAGTGTTCGTACGTACGTGTATTGTTCTTAGCGTGTTTCCAGAATTTGGAAAACGCTGTATCTATGAGAGGTCACATATTGATGTTCGTTGAAAGGAGAGATTTACTCCACCTCCACGCGAGGTGGCGACCCAAGGCCTAAGTGGAAAAGTGATATCGAGGCGAAGGGTCAGCCAGTATTTATAGCCAGGGGAGAGAGACCCCTGTTGAAGGATTAAGGAACTGAGGAGGAGCTAACTCCGACAAGATTAAACTTGGTCACATCAGTCCATAAAACATTCTTCCAGAACTTTTGTCGGTTATCTCTGTACTTCCATGAAAATTCCAATCTGGCATTCTGATTCTTACTGCTGATGAGTGTTTTGTATCTTGTCGTATGGCCTCTATATTTCTGCTCTCAAAGTCTTCGTCGAACGGTTGATTGTGAAACGTTCACCTCTTAAATATGGATAATGTCACTGACTGTTGTTTTGGCGGCTTTCTTAATAGCTCTCATAATTATTCTGCTCTCAAGTGCTGTTGTTTTTCTTGGCCAACCTGTTTTATGTATACTACTCAGTTTGTAGTTTTAGCCATTTTGACACATGGCACAGTGAATAAAGGCGTTAGTTAGATCCAGTGACATGGTACAAAGAATGTGAGTTCTGTACCCGGTTAAGGCAGTGGAGAAATTTCAGAGGGAAATTAACAGGAGATAACTGATATCCATTAAACATGGCACGTGGAACTAGAACAGTCTACCCCAGGGAGCGAAATAAAGGGTTCAGTTCGAGATTCCAACCTCCTGAAGAAGGCCAGAGCGTACAACGACCGAAACGTTGTAATAAATATGGCGACAAAGATGAGGAAAAATAGAAATAATGTACGTTTTATTCCATTTGCATATTTTATGACCAAATATCAATTGAAAAGCGTCGAAAAGGGTTTTAGTTTATGTGAGAATAGACTCCAGGTATTTCCTGTTGTATTTTGAATCAGATTTTGAAACGGTATCTTAAAAGGCAATTTTATTTCTGACAGATCAAACTCTGGTCGTAAATGGAAATTAACGGAATGAAAGAAACATTGTCATCAAGTCGAAGAAACCAGCTGGAAAAACGGCCAATTAACTTCGAAACGGATTCAATTCGACAAATACTCTGTATGTGTGGATACTATCGAACTTTCTACACGACGGAATAAATGACTGGGTCAGATTTCATCTAGAAAACCAACATTGACGGCAAAACAAATGGATCGCAGGAGAATTTGATGTGCTTCCAAAAGTGAATGGGATTTCTCGGAATGGAAAAAGTTATTTTCTCATACGAATATCGAATTGAACCTTTTCCAAGCACGAGAAATCGTGTGTGACTCACGATGTAACGAACATTCACTCCAAAACTATAAAAATCTCAGCGGAATCTGTCGTATGGATAACAAAACTAAGAGATATAAAAAACGTAAATATTTTATGCAATGGAAATACAAAATCAAACAAATATCAATAAATATTCGATGTAAGCTTACCTTAAGTATATAAACATTCATACATTTTTCAAAGCGATGGTTCGAGGTGTTATCTATAAATTATTTAAAAGAAATTTCAGGATACATTTCAAAAACCGTCCAAGCCTGTCCCCGAGATAGAATTATACTATATGACTATTTCAGGGATTAATGAGGTGCTGAAATGAATTATTTAGTATGACTTGTATCAGTAAAATCATTATTATCTCCAAAGACATTATTATAATCTAAATATATATCTGGTTTTAAATGACATTCAAAAAGTTGACGAACCGTAAAAAAATCAATCACTCAATCTTCCCGCGTCGATAGAACAGAGTCGCCCTCCCGCGTCGATAGAACCGAGTTGCCCTTCCACGTCGATAGAACAGAGTCGCCCTCCCGCGTCGATAGAACCGAGTTGCCCTTCCACGTCGATAGAACCGAGCTGCCCTCTCGCGCCAAGAGGATTCCAAGTCGGCGAGATGATAAATCTAGCGACCATTGACAATATTCAAGATAGATCCCCGCAATCCTCAAACCAGATTTTTTTTTCTGTTAAATAATTTTTTTATCCACTGTACCATGTGTCCTCAAGGACACATGGCACTGTGGATAAAGGCTTTGGTTAGATCCAGTGACAGGACCCAAAGGATGTGAATTCAATACCTGGTTAAGGCAGTGGAGAACATTCAGTGGGAAATTAACAGGAGATAACTGATTACTGACATCCATTATACATGGCACGTGGAACTAGAACAGTCTACCCCAAAGAGCGAAATAAAGGGTTCAGTTCGACATTCCAAACACCTGAAGAAGGCCGGAGCGTACAACGACCGAAACGCTGTAATAAATATGGCGACAAAGATGAGGACAATAGTTCAAAATAATGTAAATAATGTATATAATACCTCATCTCAGAAATCTAGACAGATACAATTTGTTTTTTGCTTTCTTATCCCAGCCAATAAAAATTCCAACAGCCACTCCGGGTAATTGTTTATGAGGTGTGTGATATAGCGTAAGAGGAGGAAGGTAATTAAAATTATGATAACATGGTGAATAGTTAAATTTTTAGCGTTCTAGGAAGCATCCACACAGAAGTCTGTTCCACAAAATAACGGTTTATCGGAAGATGATTTCTGGGTGGAACGCCTTTCTTACCAAAGGCATACCTGAGGAATGGGGTGATTCAACCCAGTGGGCGTAACTAGCCTCCTCTTGGCGGTAAAGTTGGCCCTAAAGAATGGAGCTTGTCAGAACATTTGCCAAGGAAGTAACGATAGAATTAAGACGTTGGAAAAAGACTGTTGCGTGGAAATAAGTCATGACATCCCCACAAGGCTTTACAAACCTTTTTGAACTTTATCATGGCTGGAAAGTGAGAATTGGACGCATGCAGATTTTTATCTGATCCAACATTGTAACGTTAAAACTTGATTGAAGGTGTTATTTTCTGTTGCGCCAAAATAGGCCAACAATTTTCCAAGCAACTTTAGCGATGGATCGTATATATGAAATCCAATTGAGGTCTGGGATGAGGGCGTCCCAATAAACGTTTAAACCTAGCAAACGCATCTAAACTTCTGTTGACGGAATCTTTGTATGAAAAAACGCCTAAAACGTATGTGAGTACGCAAACAAAAGCAAAAGAACAACCCTAACTTTGGAAGACTTGTCCACAATTTTCATTCGGATTCTCAAAAACTTATTCAAATAATGGTAAAAAAAAATGATTTAAAAATTAGACATTTAATACAATTTGTTTAAAGGAATTCTTACTACGAATATATACTGTATATTAAACATTTCTCTACTAGTATCAACCTCACTTTATTTAACAATGGAAATGGAGTATTAATTTTTTTTTGCAAAATACAAAGATACTCACACGATTTCCAACTGTACCCAACATGCGAAGGCTCGGAATAATCGCTCTTATTCAAAACAGCACAAAAATAAAATGCAAATGAATCACAGTTAAATAGTATTTGATTTTTGTGTTGTTTTGAATAGGAACGTTTATTCCGAGCCTTCACTTGCTGCGGAAATATGAAACCTGAAGAAAAACTAACAACACCCCAAAAAAAAAACACCACAGAATATGACTAAAAAAGTGGCTGAAAGGGCTTGGGAGGATGAAAATCAAGAAACATTCTGTACTTCTACAAAGGTAAAATGTAAGGATTAATTAAATAAAAATTAATTAAATATTCTTTGTCTGCCATATTTAATGAAAGGTCTCCAAAAGAAAGGTTGTTGCCCATATATATATATATATATATATATATATATATATATATATATATATATATAAATTTCCAAGAGGATAGAATCCAGGTAGAACTCAATGTCCAGGACAGAGTAATAATATAATAAAAAGACTTAAACACTAATATTCCATGGTTATAATTTATTACATTGGAATCGAAATCACGATCCAATTCATCAGACCTACAAATTCAAAAAGAAATCGGAAAATATAAATCTGGGTGTGGGAAACAAGCGTGAAAGTGAGAAGTAATAAATTATAACCATGGAATATAAGTTTTTGAGCCTTTATGATATATATATATTTTTTTTTGAGCCTTTATGATATATATATATATATATATATATATATATATATATATATATATATATATATATATATATATATGGTGTGTAATTGTGATGATGTTATGTGTAGGTGCGACACTCTGTGTGGGATGGTATACAGAAAGAATTTGAAATAATGGAAGAAGTCTAAAAAAAAGATCAAATCTGCATTTTGGTGCTGCTGTATTTAGCTAGGTTGAAAATCATCAAATGAAGCGATTCTTTTATTTTTTTTACTTCTTGCTGCCTCGATTGTATCAGCTTCCACCTGCATAAAAAACACCTCCTCCGCTTTGATGCAGCCTCTACTTGCACACTCAGTAACGTCACGTGAGCGTATAAATACACTGCCACTATGTATGTATGTGCGCACGCGCGTAACTTAGCGTAGCAGTGATTGGCACGGAAAGTGGGAGTGAGGTTCAAATACCTTAGAAATTAAGGATGCATTCATTCTGCCTTTAGTTTGAACCCTTCTATCTTACAAATGGTTAAAGATATCTTACTAGAATTCTCCGAGGTTTTTTATGACACTACTGGACTCTACTTTAAACAATAAGAATGTATTTAGGTCTCAGTTGAAATGATGATCCCTCTTCCTGTTGTGACCTCCTGGTTCAGTTTTCCTCTCTACCCCTTTCTTTTAAACGTATTCACCGTTTCCTTGATCGTTCTTGAATGGACTTTGAAGATGGAAGCTAGAGTATGAATGCTGGTACCATTACTCAAGGCTTGAATGATTTTTGCCCTCTCACCATTGTGTAATTGGGAAGACAGTGGGCCTGACACAAAGCACTTTTAACCTGCTCTCTGTTTAGCTGAATAACTCGAACGTTTTTTCAATTATTCTTACGACAAATGGTATCAAGATGGTTGAAAACCTGAAAAAAAGTAACTCAATTATTTTAGCGTTTTTTTAGATATTAAACATTTTGTGGGATGGACAATTATGGTGTTACACGACTTGGGCAATTTTGCTGCTACACCCAGTATATATATATATATATATATATATATATATATATATATATATATATATATATATCAATTATGTTGTGCAGGTTCAATTTATATTACGCGAAACATTCATACGAAAAGAATGAATGATTCGCGTAATATATATATATATATATATATATATATATATATATATATACACACACATTCGGAGATAGAGAGGGAAAGAGAGAGGGATATACATATATATATATATATATATATATATATATATATATATTCTCGTATTATTACTTAAACGTTATTTTAGTGTATACCTGCATTGAAGCAGATGCTCAGTTTATTTATTAAACTCTTTATTTATTCAACTAGACGATATCTCAAGATATGGACAGTGGATCAAGGTCTACCCCCGTAGATTAAATAAAGGATCCAATTTAGTATTCGCTCTAGTTTACCAAGATAAATATAAACCTGAGGAAGACACAACGGCCGAAATGTTGTGATAACAATAATAAAGATGAGGACAACCGTCCGAATATAAATAGTGTAAATAATAATTACTCCTCATTCCTTAAATTTTATTTAGTTTATTTTTAAGTTTTGTTCATTTGTTATTACGTATCCCACATTGTGACAATAGTTCTCACATCCTTGTGCTAAGTAAGTGAAACAACCGCTTTAGTTTCCTTTCTTTCATCCTACGGTCAGTTTTAGATCTTCTGGGATGACGGGGTGTAATAGATTTCTATTTTTTCCTCAGATTAGGTCATTTGCAGGGGTGTACAGTAATATGAATCTCTTTTCTGGACGTGTGATGAAATTTGTTTGGACTTATTATAATATTGTGTCATCCGTGATTGCATCTGATTTTTATCATACCTAGACATTATTGTCTCGACTGTCGATTAGTTGTTCTACGGCCATTGTCTGCAATGGATATTACTTCAAGGAAACGTACGAAATTTTGTAACACCGCACGTACACACTGGCAAGCCTTACCAATGAGCAAATTAAAGTATTATCCAATGGTGAATCTGTAGTCAACTTGCAAAGAACGACTTCGCGGAATGGACATACGAAGTGCTAACATGTGCAATGGGTTATGTTTCACTGGAAAAATAGAGAAAAAAGTAAATGATAACGGAATTAGTCGTTTTGTTTCAGTTCATTTGTACAAGGTTGTATATTACCTGAAGTAGACTATCATTTATTTTCTTTGCAAAGAGGAATCGGAACATAATTCTAAATCATTATTATGATTTTGTACAGGAGCAGTTTATTTTTTAATCATTTTCCGCTAATGAAGTTGATGAAGGCAATAAAACCCAAGGGGTTACTGAGAGGGACGGAAATTGAGGAAATACCCAGGGAACCCACCTCTGGTGTATATCGCAACTCTGCTGAGCGGACCTTAGGAGAGCATAATCTGACATGTTTATCACTTTGGACGCTGCTAGTACGTTCAGAGCCAATCTCATTGTGACAATAGAAGATTTGCCAAAAACATGTGAAATGTTGTGAGAATCTTGACGCAATTTTACTGCAGATGAACTGCCGGTTAAAGCACTTACTTTACACTTTCGCCTTGGTAAGTTGATTTCTTTTTTTAATTGTAGTAGCATTTTTTTTTAATCAAAATTATAGTCAGACTCATTAGGGCGAACAACAAATTCATTGAGAGTTCTGTTTTTTTAAAAGACCCCTTTTGTGTTTATGTAATCTGGAAAGGTAAAGTGTTCTTTGCTTCTGTTTCGTAAATAAATTCTATCGTATTTTCGACTTCGTTTAGTTTATCTACGACGTCAGTTAATGAAATTTCCGGTGATATATAAATAGAGCCTCATCAAAATCAAATAGCACTTTAACTTTCCAGAATCAGCAGTTGCCCCGATCGATTGCGGAAACCTATGTGTACTGCTTCATTTTAGACTGTCCTTAAATATACTCTATTTTCATTGGAAATGTCATATGATTTCAGTAAGGCAAACGATAATTGCAAATTGAATTTTGCATATCAAAGAAATAGATTTTCAAAACCTGATTTTATTTCGATATCCCAAGGCTTCATCAAAATGGCTATAGATTTATCGATTCTCTTTAAAGCGAAGCATAATTTATTTGAAATACAATAAATAATTATATTTGTAATTTTGTAATAATAATTTTAAATTGTAAGCTCTGCCTACCCTGCATCTTCGGAATATATGCCGCTTTAGCCACTCAGAGCAAAAAGAGAAAAAAAAATGAAGGAAAGTGTAGGGGGGGGAGACAAGAAATGTGTAAAAAGAAGAAATAACAATTGGATTCTACGCATGCGCACATATACACACGTACGATTGGACGTGTGTATATGTGCACATTTGTAGAATGCCCATGCGTACATGTACAAGTGTGTATGTGCAAACGTACATACACACGCGTACACACACACACACACAGCTTATTTTTTAACTCAATATGACACTAACGAAAATGAGAAAATCGGCAGCCAGTTGCTGTTACCTCCTGATGAGTGGACAGAACGATTAAAAAACAAGAATCGTGTATGAATCTCTGGAGCCTATTATAACATCAATCAGCTAAGTGATAATTTTTATATTTGTATTAATAATATATATATATGTATATATATATATATATGTGTGTGTGTGTGTGTGTGTGTGTGTGTGTGTGTGTGTGTGTGCATGTGTGTCTTTGTGCATGTCTGGTAAATATATAAGGAGATTTGTAATATTTATTTTATTTTGAAATCTTTCGGTGATTATCTAAAGAAAAAATTCTTAATTATCTTTTTATATTTCTGAGATGAGGTATTATGAACATTATTTAGACTATTGTCCTGATCTTTGTCGCCATATTTATTACAACATTTCGGCCGTTGTACGCTCGGCCTTCTTCAGGTGGTTGGAATGTCGAACTGAACCCTTTATTTCGCTCCCTGGGATAGACTGTTCTAGTTCCACGTATCATGTTTAATGGATGTCAGTTATCAGTTATCTCCTGTTAATTCTCCTCTCCAATTTCTCGACTGCCTTAGCCGGGTATTGAACTCACACTCTTTGGGCCCTGTCACTGGATCTAACTAACGCATTCATCCACTGTGCCATATATTATTTATTACATATGGATAAAGTCTACCGGAGTAAGTAGAAACGTGATTCACCTTAAGTGAGTGAACCTTTGACATCTACATTCACAGCATTGTTATAGAAAATGGAATTTGACTATTTACAACTCAGTTTTATTTTATTTTTATTTTTTTTAATCATTCAACGCTACCAAGTTAGGAATGCCACTAGTTCGCAGGGAATTACATGGAGTGAAAGTCAACGAATAGACTGAGTATAGGAAATATTGAAGACCGAAGATGGTGATTGATGTTGCTTTTAAATGTTTGAGGATTTTAGTTATCACGGAAACAAGTTGACGTCCTGGGTACGACGTTAAACTGCATCCAACAGCAAGGCCTCTGATCAGGAGGTTTTGAGGAAGCGTGGAACCACCACTTAATTGCTGGTGTTCCCAGGTCCACCCTGACACGGGGTGGTAGCACCTGTTGGGGTCCCAGCTATGGGAAAATAGTGAACTTCCAGGTCTTTTCCAGCACATTGAAACAATGATGTTGCCAACTACACTTTTTTGAATCAATGATGTTGCCAACTACACTTTTTTGAAACAATGATGCCGCCAGCTATACGTTTTTGAAACAATGATGTTACCAGCTATCTGTTTTTGATATATTTAGCAAATACTGCTGGCATTAAATAACCCATAGTGGTTGATATGCCATAAAACCCCAAACAACCAACCAACGAAGCAAGTAAACGTAAGGGAGTTGCGGGAAGTGCAAGAAAAGAAACTGTTGAAGTAGAAGTGGCGGTTGCATTTAACTATTTCAACAGTAAACAAGTGGGACATAGATGCCAATCTCGTAGCATTCTTAAATTCATATAGTCGGGGCACAAGGAAGAAAAAAACTTGTCAGAGCATTTGCGACGAAAATATTTGTAGAAAAGGCAGAGGGAATTCACACTACATCGGTGGGAAAGTGATTGAAACCCAGATGCAAGGTCAGAATCGATTACATTACAGATTCTTTTTTTTGGAGGGGGAAAGGGGGCAAGAAGCAGTATTCAATGCACGTCGAATTTGTAAATTTGTATATTTATTTTATGTAAATTCTTTTCATATCGTCTGATAGGCTTAATAACATTATCATTAAAAGAAGAAAGAAATTCACAATATTGATACATATTTTTTAATCCTATCTAAGCTTTCGGCTTACCTAAGCCATTATCAAAGATGACAATTACATTACAATATATTAACCAATACACGGCCAAAACAATAATGATTTCCAAGCAACGACAAACTCATGCATACGAGACGCTTGAAGCGACATTCGCACCACAGCTCATGACATCACACATGACCACGCGAGAGTATTGAGTATGAGATGCTGTTGGTATAAACCAATGGCTTCTGTCATGAATTATAGGCATTTAATATATATATATATATATATATATATATATATATATATATATATATATATATATATATATATATATGAACGTTATTTCAATCCATCATGAGCTTCCGATTCTTAGCTATGATTAATTAATGATGAACATGTCATTTTCGTTTATGATAGATTTCATCGCGATTCCTCTGTTAACCTTGGAGAGTAATTATACATTCTTATTAATCAAAGAAGAGCACAATAATGTTATACTTTATAACCTCGGGGAATTCCAGTAAAATATTTTTAATCATTTCTGAGATACAACAGTTCAAAGTTTCATGTAACAATTGGACATTTTTGCTGTTACAACCGGTATATATATATATATATATATATATATATATATATATATATATATATAGATAGATAGATAGATAGATAGATAGGTAGGTAGGCAACAAAAGGAAGGGTGTTGTAACCTAGAAAGGGTATTTTCGTAGTTGTAATATTTGAAGATTACGGTAGACGCTCTTAATGACGAATTTGTTTTTCGTATTCAGGCGACAATTACATTACAATATATTAACCAATACACGGCCAAGTCGATCTCTGTCTTCCTCGGTCCATGATTTGTTGTGCCACGGAACCTGACTCAGCAACGCGACGATATACGGCAACAAAGCTTCCATGATCGGTTGCCTTCGGTCTGGAATCGTAATCTGATACAGTCGTGCAGGCTCTTGCTGATTACCATTCGCGTCGCCGTATGTAAATTAATATCTGCTTGCTTACGATATGAATACCCTGCCATTGTTAAACGGTACATTTCTCAGTAAACACACTACTACTACTTTTAAAACAGATTTGTGACAAATGTACGCGAATGACAAATGGAACCTTATCTATATAGCAACACTGGGCCACTACCGTAAAATTTATTTAATCTCAATAACTCAAAAACGAAGGATCTGTGGACATATGTTTATATGGACTTTTTTTCTTTGTTTTGTTTTTAAAAACCCGCCCTTAAATTTTGTAAAAGTACTTTTGATACACTCTCTCTCTCTCCCTATATATATATATATATATATATATATATATATATATAATGCTAGCACGAAGTCACAAGTCATCGTGACCGAGGCTTTGATCGGGCTGTCCTTGTTCAGATTGTTGATCACACTAGATAACACGTTCTTTCCCAGAAACTGTAACTAAGGTCTGCACAGCAAAGTTGCAGTATAAACCACAGGTGGTCTCTGTGGGTTTTTAACAAGCACAAATGTGTCTGAGCGGGCGTCTGCAATAGGGATTGGCTAGCCACCCCAGTAGACAGGTATTCTCAAATATGAGTGTCCATTTATTTCTAAATGTATCTTTTAATCCGACGTAATTATCTTATTACAGTAAAGATCTTATTACTATATCAAATAAAAATTACCCCCCATGCATATATATATATATATATATATATATATATATTTGGGGGAGAGAGAGAGAGAGAGAGAGAGAGAGGGGGGGGGGTGAGCGAGAAAGTAGTCACTGGAGGATATCCCGACGCTTTTCCAAGATCGTGAGAGCTGAAGGGACAAAGTCGTTTTCGTGGGTTCAAAGCTTCCCTGTCATGAGATTTTGCACAGAGAGAGAGAAAGAGAAAGAGAGAAAGAGAGATCGATAGAAGCACATTAGCATAGCGCGATAGTTAAGAAGCTGTGTTCGTAGACCAATTTTCTAGCAGACTTAAGACTCACTTCACTAACCTTGTACCAAATTCAATTAAACACAGAAATTTACCATAAACAGACACACATGCACATACGCGGACAGACTCGCATACACATACACACACACAGACATAAACACGCACATACACGCACATGTATATATGCGCATACACGCACACTCATGTATTTGTATTGTGGCGACATAAGTATAGTAGAATTTTCGAGAGATATTTGAAAAGCTTCGAATTCCCTTATTATATTGAACATTAATTCAAAATTCTTTGGGTTGCTTTGTAAGAAGCTGTTTAATCTAGCGACCAATTCGCTCGCCTCAATCCGTTCAATGTTTAATTCTGTTTAATCTGAAGACACATCGTTCTTTCCCTTCGTAATTGTCGATACTAATTACTCTGCCAGAGTACAACAGGGAGGAAAACAATCGGTCCACGCAAAAGAAGTCACAGTTAAAGAATTTCTTTTTAAACAGCCTTTCTGCTCAAGTGTTATGGTGTGGATGCTTAGTCGTACAGTAATAATATATGTATCTTCTGGACGTTTTAAATTCAGCAGTTTCGCAATTATTATAGTACTAGCAACATGGTCCGGCGTTGCCCGTGCTTGATTCAAAAATCGTACGACTCATACAGCAATCGCTACAACTTGACTAAAAATATTTTTGCCCTTCCTTGCCTTTAAAGGAATTCCCTTTGCCATGCTGATGTTGCTACATGCCTTACTTCTTGCCTATCTCACACTGCGAATTTTTTCTAAGCTCTATACTAAACATTAAATCTGTTACGAAAAAAGAACTAAACAAAATGAACACAAAACGATCAGCTTTAAAAAAGGACTAGTAACTGGAAAAACCGAATGAAAAATAATGTTAACAACAAATACTTTTTCACACCCAACCCAGTTGTGCGGAATCAGAATCAACGTTGAGTTTAAGCAAGCGAATGAGCCAATTGGAGTAAAGTGCCATGCAGATTTAAATTTTTCCCACTTCTGACGAAAGCAGCTATCGATATTTTGCATACTAGCATGCTAGTTAACATTCGTGTCAGTCAGCTGTTGGCTCTCACGCTGGCCAATAGAATCTTCCTGCATATTTGTGGCAGCCAGCTATAGGCTCTCACTCTGGCCAGTAGAAAATGGCCGCAAACTACACGAAAATTGCCGTAGAAGCATGAAAAAAAATCGATTATTTCCACTATCGATGGGAGTTGGGAAATGCAAAGTCGATCTTGGCCTTTCGCTAACTTGGAGCATGTGCATGTAAATTTTGGTGCAAATCCGTCGGAAATTGCGGCCGTGCATTCGTTACACGCACACACACTACGTTTTCCTACTCTCTCCGAATATCCACTGCCAACCTCTGATATGGAAGACCTTAAGAATTCCTGAATAGCTGCTACTAGACATTGTTGCTGTTACATTGAACAAATTACTTCCTACGTCGGATTTCAAACTACATTAAACACGTATTACAGTCTGGGCTATTAGCTTTGATTGTTCTGTGTTTATTGGAAAGACCCATAAAACTGTTACATGTCCAATGTCTGTAACCGGTTATGGTAGATGTTTATACCAGTTTCTTGCACTTTCCTTCCTGTAAAAGTTGCGTATTTTCCAGTGCTTACTGTCATATCTGGTTTTGTATTCAGTGGAGACTAATACAAGATATTTATCATAGAATCCGCATTTCGTGTTAACACAATTTTTCAGTATGTGTCCTTCGTAATTTCTAGATAGAAACAATTTTTCCTGTGCTGCAAGATTAAAAACCTTCGGTTTCAACATTTAATCCTGATGGTAACGGTTTTTTTTTTATCTACATCAATTTTTGTTTTGGTACGGGTAAAGTATTGACTATGAAGAGGCATATCTTTCCATCGTTTCTCCATTTGATATATTGCATTTGCATTTGCTTTCGTTTTGAAGACTTTTGCTGCAGTAGGAAGTGTATTATGGTTTAGTTGCACTTTTTCTTCCACTAGAAATATTCTTTTGAATTTCTTGGCTTCCTTAATTATTTTTCCTGAAAATTTTTAAGTGAAATACTTTATTATTAATTAGCAGTATTAGCTGCTTGGACAATGAATGCCGAATGTTTTCCTTTACACAGACACCCACACTCTTGAAACTGTTTAAACTATCGTCGAATATTTTTGGGAGAGGGCAGATTAATGTCGAATTGCCTTCGAAAATCACGCTGCACCCTGACAATCGTTTTGTTTTCGCGCAGAACGCCCTTTACTGAGGACTTGCCATTACAGGTCTAAACAAAGAACTGAGCGTTTTCGGAGACACGTCGCGACTAGAGCGCCCTTGTGGCAGCCATTCAAAACTTAGAAAACTCCTCTTTCAAATGGTTACTGACTCATTCCACGGCGGTGCTTGAGAACTGAAGGAATGCGTCATGAAATCGGTTCATTCTTTTTTAATAACCCTGTATAATTAATACCGAACTTTCACAATCCTAAAATTAATGTTTAATTTTGTCTTTATAAACAATACCGGATTTACAGTGAGCATTAATACATTAAACATGTTCACTATTATTATTTTCTTACTATATCTATCTTTTAATGTTTGATTTGAGATGAAATATTTACAAAACTGCTTGAGTTTTCGCTTTATTTTTTTTATTTTTGCTTTTAGATAATATCTTCATGATAATCATAATACTTCCAAGATTCTAAACGTGATTGGATATACCTGTATTTCCTGCCCCTACTATAAATCGATCTTTTCGGAACACGTAATTCCTCCCAACCTATGCAAGGTTTCAATAGCTTGTCGGATTCTCGAGTCAAGCAACCGGTAACGTACACACGTAAAAGCAAATATTTATCGTTGTGCACAGCTTGCGAGTTGTTCAAAACATGCGTTGAAAAAAAAAACGTTAAGAAAATCCAATAAAATCACATACTCGATTATCAACACAATTGAGTTCCATGAAGGACGATTTTCATTAAGAGCGAATCAGCCGGTTGTAATCAAATCGAATTGTATAGCGGGATCATTCTAAGAGTCACCAACCAACTTCTTTTATTACAATATTATTTAAGAATAAAAATAAGAGAAAACATGACGGAGTGGAAAGAAAAGCTTCAGAGATTCATAATTAGTCTTTAGCATAATCTCTTTCAATCACTATCGGGGCTGAACCACTTTTGAAGGAAAGCTAGTAAACTCATCGCATCCTAAATTAATTTCTGTGGGGCAAGTTACGTCTTCGATCTTAAGACCATTTTATTTAGTAAATATTAAGCCAGGACAAGTTGAAATTACCTTTCATTATAAAAAAGGTTATTAAAGGAGCTTGTTGTACGATAGCTAACGATTTTACTAAATTTTCTCACAATATATGGCCCAAGAGCCACTCAAGATAGATAGTTAATAAATGAGTTTGTTGTATGGTCGTAGAAGAGAGAAGTAAATGGAGATTATGAGTATACGTACGCTTTGGTGTGTCAGTGGCGTAACTGATACCGGCTTGGAATTGGAATTCGTTGAGCCGAGTTCAAATTTCTGTTGGGTTTGTTGTATTCACTTTAGCGTAAATACCTTGTGACAGGTATCAAATCACCTGTTCTCCCCCAGTACCACTAAACCATTATTTTCCCAAAATATTCTCACCATCTGAAATTATTTTCTGACTTTAAATAACCTGCAAAAGGTTGATAAAACGTAAATCACCTCTTCTCCCCTAGACATCGGTTAATTGGTACGTTTGTGTCACTAAACTATTATTTTCCCAAAATATTCTCAAAATCGAAAATTATTTTCTGGCTTTAAATAACCTGCAAAGGGTAGCTAAACCGTCAAGAACAAATCACTCTTAAATCTCTTGTTCCTTTTTGCCTTCTCCAATAAATCAATGCAGATGTAAATTAATGATTTAAAGACGGCTTACAATAGCATCATACGTTCGTTTCTCAAGGGATATTTGCTGCTAAGATAAAAGACAAGGATCATTTTAATTAGTTGGCATTTAGCATGACACTTTTTTTCTGTCGTGAGGTAATTTTTTAAAATTTCCAGAAATTGAAACTATGCACTTTTCCGCGATGGCCCAGTGTAATGTGACAACTTTCTTGGTAAATTATTAGCTAAATCTGAGCGTAAGATCCGCGTTTGGCAAAGACACTATTTCTAAGTTGCCCAGAAGCCATGCTATTTCCTGGATTCGTCCCTAAGTGGATGAGATGTCCTAATACATCAATGGAATGCCGAAAAAGAAGAGGAAGCTGTTTCCTTCTAAAACATTTTAGCTGTTGATAAATGAGCATCTATAACGAAGGGATTGAGATTTATGTATTTGGATTCACCACAGAATTTTAAGAGTTTAGCATTCGCCTGTAGTCTATTCAGTGAAAAGAATATCAATATTAATGACTACTGCAAGAATGGACTTGGAAAGAATACACAAGGATCTTAGTTATAACCTAATGCATGCACACATAAATCGGCCTCGGTGTAATTCTGATAAATGCTGATAAATCGACCCTGGTAAAATTAGAACTCGGTATCCAATTTCAGAAAGCGAACGTTCTAATCACGCGGTAATTTTCTGTTTTTTTTTTTTTTGTTATTTCATTATATTAAGACGAATATGTTATCCAAGAATTTAGACAAATAAATAAAATGAAATAAAAAATTCTTCTTTGTCAAGCACATTATTAGTATAGTCTACTCTATATCTATTTATCTTTTAAACGTAATTTGTACGCTATTTTCAAAAAGATTACATGTGGCTCGGTTTAATTTCTTCACGCTTTTTTCACTTGTGTTTTTCCTTCCACGTTAGTCTTTCTTAAAATATTGGTTGTTTCTAAATGCGCCATCCATTAGATTAAATAAATGTTCCTTTTGAATTCATTTCATTTCTTTGCCTCCTTTAAATATTTTTTTCTTTGTATCGGAGTCGTTCGATCCAGGGCGTAAACATTAATTAAGTCTTATATTCGATAATTTGTCTTGTTTTGGTTTTCGAGATGAACGAGACGGTGAGTTAAATTATTTTTCCGTTTCTGCAATGTCAGTTAACTTACTCAACATTAGTAACTTCTGTAACATTAGTTCTCTATACTTAGATGCAAACTTAGAATCTACACCCGTGCTGATTTAATATAATAATATTTCGTCAATGCAATTTGATTACTGCACTTCTTTTATAATCAAGAAATCAAAAGGCAGACAGCCTTGTAAACTTCAATTAAAAATGATGTTTGAATAGTCAGATTTTTATTGTTTTCTTCTATCCCGCTGGCCTTGAATCTGTCCATGGAGTATCAAATTTTCCAAGCCCTCTTTCCTTATCGTTTGCCCTAGAAATTTAAATTGTGTCTTTCCGATGTTAAATATGACTCCTTGTTGTTTGTATTGTCTCTAAAATCTCGTTGTTGCTCAGATATATTGTTTGCACTAGAAATTTAAATTGTGTCTTTCGGATGTTAAATAAATCTCATTATTGTGTGTATTGTCTCTAAAATATTGTTGTTGCTGAGAAATATTGTTTGCCCTAGAAATTTAAATTGAGTCTTTCTGATGTTTAATATGTCTCCCTATTGTTTGTATTGTCTATAAAATCTCGTTGTTGCTGATATATATTTTTGCCCTAGAAAATTAAATTCTGTCTTTTTTCTGTTAAATATATCTCCTTATTGTTTGTATTGTCTCTAAAATCTCGTTGTTGCTCACATATATTTTTAGCCCAAGAAATTTAAATTCTGTCTTTCTGATGTTAAACATAACTCCTTATTGTTGTATTGCCTCTAAAATCTCGTTGTTGCTCATATATATTGTTAGATCAAGTAATTTAAATTGTGTCTTTCTGATATTAAATATGTCTCCTTACTTTTTCTATTGTCTCTAAAATCTAGTATTTGCTCATATATAATGTTGACTCTAGAAATTTAAATTGTGTCTTTCTGATGTCAAATATGTCTCCTTATTGTCTGCGTTGTCTCTACATCTCGTTGTTGCTCAGATATTCTGTCAATATGATTCTGAAAACCCTTCAGGAAAAGCACATTTCTGTTGCATGAAGTCTCTTTTGCCTCTGTAATGAGATTGTCCAACTTCATTGCCATACAGAAATAATGATATATATGAGCACCAACGAGATTTTAGAGACAATACAGACAATAACGAGACATATTTAACATCAGAATGACAAAACTAGAATATATATATTTATTTAGTCTCGCGCTAAGAAACATTGGCTTCCAATGAGGATTGAACTCAATACGCATCCACTTGAACCACAGCGATAATGAAAACTATCGCAATAACTTAGACGTCCATGAAATTATTTTAAAAAATTAAATCAAAATAGTTGGCATCGGACTAAGTCTTGAGCTGATAGAGGCGTTGATATAATTCACTCAATGTCGCCGGATAGAAACGTTGGCTTTTTCATCACCGAGCAAGGACCGAATCCATAACAGCTGTAATTTGATCAGCGGGAAGATCTTGTTAACTTTTATTTAATAAACTTCCTTTGACTTAAGTTCATGTTAGGTGAGCACTTCCTAATGATTTAAGCAACTAAATATCGAATATGTTTAAGAGACGAAATTTAAAACTTGTATGAATGTAAACAGCTAAATCAATCTGTCGAATGTTTCGTATGATACAAAACTGTAAAGTAGGATTTACTCTGTATTAACAGATTTGGTGATACATCTGCTAATTATCAGGTTTAGATAGGAACCTATATGACATATCTTATAGAGCCTGGGTTCCCACCTTAGGATTCTTGCACTCCAAGCAAAGAAATTTTAGGTGGTGAGGTCAACAGAGTGGTTTGTGTTCTTAATTGACAAGTCTTCACTCAGCAAGATACCATTGTTCTTTGAGATGGTTAAGGACAGTTTGTCGCCGCTGTTACGTTGGCATCGATCCCTTGGCGCTATCCCGATGCTGCCTATGATACCCATTGCGTTGACTTGTAAAATTACGTGAGTTTGAAAAATAAGTTGAAGGGAGATCTTATTGGTTTGCCGATGAACCGACCTCTTGAAATGAAACTTCAAAGCAAGACTTTGGAAGAGTTTTGAAAGAATATCCCCGCGAGACTTTGGTAGAAAACAATTCCGTATCCTCGTATAATTTGCAACAACTTAATTGTATGAATCTGGATTCAGTTTTTTCTTATCAATCGAGTCAAAATCTAGAAATCGTCTGAATTCGCAGGTCGACCTGTGGATTGCACTCAATGTACTTTTCGGACTGTTATCCTCATCTTCATTGCCATATTCATAACATTTTGGCCATTGTACGATC
Source organism: Acanthosepion esculentum (assembly GCA_964036315.1). NCBI lineage: Eukaryota > Metazoa > Mollusca > Cephalopoda > Sepiida > Sepiidae > Acanthosepion > Acanthosepion esculentum. Next base: position 109,761,164 of record OZ038488.1, read on the forward strand.
CGGCTTTCTTCAGTTGACTGGAATTTCGAAACGAAGTTTATTTCGTACACCGGGGTAGATTGTTCTAGTTCCACGTGCAATGCCTCTTCTTGATGTCTCATTTATTTCCCTTTTACATTAACTCTCCAAGTTTTTCGTTCACCACTGCTGTAGCCTGGTATTGAACTCACAACTCTTTGGGGCTAGTCACTGGATCTAACCAACGTCTTTATCCACTGGGCCATTTCAATATGTCAATGAATATAAGGATAACAGTCCGAATAATGTAAATAATACAAGTAATCATAATATATCATCTCTGACAGAGACAGACATTTCACTCAGTGTTTTTATAAAACTGAGAAGCAAAGAAATCTTTAAATTTTATGGTTACATTTACAATTCGTTTTATTGTTTAAATGTTTAAAAATTAAAATCAAATTGCGCAAGTTATAGATTCATTTGATAGTTACATTTACAATTCATTTTATTGTTTAAATGTTTAAAAATTAAAATCTAATTGGGCAAGTTATAGATTCATTTGTACAGAGCTTACTTGTTCAATAATGTTCAATAATTTCTAGTGTTCGAAAATTATAAATGAAA
>OZ038488.1:109766748-109816748 GCA_964036315.1 Acanthosepion esculentum
TAATAATAAATGCCGTAGGAGATGATAGAGAATGTGATTAATGAAAGAATTAATTAAAGTCGAAAGTGAATCCTACTTTCCTCAATTCAGAAAAAAAAGATGGCGGATGTAAATCTAATCTCCATATTGTGTTCAGTACTTTCTCAGGGTTATAGGTTCTTATTTGTGCCAGTTCGATAAATCTAAGATGGCCGATTTACTTTAAATGGTTTTCCAAAATGTTAAGTATTACACCGGAGAAAATTGTGTTCATACAGACATTCTCAGGTATGGAAATAGATTTGTCTTTTACATCCTAGTAATAACGAGACAACGAAAAATTAGATGTGATCCGAAATATGTTTTTTTAGAAATGTGTTATTGTTAACGGTAAGAAATTTTGGAGCGTGCGGTCGCAACGCTGAGGTTGATTTTTAGAAAATTTAAGAGTGTGCATTTTTGTACTAATATGGTAATAGGAGAATTCTTTTGTAGTAGTAGGTTTTCTCAGTCAATGTGGCATGAACTAAATTGTTCAATAAATAGAGGAATGTCACAGTTATTATCCGAAAGCTGCACGTCGGATCAGTTTATTTTATATCAAGGATGTGGTGCAGTTCAATTTATATTACATGAATCATTCATATAAAAAAACAGATAGTGAAGTTAATGATATAAATGGCGAGAATACATCTTCGCAAACAAATGGAGTGACAGGGTATGAACAGACGAAAGTACTCGTATAAAAAAACTTATGCGACTGGAATTTATTAAAAACAGGGATCATAACATTCATCTACAGGTTCGTGGGTTATTGTATCTTAATATATTTGTTTGCGAAGATCTATTCTCGCCATTTATATCATTAACTTCACTATCTGCTTTTTGTATGAATGATTCATGTAATATATATATATATATATATATATATATATATATATATATATATATATATATCAAGTATGTGGTGCAGTTCAATGTACATTACATGAATCATTCATGCAAAAATCAGAGTGAAGTTAATGATATTAATGGCAAGAATAACTCTCGCAAACAATTTTTAATAAAATACATTAACCTTGAACCCGTTGATGAATGTTATCATCCTTGTTTATAAATTCCAGTTGTATAATTTATTAAGAATTGTTTGAGAGACTGATTCTTGCCATTTATATCATTAACTTCACTATCTGCTTTTTGTATGAATGATTCATGTAATGTATGTATATATATATATATATATATATATATATATATATATATATATATATATATATAAACTTGTGCATTTTAATTGAATCAAAATGAATAATTCCGTTATTATTTACTTTTTTTTCGTTTTTTTCCAATTAATAGAAATCGATTACACTCTTTCACTCCAGTGGGTTTAAAACTAACCTTATGGTGAAAGGAAAGAAAATAAAGCGTTTGTTTCAATTTTTCAATTGTTTCAATTAATGTGCACTATATATATATATATATATATATATATATATATATATATATATATATATAAATTCTTTTATTTATTTTACCAGCATCCTTACACTTTTCCGTTTTGTAATATTTTTTTCATAAGTATTTAAGGACTTTGTTGTTATACTCATAGATGGCGTTATTTATTTTAAGCCTTAATTCTCTTATATAAAGGTCTTCAAGGATTTTTACTTTTTGCTTGTTATTTCTTTTATGTAATATAAATGTTTTTTCAACTAATATCCGTCTAATCTGCGAGTGTGGGAAGGAGTGTTCTTTTAAATGCTGATGTATTGAGTTATGTTCAGCCAAATGAAATGTAAGTATTTTTGTTAGCATTATTATTACTATATAGTCTTTTTCTTAGCAAAATGATTATATAAGTATGAGCAAAAACGAAAAGGTTACCCCCCTTACACTGAAAAAAACCAAAAAAAAAAAACCAAAAACAAAAGAACAAGAACACGTGAACTTTGAACTAATTAAAAATAATTGAATACCATCCTAAGCCCTTTCCACCATCAACATTACTACATTTTTAAAAGTACCATTTATTTCATTTACATATCTCATTGCAATTTTAATTTTGTGAAGTTGTTTTCCAGTGAGTCATATTATTTCAACTTTATGAAATGTAATCTCACTCTCAACAGTCTTATTTTAACTTCTTTTTAATATATTTTCCATAAAGTATCGTAAACGTAAAAGTGAAAGCTAAGTACAAAGAAAACAATAGAGCGCTGAAAGGTTTCCTTAAAAATAACGAGGTAAATTTGTTCACTGAAATCTAAATAATTTCACTTCTCTCCTTCCGTAGAATAAATTATCCTCCTGTAAGCTTATCAAACGTCATGACATTTTCTTTCGTCACCTGTCAAGTGACGCGAAATGTTATGACCTGCTTTGTTTTATTTTCACATTACATCTTTTCGGCGCAGAAACTAAGTCAAGCTTCTTTCAAAATATTTTAAATAAGCATTATAATTTCTAACTTTCTTAAAATAAGTTTTGAAATAATTATATTTGATTTTGAAAGAATTTCAAACTGAGATTTTCATTTTTTTAAAATGGAAAAAAATGATGACATGATTATCTCTCAATTTTCCTGACTCAAAAACAAGGTTTTTTACGAAAATTTTGGACGTGCTAGGAACGATTAAAAAATGTAAATAAATACGCCCAAGATTCTTTGATCTTTCCTCTTAATTATAACACAAACATTTAGACGATAAAGTTTTGTTTTAGTCAAGTTTGGCGTCTTTTTCCTCATGCTATGCTCTTTTTTAGTGATCTTATGAAGGTACCTACTATAAGAGCATCTCACCAGGCGGTAGTAAGTGAAGGTTATATACAAATTTCAATATTTACTTGCTAACAATCTCTTTTCCCGCGAAAAAAGGATAAGGAAAATAAGAAAAGCAAGAAAGACATAAGATATAATTACCTATAAACGAAAAAAGAAAGAAAGACGCAAGATATAGTCTAAAAAGGAAAGAAAGATAAGAAAGGAAGATAAGATATAGTCTCTTCAACGAAAGAAAAAAAAGAAGAAAGAAAAATAAGAAGAGCGAGAAGGAAAGAAAGACAAGATATAATCCCTTCTCCAAAGAAAAAAAGAGAAGAGAGGAAGATAAAATAAAGATGGTATAGAAATGTAAGGAAGATAAACAGGATAATGGAACAACCAATCAAAATTCGTCTTTGTTAAGTAAGATGTTGATACAAATTCAAATTCAACGGATACAAATGGTCTGTTGCAAACAAAATTGATGCTAATTAACGTTACACGAACGGTTGACACTTTGGCCGGAGAGGCAATATAATTAAGCAATAATTATTTAATAGTATGTAAATAAATAAATAACTTTAAGAAATAAAAGAAGGAAAAAAACCGTAAAATTTATGAAAATCATAAAACAGAAAAGTAGAAAAATCAAAATTAATTAAATAAATAGATAAATAAATGAACAAACGAAACATTTAAATGCATAGATCACATAAATGAATCATATGAATATTAAAACAATAAGATAATAAATTATATAGAATTAGACTTAATAGATTATGACAGCTAACTACATATGTAATATAAATAAAATAACAACAGAAAATGTTAAAATATCAGCCGAACATATATAGCTCTATATAAAATATTACAAGTAGTGTTAGAGAAATAACGTACATACTATATTCCATCTAGAACCGAACTTACTAAGGATAAGTTAAAATGTTTACCACAAGGTTATGCATTATAAAAGAAATGATTATTAAATTTTCAAGTTTAGCAAGATTGTAGAGTCAATGAAATATGCTTGCAATTAACAGTTGGTTCAGATCTTTGATTTAACAACTCGTCCCTACTTAAGAATTTGATTAGCTGCATTTTCTCCTACAAGCACAGAAAACAAGGCTCATACAAGGATATACATGTTGTAGCTGGTCTCAAAATATTCTACCCAACTTTAAGGGTTTTATTTTCTTCTTTTAACTTACAAAGATATTTTGAAAATGAAGTTCTATGTCGATAAGTAGCATTAGTAAAAGAGGAAATTGTTTAAACCAAAGATCTTTGAAATCGTTCTTTGTGCTGCCAATGTAAAATTTTTCGATCCTTGGATTTTGTATTGAGGAAAGAAAACACATATACGCAAGGGATTTAGTCAAGCATTTGTTAGACAATGGGCATAGAATTAGTACCTGCATTATGGTTATTATTGTTAAATTGGTTACGTGTTTTATTGTTGTGCAACTTTATTATTTTCTCCATCCACAAAAATAGAACAGCGGGTAAAAGAAAACAGTTATTTAGCTAAAAAGAGAGTACGTTAAAATTGTTTTGTTCCAGAATCCCTGTCTTTCCAACTGAGCAAAGGTGAGAGGAAAAGATCATTCAGGCCTAACAGTAGTAACATTCAGACTCTGGCTTCCATTTTCAAAGAACCATCAAGAAAACGGCGAATAAATTTAAAAAAGAGGGAACATTAGAGAGTAAAACTGGATCAGGATGTCAAAACAAGTGGCATCATCATTTCAGCTGAGTGCTAAATAAATTATTATTGTTCAAAGTAGAGTCCTATAGTGTCATAAAAACCACGGAGAATTGTGCTGAGCACTCTTTGTTTATCATATTACTCGCTGTATTTTTCCCTTTATACCAGAGATTTTGAGGTACTGGACGATTTCTTTCGCCCTGTTCGGAGGTTCCCGGTGTTTTCTCTTTTTTTTTCTCCATTTTTCCTCGGATACCAATTCTTTTTTAATTTTCCTACTCAGGTTTTTCCCCCACCGAGTTTTATACATATTTATTTTACTCTTAGCCGCTCCTCACGAGCAATATCTGTGTCAAGCAAGGATATACAGTGAAGAAATTTTAAGCAGACGTGGCTCTTGGGGCACTGTTCCGAGGTTATCCGTATACTTGGATGAGTATTGCTGCGGAACTGAGTGAGTAGCGCGCTATATCGAGTCTAGTTTGTGTCTTCTCCCTCATCGAGGCCCGTGGTACAGTTGGCATGACTTTTGTTTTGCATCGAAACGGTCCGGGTTCAATTCTCGGTAGTGGATGCGCACTGCTAATGAGTCCCAAATAGGACGAAACGGCCGTCCAGTGCTTTCTGCGTTCTGTTGAAGATTATTCTGGGCTCGATGAATATATATATATATATATATATATATATATGTTATAACAATTAGACACCTTATATATATATTTGGGTAGTTACCATTCTTTTAAACATCTTTCATTAAAAAAAGGCAGACAAGGAAGATCTAATTAATTGCATGTGTGTGCTTGATTTTTATCCTGCAGAATCCTTGTAGTGTATAATACCCCAATAAACTCAGTATTGCTGCTGTTGACTACAAATCAAGTAGATTTTCGCAGGGCGTATTTTTAAATTCAAAATTGTCCCTCCCCTAGATTGGTTGCTAAACAAAACAAGAGATCGCAGTATGTCGTGTTATTTAACCCATATGTAAAGGTAGAATGAATGCAAGCTTAATTTCTAAGGAATTTGAATCCCACTCCCATTTTCCGTGCCAATAACTGCCACGCTAAGTTACGCGCCTGCGCACATACCTACATACTAGCAGTGTATTTATACGTTCACGTGACGTTACAGAGTGTGCAAGTGGAGGCGGCATCGGAGCGGAGGAGGGGGGCTTTTTATGCAGGTGGAAGCTCATACAACCGAGGCAGCAAGATGTAAAAAATAAAAGAATGGCTACATTTGATTTTTTTTCAGTTTAGCTCAGTACAGCAGCACCGAAAGGCAGATTTGATCTTTTTCTTTTAGGATTCTTTCATTATTTCACATTTTTAAAATTCTTTCTGTATAGCATCCCACACAGAGAGTCGCACCTACACACAGCATGATTATCACAATTAGACACCTTATATTTGGGAAGCAACTATTCTTTTGAACATCTTTCATTAAAAAAGGCAGACAAGGAAGATCTAATTAATTGTTTGTCGTGTTTTCCCACCATCCTTACGTTTTCCGTTTTATAGAAGTAAGGGAGTATAGAAATTTTCCATGATTTTCATTGTCCCAATTGCTTTCGGCCACTTATTTAGCCATATTCTAGGGAGTTTTGTTTCTGGTGTTATTAGATTTTCCTCGTGTTCCATTTTTCCTCAATACATGAAGATTCGGAGAAAATGTTCCCATTGAAAAAAACAAAACAAAAAAATGTAAAAATAAAATACTACTTAAACATATTTAAGTTGTATTTTACATTTGTGCTGTTTTGAATAGGAGCGTTTATTCCGAGGCTTCGCGTGTTGAGCAGGAGTGGAAGTGAGGAAAACTGTATCAGGAAGAGGGATCATCGTTTCAAATTAGAGCTAAAGAGATCAATTAGAAAAGATCCAACTCAATTCCTAAGACATTTGGCACGTGAGAGAGGAGTTTCAGCTATTACAGTCCGAAAAACAGTGAAAAAAAACCTTGAAAATGAAATCGTACGTGAAACTTTGAAGCACCTTGTTTCTCGAGGATAGAACGTTAGAAGGTTAGAGAGGCCGAAAATCATCTTGAATAAATTGGAAAATGCTCATATAATATATATATATATATATATATATAAATATATGAACTTTATTTCAATACTTCATGTGCTTTCGATCCTTAGCTATGAATAATTAATGATGAAAATGTAATTTTCATTTATGATCGATTTCATCACGATACTTTTGTTAAACTTAGAGAGGAATTATTCATCATTATTGTAAAGTAGAATTCAATAGTGTAATGAAAACCTCGGATAATTCCTGTAAGATACTTTTTATTATGTCTATACAGCGGTTCAGTGATTAATCTAAAGAATTTAAGGATTTCAGGGTATTGTTCTTGTTCAGAAATTTGACCACACCAGGAAGCTGTAAATAAAGTTGGAGCATAAAGTATAAGTGTGCTCTGTAATATAATGTTTGGTTAGCCGCCTTGTAAAACGAGAGTGGTCCGAAACAAATAGTAGTCGTGTAAGTTATATAAAAACCTATATATTATATAGTAGCCGAGTAATATATATATATATATATATATATATATATATATATATATATATATATATATATATGTGTGTTTGTGTGTATGTATATATATATATATGTTTATGTGTATGTATATACATATATGTTTGTGTGTATATATATATATATATATGTTTGTGTGTGTGTGTGTATATATATATATATATATATAAGTTTGTGTATATATATATATATATATATATATATATATATATGATAAAAATATAGATATAATGTGTTATGAGATCTTACACATAATAATAATGGTCTATTCCAGACATTATAAATACTGCGTCTCAAGAGGGAGGACAGAGGATTATTGTACGAACATTGGAATAGTGATACTTGTCGAGACAATATAGTTCACTCTAACCAAATCTGATAGTCATTACTAATACTTTTACTTCTTTATACATATTTCTGTTTGTAATATATCTGTGATATTCCATACCTGTGTTCGATTTATTCTTCATTGGTTCTACCTTGGACCATCACCGTGGTACAAGGAACTTGGACGATAACAAGTGGCGACGAGGAAACCCCAAAAGAAAAACGAACTCTCTACGCGGATGACATATTTTTTTGCTATCCGTCGCATATAACAAGTGGCGACGAGGTAACCCAAAAGAAAAACGAACTCTCTACGTGGAGGACATACTTATTTACTATCCGTCGCACATAACAGTGTCGAAGAGTAAACTCTAAGAAAAAGAAACAAGTTCTACCTGAGATTTCTAAAAAAAAAAAAAAAAGTTCTACGCGAGATTTCTAAAAAAAACAAAACAAGTTCTACGCGAACATATAAAAAAAAGAAGAATTCTCTCTTTAGACATCAATTTTACTGGCAAAAAAGGACATTTTTTTTTGGCGTACACAGGTTTCAGAATATCAGGTTACACTCAGGTAAATTACTTACACAAAATTACGTTAACATGGAAGATTTTAAGTCAACCATTGTGGAACTTATGAAAATCCAATTTGAACAGCAACAAAAAAACGAACAGAAACATCTTGAATTACAAAAATTATTGCTACGTGTAATGTCAAATAAAGGGCAAAATTCCGACAATGAAACAGTTCTCTCACAAGACGCTATTTGGAGCACTATCGAAGATTTCCCGTATGCGCCCGACGAAGACAAAACCTTTGCAACTTACTTCCGAAGGTACGAAGATCTATATGAATTTGACTGCAGAGATCGGTCAGGCGCAAGAAAAGTACGTATATTACTAAGAAAATTAGGCAGGTGCGAATATACCAAATTCGTAGATTATATCCTACCGAGGAAAAAAATTGAGTTAATTTTCAAAGAAGCCATAAAACTGTTAACAGAACTTTTCAGCCCTAATACCTCACTATTCCACAATAGATGGAAATGTCTGAACCTAACAAAAAAGGACAGCGAAGATTATATAACTTTCGCTTCCATTGTAAACAAATAGTGTGATGACTTTAAGTTATCGAAACTCAGCACGGACAATTTCAAGTGTTTAATATACGTCCAAGGCCTGGTTTCAACCAAAGACGCGGAAATGAGACGCAGAATCCTTACAAAATTGGAGAGTGAATAAGATTTGACACTTCAAAAACTGGCCGAAGACTGCCAAAGATGCATCAATGTGAAGAAAATCTCAAAAGATATAGAAGAAGCTGGCATCGCGCACATACGTAAAGTACGAAGACAAACCAACTTTCCCTCCTCACAACAAACCAAACCAATTTTCCCTCCTCAAAAACAGGTAAAACAAATTTTTCTACTTCTAAAAGTCAATATCAGAAAAAACTAGCATGCTATCGCTGTGGGACATAGCATTGGTATAAAGCCTGTCCATACCGTTTTAAAACTTATCATGTAAAAAAATAGGACATAAAAGTTCTCATTGTTGGACTAGAAGAGAAAGCAAAAGCAGAATAAGAATCACGGGGACTGACCAAGCGGATGAGACTAACATAAGAAAATACGTACAAGTAGAAATGCAAAACAGAAAAGTCAGACTACAGTTGGATTCCGGCTCAGACTTAACTACTATTAACGTACAAACATGGAGAAAACTGAACAAACCTGCCATGTTAAAAACGGATAAAATTGCGAGGTCGGTAACGGAGAGAAAAAGTAAATTTTGACGGTGAAGTGATTACAAATGTGACATTTAATGGAATGACCAAAAAATTAAAAATGTATGTATTAAGAAATACAGAAAACTTATTCGGAACGGACTGGATGCAAAAATTCGAACTTTGGGATTTACCAATAAATACTGCCAAAATATAAAAAGTTTATCAACCGAGGCAGACAAATTAAAAGAGAAACTAAAAGAGAGTTTCCCTGAAGTATTTTCAGCAGGCCTCGGGAGATGTAAAAAAATGGCAGCAAATATTGAAATAAAAGAAAACGTTCAACCTATCTCCAAGAAAAAAAAGGAGCGTACCGTTTGCGTCAATAGAAAAAATAGATCAAGAATTGGCTAGACTCGAAAACACTGGCATATTGACAAAAGTAGAATACAGTCAATTGGCCGCACATAAGGTTTACGTCATAAAGAAATCAGGGGAGATTCGAGTATGGGCTGATTTCTCAACGGGTTTGAACGCAGCGATAAAAGGTTACCATTATCCTCTACCCGGCCCAGAAGATGTATTCACTAAATTAAATGGCGGAATTTTTTTTTCAAAAATGGATTTAAGTGAAGCGTACCTACAAATTCCAGTCGATGAGGAAATTTCAAAATTACTGTGCATAAACACACACAAAGGTTTATACAAATACCAAAGATTACCATTTGGGATTAAGGTCGCGCCGGCTATATTCCAAGAGACAATGGATACTATGCTCGCCGGACTAGAGTACACGATTGCATACCTGGATGACGTATTGATAAATAGCGAAAGCGTTGAACAACACTGGGAACATGTACAAGAGGTGTTTAAGAGAATACAAAGCTATGGGTTCAAGGTAAAAGAAAACAAGTGCCATTATTTCATGAAGGAAATTAAATACCTTAGCCATATCATCGAACAAGCAGGAAGAGGACTAGACCCTGAAAGGGCAACGGCAATAAAAAAAAATGCCAGTTCCTAAGAACATAACAGAATTACAAAGTTTTCTAGGCTTAGTGAATTACTACCAGGAATTCATTCCTCACATGAATAAACTTCGCGCACCACTGAACGAACTTCTGAAGAAAGAAAAAGTTTGGCAATGGACAGATGAATGCCAGAAACGTTTGACAAAATAATTAAGACGTTAACTTCGGATTTATTTTTGGCACACTACGATCCTAAATTAGAAATAATTGTAGCAAGTGACGCGAGCGCCTATGGAGTCGGGGTGTGTATGCTGCATAAAATGCCTAATGGGACAATAAAACCCATCGCGCATGCTTCTCGAAACCGACTACCAGCAGAAAAAATTACTCACAAATAGAGAAAGAAGCTCTGGAAATTATTTTCGCAGTCACATGATTTCAAAGATATATCTATGGTAGACTTTTCACTCTATAGACGGATCACAAACCGTTACTAACAATATTTGGTTCGAAAAAAGGTCTACCGGTTTACACTGCCAATAGGTTACTAAGATGGGGTACAATTCTTCTGAACTACAATTTCAGATTGGAGTATCTACCGACGAAAGACATCGGGCATGCGGATGGTCTGTCGAGACTTATACCAACGAAAACAGAGCCATTGGAAGATTCTGTAACGGCAGCCCTACGACATGAAGAATATATCAGGACAGTACTATGTTGTACAGTTCGAAACCTCTCCGTCACACTACAAGAGATAAAAAATGAAGTCATAAATGACGAATTCATAAAAGAAACAAAAGCAAAAATAGCAGAAAAAACAAGCATATATACGGCTTTTCTTTATGCGATAATGTGCTACTTTATAACGAAAGGGTTGTAATTCCCAAAATACTACAAAAGCGAATCCTTAAGAATTTCCACAGGGGCCATTCAGGAAAAAATAGAATGAAATCGCTGATGCGAAGCTATGTATATTGGAAAAACATGGACCAGGATATTACTCAGATGATGGAAAAATGCAAGGGTTATTCCTTAGCAGCCAAGGCACCGCCAATCAGCCATAAGCAATGGCCAGACACAGGTCGTCCGTGGTCAAGAATACATGCAGATTATGCAGGTCAAATTGATTTTATCTACTATTTGATCATAGTGGATAGTTATAGTAAATGGCCGGAGGTGTTTCGTTGCAAAAATCCTACTTCGGAAACGACCATAAATTGCCTCCACGAGCTGTTTGCTCGGTTTGGAGTAGTGGATTGCCTAGTCACAGATAATGGAATGCAATTCACATCAGGGGTCTTCCAAGAGGTTTGCGAAATTTATCAAGTCAAACATATAAAATCCCCGCCATATCACCCAAGATCAAATGGGCAAGCGGAGAGATTTGTTGATACACTCAAAAGAGCGTTAAGAAAAGCATATGATGTGCCTACAGAAAAAGCATTACAATAATTTCTACAGGTCGATGGCGTAGCATTATTTGGCGTAATTCTATATGAATTACGCCAAATAATGCTACGCAATCGACATTATCACCCGCAGAAGTGATGTTCGCTATAAAAATCAGATCTGTATTTGATAGATTGCTACAAAGTCAAACGAAGTAAATAACACAGTCGTGCGTACCAAAAAGGAAATTCCACCGAGGACAAAAAGTTTTTTTTAAAGCATATAAAAATAATACATCTTACTGGGTGCAAGTTACAATTGAAAAAAGAATCAGGATTATGGTTTACATAGTACAGGGACACAAATTCTCACATAGAAGACACGTAAACCAAATAAGGAAGAGACTGTTACAGGATACTAACGGTCCACCTCAGGAAGAGGTGATGGATACGATTTTTGATACATTAGATATAAAAGGCCGCAAACAATGCCAGAACCAAGAAAATCGTCCAGAAAAAAGAAGTTAACAGAACATTTGAAAATAGATCCAAAGAAAAAAAATATTAAAAAACCCTGCTACGCAAAAGCTTCGGAGGTGGGGGTGTTATGGGAACTTACCCATAATAATAATGGACTATTCCGGACATTATAAATACTGCGCCTCAAGAGGGAGCAGAGAGGATTATTGTAAGAACATTGGGATAGTGATACTTGTCGAGACAACATAGTTCACTCTAACCAAATCTGATAGTCATTACTAATATTTTACTTCTTTGTATATATTTCTGCTTGTAATATATCTGTGTTATTCCATACCTGTGTTCGATTTATTCTTCATTGGTTCTACCTTGGACCATCACCATGATACAAGGAACTTGGACCATAAGATAATGTATGCTATATTTATGAGTTATAGTACTCGATATCAGGGATAGAGTGTATGTAAATATAAGTAGACATTTCGGTAAACACCAAGTGGCTGTGTGTTGATCTAAATGTCCACTAAGTGTTTGTGTGTGTGTTTGTGCTTGCGTGTGTGTCTGTTTGTGCTTGTGTGTGTGTGTGCATTTACGTGTATGTGTAATTGAATGATAACAGTGCCTACTATATTATTGAACGCGGATAAGAGATCCTATTATGTTATTGAACGCGGATAAAAGATTGTATTATATTATTGAACGCGGATAATAGATCGTACTATATTATTGAACGCGGATAATAGATCCTATTATGTTATTGAACGTGGATAAAAGATTCTATTATATTATTGAACGCGGATAAAAGTTTCTACTATATTATTGAACGCGGATAATAGATCGTACTATATTACTGAACGCGGATAATAAAACCTATTATATTATTGAACGCGGATAAAAGATTCTGTTATATTATTGAACGCGGATAATAGATCCTACTATATTATTGAACGCGGATAATAGATCCTACTATATTATTGAATGCGGATAAAAGATTCTATTATATTATTGAACGCGGATAATAGATCCTACTATATTATTGAACGCGGATAAAAGATTCTATTATATTATTTGACGCGAATAAAATATTTTATTATATTATTGAAAGCGGATAATAGTTCCTACTATATTATTGAACGAGGATAATAGATCTTATTATATTATTGAACGCGGATAATATGAGATCATCCCATAAGTTCTGTCCGAATTTTAACTCTTTTTAAAATGAACGAAATTTAAAGAGTATTTTATAATATCTAATTGAGCTGAACATTATTTTTATGTTTAGATGTATTTAAACTGATCAAATTTTATTTCTGAGAACAATAAAATTAAATTTTGTTTGATTAAAACCCTGCTAACATGGAAGTACCCAAGAATTATTTGAGGCACATAATGCTTTATGAGTTCAAGAAAGGAAACTCAGCAGCCGAAGAGTCTAGAAGTATTCACTCAGTTTATGGAGAGGAATGTGTGAATGAAAGAACTTGCAGAAGATGGTTTGCAAAATTCAGAGGTGGAAATTTCACCCTTGAAGATGAAGATCGAACCGGACGTCCAGTTGAGTTTGATGAAAAGCTTCTTTAAGCAGCCCTTGAAGAAAATCCTGCTTTATCCGTTGAGGAATTGGCAGTGCTTCTCAGTTCAAACCATACAACTGTTCATCGTCATCTTCAATAACTTGGAAAAGTTCCTAAACTTGGAAAATGGGTGCCTCATGAATTGTCTGAAAACAACCTCAAATCCCGAGTTGACATCTGCTCTTCTCTCCATTCTCGCCAACTTGTTTCACCTTTTTTGGATAGACTTGTGACTGGCGACGAAAAATGGATCTTTTATCGAAATGTTAAGCGTCGTAGACAGTGGCTTGGTAAAGGGGAATGACTCCAGCCACAGCCGAAAAGGGAACTTCATGGGCAAAATGTTCTTCTTTCAATCTGGTGGGATTGCAAAGGAATAATCTACTTTGAATTCTTACCACCTAATGCAACAATTAATGCTCAAATATACTGTCAGCAATTAGAGCGTTTGAACCAAGCTTTGAGGAAAAAAAGACCTGCTCTAGTGAATCGAAAACGAGTGATGTTTCATCAGGACAATGCGCGACCACACACAGCAAGAATCACGTCACAAAAGATCGAAGAACTTGGTTGGGAGAAAATTCCTCATCCACCTTATTCTCCCGACCTTGCTCCTTCAGACTACCAGTTGTTTCGTAGCTTACAGAATCATTTGGAAGAAACAGCTTTTGTAACACAGGAAGAGTTTAAAACTGACATTTGTGAGTTCTTCGAATCAAAGCCAAAATAATTTTACAGTAATGGAATTAGTAAGCTTGTTAATAGATGGAAGGAAGTCATAGATAATCAGGGAAAATACATTGTTGATTGAATCTGTAATTAAATGTAATATTTGGTCACTTGTTATCTTTATTCAAAATTCGGACAGAACCCATGTGATGACCTGATAGATCCTATTATATTATTGAACGCGGATAATAGTTCCTACTATATTATTGAACGCGGATAATAGATCCTATTATGTTATTGAACGCGGATAAAAGATTCTATTATATTATTGAACGCGGATAATAGTTCCTACTATATTATTGAACGCGGATAATAGATCCTACTACATTATTGAACGCGGATAATAGATCCTATTATATTATTGAACGCTGATAAAAGATTCTATTATATTATTGAACGCGGATAACAGATCCTACTATATTATTGAACGCGGATAAAAGATTCTGTTATATTATTGAACGCGGATAATAGATCCTACTATATTATTGAACCCTCTTACGGTATGCGTTTACTTCTGCAAAACGACTTCCTCAGATTAAGAAGGGTTTTATCATTTTCACTCTAGGAACCAACACCTAAAAATGATCACCATAAAAACACTTTAAAATTTAATAAAAGTTAAGGACATCTCTATCACTGCCATGGCAAAATGGAATTCTTTTATGAATGGCAGATGATTAAACAACAAAAAAAAACAGTTTGTTTATGAATGGCAAATGATTAAACAACAAAAAAAAAAACAGTTTGTTTATGATACAAGGAGTCTTTGAGAAAATTAATGAATAATAAATCCTTTTCACGATATGAACATTCAATACATTGATTCGAAAGATACTTCTCAAAGAGAACGGAAAAGTGAAAATTAATCGAATACCGGCCTATAGGCAGAATTATATTCTTGCAAAAACACTGAGAAGTTTTCCAAACCTATTAATCACATGTGGAATTGGAAATGTTTCCCATAGCCTAACACTGACACGAGGATATACAGAGGGCAGATCAACCATGGCGACTTTCGATATTAAATCACTATAAATTCATAGGCCTGTTAAATCTCTTAAACAAACATCCAGTACAATAAAACTAACCACATCCATCATGTAGTGAAAATGACAAAGAATTGAAGACTTATTACAAACCGATGTTATTTTGCTTTGGTTTGGTTTGTTTTACGTCATATCGATCTCAATGGGTTATTTAATGCCGACAAAATTTTTATTGCTGGTATAATTTTTTTTTCCTTTGAAAAATTTATTTCTGGTATTTTTTTTCTCCAAAAATCTATTTCTGGGAATATTTTTTCTTCAAAAATGTATAGGTGGTAATATTTTCTTTTTCAAAAATGCATAGCTGATAATATTTTCTTTTCCTCATTGTACATCGAGTACGAACTTGGCGTTTATTAAAGATCGCTGAGGCTGTCATTATGAAGTTGAGAAAGTCAACTCTTTCAAAAGGAGATCTTTATTTTTTTTCTTCTTTTGGGAGAATAATATTTTTTTATTTCTCTTCCGACCAAGTTATGATCTCATAAACTTTACACTACATCAAGAAAGGATAATAGTTACATTGTTGATCTTACGTGTGGTTTTGCGTGTAAAATTTAAAAATTCAATTTTCTTGCCTGTTTTGTTGATCAGTTTTATTCGTTTTTAACTTTATAAATTAAATTGATTTACACACTTGTTGCAATTTTATATTCTAATCGTGCTCCAGTTATATTCACCGACTAAGTCCTCGTAGAATTGTTTTTGTTATTCCTGTTTGTATTCCTGTCACAGAGAATAAATCACTAAGTTCCAACTCGAACATCGAGGGCAGTAAGAAATGCCGAAAACTCGATTCGCAAATACTATCTCGCTAATCAAAATGCACGCCACCAGTCAGAAAAATAACTCATTCTCCACCAAACGCGGTAGCCAAAATTGCCGAATTCTCCCAGATTCGAGAACACCAACTGCTTTTATCGGACGAACATTTTTTCCATTCGTCGACAGCTGAGAGACGATCTCCAGTATTTTGCATATCAAAGTCCGTTTAATTGCGACTCCTGCGTCAGACTTGGTTTGTTTTTGTTTTGTTGTTTTGTTGTTTTGTTTTTTTGTTTTTTTATTCCGTCTTCAGCATGTCATGCGGAATACGTGCCCTTTTGTTTGGTAATTAATTTTCTTTTTCGCCAGCTTTTCTGTCGTAAAATACACGCGACTCGCTGTCGCTTAGTTTGACGAGGTAAATCCCCGTTTTCTTCGCTATACTGTTACAAATAAAATAATTTTCGCCAAGAGATTTTTCTGAAGAATTATTGACCGAAAAAAAATTCTCTACCCCTTTTTTACTGTTAAGACAGTGAGATTTATCTTATTTAAGGATACATATATATATATATATATATATATATATATATATATACACTTTATTATAGGATCTTGTCTATATCATTTAATGAAACATGCACCAATGAAAAATTGCTGCCTAAATATACACAATATATATATATATATATATATATATATATATATATATATATATATATATATATATATATATATATACACTTTATTATAGGATCTTGTGTTGGAGCATGTATAAAAACGCAACAAGTTTTTTGTCGCGGTTTCATACATGTTCTAATGTAATATCCTACAATAAAGAATATTTCTCTATTATTTAATTGTATTGAGCCCTATTTTAAATTAATGTTATGGATTTATATTTGATTCGTTCTCATTTCATTTATATATATATGTGTGTGTGTGTGTGTGTGTGTGTGTGTTTGTGTGTGTGTGTGTGTGTGTGTGCGCGCGTATTTTAGCTTTGCAGCAAAAATTGTCCAAATCGCCTAACAGCAAAATTATACAACTGTTAGATTCAGCTTTGCACCGTTGTATGTTAGAAATGATTAAAGATATCTTACTGGAATTCTCCGATGTTTTTACAAAACTATTGAGCTCTACTTTAAACCACGAGAATGTATTTAGCTCTAAGTTGAAATGATCATCCATCTTGCCGGTGTGACCTCCTGATACAGTTTTTCTTTTTACTGTTCCCTTTTTTATAAACTTATTCACCGTTCCGTTGATCTTTCTTGAATACACGCCAGAGTATGAATGTTGCTACCATTACTGAAAGTCTGGATGATCTTTTGCCTCTCACCATTGCGCAGTTGGGAAGACAGTGGGTCTGACACAAAACAATTTTAACCTGCCCTCTTTCTAGCTGAAGAACTCAAAGGGTTTTTTTCAGTGATTCTTATGACAAATGGAGGCTAAACGTCTTATCTGAAAACCTGGAAAAAAGAAAATTAGTTTTGTAATTTTTTTTAGATATTAAACATTTTGTGGAATGGTCAATTATACCATGCTGTTATAAGATTTGGACAATTTGGCTGTCACACCTGGTATATATAACCAGTATTAGTATAAATAAATACTTTAGAAGGACGAAATACGTAATATGGGAATATAAAGGCTACGCACATACACACACTCATACACACGAAAGAACTACACACACGCGCACACAGGCATACACATATACATTATTTATGTAATTAATTAGTGCTTTTCAAACGCTGATAATATTTTTAAGCCTCAATCTAAATCATTCTCATAATTTGGGTCCTTGTCATAGACGTCATATCTCACATAATAACAACAGTAGTATATAATTTTGAGACACCTGAATTAAATATAATAGAGTCTATTATCCGCGTTCAATAGTATAATAGGATCTATTATCCGCGTTCAATAATATAATAAGGTCTATTATCCGCGTTCAATAATATAATAGGATCTTTTATCCGCGTTCAATAATATAGTAGGAACTATTATCCGCGTTCAATAATATAACAGAATCTTTTATTGGCGTTCAATAATATAATAGGATCTATTATCCGCGTTCAATAATATAATAGGATCTATTATCCGCGTTCAATAATATAGTAGGAAATATTATCCGCTTTCAATAATATAATAGAATATTTTATCCGCGTTCAATAATATAGTAGGATCTATTATCCGCGTTCAATAATATAGTAGGAACTATTATCCGCGTTCAATAATATAACAGAATCTTTTATCCGCGTTCAATAATATAATAGGATCTATTATCCGCGTTCAATAATATAGTAGGAACTATTACCCGCGTTCAATAATATAACAGAATCTTTTATCCGCGTTCAATAACATAATAGGATCTTTTATCCGCGTTCAATAACATAATAGGATCTATTATCCGCGTTCAATAATATAGTAGGAAATATTATCCGCTTTCAATAATATAATAGAATATTTTATCCGCGATCAATAATATAGTAGGATCTATTATCCGCGTTCAGTAATATCGTAGGAACTATTACCCGCGTTCAATAATATAACAGAATCTTTTATCCGCGTTCAATAACATAATAGGATCTTTTATCCGCGTTCAATAATATAATAGGATCTATTATCCGCATTCAATAATATAGTAGGAACTATTATCCGCTTTCAATAATATAATAGGATAGTTTATCCGCGTTCAATAATATAATAGGATAGTTTATCTGCGTTCAATAATATAATAGGATCTATTATCCGCGTTCAATAATATAGTAGGATCTATTATCCGCGTTCAGTTATATAATAACGGTTGGTATTCGATTCCAGGTAAAAAGTTAATATTTGAAATGTTAAATTCTCTTCATCCTCTCCTTGAAAAACCTGAGCCGCTGTCTTCAGGTTCTGTTTCGAATTTCTTTATTGTCATCTTAAATATCTAATTTTAAATGATATCAGCGCATGCCGTCTCGTATATACTTTTTCAAAGAATGCAGTAAGGCTTCAAGCCTGTGATATAAATTTGTGTTAAAATTACGAGCACGAAAATATCTTTGATCCTTTTGTTTCGATTGTACAAGCTATTTAATCCCCAATTTAATGCGCACGGATTAAATCCCAAAAGAGCAACACAGCATTGCTCAAAGACAGAAGACAAATAAACGAGCTATATTCATCTAATCAGGTTTCTAAAGTCTCCTTTTAGATGTGGATCTTTTGAAAATGGGGCAAAAGCAAGAAAGAATAGAATAAATAAAGCGTCCTCTAAATTAATCGATCGGTTTGTTAAGCAATTCGGGATTTTCTCCCTTCTTTTCGGTTTGGTTCAAATTTTATTTTTGGCAGCTTTTTAAATCTTCTTTCGCTGCCTTTGTTGATGTCACGTCATATGATGAAATCTTTATTTTCCTCTTTCGTTTAGCTTTCTAATTTCTTTATGGACGTTTGTCATCTCCCAGTCGTCTTTCCTTTCTTTCAGACATTGTTTCTTTTTACGTTCTCTCCTTTCCCTTCGATCACTAATTTTGTTGCTTATTCGCATATAACTATTTTTGTCATGAATGCATTTATATACAACACTATATATCTGCCTATCTATATATACATCTTCCTGTTATAATTATTTTTTTATTTGAAGAGTTAATCTATCTGTATATCTCATCCATATTTCTTATATACAGGGTGTCCATAAAGTTCGTGTGCACTTTAAAAAATTATAACTTTATTTGTATTTGAGATAGAAATAATTTGTAAAAAGGGTTAGAAAGAAGTAAATCTATGTGGAAAATTATATAAAATTTCAATAAAACCTTAAAAAAAGGTTTTATTGACATTTTATTTAAGTTTCCACATGTCCTCCATCATTAGCAATACAAAGGGTAAGACGATTTTGCAGTTCACGGAAAACATTTGCCAACTGATTTACAGTCATGCCTGAAATCACATTAGTTATTTTAGCTATACTTAAAACTAGATACATTAAATTTTATAACATTTTTTACAGATTATTTCTATCGCAAATACAAATAAAGTTTTAATTTTTTAAAAGTTCACACGAACTTTATGGACACCATGTATATATATATATATATAAAGGGTAGTTGTGTGTGTGTGTGTGTGTGTGTGTGTGTGTGTGTGTGTGTGTGTGTGTGTGACTGGCTAAAACTTAAGACTAATTAATTAACGACAAACTAAATATATATATATCACAATAGCAGCATTTTGCAAAAAAACTTATCGTATGATTTGTATTTACAAAGATATTTTAAAATTAAAATGCATTAGAATGTGTTCGAAATTCTTAGATTTAAAAAGTAAAAAACGAACGGTAATTATACCTATTCCCGATTAGATTAGCGTTCGTTTTTAATTTTTAATATTTATGTCTCAGCTGCAGTTAGAGATACTATACTAGCTACTACACCAGAAGTTCTCACAGCGCTCCGTCGGAAACATCCTGCGCCACTATCAGATGTCAGATTTGTTCAGATGAAAAACAATGTTTCAAATGTTAAAATCTCTAACGAAGCGGATGGTTGCCGCTCTGAAGTCTTTCTCGGGAAGCAGCAGTGGAGGTGTGGACGGCCTTCGACCTGGTCACATCAAGGACTTAATTTCTGCCCACACTGCCGAAGCTGGTGAACATTTGAAAACATCCATAACAGCTCTTATTAATACCCTTCTCCGAGCTGAGATACCCCAACATGCTCGCGACTTAATATTTTCAGCCAACTTAACGGCTTTAAAAAAAAAAGACGGAGGTATCCGCCCTATCGTTGTTGGTAACATTTTTCGTCGACTCGCGGCAAAAATTGCTTGTAGAGTTGTTATGAAGGAGATAGGGCATGAATTGCGACCTGTCCAGCTCGGGGTAGGCATACAGGGCGGATGTGAAGCCGCGGTTCATGCCACAAGATCATTTTTCGAGAATACATCACCTGTTTCCCCCAGTATCTTATTAAAATTGGATATGAAAAACGCTTTCAATAGCATCAGTAGGGATCATACCCTGGAAGTTTACATCAACGGACTCCTTCCATATTTAAACTGGCTCATCTTTCGTATATTCATCCAAGTATGTTGATCGCCTCCGATAATATTATCTCTTCTGCTACTGGAATCCAGCAAGGTGATCCACTTGGCCCGCTACTATTTGCGATGGCTATTAACGGGGTAGCTCGTTCCATCGCTTCTCCTTTCAGTATATGGTATCTTGACGATGCAACGCTGGGAGGATCTGTCGAGGCCGTAGCTGCTGACCTCCAACGAGTTATTCCTGTTTTATCGCTGCATTGACTTGAGATTAACTTGTCAGAGATAATAAACTTGAATGATAGTGCAGATGATTTCGAGAGTGCTATCCGGGATATCAGACTCATCGTTGAGGATATAAAAATAACACCTAAGGAGGAATTACACATTCTTGGTTCTCCAGTCTTTCCAATGGCCATTCGAGAGTGTTTGGTTACTAAACATGTCATTCTAACAAGAATGACTGAGAAATTGCAACTAATTGATGCACATCCTGCCCTCTTCCTCTTGAAGAACAGTTTTTCGCTACCGAGTTTCTTCTACACTCTACGAAGTGTCCCTTGCTATCTCGAACAGGATTTCTTAAATGCGATAGATATCACAGTTAAGAGATGTGCGGAGCTAATTTTCAACGTCAATTTCGACGACACAGGCTGGAGGCAGGCAAAGCTCCCTTTAAGTTTCGGAGGCCTAGGTCTTCGATCAGTGGTAGATTTGGCCCTTCCAGCATATCTTTCTTCACTTTCGTCCAGCCGCGAATTAATTGATGAGATACTCAGTGGATCGTCTTAGTGTTTCTCGGATAGTTCTTTCGAACAAGCTTGCAGCGTCTGGGCCCAAGAATTACTTTCTATCCCACTAGACACATCAAAACAAAAAAGCTGGGATAAAATAAAATGCGAGGCCAATTTTGCTAATTCGAGGCTCTCTCTGGATCAGCATCGCCTCGCCTGTCTACTATCTGCTTCACAACCCAGTAGTGGCGCCTGGCTCAACGCAGTGCCCTCTTCATCTACCAGTACCGTTCTAGATGATGAGTGTACTCGGGTCGGAGTTGCGATCCGCCTTGGAATCAAATTATGTGAGCGTCACAGATGCAGGTGTGGAGCCTCCATCGATGAGTTTGGTTTGCATCCTCTCTCCTGTCATCGTAGTGCCGGCCGCTTTCCACGGCATGCAGCAATTAACGACATCATCAAAAGAGGTTTGGATGCAGCTGGGTTCCCTTCCCAAATCGAACCCGTAGGCCTCGACCGTGGTGATGGAAAGTGGCCGGATGGCATTACCATCTTCCCTTTTAAGATGGGTAAGCCGTTGATTTGGGATGCGACGTGTGCGGATATATTTTCAGCCGGTAATTTGATCAGGTCCGCGGCTGAACCGGGGTCCGTCACCTGAGACGCAGAGATGAAAAATAGTAAAATACTCTTCTCTTGCTGATATATATATTTTTTTAATCCTGTGGACGTGGAGACTTCAGGGGTTCGATGGCGTTCCTTCGGAGGATTGGCGCGATTGCGTCTCGATTAAGGAACGAGCCTCGCGAAACGGAGTGGCTCTTGCAGCGTGTCTCGCTGGCGATGGTTCGAGGTAATGCTTTCTTCATCATTGCGGCTGGCAGAGGATAGAAAAATTGTTTATAGTTACGTTGTTCTGGAATTGTCATCAATGGTCGACTTAACTTGCTTTGTTTCAATGACTTTTGTTTTGTTATTATTAGTTACTTTGTTCAATAAATGATTTTTTGCTATAATTTTTTTTTAAATATTGTTGATACTATCGAAACGCTATACATGTATGTATTTTAAAATTTCTATTCTCTTGAATTTATTTTCACATCTATAGTAAATAAAACCATAACTTTAAAAAAAATAAATATTAAAATTGCAAATTAAATTTAAAAGAAGAGTAATATTAAATACAATAATTTGAAACAAAATTCAATATTTGATATTCAAATATTCGAGAGAGAGAATGAAAGAGAGAGAGAGAGTGAGAGAGAGAGAAAGAGAGGGAGAGAGAGAGTGTTTTTGTGTGTGTGTGCGTGTGTGTGTGTGTGTGTGTGTGTGTGTGTGTGTGTGTGTGTGTGTGTGTCCGGCTAAAACATCTAAATAAAGTAAATAAACTTAAATTAAGATATATTTAAATATAGTTAATTTAATCATTTTTTTTTCAAGCAAAAACTATAGCGAGCCTTACTTCTTTGAACACTAATTCTTTACTATTTATTTTGGCGGGAATTATTATTAATAAAAAAAGTAAATACACTTAAGATATTGTTGGAATCGTCCATATTTTCTAATCATCCCCGAATAAAATGCACTCTTCTATCAAATCTCGACTTTTCATTGGTTGTGACAACACCAAAATGTGTAGCAATTGTCTAAAACCTATTTTGCGCCCAGTTTTCTGGAGCCTATTTTGGATTCGAAAAACAGATAAAAAGGACCATTTTGACCCAATTCACCAGTCAGCCACTTAACCTCGGAGAGATGCAAAACGAATCCACCCGTGTCACTATACTGACCTAAGGAAATTTTCGAGCGTTAACTGCTGACTTAAATATCAACATTATTCTCTCAAACTTCACTTACAAGTTTCTAAGAAAAGTGCTCTTACACACTACCAAAATAGAAATTGTACCTAGAAAAAGAACAATCCAAACTCTAGAAAATGTAAGACATTTATACTCTACTTTAATCACGCACACAAACTACACTAATTTCTGTATAAGTAATATTTTTCCATTTTACTCCATTTGACCTGTTTTTAACACATGAACAATTACGAACTGTAAATCAATAAGACATCAAATTTATACATGGTCAATTCTTGAATGATCAAACTACAAGTTCTCTAATTGTATATAAATTGTACATAAATGTCTGTTGTTTTTATTGAAACTTAAATTACCGTTGTTTCTTATTCAATTGCCTTGTGATTGATTCGTTTTGAATGTCCTGTATTGTTGTGGATTAATATGGTGAGCATGCCCATAATCTAGCCATCTTAATGGTTTAACCTTCTGATAACAAAATCAAACTCATAGCAACCCCAACAATATATTTAAACTTGAATTTATTTTCACATCTATAGTAAATAAAAGCGCAAGTTTGAAAAAAAATGATATTAAAACAACAATGTAAACTTAAAAGAATTTTAACAAAAAGTTTAATATTTATTCGAATATATAATATATCGAGTTTGCGTGCGTGCGTGCGTGTGTGCGTGTGCGTGTGCGTGCGTTTGTGTGTGTGTGTGTGTTTGTGTGTGTGTGTGCGCGCGCACATTCGTGTCCGTCTACAAAATAAATATACAGATAAACCTCCAATCGGTTGTGGACTGGGGCAGATATTGTCTGGTTAACTTTAATGCCTCAAAACTGCTCTCTATTACTCACCAGAGAGAACCATCCCTGCATCCTATTCTGACGCTCAACTCCACGAGAGCACCTCTTTGCGACTGCTCGGTCTCACGTTGACTACTGACCTGAGATGGAACGAATACATTGATTCAATAGCTTCGTCCACCGCAAGGAAAGTTGGCTCCATGAGGAAATTTTTCTCGCCGAAGTCGATCCTTCGAATCTACGAATCAACCATACGCCATTGCATGGAGTATTTTTGGCATATATAGTCTGGAGCCCCTTCCGTTTGCCTCAAGGTCCTTGATAAAATCTAGAGACGGATATGCAATTTAATATGCGTCCTCTGTCTGAAAATAATAGTCGGACTCTGTCCATTTCATAATGTGTGACATCATTTATTTGCATTTGGATACGTATCGAGCAGATATGAATGAATGAGAGGAAAATCATGGGGAATTGTGGTTTTAAAACAGTAAATTCGACCTTGCTGGGCGATACGCTCCTCTGTGGCTCAATCGGTAAAAGTATGTCAGGCTATATGACGGTTCCAGAGATGATACAGGTTCGATTCCTATCGGAGGACGCATATTTTCTATGAAAATTTCTCGGTCATTCAGTCCGGTAAATGTTGCTAATACTGTTTATTATAAACAGAGCATTTACTTAAATATTTGTATCTATAAAAAGAACGTATAAACATGAAAAAAATGTCTTAAAATAAGTGTCGGACTTTGTACATTTCATAATGTGTGACATCATATATATATATATATATATATATATATATATATATATATATATATATATATATATATATATATAGTCTCATCCACAGGCTTAAATGGTGGAAGCACACAATAACATTGAATATGAACCTGGCCACAATGTGCTGACCGTGTTTGGACGATAATACATTCATATAACTACAGACACATATGCTAAAATCAAACTCGTCCTTGATAATGCCCAAAACAATAGTCGAAAGCGCTCGCATATGCAGAACGTTTGGACAGTTTTTATACACTTTATATCCAGAAAAAAACCAAAACAAACAATTATACAAACTTTTTATAAGCAAATCACCCCAAGCAACGCGGGAGTATCACTAGCACGCAAGGGGTTGCAGAGAGTGAGAGTAAGAGTAAAGAAGGGTTTTTGAGGAAAGGATATAGAGAAGGAAGGGTATTACATTCAAGGCATCAAAAATGTCGATTGATATTACATTTGAATATTTGAAGATTATAACTCCCAGGGAAGCAAGTAAGAGGAAGGGAGTTCCAATGACGTGAGGTGCGAGATAAGAAGCTGTTGGATTAGAAGCGATGGCTACATTTAGCCGACTCGACAGTGAAAGAGTGGGACCAAGATGCCAATCTATTAGAACGCGTAAATTCATGCAGTTTGGGATACAGTGAAAGTAGCTCATCAGAGCAGTTGCCATGAAAATATCTGTAGAAAAGACAGCGTGAGGCCACAGGAGATCCGTGAGATAGCGACTGCAGACGGGATGCCAGATCAGGACCAACCACGTTGCATATTCGTCTCTGGAGTTTGTCGAGGAACTCGAGATGAACAGCGAGAGCACCAGACCATATATGAGAACAGTATTCCAAGAAAGGACGAATAGTTGATTTCTGGCAATAAAAAGTAAATAAAAATTTGTATCGATGTACCTTATCAGTTATCTTTAACGAAACTTATATAAAAGAGGGGGTGATGTACAAATACACAATTGTCATATATATATATATATATATATATATATATATATATATATATATATATATATATGTATATATATATATATATATGTATATATATATATGTATATATATACATATATATATATGTATATATATACATATATATATGTATATATATACATATATATATGTATATATATATATGATAAAATATAATTTTTAGTGCTTTAAAAATATTTTCATTGATTTTTAAAGTTCCCAATATCAGGGACAGAGTGTATGTAAATATAAATGGCCTGACTATATATATATATATATATATATATATATATATATATATATATATATATATATATATATATTACAATAAAAACATTTTACATCGCTACACAAAAACTTTCATGTTTCGGTATATATATATATATATATATATATATTCTTTTCTTTCTTTTATTCATGATATATATATATATATATATATATATATATATATATATATATATATATATATATATATATATATGCATTCTCAGGTGACACAGCAGTTGTTTTCACGGAAAACGGAATCGCTGTAAACAGTTCTAACTGAGGGTGAAGTGTGTGTAGATACCTTTCATGTGTGTGGCTTAACTCCCAAGCGGCACACACACACACACACACACACACACACACACACACACACACACACACACACACACACACACCATATATATATATATATATATATATATATATATATATTGCTTAACTCCCAAGCGGCATAAATTACGTAGCCAAGGACAGAAGTCAATCATTAACGAAATATTGATGTTTTCAATAATAATATTTTGATTTCTACGAGCGGTGCTGAAAAATTCTCAGTCAGACCCAAAAGGAATGTGCATAGAACCTGGGGACGGATATTTTCAAAGAATGAAGAGGATTCCAAATTTAAATTTGTATTCAATTTTCAAGAATCTTAAGGGACTCAGGCGTTGAACCCATGATAGCTGTCTACTGAAAGATCACTCTAATGTCCGTAAGTATTTACACAGCCTCAAATTCAACTTTGTAGGAGACATTTGACACTCTTCAATGCTTATGTTATATCACACAAACATTTTCTTTTTCTATGTGCCGTGTCATTTCAGAACCTGGGCGGTCAGGGTTTTCCATGATGTACAATCCTTTGGAGCTCTTAATAAACATTTGCATTTTGCTCTGACTCTCTCTCTCTCCCCATAACCCTGTTCTGGCAACCATTTACCCAAGCTCCTTAGATAGGTTATGAGCTGATTTCCTCTGACCCTTTTGTATTCAGTATTCCCTATGAGTGTCAAATTTTATATGACATCTTTCCTCATTTTGTGTCCGAAAACATTCTAACTGTCTCTTTCTTACGTTAAGTACTGAACTCACAGTCTTTGGGTCCTGTCACTGGATCTAACCAACGCCATTATCGACTGTGCCATGTGTGAGTTCAATAAGTTAAGGCAGTGGAGAACTTGGAGAGGGGAAATTAACAAGAGATGACTGAAAACTGACATCTATTAAAACATGCCACGTGGAACTAGAACAGTCTACCCCAGTGAGCGAAATAAAGGGTTCAGTTCGACATTCCAACAACCTGAAGAAGGTCAGAGCGTACAACGGCCGAAACGTTGTAATAAATATGGCGACAAAGATCAGGACAATAGTCCGAATAATGTAAATAATGTACATAATACCTCATCTCAGAAATATAGACAGATACTGAAGACACATCCTTGTCTTCCGTTTTTTTTCTACATTTGTATATTTACTGAATTGATTTTCTATATTGCTAAAGAATTATTAAAATTAACTAAAAGAAAACAATCTGGTGTGGCAATAAGGATTCACATCTTCATTTTCCCTTGCTAAATAGTGTAATGCGATGATACAAAATTGACGTTAATGTCGGCGGCGGGTATCGGCTTCAACGTCCCACTCATCGACCCTGCTAGTGAAAATCTCTAAACCCAACGTGTAGGACTTCATAACTCCTGGAGAAGCGTTACGATGCACCTTTCAATATTAAAACTATAAAACAAATTAAAAAAAAACAAAAAAACATTGCACTGTTTTGAACAGAAAAGAAAAAATATAGAGAATAAAGAAAAAATAATTAAAATAAGACAAGCATTATTGAAAAAAACAAATGAAACAAAAAACAAAAAAGAAAGAAATGTCTGCCTGTTTCCAGTTGAAAGATAAGTTATATGAGACAGGTTGCTAAAATGTCGACGCAACACAAAGACGATACGAGACATGGTAAACTCAACAACTGTATTATTCAAATTTCCCACCGGGTTCGTCTCGCTCCCAACATTCTTTAGTGGAAGCGGAAGTGTTTATAATCGTCATCATCGTCATAATGAAAATTATTGATGTTGTTATCACACTGTTAAAAGTAGAAAATGAGAGAGCAGAAAAGAAAAGGAAATTCTTAAGAATTTGAAGAATAAAAAAAAACGAAAAAGAAATGGACATGAAAAATAAATAATTAAAAAAAAGAACAGCACCATAAAAATGAAATCAAAGTTTTAAAAATGAGAAGACTTCAAAAAAGTAACTCAGACAAAACAACCGGAAATTTAAAGAAAGTTTATGGAATTAAAAGAAGAAAAGAAAGATAAAATTTTCTAAAAAAAAATTTAGAAATTAAGAAGAAAAAAAAAATAAATAAGAAAAATACGTTTTTAAAATTTATGCAAACGTTTTCACGAGAAAAGAAAAAAAAAATAATACAAGAAATTTTTTTATGATTTTAAGGAATCAAAGAAAGCAAAGCAGGAATGAAGAGGAAGAATTAACTGTAAAAAATGGAAATAAATAAATTCAGAATCAGGAAAAGGAACAGAAATATAAAACTTCAGATAAAAATCTTCTAAATTAGATGACGAATTATACCAAAGAATCAGAAGAATTAGCTATAAAAACCGGAGACGTAGTCTTCAGAATAAGGAAGAAAAAGAATAATAAAAATTTCACGAAAAGTTTTCAGAATTTAAGGAAGAAACAGAGAAAGCAATCTTGAGAAGAAACTGCTCTTAAACGAAAAAGGAAACAGCTTTAGATTTAGATAAAAACAAAACAAAACAAGAAACAGTTAAAATTTTAAATAATCTTTAGACCTAAACAAATACAAAGTAAACAAAGAAATAAAGACGCTAACGAACTGAAGACGATGAGTGTGTATGATAACGGTTAGCAGTGAGGAAAGTTAAATCGACAAGCCGGTCTCAAATTCTATTGCCTTCACTTACGAAGAAATGCCTCGGGAAATCTATGAATCTATCTCTTCTCTATCCCAAATACGCATTAAATAGCAGGATAGACTAGTTTCTCTAGCCTTGGTTGGTAAAAATAAAGAAAACTCTAAAATCCAAAACCGAGCAGGAAAAAGAAAAACCTCTTCAATATATTTCTGAAGAGTGTATGACAATTCACTGATAATGTTAAAACGGAATCTGTGAAGAGCTGTGATCGCCTACGTCCTGAAAGACACGGTATTTAACGATAAATGAAATGAAATAAAAGAAAGAGTAAAACAAAACGAGAAATTTATTTTTACTTACTTTAAAGTATATCGTTAACCGGAGCAAAATGTAGCTTGTTAATTTTAACGCTTCCAAAACTAAACTTCTCTTCATTAATTCTCTGAGCGACCCATCTTTGCCTTCTATCAACATGGCCGATGCTAACCTCCAGAAAAGTAACTCGTTGCGCCTTCTCGGGCTCACGTTCTCAGCTGACATGAATTGGGAAAACGATATCGAATTCATTTCTAGGTCAGCTGCCAAGAAATTCGGTCCACCGTATAGTGAGAGATAATTTATCTCTCCAGAATCCATCTTACATATCTCTAAGTCTACGTCCTTGCTTAGAATATTCCTGTCATATATGGTCCAGTGTCTCTGCTATTAACCTTGAGTTTCTTGATAAAATCCGAAAAAGAATCAGTAATATTATTGGACCAGATCTGGTGGCTAGGGTTCAGTCAATTTCCCGCCAACCCTCTGTGTCTTTTCTATAAATACGTTCATGGCAATTGTTTAGGTGAGCTCTTCGCCATGATCCCTACACATTTTGAATTTAAATGCAGAACTAGACTGGCGTCAAGATCTCGTCAATTTACAATTGAGCTGGCTCGATGTAAACGTATGTTCGATGCTAACAGTTTCTTTTCTCGAACTTTTCGCTTGTGGAACTCACTTCCGGTTCCGGTTTCCAACCAACATTAATCTGCAAAAATTTAAATGCAATATCAATCAATCGCTATCTATTGTCTTCTTGATTACTCTTTTCTCTTCCCGTTCATGATTAATGTTTCTGTTCTTAATTCCTACACATCCTGTAACCCCTTAGTGGCGTTACTGCTTTGCATGGGGTGATTCCGATTTTTTTAAAAATCCAAAGAAGAATCTACAGTGTTATTGGTTCTGACCTGGCAAATCGGCTTCAGTCATTTTCTCACATGCCTAATGTAGCTTCCCTGTGCCTTTTATATGAATACATTCATGGTAATTTCTGATTAACTCTCCTCTAGGGTACCTAGACTCTATAAATTTAAGCGCAGGGCTTGTTTAGAGGCAAGAACTCATCATTTTACAGTTGAAATGGTTAAATGGAACTCCCTTCCTGATATAAGCCTTCCAAAAACGCAATGTCAATCGCTATCTGTTGTTCTCCTAATTACTCTTTTCTTTTCCCGCTCTTTATTAATGGTTCTGTTCTTAATTCCTTCACATCCTGTAACTCTTTAGTTGCGTTACAGCTTTGCCTGCGGTGATTCCGATGTAAAATAAACAAATACAAAAAAAGAAAGGAAGTATAAAGTTATAAAATGTTTCATTTAGAAAGAAAAGAAATAATAGATATTTGGTATCTGTCTATATTTCTGAGATGAGGTATTATGTACACTATTTACATTATTCGGACTATTGTCCTCATCTTTGTCGCCATATTTATTACAACGTTTCGGCCTTTGTACGCTCCGGCCTTCCTCAGTATCTGTCTATATTTCTGAGATGACGTATTATGCACTATGTACACTATTTACATTATTAGGATTATTGTCCTCATCTTTGTCGCCATATTTATTGTACGTTGCGGCTTCATCAGTACCTGTCTATATTTCTGTAATGAGGTAATATGTACCCTATTTACATTATTCGGACTATTGGCCTCATATTTATTAAAACGTTTCGGCCTTAAAATGTAAATAGTGTACATAATACCTCATCAAAGAAATATAGACAGATACTGAACGGCCGAAACGTTGTAATAAATATGGCGACAAAGATGAGGACAATAGTCCGAATAATCTAAATAGTGTACATAATAGCTCATCTCAGAAATATAGACAGATACTGAGTAAGGCCGGAGCGTACAAAGGCTGAAACGTTGTAATAAATATGGCGACAAAGGGGAGGACAATAGTCTGAATAATGTAAATAGAATATATATTTGATTTACTAAAGAAAGAAAGGAAAAAATATTATTAACATAAAATTAAAAGCAAAAGATTCATTTGTTTTTATTCACTTAAAAACTAAAAACAAATAATAATTTTTTATAAACTTATTTAAAACTAATATTTTTAAATCATTCATTATTATTAATTTCAAGGTTACATTTTAGTGGATACACGAATTAGTGGAAATGCACCGTTTTCGTAAAACTATGTGAATTAAGTCTAAAAAATGCCCTCGGCCTGGTCTCAACCCTGCGTCCTCGTTTGTAGGTAAACCATAGTCTGAATACTGCTTGAAGGTATAATCTCTTTATTAAGATTTTCGAATGCAGAGGCCGGTAGATGTAATTGACAAAGCTTAAAAAATCAAGGCATCTACGGAAACACATGTATGCACGAAAATATAATGTTTAAAGTAAAAAGATATATTTTATTAAGAAACCCAAGAAGATATTTGTTTTTATTTACTTTAAGGAGGAAATAACGAATAAATTTGTTTTTTTACTGGCAAAGACTAAGGAAAATTTCAGATATGAGAAATATAGAAAATTATTTAAGCTAGAAAAATGTCGAAATTTCTATATGTGAAAAAACTTACGTAAACTCTGACTAAATATGTGTAATGGTTCACTTTTCTACCAAATACCTATCGATTTTCCCCTATTGCATCATAAAATATTTTAGCTTGAAAACCTTGATCAAATATTGAAATAAAAATCGTAACCATTAAGGCAGGTCATTATTTAAAGAAGAAAGAGTTTACAAGTGAAAAGATATGAAATTGACAGTTTTTTTTCTCCATTTGATTGAAGCAGGCGTCAAACGCAAGACCATTATCGTCTCCTCTATCTTCTCTCTTTCTTTCTTTTCTGCGTCCCTTTCTTTCTTTTCGTCACTCAAACCAAATAGCGTCTCTGATATGTCTTTTCCATTTTTCCTCACAATCAACACGGAATAGTCCATTATTTACGTGGCACTGACAGGGCGTAAGTTACGCGCTAAGGAACTAAAGAACGAGCAGAATTGTAATATGAGGTTAAATTTCATCAGCGTTCAACACGACTTGTCGTAAGTAGCTCGAAACGCAACTGTGATAACCGATGAACCCCATGCACAGTGTCACTGAGTACTATTCGGTTAGACACAGTTATCAGAGCAACTTCTTCACGCCCACATTAACCGCCATTTTACATTTGGTCTCGACGTTCTATCTGCCCACACACACGTCTGTCCCATGTCATGCCGATTTGGAAACAATCAAATATTCATGGACGTCAGACGACATTTTCAATTGTCGGAAGACAAATCAATGAGAAGTGTTTAGTGAATAGCCAAAAAAAGAAGGGCAGAGATCATGTGACATGAGCGCCATTAAGAACATCTGCATGCAATTTTTTTTTAGCGATTTCTCTTTTCATTCATTTAAAATGGTTTCTTTTAATCTCCATTTTTACTGATTTTTAAAAAGTTTTTTCTGAATTTTTTTCCCTGTCATTTAATTAGTTTCCTATCATCTTTAAATAATCCATTCTTTCGTTTGAAGTCTTCAAATCATTTCCAACGAAAAAAAATACAATTATCAAGGACACTCTCATTATGGTGCTCATACGATTTATCAATGGTCGAAATCAGATCATTTGCATTGTTACCATGGAACGATTATCCCCATTCAGCTGTGTAATTTTTTGCATTCCCCTATACATTTACAGTTTGTCCCCACAAAGAAATTTACCATTTATTAAATCTACTAATCCTTATTATTATTTTTAATATTAAATCGTTACGTGTAGGTTCTGTTATAGTCATATCAGAAAATCAATTTAAAGAAATTCTATAAAAATCTAACACTGCCATTAATGTTCCTGTTCAATTTAAAATGGGTACATTGCGTCTAGAAATTATAAGAACATGGTGAAAAGGACTGATTCCCTGTCGAATTAGATGTTTCGTATTCCGAATAATATAGGGATGACCGCAAATATCTAGACGTGTCTTCCAACTTACCTTGTATGTCTTACCCTTCAAGCATAATTTAAAAAAAAAATCAACTTTCGAACATCCAGCCGTAAAGGTGCTCAGTGCATCACATCTTAGGGGAGTTATGTTAGGGTCGGGCTCCTAACAAAACTAATCTTTTGTATAGGAGGAGATAATTAGCCTATAAGCAAATATGTGCATGTTAACACTTCCCATCACATAAGATCATCAGCCATGATAACCAATCCTGGTTTATTATTATTATTATTATTATTATTATTATTATTATTATTATTATTATTATTGCCATTGACGGGTTCATGTTGGTCTCTTGTCGTTCATTGATGGAGATTAATGACTGCATATCTACTCAGAATTTCTGCACTTTTCGCAATATACCCACAGACACTGATCTGGAGAATCGCCTTTCGTCCTATTTTCCTTCTTATTACATTTCCACAATTTGTTTCCTTACACAAGTTTCGTAGGGATAGCACGGAATAAGTTTCCGGTAATCTTCGCTGCTTTTCTCATATTCTCAGACCCCTCACTTATCGAGTGGTTCAATGATTGATTTGTTTGTTTGTTTAATGACATATCAATTCATTATGTGTCATTTAATACCGAAATTTACGTTCCATGGGAGCTTTGAAGTAATACATGGTAGATATTGCTCAGCTTTTGTGCATATACATGTTTGTGTGGACATCATTACAAGAAGAATTGATATGTGTGTTTTATGTTGTAATTTTGTTGAAGTTATATTTTGGAATATAATTTTTTTTTTTTAAATTGTAGGATTCTATCTGGAGTAATGCCATGAAACAAGTCTTTCATGCTAATACACATGTTTTACTTCCATTCTTGGTAATCCTTCAAGGTCTGTGGTATTTACAGAACCTAAATAAGTAATTAATTATATTAATAAATAATACTTATACCTTTTGGGAAATACAATGGGCATTTGACAGTATGAAGTCTGTAATCCAAGTTTATTTTAAACTAGTTTCTTTCAAGTTTAATAACGTTCTAATCTTTATTTAATTCACTTTTCCTATTGCAGACTTGTATCTGTGATAATAGAATTTTGGCTCAAGAAGGCATTTATGAAACATCTGTGAAATATCTAGCTGAAGCGATGAAAAATCAGTTCGTTGATTGTAATGGACTTGACAAAGAAGTTAATAGTGGATACCTTATTAATTTTCAGGCTGTAAATAAGTTCAGTATTTTAGTGTAAGATAATTCAAGATTTTATTAAAATTCTTAGATTATTTACATTATTTACATTTTCCGGACTGTTGTCCTCATCTTTCATTGCCATATTCATGAAGTTTCGGCCGTTGTGAACTGCGGCCTTCTTCAATTTATTGGAATTACGAAGTGAACCCTTTATTTCGGCCATGAAGCGTGTAACTAGAACAACCTACCCCCGTGGATGAAATAAAGGGTTCAGTTCGAGATTCCAATCACCTGAAGAAGGCCGGGGCGTAAAACGACCGAAACAACAACACAGATGAGAACAACAGCCTGAAGGAAAATAATGGTAACTTCTCATTACCGGAATCCAGATAGAAAATAATTATAACTTTTTTCAATCATTTAATTCCAAAGCAAGGCAATAAAGCCACTAAGATGCAAGTGGAGGGTTACTGAATGTGAGGGAATGTGAGAAAGAATATCAGTAAAAGAATCGGTGTTACGAAGACAGGACTTAAATTGTTGAAGACCAAAGTTGACCGGAAAGCAAGAAGCCGGAGAAGAAACTGTTAACATAGAACTTACTTTAAAATCTAGTCATTTCAACTGTAAAATAACGACAACTTATCGCCAACCCTGTACGGGTTTTAAATTCATAAAGTCTACGTTACCAAATAGGAAAGCTCATCAGAACAATTATCACAGAAATATTTATAGAAAAGGGAGAGGAAAGCTACGTTACGACGTTTGAAAAATCCCTCGTGTAAAGGAAACAGAAATAAAAGCTGAGTAAAATTCAAAGACACTTCTAAGATTTCCCTAATATTATGCTAAAGCTGGACTTCACAATAGAATTAAAAAACAATGTATATAGTCTATAAATCCATAAAAGAATACAATTACATTAACCTTTGCAAGCTTCTGATGTCCATGCTTCGAACAGTAAAATATTCTTTTAATTATTAATTTCTCGATGCCTTTGCAGATGTTCTGCGAGTAGTAAAGAAAAAATAACCCGATCGGAAAATCTATAAGAGCATAAACCTTTTCCTCGTGGCTGAACTCTTTTCAAATAGTCTTTGATATCAAGCAATATTAATTGCCAGACTATCGAATTCTACGCCAATATTTCTCGTTTATGAACACAAAAAGAATGGCTTTGATTCTGACTCGTAATTATTGTGCAAATACTAAGCTTTATATGAAGCCTAAAAAGAGTTTATACTCCATAAAACGATATTTGTTAATATATGATCAATTTAAATTGGGGATGTTTAATAACAGAGCAAAAAAGCATTTACAATCGCTCTGTAGAATCATCGCTTCGTTTATTTTTTCCTATTATACGCTTGGCTTTTTGTATTCTCTATAAAGCATGAAAGGTTTTTATTAATTAAATATTATATTTTTTAGTTAAACTAAAATACATCCAGTGGACAATAATAATCCAATCTATACTTTCTATAAATTCACGTACTTAATAAAAGCATTATTTTTGTTATTTCTGGAATTTTATCATGATGGTAAAGATTAAGAATGCATTTTATCTTCTGTAGAAAGATCTGATATGAACAATCTATAGTGATAATGTGAATCCAGAAATATAAACCACTTCATATACATTGGTGTGCGAATCAATTATGATGGATTTTGTTGAAATTAAAAATAGAATAGGCTATGCTAGGGCAAGTTTCGCCCAGCACCGTAACTTGATATAAAACCAGAACATTAACTTGAAGACACGTGTCATGTTCTTAAATATCCACGAATGAGCCAGAACAATCAGGTATCTGGCAAGAAGGTTCCCAACTAACGTCCAGTTGGCTGAGAAAAATGAAGTCGGTTATAATTCAATACATTTTGCCAGAGATTCACGGTGTACTAGTACTGATTGATATTTATTGAGCACAGTATCCACACCGGAATCAGCAGCCAATCAGGACTCGCAGAATAGGCTTTCCTGTGTATCAGAATGTAATCTCCCAGGTTGTCATATACACTTTAGCAGAGAAATGACTTTGTCAGTCAGACGCAGTTTCCATTACAGTCGAGTACTGCCTGTCGCAAATTGCCAAATTCTACATTTGCTCAGTAAGACTCAACTTCTATTACAATCGATTTGCCAAAAAAATCTACAGAGACTTTCGTATGAAAATCATGCATTGCATCAAACTTGTCCAGAATATCTAAATTGTTATCTATATAGAGCCACTTTCTAACATCAGTGATTAAAGATATCTTTGCCAAGACCGTTTTCCTTTGAACCTTACGATTTTGAACTGGTTGAACAAAAGAATGGATTCGAATACAAATATCGATAAACATGAGTTTGTAGGATAGAGCCTGGAAAGTGCAGAATAAGGTCTATCCTTGAAAAACACGTAAATGATTTTGAGTATCCCCAGATATGGCAGCAATGTTTTTAGATAATCTTTTAATCAAATCTTAATCATTTTTAAATCTAATCTTAACCATCTACATATAGAGCATGGCAGACGGTATCAGGTAATTCTTGGTTCGATAGAATGAGTGGAACACCTTTTCCCAGAATCTTTGTCAATGAATTGTATATATGAGTTCTATTTGAGGTCTAGCGTGAGCACAAGACCCAACAGACGTTCATAACATTGAAACTCATTTACAACGCAAAAATCTCTGGAGAAAACTCCGGGTCTGATCAGCGACAAAGAATCTACACTACCGTAGCTTTTGAGCTCCTGAAAGTTACAAGTCAGTTTATTTCTCCATTGTGCCCGTAGAAGCATGTGAGAGGAGAAATGGCTGCAGGCTGTGATCATATCAATTTTTTGGGAAGTCTCCTTAATCTGTGGTAGCATCCGGATTGACGATTACGAAAAATCTGAAAACGTTCCTACGCAGGCCGCTAATAAATAGCAGAAAGAGGGCAAATGAAAAACCTTTGAAGACGCCTGTATTAATTTCATTAGCTTCGAATGACTAACCATAGCTGAGAGAAAAGATTTGATAACCTATTCAACAAATACCATAACTAGAAGGTTTCTGCAACAAAACCCTTATACGACAACTAAGATACCTAAGGAATCTCTCTATTGAGTAAGCATAGAGAGTTTTATTGATTTCGCAGTGGAGTTTGTTTCTTGTGAGTTTTTAAACTGTCTTCTTGTTGATATTAGATTCAACATCTTGAAAATAAAAGGAAACAAGAAATATATGAAGGGACGTAACCACTGTTAACATTTTAAAGGGATGTAAGCACTGTAGCGTATTTTTAAAATGTAAAACATGTTATGCATAATAATTTAATTATGAATTAAAATATCTCTATCTATAAAAGGCAGGATGTTTGTGTGTGTGTGTGTAACGAATGCACAGCCGCAATTCTCGACGGATTTGCACCAAAATTTACATGCACATGCTCCAGCTTAGTGAGGAAGTCAAGACCGACCTTGCATTTCCCAACTCCCATCGATAGTGGAAATAATCGATTTTTTATGCTTCTACGGCAGTTTTCATGTAGTCTGCGGATATTTTCTACTGGCCAGAGTGAGAGCCTATAGCTGGCTGCCACGAATAGGCAGGAAGATTCTATTGGCCAGCGTGAGAGCCAACAGCTGACTGACACGAATGTTAACTCGCATGCAAATAAAAATCGATAGCTGCATTCGTCACAAGTGGGGAAAAATTTAAATCTGCATGTCACTTTACTACAATTGGCTCATTCGCTTGCTTAAACTCAACGTTGATTCTGATTCCGCAGAACTGGGTTGAGTGTGAAAAAGTATTTGTTGTTAACATTCTTTTTTCATTCGGTTTTTCCAGTTACGAGTCGTTTTTTAAAGCTGATAGTTTTGTGTTCATTTTGTTTAGTTCTTTTTTCGTAACAGATTTAATGTTTAGTATAGAGCTTAGAAAAAATTCGCAGTGTGAGATAGGCAAGAATTAAGGCATGTAACAACATCAGCACGGCAAAGGGCACTCCTTTAAAGGCAAGGAAGGGTAAAAATATTTTAAGTCAAGTGAAAGCGATTGCTGCCTGAGTCTTAAGAGTTTTTAATCAAGCACGGGCAACACCGGGCCATGCTGCTAGTTTCATATCAAAGGCTCTATATGTAATAAACTGTTAACAGTATATTTAAACAAATAAAAGAGCTTTAACTGTGATAATCTTCACTTATACCATTTTAAAACAGGTACACAACTTTCATACAGATAGATAATTGCGTATCGAAGTGTAGCAAAATAAAAAATACGTATACAGTGCAAACCTACACTAAATTCATCTTTAAGTTTTCATTATAACTAACCTTTCATCCAAAATATCCTGAATGTATTGGGGTTCACTTCTAAGGCCATGAGAAATGGCAAGGGTACTGAATATAAATCAGTTTTAAGTGATTAAATTGAATGTTGAAATCAGAAGATTCCGTGAATAAATTCCGAAGTAAATTGAAATGAGACCAAAGATATAT
This sequence comes from Acanthosepion esculentum, assembly GCA_964036315.1. Taxonomy (NCBI): domain Eukaryota; kingdom Metazoa; phylum Mollusca; class Cephalopoda; order Sepiida; family Sepiidae; genus Acanthosepion; species Acanthosepion esculentum. The sequence goes on from OZ038488.1 coordinate 109,805,962, forward strand.
GTTTTCTGAATAGTAGTAATTGGTTTTCTTTATTAAATATAAAAAAGTCACATAAGATGTGGCGCAGGATCGTGTTGTCTACAATCGTAATTTTAGTGTAAATGTGCCATGAAATCACGTATTTCACAAAAATCAGCCAGTCGGGAACGACTGAAAACAATTCTCGGCAATGAATTGAAATGGATTCAATAAGAATTTAAATTGTCAATGCTCGTGAAAATAAAATCGTCGTTTAGTTTCAGCATACAAAAGTTTTTGAAAACACTTTCAAACAAGCATTGTCTGTGTCATCAGTTAAACCTTCTGATATATATATATATATATATATATATATATATATATATATATATATATATATATATATTATATATATATATACACTACTGTTCAAAAGTGTGAAGCTACCCCCTGAATTAGCATGGGATCAACTTGACAGAAATGTGAAAAAAATGAAAAAGAATTTATACTTTGGGAAAATTTTGCAATGAACGTCAAAAATTTATGCTTCAGTAATCAAGGCTAAGGGAGGATATTTTGAGGAGAGCAACATGTAATCATAAAATGCTTTTTTAAAATTTTTATTATAATAAAATGTTAAATAAAAAATCACTTTCTCTGAACCATGCATAATAATTTTCTCTTATTTAAAGTACAAAACAACTACATTTTGGGTCAATTAAAAAAATTACCAGGAGTAGCTTTAAACTTTTTAGCTGTAGTGTATATACACACACACACACATGTACACACACACACACACACACACACATATACACACACACACAAACACACACACACACACGCACACACTCATGCGCAGAGGATGACAAATATATACAGAGCACAACGTTCTCAAAATACATATGGAAACTATGATAACAAATCAAAATAATATGGAAAATAAGAAAAACGACAACAGGTTACAAAACGTCAAAAACATAAATTTTACCTACAAGAAAAAATCACATTAAGTACCTTTCCATAACAATATAGACTCATAAAGAATAGACCTGTTCTCATTTGCATATGCAAAGGCAAGAGAAATTCCAACTATAGTGCTAACCACGACACACCTCGATTGCAAAACTAAACAACTAATAATCGTTAAAATGAAACTAATAAAGTGTATTTTCAAAACAAATACCAAACTTCCGAAACAAAAAATTACAAAGATAAATAATAAATAAAATAATAAGTAAAATAAAAATAACATAAATAAATAATAAATAATATATAAAATAATAAGTAAAGTAAAAAACGTAAATAAATAGAAAATAATAATTAAAATAATAAGTTAATTAAAATTAACATAAATAAATAATAAATAATAAATAAAATAATAAGAAAAATAAAGTAGATAAATAATACATAATAACAGAATTAGTAAAATTTAGATAACGTAAATAGATAATAAATAAAATAATTTGCTAAAATAAAAATAGCGTAAATAAATAATAAATAAAATAATAAATAAAATGAAAAAGACGTAAGTAAATAATAAATAATATATAAAATAAGTAAAATATAAATAAGATAAATGAATAATAAATAATAAATGAAATAATAAGGATAATGAAAATGACGTAAATAAATAATAAATAAAATAATAAGTAAAATAAAAATAAAGTAAATAAATATTAAATAAAATGATAAGTAAAATGATAACTGTAAATAAATAATAAATAATAAATAAAACAAGTAAAGTAAAAATAACGTAAATAAATAATAAAAAATAATAAGTAAAATAAAAATAACGTAAATAAATAATAAGTAAAAAATAAAATAATAAGTAAAATAAAATAACATAAATAAATAATAAATAAAAATAAAAATAATAAGAGAAAACGTAAATAAATAATAAGTAAAATAAGTATAATAAAAATAACGTAAATAAATAATAAATAAAATATTAAGTAAAATAAAAAATAATAAATAAAATAATAATTAAATTGAAAATGAAGTAAATAAATAATAAATAATAAATAAGATGATGGTTAAAATTAACGTAACGTAAATAAATAACAAATAATAAATAAAATAATAAGTAAAATGAAAATAAAAAATATAAATAATAAATAAAATGATAAGTAAAATAAAAATAACGTAAATAAATAATAAATAAAATAATAAGTAAAATAAAAATAACGTAAGTAAATAGAAAATAATAAATACAAAAATAAGTAAAATGAAAATAAATTAAGTAAATAATAATTAATAAGTAAAATAGTAAGTCAAATTAACAAAATAAATAAGTAACAAATAAAATAATATGTAACACGAAAATAAACTAAATAAATAATAAATAAAATGAAAAATAAAAATAACGTAAATGAATAATATATAAAATAATTAGTAAAATAAAAATAACGTAAAAATAATAAATAAAATAATAAGTAATATTTAAAAAAAAATTTAAAAAATAAAAATAAGTAAAATGAATTAAAATAAATAAATAATAAATAATAAATGGAATAAAAGTAAAATTAGAATAACGTAAATAAATAATAAATAATATAATAAGTAAAACAAAATAAATAAATAATAAAAAAGTAAAATGAAATAAAGTAAATAAATAATAACTAATAAATAAAGTAATAAGTAAAATAATAAAACGTAAATAAATAATAAATAAAGTAATAATAAAAATAAAAATAACATAAATAATAAATAATAAATAAAATAAGTAAAAGAAAAATAACGTAAATAAATAATAAAGAAAATAATAAGTAAAATAAAAAATAAATAATAAATAAATAATAAGTAAAATGAAAATAAATTAAATAAATAATAAATAAAATAAGAGGTAAAATAAAAATAACGTAAATATATTATAAATAATGAATAAAATAATAAGGAAAATAAAAAATAAAGAAATAATAAATAAAAAATAAAAAATGAAAATAAATAAATAAATAAAATAATAAGTAAAATAAAGATAACATAAATAAATAATAAATAATAAATAAAATAATAAGATAAAAATAACATAAATAAATAGAAAATAATAAATGAAAAATGAATAAAATAAAAATGAATTAAATAAATAATAAATAAATAATAAGTAAAATGAAATAAAGTAAATAAATAATAAATCATAAATAAAATAACAAGTTAATAGTAAGTGAAATATAACGGAATTGATTTTAAAGAAATAAGTTATTTAATTTTAATGGAAACTGATTAAATTAAGTATGCCACGTATGCAAAACAGAAAATTGAAACGAGGATTTTTAATCGCTGTTACATGATGATTCTTTCTCTTCTAATGTCATTCTCATCTTTTTCTGCATTTCGTTTTGCTTTACTTTTTGAAATATTTTAAACGAAAAACACATTTTAACCCTGCGTGCGTTATTGCAATCGTAATAGCTGGATGCTGGATTTATTTCCATAAAACTGATCACTTTTTCAATAGCTTTTTCAATTTCAGTCCAGGTTTCATCACAAGCATGCATCTCGTCGCTGTCTTGTTGCAGTTGTGTCTTCTTGCCATCCTTTCCTCTTTTGCACTAATACAAGCCGTTAGGGTGAAATAAGCATAAGCAATTATCCGAAGTAAACACAGAAATTTCAAATAAGTTACATATCACCCAAATAGTTCAAATATGCACATCAAAATCATGTCCGGATATGCGGGATTCCGAATATGAGGCAGTCTGCATATGAGGGATTTCGGATATGAGGGATTCCAGATACGAAGTATTCCGGATGTGAGGGCTTTTACTGTACATTAAAATTAGCAATGAGAAGATTAAATTTTTTCAATTTGACATAGAACATTTCTACCCTTTTAGCAAAGAGATTTTATTGAATAAAGCACAATATGCTTTATAATAAAAACCCATGGATAAAATTGTAAAATGAAACTTTGTCGTAGCCATGGGTAGATATAACGATGCTAATTAGTAAGAATCTATATGATCAATAAACTAGCTACATTAATCGCTAAAAAGATATAGTTTTTACGAATAATCAAGAGTACGCTCCCCTTGTTTTGTTCCTCTCCTCTTTGAGAGAGAGCTATTTCTGTTTACTGAGTCTATAAAAAGACATTACACGCGAACATTGTATTCTCCGGCCCTGTCGGCTGGGGCTGCAGAATACGCCGACTGCACCTTTGCAGAGGGGTAAGCCCCCCACCACCACCACCAATGGGGCGTCCTGGGTATGACGATAAACTACATCCGCGTCCAGGGTAAAACAATAAACTACGTCCAACAGCAAGGCCTCTGATCAGAAGGCTTTGAGGAGCGTGGAACCTCCACTTATTTTCTGATGTTTCCCATGTCCGCCCTGACCTAGGGTGGTAGCACCTGTTGGGGTCCCAGCTATGGGCGAATAGTTAACCTAGAGACTGAGGTGAGGTAAAAGGCATTATAAAAGTTTAAAAATAGGTTTTAATACCAGAAATACTTTGTAAAATATTATTACCAGAAATAAATTTTTGAAGAAAAAAAACTATTACTAGCAATATGTTTTTGAAAAAACTATTACCAGCAATACCTTTTTAAAAAAATATTACCAGCTATACGTTATTGAAAAAATAATATTAACAGCTATACGTTTTTGAAAAAACAATATTACCAGCTATACGTTATTGAAAAAATAATATTACCAGCTATACGTTATTGAAAAATAATATTACCACTATACGTTATAGAAAAATAATATTACCAGCTATACGTTTTTGAAAAAAATATTACCAGCTATACATTATTGAAAAAATAATATTACCACCTATACCTTTTTGAAAAAATATTACCAGCTATACGTTATTGAAAAAATAATATTAACAGCTATACGTTTTTGAAAAAACAATATTACCAGCTATACGTTATTGAAAAAATAATATTAACAGCTATACGTTATTGAAAAATAATATTACCAGCTATACGTTTTTGAAAAAATAATATTACCAGCTATAAGTTGTTAAAAAATAATATTACCAGCTATACGTTATTGAAAAATAATATTACCAGCTATACGTCTTTTAAAAAATAATATTACCAGCTATACATTTTTGAGGAAAAATAATATTAACAGAAATAGATTTTTGATAAGACAAAATTATTACAAGAAAAAAAAGTTGTCGGCATTAAATGATCCGTTGAGGTTAATATGCCGTAAACCAAACCAAACCAAACCTTGTATTCTAAGTTGAATAAAGCTTTCTTAAAGCCTACACTTACGTACTTTTGTCATTACAATAGTATTATATAGAAATGAAGGCTTATTTATCTTAACCAATATCTCAGACATATTAATAAACATAACCCAACAAATTGTAAACTCTTAAAAAAGAAACTGACTTTAGAATTGATATAAAAAGACAACCATAAATAATGTCATATATAAGACAAAATAACACCTTAATCTCCATTTATTAATGTACCAGCCCCATGTATATTTATATATGTTCGGACGCTCATATCTCTGTAAAAAAAGACTTGTAACAAATTCTAGAAACATCAATTATTTATGAAGAATAAAAAATGATTATGAATTTACACTGAGAAAGATCAGGTTTTCAAATAAATTTGAATACAAACTGAAAGCAATATGGACGAGGAGAAAGCGTTATTTAACGTGATTTAACCCAAAACTTGTAAAAATGAAATAAAGACAAAAATAAACAACTTAACTGAAAATGATGTTCTTTAAAAATAGTAACAGAAATAATATGAATGAAAATTACAGCTGTATGGGAAATATGAAAATATAATGAACAAAGGTAAGAAATGTAATTAATATTAATAACATAAATAATAATAATAGTAATAATAATAATAGTAAAAAGTAGTAGCAGTCATAATTTGTATAACAATACATACAATGCTGTTTCCTGTAAGTGTATAAATAACGTAAAATGACCCTTTCAAATGCAAATTAAAATATTTTTAGCGTAGACTTATATATCATCGTTTAAGCATTTATTTTAAAGAGTCATTTTCCATTATTTATACAAATACAGATAAGTAAACATTTAATTTTTATTTATTACCACAAACACACACACATACACACACACACACACATATATATATATATATATATATATATATATATATATATATATATATATATATAAATATAAATGACAATAGGAAAACTGTAATAGTTGCCGACGCGTTTCATCCAATGTGGACTTTCTCAAGGCAAAAAACGAAATGAAAAGTCCACATTGGACGAAACTATTACAGTTTTCCTATTGTTATTTATATTTATACCCCATTCAGATGGCCATTTCGTCCTCCCGGGAGATATTCCCTGTGACTTGTCAACGCAAATACATTTGTTAATAAAAATGAATTCTAACTTTTTTTTTAAAGAATTTTGAAAAATAAAAACTAAGAAACGAAGAAAATGAATAAGAAGAAACAGAAGAAAGAGGAGGAACAAACAACATATAAGGGAAATGGCATTTATAGAGCGGTAGAGAGACAAAGAAAGTAAGGTCGTTATGGTAAGAGAACATCTCTTTTGTGGATCAGTTTTAATATTTTATATTAATAGGATCTAATTGAATTACTTACCCACGGATTTTTACCTGCATATATATATATATATATATATATATATATATATATGTGTGTGTGTGTGTGTGTGTGTGTGTGTGTGTGTGTGTGTGTGTGTGTGTGTGTGTATATATATATATATATATTTATATATAACACTAAATATACATTTCCTTCCTCACCGGAAGCACGACTCGGAGTTTCATGCACAACGCAATCTTCTGATCCTGAATTTATATCTTTGTTATATTACATCGAGCATTATTTCCTCAACACCAGCCAGCACACAATTTGCGATATTATATATATTTTAACAAAGATAATGTAAAAATCAGCCATAGCTGCGTTAAAAACATTGATAAATCAATATCCCAACATCACAATATTATATTAAATAAATATATGTCCAACAAAGGCAACAACCTTAACCTTTTTAAAAATAAATGCAATTGTCGAAAAAATACAATTTGCCCGTTATACGGTCAATGTATGATTGATAATATTATATACTAAGCTAGCATACATTCCGGTAACGATGTCAAATTTTATTTTGTTTCCATTGAAAATCCTTGGAAATTTATTTTGAATCATCATCGAATAACTTTAGGCAATGTAAGATACATTAACATTGCTGCTCTCTCCAAATATTTCTGGCAATAAAGACTGATGGTAATACACCAGATGTACACCTGTATCATCCTCATTCCCTTCTTATTCCATTTGTGAGATATAACATCTATTTGAAAAGCGTCTTCCCACAAACTGTAGAACTGACCATCAAGAGGATGCTTTCCCGATCACTAGAATCTTAATATATTCAAGTCTAGGCTTAATCGTTATGTTCCCCACATATCCCCATGAACTGTGCCTCATAAATCTTACTCTGTAACCCCCTATCTCGAGTGACTTTTGGGCATTGTACAGAATGAACATAAAATGATAATCATTAATAATTCTTTATAGAAGAAACCGTCGTTAGATCTGACGTGCTTTAGTCTGGCTCGGTTACGAAGGATGTCGCCGAGAATGCTTATAATCCTTTAACCGATATTAAAATTTAGGATAAATGTAAAATATCTTTAACATATTCTGCGATCTTTTTTCAAATATAAAACCGAACTCCTTTTTTCAAATCTGTCTTTTTATGACTGATCATTATCTTGCTTCGCTTTTTTTATATACATGCCTATCAGATTACACACCATTATTTCCTGTCTTGGCAAAAGAAAATGTCTTTTGAGCTTTCTTATCAAAGACTTTCGCAATCTGATGCCTCATTGCTATTTGGAATTTCCTTTTCAGAGTAACACAAAACGACACTGAACATTCGCTAACAGGATGGAAAAAAATCGCTCAAGATTTGAAAATGATCTCCAAAGGACCGAACGGAAATTTACAATACATTTATTTCCTTGTTTCATTCTTTTTCGATGGGGAAAATCGAAGCCGACTGTCTTTGATTTTTCTTTTTGGTTCAAGGTTTCTGGTTTTATCAGATGTTTTTTTTTTTGTTTTCTTGTCTCCTTATTTCGCTTTCTCCTTTTCAGTATTTGTCTTTTCTTTTCTGTTTACTCTTTACTTCTTTTTTTCTTATTGCCATCATTTTCTTCTTTTGCATTCTGAATTTTCAGATAAGGATTTATCAGCGTTTATACAAAAAATAGCACAACAAAAGGCAGGCGGCTAGTAATTGGGGAAGAATGTTTGTATTGAGTTAGTCTTTCACGTGTGCTCGCCTGACTGTCTTGATATTCAGCACCCAAAGTCACGGATCTGTCCCTGTTTTTGAACACCAAACGACCTCAATAGTAGAAAGCATTCGTCTGCCCCTTAAGCAGAATATGACAAATATTTAACTTAGATTGGTACAAGGTCATAGAAGTGGGGCACCAACTCAGAATTATGAAATTGATCTGAAACTTGCCAACGAACATGCTAAATTGGTACAATGTCAGCTTTTATTAAGTCATTGTCTGCACAATAAAATTGGTATAAACCTATCAATTTGTTGATATTTTAAACCTCTATTTAGAATTGAGGAGGCACGTTGGAATAATAGATAGCGGCTCGGATTTAGGAATCGGAGAGTCGTTTTCGAATTCCAATCGAATCCATTCATTACGTGCTATTACTCTTGGGAAAGGTATGTGTTGGGGCGCACCCACCTTCACAACCACAATAGACTGATCCTATTATTATAAATAGAACAGTAGTTCTAGAGACTGTGAGGAGTGTTGCAGTGTAGTGCAGTGTAGTGCAGTGCAGAGTGAGACTACTGTAGTGATCAGTTACACTTCCGTTTCTCGACCGGAAGATACCGTTGGACTTTATTACTATTACTTATTGTTACTACTAACCTACGTTCGTTCTACTACTAATCTCTCTGATGTAAATACCTCTCTGAATATACCTGTATTTTTCCCTACGACTGTGTTTGTTCGTTATTACCATATACTCACGTGGAAACACTCAACATCTCAACAGTATAAATCCTCTTCTTCTCCTCCCAAGTATGGGTAAATTGCAGGACAGACCGGGTTCTATAGCCTTGGATGGCAACGGGATTACTGCAGAATGAAATGGCAACCCAGTGCGGGAAAAATCTGCCTCGTCAATCATGTATCGAAAGATACATGATCGCTTAAGTCTGTATTATGCATGGCACATGATGATTTATAATTGTATGTGTAACATATCATGTGTGATACAGTTTCCACTTATCCTGACTAATCACTTAAAACCGACCGTAAAATCTAGCTTTAACTATAAACAAGCCACAATTACATTTTAAAATACCATAGCTATTCAAGGCGTAGACGATTTCGGCTCTTCACGGTTTCCTTTTCTATATTAGCTGTGAATTACTATAACTATTTTGAAAAAGATTGGTTAACCACTGCCCTCTCTAATGGTTTGGACTTCAGTTTTTCTTTCTCTTAGATTGGTTGCCATCTAAAGCTAAGGATTTCATTTTACCCTGTTATTAATCTATACCTGAGATGATGAATTCACACCTTTCTCAAGGGCAGTTACGCGAAAGGGAACTCAATAGACGAGACAATTTGAATTCGGCTCATCGAATTCACTTTCCGAGCTGATAAGCTGATATCTACATCTACGATCTTGTATTAATTATCAGGATATATAAAGAAATAAATTCCAGGTTTATAAAAATCCGTTACAAATTAAAGGTTTAAATAATATAATTATACAGTATTATAGTTTTTCTCAAACGCTCAACACCACCGTCCCAAGAATGGTGCAAAAATTTAAATGTCAAGGAAATGTTCGACCACAGGATGGAATATGTGACACCGAAATTCGAAACACATTTTAACAGAGAAATATGCCTTCCAAAAGTTAAGCAAAGTCTCAAGTAACAGAAAATCGTCAGAAACAGAGGTGTATTAAATTGTTATGCAATATCAGCCCTCCTACGTGGCAGACAAACGTTGAACAAGCTTTGAACAGATGAAGAGACTGGAGGCAATTGTTACGTGGTTCGACAGAAGGATGCTGAGAATCCCATGCATGTGAGGAACGGGGAAGTTGTTAGGGAAAATGGAAATAAAAAGGACGCTTATACTCAGAATCAGAAAGAGTTAGTTGAAATATTGTTATGGTAGAACACACCTAGTCTATAGATAATAGTTTCTCCACCTAATATAAGTAGGAGTCAGTGAGGGTAAACAGAGCATTTACTTAAATATTTGTATCTATAAAAAGAATGTAGAAACATAAAAATGTCTAAAGATAATTGTCGGACTTTGTCCATTTCATACTATGTATACGTTTAATGGGTTTATATTTATTCTGACATTTTTATGACTAGAAACGTTACTTGAGGGGATACCCGTGTTTGAAATAGTGTATTTCTTCAATCTTTGAACATGTACTGTCCGACAGAGTTAGAACCTGTGTAGCCTTTAATAGAAAAACACGTTGTTTATTTTAATCACTGGTATCCACTAACACAACGTGTCTGTATATATATATATATATATATATATATATATATATATATATATATATATATATATATATATAGTTGGATGGCAACTAGTCTAGGAGAAGGATAACTCTGAATTCAAAACCTGCAGTCTCATGTGCTGGTGTCGGGCTGTCAGTTTTCTAGGAACTGATCTGCTTGACCCTCATACGTTGAATTCGACGGGAGAGTCGAGAGTGTATGCATATATATATATATATATATATATATATATATATATATATATATATATATATATATATATACACACACACATATATTTA
>OZ038488.1:109826748-109916748 GCA_964036315.1 Acanthosepion esculentum
AAGTTACATTTATTGCCTTTTCAACTGAAGGGCTTAGCCTTCACTACTAATACCCAAGTGGTAACTGGGTATTCTCGCCTTTTAGCTTCCAGAAAAATGTAGAGAAAGCAATGCTGTTTCGATATTTGATATTGCCAAACGTCATTCAGTCGTGGCGATTTCCAATTGTTTTCCGTAGATCCCATGTAAAACTTGACTTCGTCGCCATGTTTGATTTCAGCTTTATAAACTAACGATTTGGATATACATGTACCGTTTAATGGATAGGGTTTGCTATTTCTGCAGTTGCAGTTATTAGTTGTGGGTATGTTGTTTCCTTGAAGCTTGCTGAATTGATTGTCCAGAATGGAATTGTTGTAATTCTTATTTACAAGAATATTTTCAATCTTAAATATGAATCTGGTCTTAAATTAAAATTCAAAATTAAACTACAATTCATTTAAATGTTTTAACTCAAATAATATTCCACCCCAAGATTATATATCTCGCTAGAACATAAAAAAGCGGTGTCAATTCAAAATCTAAATAAAAATAAATGTAATAATTCCAGCACTTGTAAATTGCTTCGGCATGAAACTAGGATTTGTGCAATAAATGTAAGATATTATGTATATTTCTTTATATATATATATATATATATATATATATATATATATATATATATATATATATATATATATATACACGTATGTATATATATATATATATATATATATATATATATATATATATATATATATATATAAACAATACATATGTATATAAACAATACATACATATGCATATATTTATAAATAATTTTGACAATATACAGTGCTGTTCGATAAAAATGACTCACCTTATCCTTTGAATTTAGCTCAACTTTCGTTTCATCGGAGAAGAGAACATTCTTCCAGTCTTCTACGGTGAATTTTTTGTAATAGTGAGCCCATTCAAGTCTCAAGATTTGTAGCCTTGTTCTAACACCCACCGACGGGCTGTTGAAGAGGCAAGATTAACACCTTGCTCTTCGCTTAGACTGTCTGCAATTTCTTGGCTAGTTATAGTCCTATTCTTCGCAACTTCTCTCCTGATTACCCTGCCAGTTCTATCATCATTCTTTTTCTTTCGTCCCCTTCTTTCCTTACATGGAGCAGGAGTGGCGTCATTATGTGCCCTAAGCACTCGAGAGACAGTTGATTGCGAGGTTATAGCAATTTCTGCAGTTTCTTTGGTAGACTTGACTGCTTTTGAGAGTGCAACAATTGATGCCTTAAGTGGTTCTGATGCATGTTTGTACCCTTTCATCTGGTTAGTGACTTGAGTGGCTATTTCAAGCTGTTTTTATATTGTATGAGGCTTTCTGGAATATTCTGGAAGACTCTAGATTTAATTTAAGCTGTTCTAGAATTCTCCAGAATATTCTTCCGAGTGCATTGTAAAATAGTTTTCAATATTTTGTCAAAAGCTCTTTAAATTTACCAGTTAAATCATTAGAATGCGATATCTGAGTCACTTTCTTTGCACAGAGTTTTTCCTGAATCTCATTTATATCCAAATTTATAATTATCAATAGAATACCTTAGGGTGAATAAACTTTTTTTACTAGGTGGTCGGGAAGGGGTCTTTATATTAGTAAGATTGAAAATTATTTTAACCCCCAAAACAATAGACAAAAAATATTTTTATTAAAAAAATTCAGGTGAGTCATTTTTATCGAACAACACTGTATGTGTGTGTATGTCCTGCATATAATTTAGTGTGTAAGTCAGCTGGTCGTTTGGCCTGGTATTTCAATCTACAACCAGTGATATTGAAAGGTAAACTATTCAAGTGACACATCCGAAAATGATCATGCAAGACTGATGTTGGTCTGAAGTGTCATATGCGTGCGCCTTGTCGTGCGGTGATCAATAAACAACAGAAGTTCTGTTGACATTATATTAGGTTCTTCCGAAAGTAATTACGGATTTCCCCACTTACTATTATGACCCAACCAATCAATGCAGAACCAAGATTGAATAGTACGAAACAACGGCCACAATTTGTTCATCATATCTTCTATCCGAAAGTGTGTCGTTTATCATGCACTTAAGCCAGTGGAAGATTGTAGTTCTAGAAACCAGCATATTCGTCAAGGCTTATTATCGAGGCACGAAAGGACATTGCTGAAAGAAAGGCGTTTAAAACATTAGTGCATTATATATTTATCCATTGAAGGCTGCTGTGGTTTAAAATGGTGACTGTGACTTATCCGATAATCCTCTGTATTTTAGACGAAGCAAGAGATTGATCCCCACCAATGCACCAAAAATTTGGCGCAAAAATAAAATGCGTCATGTTCAACGACAGTCATACATATCAAACGTTTTTTAAAAAAAACTTGCATAAGGAGAATTCGAGTTTGTCTATATTTCTGAGATGAGGTATTATGTACAGTATTTACATTAGTCGGGCTATTGTCCTCATCTTTGTCGCCATATTTGTCACAACGTTTCGGCCGTTGTACGCTCCGGCCTTCTTCAGGTGGTTGGAATTTAGAACTGAACCCTTTATTTCGATCACTGGGGTAGACTGTTCTAGTTCCACGTGCCATGTTTGATGGATGTCAGTTATCAGTTATCTCCTGCTAATTTTCCCTCTGAAAGTTCTCCACTGCCTTAACCGGGTATTGAACTCACACACTTTGGGTCTGTCTCTGGATATAAGCACCGCATTTATCCACTGTGCCGAAACGTTGTGACAAATATGGCCACAAAGATGAGGACAATAGTCCGACTAATGTAAATACTGTAGAGAATTTGAGTACCTCATGAGTTCTATCTTTAAAATAGAATTCAGCGTTCCAACACCTGCGGCATCCTATTAACCATGAATGCCAGACTTTCATTATTACAAGTGATGAAGTGTGGCTTTTTCATGTCAGCAGAAAATGAACAGGATAAAAAAAAGAATAACTAGTGCCAACATTAAAAGCAGGACTTCATTCACAGAACTTCTTGACTTGTGTCGAATGGAATAGGAAAAGTCAGATAGATTGTTCTACCGAGGCTATGACTGTTCGCAGCTGCTGTCAAACTCTCTGCCTATGGGTAGAGAGGAACCAGAACGAGGCATTGCTGAAGGGCAAAGTTTCGTCAGGGGAGGTAGGCAAGCCCGGACCCGTTTATGCAAGTTCTACCGGAATATTTTTGGCCGTGCCTACGCGCTCGGAGAACCCACGGTAAACTCGGCCGTGTGCCACATACATCCCGCTTGCTGGTGCCTGTTAAATATTAACAGTCCTGCTCATTACAGGCTACTGCTACATGAAAGAACCATCATTGAAGATGTGTCTTGCGGGCAACTTTACCGAGTAAGCTTATTCATTATGCCGGAAGTGACCTGGTTTGATAAATAGATTTATACTCTTCTCCAGTATAAAAATGCAAAGGAACAATCGCCAAAGCAAACCACACAAAAATTAAGCTCATAAGGACCGGAGATTTTTCCGCAACTTCCATGCTACTCTATATTAACATCTACAGATTTCCATTTGCTTCGATCAAAAGAATATTTCAAAAGTATCAGGGTATTTTTGGTGTTAAAAAAAATCAGATTCCTTTAAAATCGAAAATATGGCTTCCTGTTGCATCCGTGCGAGCAATAAGTGATCAGTACAATAATAATAACTCGTCAGGATATGGTGAGTGGAAAGAGAACAATCTAATTCTGTAGATTAAGTAAAGGGCTCAGTACAAAATTCCCTGATGAAAGCCGGAAGGAACAGATGTCGAAACGTTGTGAGAACAACAACAATGATGAGGACATTGGTCCGAATATAAATAGTTTAAATAGAGATTTTTATTTTGATTTAAACATTGTAGATATAAAGTCCCGACAATTCTCACTTGTAATTGCAAAGAAAATCCGAATGTTCACTGAAAGGTATAAAATCGAACAGAAATGCTCTTAAATTTAACTGCAGCTGCACAGAAAATAGAGGAAAAATAATACAGAAGCAATGAAACACATTGAAAAAGACACATTTTCATTGTTATATACGATGATTAAAGGTCAGAATGTCTTCGTTAAAATTATATATCAATTGGCTTTAACATAGCAGATGTTACGGGGACAGTAGCAAAGAAACACAATGAAAATGACACATTTTCCTTGTTATATACGATGATCAAAGGGCAGAATGTCTTCGTCAGATGACAAATTATAACGAATAATAATAATAGTAAGCTCAAATATGGCAGATTTTACAGAGACAGAAACAAAGAAACAAACTAAGAGCAACACATTGATTATTTTATATATATATATATATATATATATATATATATATATATATATATATATATATATATATAAGTAAAACAGACTACTTTAAGGCTCCATTGTAATAATTTATTTCACCAGAGGCTTTTATTTATCCCTGGATCTTCAGACATCACTTTCAAAAGATGAAACGAAAAATGAAATTAAAATTTACACTTTTGACGTGCAGTATTAAGCTTATATAAGTTGACATAGAAGGTACCGAGGAATGGTGTGAGGGACATGGTCGAGTTTAGAGAGGGAAAGGAGAGTTTTAAAATTTATTTTTATATTTCTTTCTATTCTAATACTTAATATTGAGGAAGGAGGAGGTTAGGATCAGGCATTGACCTATTTAATCGATCAACTCAACGGAAATGATATGTGGAAAGGGAAAGAGGAAAAAGAAAAAAGTGGGTGAGTAAAGAGATAAGAGATGCACTTAGGGTTTTTGGAGGAAGAAGAGGGGTGGTATAGTTTTAGCAAATTAGATGAAAATAGATTTTAACTTTTGATAGTAATTTAAATGTTTAAAAAACTCCACAAAGAAATTAATTTAATGCTTGTCCGCAATTTAAATATTCAACTTCTTTACAAATAAATTAGGGATTTAATATGAGTTGAATACTATATTAATAAACAACAATATATATATATATATATATATATATATATATATATATATATATATATATATATATATATATATAATCATTTCATCTTAAGCAAGGCGGACGTGCCACAAGTATGCAGTGGGCTACACAGAGTGAAAGAGAGAAAGAAAGACTTGGTATAGGTGGGATTGACGAAAGAATAAAATATGAACTTGTTTCAAGAAGACAGAAGATGCCGATTGACGTTGCATTTAAATTTTTGAAGATCGTAGTTATCAGGGAAGCAAGAAAACGGAAAGGAGTTCTACAGGTGGGAAGTGCGAGAAAAGAACCTGTTAGAGTAGAAGTGGAGGTTAGATTTAACTATTTCACCACTGAAAAGGGTCAGACCTAGATGCCAATCTAGTAGCACGCTTAAATTTATGTAGTCGAGGCACCAGATAAAAAAAGCTTGTCAGAGCAGAGGCCATGAAAATATTTCTAGAAAAGACAGAGAAAATCCAGAACACGGCTGTGAGAAAGTGACTGACGTCGAGATACCAAGTTAGGATTGATTACATTGCAGATCCTTTTTTTTGGATTGTGTCAAGAACATTATTTACATTATTCGGAATATTGTCTTCATCTTTGTCGCCATGTTTATCACAACGTTTCGGACGTTGTACGCTCCGGCCTTCTTCAGATGGTTGGAATGTCGAACTGAATCCTTTATTTCGCTCACTGGGGTAGATACATGGCACAGTGGATAAAGGCGTTGGTTAGATCCAGTGACATGACCCAATGAGTGTGAGTTCATTACTCGGTTAAGGCAGTGGAGAACTTTCAGACGGAAATTAACAGGAGATAATTGATAAATGACATCCATTAAATATTGCACGTGGAACTGGAACAGTCTACCTAGGGAAGGTTACTGAATAGAATAATCAAACGAAGGTTGGTAATAAACGATAATACTTAGGACAAGAACAACACGTATAGGATTTGCCAGCGGCGTGCAGAAGTAGTCGACTGCTAGAAGTCAGTCACTATTTACATTATTCAGACTATTGTCCTCATCTTTAGGTCCTGTCACTAGATCTAACCAACGCCCTTATCCACTGTGCCATGTGAGTTAATTAATAATAATAACTGATAACTGACATTCATTAAAACATGGCACGTGGAACTGGGAACATTCTACCCCAGTGAACGAAATAAAGGGTTCAGTTCGAAATTCCAACTACCCGAAGAAGGCCGGAGAGTACAACGGCCGATATGTTGTAATAAAAATGGCGACAAAGATGAGGACAATAGTCCGAATAATGTAAATAGTGTACATAATACCTCATCTCAGAAATATAGAGAGATACTGAGGAAGGCCGGAGCGTACAACGGCCGAAACGTTGTAATAGATATGCGATAAAGATGAGTACAATAGTTCGAATAATGTAAATAGTGTAAATAATACCTCATCTCCGAAATATAGACAGATACTGAGGGAGGCCGGAGCGTAGAACGCCCGATACGTTGTAATAAATATGGCGACAAAGATGAGGACAATAGTCCGAATAATGTAAATAGTGTACATAATACCTCATCTCAGAAATATAGACAGATACTGAAGAAAGCCGGAGCGTACAACAGCCGAAACGTTGTAATAAATATGGCGACAAAGATGAGTACAATAGTTCGAATAATGTAAATAGTGTACATAATACCTCATCTCAGAAATATAGACAGATACTGAGGAAGGCCAGAGCGTAGAACGCCCGATACGTTGTAATAAATATGGCGACAAAGATGAGGACAATAGTCCGAATAATGTAAATAGTGTACATAATACCTCATCTCAGAAATATAGACAGATTTTGAGGAAGGCCAGAGCGTACAACGCTCGATACGTTGTAATAAATATGGCAACAAAGATGAGAACAATAGTCCGAATAATGTAAATAGTATACATAATACCTCATCTCAGAATTATTTACAGATACAGAAGTGAGTCAAGTGAAATCTACACTGAATCTCCAACTGCAGGATATCTACCAACTGCCCTACGCGGTCAGATATGGCAGAAGGCCAAATTTAATGTGTGGATTATCCGAGCCCGGAGGCCCGGCCCAAAATTTTCCCGTAGTTCCCGTATGAAACGGGGACGGGTAGCTGTTTCCCGAGACGTGACTCTGCCCTCGTCTGGGGATCCTCTCTACTCGGAGGCAGAGAGTTTGACAGACACAGCTGGAGACGAATCTCCAACTGCAGATCAACATACAGTATTTAATACTGTATTTATGTGTATGATCTCGGCACGTGGCCGGGTGGTGAGAACGTTCGCTTTCTGTATCTCAACACAGTTGATTTGTCAGGAAGTAGATGTAAATATGAGACATAAAAGATGAGGAGAAATCTTATATTATAATAATGTTCATAAGGTTAATAAAAATGAATGCTATGGTCATGATAGTGTCACGAGCGGGACTAAGCTTCGAAGTATAATCGAATTTTCTCTGATGACCCCGGCTGCTGTGTCATAAAATATTTATATTTTACGTCGGATATTCTATAACCAGGTTGGCCCAGGGATGTGGTTCGGGTATAAACATGGATTCAGACAAAATTTGGTTAGCAGAAAGAAAGCAGCAAAATAAAGGGAGCAACGATTTATCCAAATAAATGATTAAGATAAGACGATCGTAACGATAACAAAACAATTTAATTTGTAACTTGAGGGAAATAGATTTAAGAGTGGAGATAGTTTTGAGGTGTGACGGAATAAAATAAAATGCTTTTAAATTCAATGTTCAAGTAAATTAATGTTCACATAAGGAAGAAAGATATAGAGAGTGATATCTCAGACAGTTATTTCAACGTAGAAGATAATATTCTACAAAAGAAGATTATTTTTACTTAGCTTTCTGTCCATTAGTTGCAATCCATCTTCTTCGTTTTGCAGAGCGTTCTCTTCTAACCGTTGTTACAATTTTATAGCACTGCACAATACACACAGACAGAACAAGCAAAGCTAATCGTCCAGACATTCTTATTAGAGACCGCAAACGAAGAAAGTGCCTCCTTATTTATATGGCAGTCTCTGCGGACTACAGTGTTTGAAGATCTTCAAGAAACTATCAAAATACAAGGACCTTGAAATTGAAATCTCAAAAGTGTGGCACATGAGAACATCAACAAACCCTGTTGTAGTTGGAACCCTCGGATTGATTGGAAAAGATTTCAATAGACTGATTGAATGGATTCCTGGTAGCCCCTGCCTTAAAGAAATACAAAAAAATGTTCTCACTAGTACAGCCCACACCTTACGAAGGACTTTATCTGTGTAAAATATGTGAGTTTTATTTTCTTTAATTCCTCAGTGGAAAATGTCATGATGCCATTTCTGACCACAGGTCTCTGGGCATGACCCGGAAAGAAACGTGTACACACCAGAAATCAAAGGAAACAATAATAATAATAATACCTCATTTCAAATGTCCCGAAATAAAATTTCATTATATTTTTTTAATGTTAGTTAGTGTTCTTTTCTTTGTAAAATGTAAGAAAAATGAGACCATGTTTTTTTTTTTTTTTTTTTTTTTGCATTTGCCAAGATCAGGAAATTATTATATATACTAAAATGTTACCACTACTGGTGAGTGAAAGTCTTAAGAAAAAAATTGTAGCAGATGTCGGCAAGTTTATCTGATATTTACCTTAATTAATATCTAACAAATTCACAGAGATTGTTTTAGGGAATATAAATCGATTGGTGATAAAGAAAAGTTTTTTTCTGTTTTTTTTTATTTCTCCTTCTGTTTCTTTCTTTAATTGGGCATCGTTTTTATGTGAGGCGAACAAGCAAAGAACATGTTTATAAATAGTTGCTTCTACAAAAAAATAATGACAGATCTGAGAGCAAAGTATATTCACTGATCTTGTAAAACCCGGCGGAAATTAAGATACCTCAACATCGTGACGTTTACTCTAATTTGTGTCCCCTTGGTTTCCTTATCTAGACATTTGTTTTCCTGTTCGACGCGACCAAGGCCAAGAAAAAAAGCATTTATTAAAAAGTCCTAAGTTATGTTTGTACATTCGCCTGTCAGGTAAAAGCAAAGTGTAACACCAAAGAACAAAGTAGAAGTTCGTAGATATATAGACGTTTATATACAAAACAAGTGTAGCATCCCTTAAAGATTACATGAAAGACAATTCGGTATTTTAAGTTTTGAAACAAAAGATTTCAAATTATCTGAAAGAATAAAAAAACGGAAGGAAGATTATACAGGGTGCGGCTGGTATTTGAGGACAGATTTTATGGATTAGTAAAAAATTTGCTGAACAAATGAATATAATTATATTTGATTACAAACAAGTAAACATGAAATTTAGCTAACTATTATTTAATTTTAATCAACAAAACCACCACTAGCATCAATAACTGTCTCTACACGAAATCGAAATCGGCTGTAAGCACTGATTAATAGGTCCTTATTTATGTCAGACATTACTCGAACTATTGCAGCTTTAAGAGAGTCTTTGGTGTTATGAGGCTGTTTATTAACCTCCTTCTCAACAACGCTCCACTCATAATAGTCTAGTGGATTGAGATGTGGAGCGTTAGGAGGCCAATGGTTGGGTGTGATGTGGTCGTACAAATGGTCAGCCATCCATTCTTGTGTTCGTAGAGCCTTGTGAGATGGAGCCGAGTATTGCTGAAATATGTAAGGCCTGCCGTTGCATATGTTGTCAGTCTAGGGCTTGACAACTATTTCTAGAACCTCAATATAAGCAGCGGCATTTACTGTAAGACCTTTGGTAAAAAGTGTGGTGGCATAACATGTCCTTCATTGCTAGCAGCATCCAATAACATAACACTTGAAGGAAATTTTGTGCGCATGACTCTTGGCAGCTCAGAAGCATCTGAACAAAGCCAATTGTCATTTCTTCTGTTAAGTTTTTCATCTTGATCAAAATATTTCTCATCTGAGAAAAAAAAATCACACCAGCTTCTGAAGGAATTTTAAGTTTGTTTAAATGCCTTTTGAATTTGTTTAAACGGTTTTCTTTTGTTTTTTCAGACATGAATTGACCTCTCTTCAACACGTAGGACTTGTTTCGAATGTCTTCATGAACACTCCTTCTGATTGTTTTTTCAGACACATGCAGCTTTTTGGCAATTGACCTCATTGATTGACCTCGGTTTTCATCAATTGTCTGCTTGACTTCCTGAATAAATTCGGATGTTCTCACTTTATCAGAACGTGCAGCATGCCTTTTACGTTTTGATACAGACATTGGGGTACTGTCAGCGTCTTCTAACTCTTTTCGTATCTTGTGGACAAAAGATCTTGCAACTCTGAGGAAACGTGCAATATCCAAATCGCTATGATCAGCCTTAATGCCACAATCACTGCATGCCTTTTCATTTCATTTGTTATCATTGGGTTTGCCATTCTTGATTTCTGAAAACTCTTATCAACGTTTATCTTTTATCAGTGATTCCACTCACCGTTCCGACATCCATTGACACAAGATATTCAGAGGATGGCAGCACCTGTTAGGGTCCCATCTATGGACAAAAAATCGTTCTCACAAGTACAGCCCACACGTTACGAAGGGTTTTATCTACGTCAAATATATATTTAACCGACCAGACATTATTATTAAAGACTACAAACAAAACGAAAGTGCTTCCTTATTGATATGGCAATCCCTGCAGACTGCAATGTATCTTTGAAGATATTCAAAAAACTGTCAAAATACAAGGACCTTGAAATCGAAATCTCAAGAATGTGACACATGGGAACATCAACAATCCCTGTTGTAGTTGGAGCCCTAGGATTGGTTGGAAAAGATTCCAGTAGACTAAAGGTATTAACAGGAGATGCCTCAAAGAAATACAAAAATGTTCTCACAAGTCCAGCCCACACTTTACGAAGGGCTTTATCTATGTACTTTTTTTTGTCAGTGGAAAGTGTCATGATGCCATTTCTAAACTTAAGTCTCTCGGCGGGACCTGGAAAGAAATGTGTACACACCAGAAATCAAAGAAAATAAAAACAACAACAACAACAACTATAATAATAATAATAATAATAATAATAATAATAATAATAATAATAATAATAATAATAATATCTCATTTCAAAAGTTCCGATATAAAATTTCAGAATTTTTTAAAATGTTAGTAAGTGTTCTTTTCTTTTGAAAATGTAAGAGAAATGAAACTATATGTTGTTTTTTTTTTGCATTTGCCAAGATCAGGAAATTATTATATACATTAAAATTTTACCATTGCTGGTAACTGAATGTCATCAGAAAAAAAAACTTGTAGCAATGTCGGCAAGTTTATCTGATACTGACTTAATTAATATCTAACAAATTCACAAAGATTGTTTAAGGTCGGTAAGAAACCGTCCACCGAACTGATGACAAAACACTGCGAAAGTATAAAAATAGATTTCTATAGTAAAAATACCAGCAATATATTTGACTCTCGACAAAAACACTCTTTCGAAAAATACGTCAATGAAACCTGATGACAGAAAACTGATTTCTTTAAAGAATACATATTCTATTACTGGAAACTTATCGTAAAACTTTTGTCGGCATTAAATAACCCATTGTGGTGCTGATATGCAGCAAAAGAAAATAAATCAAACCAAACAAGATGGTCAGCTAGGTAACCCATTGCCAAGATGTTAATTTTTTTTTTTCTGATTTTGAGTATAAATAACTATAGCGAAGAAGACGGCGACTTACCTCGTCAAACCAAGCGACAGCGAGTCACGTGTATCCTACGACGGAAAATGTGGCGAAAAAGAAAATTATTTACCAAAAAAAGGGGCAAGTATTCCGCATGACATGCTGAAGAAATATTTTCAAAAAATAAATAAATAAAAAACAATTCCGTCGCAGGAGTCGCTATCAGGATATTTTGATATGCAAAATAGTGAAGATCCTCTCCCAGCTGTAGACGAATGGAAAAAATGGTTGGTATTCTCGAATCGGAGACTTGGTGTATTTTAGCTTCCGCGTTCGTCGGAGAGTGAGTTATTTTTTCTGACTGGTTATGTGCATTGTGATTTGTGAGGTAGTACCTGCGAATCGAGTTTTCGGCGTTTCTTTCTGTCCCCGATAATCGAGTCTGTACTTACAGTGATTTGTTCTTTGTGTTGTGGAAGTAAAATGCGAAAAATGCTTCCTTTGCTTTCAGAACGCTTGCAATAACCTTTTGTTTTCATATTTCTTATCAATTGTTCATTTCTTTCGCGCTCCGTCTATGGTATTCTCAGCAAATCTTTGTAGAAGCACATGTCTTGCCTCTAGTATTTTCTTTATCGATGAGCATTCACTGCAATATTGAAAACGTGATTATTTACATTATTCGGACTATTGTCCTCATCTTTGTCGCCATATGTATTACAACGTTTCGGCCGTTGTACGTTCCGGCCTTCTTCAGGTGGTTGGAATGTCGAACTGAACCCTTTATTTCACTCAATGGGGTAGACTGTTCTAGTTCCACGTGCCATGTTTTAATGGATATCAGTTATCAGTTATCCCCTGTTAATACCTCTCTCCAAGTTCTCCACTGCCTTAACCGGGTATTGAACTCTTTGGGTCCTGTCACTGGATCTAACCAACGCCTTTATCTACTGTGCCATGTGTCCTTGAGGCCGAAACGTAGTGATAAATATGGCGACAAAGATAAGGACAATAGTCCGAATAATGTAAATAATGTACATAATACTTCATCTCAGAAATACAAGGTGTCCATCAAGTTCGTGTGCACTTTAAAAAATGTATTAATTTATTTGTATTTGCGATAGAAATAATCGGTAAAAAATGTTATAAAGTTTAATGTACCTAGTTTTAAGTATTGCTAAAATAACTAATGTGATTTCAGGCATTACTGTAAATCAGTTGGCAAATGTTTTCCGTGAACTGCAAAATCGTATTACCCTTTGTATTGCTAATGATGGAGGACATGTGGAAACTTAAATAAAATTTCAATAAAACCTTAAATAATATAGATTTACTTCTTTCTAATCCTTTTTACAAATTATTTCTATCGCAAATACAAATAAATTTATAAATTTTTAAAAGTGCACACGAACTCTATGGACACTTTGTGTAGAGAGATACTGAAAATGTGATATTAAATAGCCGTTTCCTGTTTCTTAATCTTTTGTATGGCATTTGGAAGGCATATTTTTTACTTTTCCATTATTATTTCGGTAGCAGATTTTCCGTCATCTGTTAAAATATTTTTGTACCTACTTTATATAACCATTTGCAAAGTGTAGATCACATATTGGGCTTTTCCTTTGCTCACTATTTCTAATTTGTCATGTGTTTCCACCAATCGAGCTGAAGGTCGAAACCTACCATTTTTATCACGAGAGTGGCGATGGCATACAGTTTATTTTTTTTGTGACTAAACATAGTAAAAATAATAGCTGATAGAACGAGGTTAAACTTTTGTATGTTTCATTATCGAAATTATTAACATATAGAAGTCGACGCACACGTTATTATATTAAATTATGACGTCATATTTTTCTGAATTGTTCTAAACACAATTTTTTTGACGATTTTTATTAAATCACTGAGTGTGCCTGATGAGAATAGCCAATTAAGCAATACATTCAGAAAGATAATAAATTTAATAAATGCATTCAGTTTTGATCGAAGCATGGGGTTACTCGGTATTATCATAATAATTATACATATAAGACTTACGTACGCCACAGAGCAGCTAAACCTCTACATCATAAAATACTAGCAGCCATACCCAACTGGTCGATCAGAAAAAAGCGTTCAATTAGAATGGAGCAAAACAGCATTATATTTACATTAACAAAGTCTATCTTCTTCCATTACTTTAAAGTATTTTCATTAAAAAGAACATTTTGTATTAATGCAGTTATTGATATAACAGAAGTAGTCTGTATTTATTCAATCGAAGTTAGCCGAGGACATGAAAGGGTAAAACAGACAACATGAAGACCCACTTCAGGCCACAATTATTTTGGAGTTTTTGAAATTCAAATTGTCAGTGTGCTACCAGGGATTTAAAAGTGGATACATTTATAAAGCAATTTTTAAGTTTGATGTAAATTGGTTGAAAGATCTACGAAAAATAAGAAAGAAACCAGTAAAAATCGCCTTTTTTCGCTATTTACGCGAGTTTTCACTATATGGGTGGACACAATTATCAAGTTAAATGAATGTTAAACAATCAACTTATTGTTGGCTACAATTGGGCGAATTTTGTATATGGATTGCTTGAAAATTGAGGGATTTTTTAGTCTAAAATTTGTGTTGAAATCGATTTGTTTTGAAATAGATATTTCGTTTTTCGCGTTTTTTTTTTGCTAAACGCAGTGGCGTAGAAATAAAAATGAGGTATCGTTAAGCTCGTTATGATGTAAGTAACTTACATAACGAGTTTGAACGAAATCAGAGGAAAATATGGAATTCACCGATTTTTGATCGGCTTTATCGATTATTGATTTTTTTTTTAAATTTTCATTATTTACGCTAAGAAACAAATTCGTTAGAAACAAAGAAAACAGTACTGAACTGTTACGTGATATCTGTTCTCCTGAATGGTAGCGAACGCTGAACAGACTTGGAGCAACAGAAATGTGGCTCTACAGAAAGATGCTGAGGATACCATGGACCAATTTTTTTTAAGAAACCTAATATACATATATTTTTAAAAAAAATGTGAATTAGGCATTAATATCTATGATTCTCTGTCATTTATTTATTTGTTTGCCACGCTGATGATAGGGCAGAATAACCAGTTTCTACTGATAACCGATCCTTGGCACACTACAGTAAGGCCAAACTGAAACTAACAATCTTCGCTCCTAGTGGAACGAGGAGATTTGAGAGAGCCCTCCAGTTCTGGCCGCAATTTGCACCATGATATGACCTGAAGTAAAGAACGCCATGATTTTGATTACAAGATAAAAGGTGGGCTGTTTATATAGTATATAAAATATGTAATATCGGAAATTTGCATCAGAGTTTTAAAAAAGAGAAAGCTATTTGACATTTTCTATGGGCTGGTGTAAGGTAGAATGTTCGCCCAGTTATTTAGTCATCGTCACTGGAAATGGAATCAGAATGCAGAGTTCAAATTCCAACTCAGGTATGGTTCAAATAGCATATCAAATTGGGCTTTCTCAGTTTGGTTAACAACCAGTCTAGTAGAAGGATAAGTGAATTTAAAACGGTTCAACGTGGAGCTGACAATTCTACCTACATAATACGTAATCTCAGAACATCAATTATTACTCGGGGAATGGGAACGGAGAGTACACGGACAAAACCTATTTTCCATACCTTAAATAATGCTATAATAGATTGAATAATTAATAGAATACAGAAAACGTTTAAGCTCATAAATTAAGACGACATTAGGAATATTGAAGATCTTCCTGATTAAAGCGTAGCTCTTGAACAAGGAATGAAGTAAGTGTCAAAATAATTTATGACCATATTAATTTGACACTTCTGAGAGAGGTTGGAGACATCTCTTAATGAATTCAATAGATTTTTCTTACCCTGTGTATATCCAAAAATTGAATTCGGAAGATAAGTTTTTGAATTTTTATTTATCTAATAACTATTGTTGTTCTTTTTTTTTTTAATATTGGGCATTTTTTCGGAAAGGAAAATTCTCTCCAGACATACTATCATGAGATGATTCAAAGAATTTGGCATTTCCCGTCAGGTTTTTACAAGAAACCTTCAACAAAAAACTGATTGTCTGCTTTTTGACAGTTGAAGATTTAGTCAGTCTTTTCTTGTCGCTTGAATTGAGAAATGCTTTATATATTTTCATATTTTCTGTTTATAGATTTTTTTTTCATTTGGTGGACAATTCTGTGAATATTGTTCAATAGAATATCTATATTTCTTTCTTTTTTGCCTTTACTTGATGGTCCTTCATCGTAAATTATACGCTTCTTTCTTGGTGAGTGACGTATGCTGATTTCGCTCAGTGCCTAGCAAAAAATATGGGAAATGTCGCGTTTCTTACCGTCTCTGGTTTCAGTTTTTCATAAAACTGTATCGACGGTGACACATTTTCTTTTGTTCCTTGTTTTATTTTCGAAGGACAATAGTCGTAGCATCGTTTCTTAGTAAAAGCTCGTGAGTTGAGACATATGACCGGGAAGACGCATACCAAACGGCTGGCCAAAATTTGATCTCTTCTTCGTGCTGACTTCTGAGCGCGGCGAGCTATATTGACCGTTCTAATTTTTGTATCTGTCTCAGCGTATTAATTTAAAACTTAGAAGTCCATCACTGTCAGAATTCAATGCCGACGTTGTTCAAATCGTCCTCATTCACATCGAGTGCTGACAAGTTGTTTGCCATTCTAGGTCATTCTGTAACATAAAATAAATAGACTAGAATATGAAACACCTAATTAAAACATATTTTCTTTTTATGTGCCTTGCATCGTATTTCCAAGAATACGAATAAATTTAAATAAAAATCCGTTGGAATAATAAGTTATATAAGACACTGTTTAAAACTTCAATTTGACATGTTTCGCCCTCGAAAAAGCTTATTAAAAAATAACTTTTTTTCACAAGCTAAAATCTAAATTAATGAGAAAAAAAAACGTGATTCCCGTTCAGCGGCTAACCGCCTGATTATTGACTTCAGCTCCATCTTTATGAAAATTAGATTTTTATTAATTTCAACTAGTTCACGTTTACTAAGTTGATTCATTTCTAATTTAGTATGATCACGTGATAAACTGGAATAGTCCGTTGGTATTTTGATTGTAATCGTCTCGTATTATTTCAATGCATCTACGCCAGAGCAAATAATACTTGTCTTTTTCTGTAAACGCCATATTCCATGTCAAAATTGTGGCACACAAGAGTCTTCGATGCTTAACATACAACAGGGCTATTTCATTTTTTTTTCAATCATTTCAACATAAATAAGGTCATTAAGAACGAAGGGGTCAGCGAGTGTGAAAGCAACTGAGAAAACGTTATTGAGGAAAAAGGAAAATAAAAAGAATATGAATCAAGGAAAATGACGTTAAAGTGACATTTTTGAACGTCGTAGTTGACAGGAAAGTACGAAACCGGAAGTGAGTTCCATAAGTGGGAAGTGTGTGAGAAGAAACTATTTGCATATAGCTTACGTCTAGCAATTTTATCATGGAACCTAACCGGCAATCTAGTACTGCACCTCAATTTGTGCAGTGGAGGGATGAAAGAGGAATTCTCATCAGAACTACCATGAAAGTGTTTAAAGAAGAAACGCCGGGAAGCTACTTTCAGGCGGCAAGAAACTGAGTCAATTGTCAGGTCAGGATCGATAATAAATTCATTTTTTCTAATGATGCCGGTTCGTAGTCGAAACATGTCAAATCAATGATTTCCAAATTTCTTCATATATATATATATATATATATATATATATATATATATATATATATTTAGATCTAAAGTTTATTTATATATTTGGATGTATTTAGATTTAAATACATGCAAATATATAAATAAACTAACAACAGATACCGATAAACTAGCCGTTTAGAAAAAACAAATAAAGATAATCAATCCAAATAAATAAATTAAAAACTGTTCCCTCCAAAATAATAGTCAGAACAAACCACAACAATTAACCCCAAAATTCATCAAATAGCTTTATCTTCCCAAACAAAAACAAAACTGTTAAATAAGCTATATAAAAAAAAAATTATTACGTTAATAAAAACACCGATCAAAATATAAATAATAAATAAATAATATATAAGATAAAAAATAAAAATAAGAATAAAAAAACAAACAAAATAATTTGACCCAAATAAATAAATAAACGACTTCCGGTCAAATAACCGCCATAATAGACTAACCACAATAAGCTATATAAACAAATTTTTACTACGTTAATAAAAACACCGATCAAAATAAAAATAAATAAATAAAAATAAAATAAATATAAAGGATAAAAAACAAAAATAAAATTAAATAAAAACAAGCAAAATAATTTGACACAAATAAATAAATAAACAAATAAATGACTTCCGGTAAAATATCTACCAAAAATGATTACCCACAATGCACAACTGACCCGTATATATAAATAGCCGAGAAAAATAATGGCACTCATGGCCCGACGATTGCATCTAGCATGAAACAGACTGTCGCCTCTAAGTGTTGACTTCTATGTTCACTTTTATATATATATATATATATATATATATATATATATATATGTGTGTGTGTGTGTGTGTGTGTGTGTGTGTGTGTGTGTGTGTGTGTGTGTGTGTCTGATTGAATACATTACAGACATTATGTCTACTAATTTTTAATAAAATCCTTTCATACACACTAATAACCTCCCGTGTATTGATGTCAAAGGATGAGTGAAATATGCTGCAGCTGTTTATATATAGTTTTGTACCACTTGCACCCCTGAAGATGATCTTGGAGAAAGATCGAAAGTACTTGGGAAATGGAAATTTAAACAGCTATAGCACATTTATCTCATCCTTTATACCAACGTTAAACCTATCTTTAAAACTATTATGAGTACGAGCGAAACCTATAATTTTCCAGTCTGTCTGTCTGAGAATTCAGACTTTTCTCATTCAATTCCTTCTCCTTATCACCAACTCAGGCATTTCGTATGGCTGAAGCGTCAAAATGGTTCCATATCCATTTTTCGACTGCCATCAAAGTTTCTATCAGAGCTGCGTTCAAGAGCGCAATCGATGTGTTGCATTTGCATCGTCACTACCAGAGTATGTTATTACTATATGGATGTATAATCCACTATCCACTTATACAGTGTCTCTAAAGTTTGGACACATAGGCAAAAATGCATATTTTCAAAAATGAAAGTTTCAACAACATTTTATTGAATAAGATTTCCATTATTTGTGATGCAAAGGTTGCAAGATTCACGTGACCTCGGTGCAAGAACTCCATTTTGCCGCCAATTTTAACGCATTCATTCTTCATGTATTCAATCAAGTGTGTTGCATCTGTGATTTTCAAAGCCTGTATGGGACAGTTGCTTATTTAATATTTCTTTTAACATTCTTGTTCTCACGTTTGTAATACGGGATGCAGATTTAAAGTCTCATACTTTTGTATTCCTTGGTGTCAAATCACTCGAGATGAATATTCTAGTGCAAACGTATTCCTTGATGTGCGGTGCAAAATTGAACCCGAGCCCATCCAGAAAGAATATGGAAAATAAGCTTAATAAACGCGGAGGTGTCTCTGAAGTAATGTTTAGCGAGATAATCAGATTGAATATTATTACTAAGTAGTGCCTCCGGGCCTAGCAGTGTACCATAGATTTGTATAAATAGTCCTTATAATTAGCTCCTTGTGGCAAAACAAAGCTAAATTTAATAAATAGCAGTGCGCCTTAGTTTTGTGTCATGGTTAACGAGTTTGTCAGTTTTAATTTTCCTCCCGAATTTGATAAAAGCAGAATATCTGACTAGTTATAAGCGATGAAAAATGAATTCAATCTGGGAATTTTTACCTTATCATTCAATGAATGTGTTTGTTGCAAAGTTCTGGTAAATAAATAACGTGGAATACATTATTTCAAAGCTAGGAAAATATTACACAATATTAAAGAAGTATTACTATTAAAGTATTACATCACACAATATTAAAGAAGTATTATATCACACAATATTAAAGTATTACATCACACAATATTAAAGAAGTATTATATCACACAATATTAAAGTATTACATCACACAATATTAAAGACCTATTATATCACACAATATTAAAGTATTACATCACACAATATTAAAGACCTATTATATCACACAATATTAAATTATTATATCACACAATATTAAAGGCCTATTATATCACACAATATTAAAGTATTACATCACACAATATTAAAGACCTATTATATCACACAATATTAAATTATTATATCACACAATATTAAGGGCCTATTATATCACACAATATTAAAGTATTACATCACACAATATTAAAGACCTATTATATCACACAATATTAAATTATTATATCACACAATATTAAAGGCCTATTATATCACACAATATTAAAGACCTATTATATCACACAATATTAAATTATTATATCACACAATATTAAAGGCCTATTATATCACACAATATTAAAGTATTACATCACACAATATTAAAGACCTATTATATCACACAATATTAAATTATTATATCACACAATATTAAAGGCCTATTATATCACACAATATTAAAGTATTACATCACACAATATTAAAGACCTATTATATCACACAATATTAAATTATTATATCACACAATATTAAAGGCCTATTATATCACACAATATTAAAGTATTACATCACACAATATTAAAGACCTATTATATCACACAATATTAAATTATTATATCACACAATATTAAAGGCCTATTATATCACACAATATTAAAGTATTACATCACACAATATTAAAGACCTATTATATCACACAATATTAAATTATTATATCACACAATATTAAAGGCCTATTATATCACACAATATTAAAGTATTACATCACACAATATTAAAGAAGTATTACATCGGGGCATGTTTAAACCTTTGTCTTCATCTAGAGTGCTGTTCGATAAAAATAACTCACCTGATTTTTTTACTTAAAAATCTTTTCGCCTATTGTTTTGGGGGTCAAACTATTTTTTAATCTTACTAATATAAAGACCCCTTCCCGACCACCTATTAAAAATTTTACTTACCCTAAAGTATTCTACTGATAATTATAATTTTGGATATAAATGAGATTTAGGGAAAAACTCTGTACAATAAAGTGACTCACTTATTTCCTGCAACTAGTAATCAATAGAAACATAACCGAACAGCTTTAAATAAAGAATAATAGAGGTATAATTTATTTATAATAGGTAATTTAATAATCTATGGGTCCTCCTTTATTTTGAATAACCTTTTCAACACTTTTGGCATTGACTTGATTAGGTTCTGGCAAATCTCATCTCCAAGCATTGAATTTCATTCGGATATAAAATTCACAATCAAATCCTGTTTGTTGCTCAACTGCTTTCTCGAGAGCCTGTACTTTATAATGCTCCATAAGTTTTCTATGGGGTTGAGGTCAGGAGATTGGGGCGGCCATGTCATAACACTCACCTGCTTCTCATCACAGTATTCCTTCATCAATTTTGATTTGTGACAGGGAGCATTATCCTGAAATAAAAATGAACTTGGTGGGGTCGATTTGCACCTTTCAGCAGAAGGGAGCAGACAAGACTCTAAAATCCTCTTGTACTGCTCGCATCTGAGGGTCTTTTCAATAGAAACCAGTTCCATTAAAAGAAAAACATCTCCAGAACATTATACTGAACTGATGCTTGACAGTACTTACTGCTAAATTCAAAGAGCTTTCAAAGCTTCTTCTTCGGATTTTAGATCGCTTATCCTTTGAATTTAGCTCAACTTTCGTTTCATCGGAGAAGAGAACATTTAGTAAAAAAGATCAGGCGAGTCATTTTTATCGAACAGTATTGTACTTCGATAAAAAAAAACAGAATGCCAGACTACAGAAAATAGAAACTTTATTCTTGTTTTTAACGTATCGTATCTTTTCTGATCTTTGACGCGCCATTGAAGTTTCTCAAATCTAGTTTCTTTTTTTTTTCCAATGCAGGGTTTAAGCATTCTGCTTCCTGAAAATAGATGTGTCTACTGCAAAAAGTAACTAGTATCAAGTTGAGCTTACCAGCGTAATCCGACCAATCCTCATTGGTACGTAGACTTTATGAATGTAAGTGTACTACAAGATTGGTGACAAGGTCTTGTCATCTTACCATTGAAATGCCTTCACACAACCGCAAGTCCTATACTGACAGTTTCTTCTATTGTAGTCCTCGCTTGTGGAACTCTACTTCGGCCTCTTGCTTTCTAGTCAGAGTTGTCCTTCAAAAGATTAATTGCAATGTTATCTTGTTATTTTATTATTCTCTCTCTCTCTCTCTCTCTCTTTCTCTCTCTCTCTCCTTAAAATTCTAAGAAGAATATACAATGTTATTGGTTCTATAACAGAATATTTGACTAATTATAAGCGATGAAAAATCAATAAAGGCATACTAAAAAGGATATAACTGCAGCTAGAGGAATGAAATTACTCAACATTTTACACCAAAAAGAAACTACAAGCTAATGAAACTGTCCCTATGTGGACATTTAACTAAAATTATATTACCTACCCAAAAAACTCTCAGCAAAAACTATGACTTCCATTGTCAAGGTTAACAACATCCATCCACGGGTATGGATACGTGCATTCGTTTGAACATGATTATGTATATAATTAGCAGATATATTAAGTGAATATGTGTTTGAATCGTGTTTAGACGACCGAATGTAGTTTATCACAAACGTCCAGGGATACTTGTATTCTCACTTCCAAGTTTGGTTACACAAATCTTACTTTATAGAAGGCGTTTAACGCATGCACATATCTTATAGATATAGTTTAGTCCGACACAAACCCACAGAAATTGCCCACCCAATCCGGATAATATTACTGCCAATTGCTTGCGAGAAGACATTGTTAAACATTTCTCTTCGAGACCTGTCTATATCTCTCTCTCGTTCTGTCTGACACACTATTATCCATCGTTACCCTCACACACACACACACACACACACACACACACACACACACACACACACACATATATATATATATATTTATGGATTAAAGTGCTCAATATCAAGGGTAGAGCATATGAAAATATAAATATGTGGATATAAAGGTGGACATTAATGTCAACATCCATATGCAACAGTTTCTTTCATGCATAAAAGCAATCTTTATGATGTGAAACAAACTGTCGCCGGTAGATATTGACTTCAGTGTCCAGCTTCACACACATATATATATATATATATATATATATATATATATATATATATATATATATATATATATATATGAAAATTGATCCGTTCATTTGAGAGGACTAAAACAAAAATAAGTATTGAATGCTGATATCCTGCCCATATATATATATATATATATAGATGACGTTCAGATCAAGACAATAATTCTGAGGCACCATGGACCGTCCTACTGATAGTCTGCGAATGTCTGTTAGGAAATATTGCCATGGTAAAACTATATATTGTACATTTATATGTTATTAAGTTGACATATATTGTGTAGTTAGTCAGGAGCGAATTCACTAGCAATGTTTTACGAAGTTTTGTTTACAAGAATTCCTTTATGAGAGACACCCTATGCATACAGTTTAGTCCGGCACAAGGCCAAAATTGAGAAGCGGTTTACGCCTGCATATATTAAATTAGGTACCTTCTACAGTTAGGCCACAGCAGTTTAGTGAATGGAATTAATGTGGAATTACATACGAGTCTAGATTGTTTAACATTTATTTATGACAGGAAACATAACCTCATCCCCACCTGACATTTTTAAGGCATTTGTGATATTCTCAGCCCGTATAATATAATCTGTTACGGCTTCATTCTTTCGTCTCCTTAACGCGGTTAGTTCAATATATAAAGCAATCATTTTAGGCTTACCATGATATCTAGGCGCAAAACTATGCATAAAATCATGAAAACTCTGCGCAAATGCATGATATCTATGCGCAAACCATAGCAGCTACGCGCTAAAACATGATATCTATGCACAAAATCATAACGATGCTCAAAAACATGATAATTATGTGCAAAGGCCTGATAACTATTCGCAGTTATGTGATAGTATCACAATACACAAATTCACTCATTGACGTCTTACGACAGATTAGAGAATTGCCCCTCCACGCATTCGGCATAAGGTCTTCTTTGATTAGCTGAGAATTCATATCAAGGCTACACAACCGATTCTGAAAATATTTAAAATAATTTTGGACAGATTATATGAGTGTGTATGTGTGTGTTTGAGACAATTTTTGTTGATGTCTGATTATGTGCAATGCAGCGTGTGTGCGAATGGAAATTTGTCCACTTAAAAGTTGGGGAAAATAGCAAAGAAAACATCGAGAGATTTTATCATGACCGATAATCTTTGTATTGGTAGAAAAGTTGTCATCGCTGACATCAGCGGCGTATCTATCCACCTGATTAGATTGCTACGTGTTCCAACACAATGTATTCCCTCCACCTTGTTTCCTAACAACAAAATCAAAATCTTCAATAATGAATAATAGTAATCCAATCATGTTTCCTGTATGATAAAAAATCTCTCTTGACTCCGATAATTCAAAATAAATCTCATAAGGGATAAAATCTGTCTTCTGTCTGAAGTCCAATCTATATTCCTTGGATATCCGTGCCTTCTGTTAGGTGATAGAAAGAATAAAAATCTCGAAGACCATTATTCGGCTATTTGGTTTAATTCTCTCTAAGTCCCCTGCTGTCCCCAACTATAGCTTCTTCTTCTTCTTCTTCTTCTTCTTCTTCTTCTTCTTCTTCTTCTTCTTCTTCTTCCACTTCTTCTTCTTCTTCTTCTTCTTCTTCTTCTTCTTCTTCTTCTTCTTCTTCTTCTTCTTCTTCTTCTTCTTCGTGTCGTGTCCTTTCAGGACGTGGATGATCACTGACTCTAAATGTTGACTGGCAATGGACACTTCTTTGCATTTTATATTGCTATTACCAATCTAATTCAATTGCTCATGTATATAAATAAAAGCTACATCCCCTCGGATATAAATCACGAGACATTTTTTTTTAGTTTCAATTCTTAAGAGAATAACTTCCAGACTTAATATCGCCAAACGTTCTGGCTTCTATTCTTGATTCCCCCACCGATAACTCAACTTCCTTCATCTTCCATGGGACGTATCGCGTTAGAATGTGAACGATCATGGTCCTCCACAATTTCCTGTCTTTTGGAGCTTTTAGTAAATTTTGTCTTTTCGCTATTTCTCCTAATCCACGGTGTGCCAACCATTTACACAAGTTCTCGTTGGGTGGGTTAATCGCTCCTAACCTCTGTCTCTCTTATCTTCATATCTCCTGTTGAGTGTTAAATTTTCTATGCCCATTTTCCTCATAATGTTCCCTAGAAATTTAAACGAGCGCTCTCTGATTCATATTTTTTTTTTATTAATTTCACCCCAAGCAAGGCAATAAAGGCACTAATACGCAAGGGATTACTGAGTGTGGAATGACGAGGAAAGAAAATATTATTAAGGAGTGTGAATAATAAAATAACAGGAACTAAGAAGACAGAAGGCAACAACTGATACTGAAATTTTAAGATCAAAGTAAACTGGAAAGCTAGAAACCGGAAGAGAGTTCTATAAGGGTGGAGTGCCAGAAAAAATGTTTGGACAGTTCATACGGTTGTATCTGGACAACTGTAAAATGATGAGGCCTTGTCGACAATCTAGTACTGCGCTTAAATTCATAAAGAGAAACCATCATCAAAATAATTGGATGGAAATATTTATAGAAATGACACAGGGAAATGTCATTTTTCTTTCCATTTTCCATAAAACTTCATCGTTGATTGCATGCTCATTCCATGATATTCTCCCTATATTTTTGTAGCCTCATGTTTCTTTGACCTCTGTGATGAGATTGCTCAATATTCACTCTTTGTAAATACACCTTTGTGTAAATTAATTGAAACAAGACGAATAATTCCGTTATTATTTAATTTTTTTTTGCATTTTTTCATCCGTCAGGAAGCCGTCTCATTCTGTCTGTAGGTGGCAAAAAAGAAATCAAGACTTGCTCGATAAACGCAAACCAAGCTCGCCACTTTTACCCACCTTTCGCTAAATTCAGTCGAGCTCAAACGATTTATATCGGTTCGGATCAGAACCTGATGAGAATAATGTTCATCTCACAAGATTCCCTCCATCCGGGTCGTCTACACCATCATCCTTGTCACAGCTAGCAGCATTGCAAACACGGCCCGTTGCTCAGGGGCGACACATTATCGCACACGTATGCGAGATCGATGGACACAAGATCTTCTGGATAGATACGAGCCGTCAACTCACCGACATTGCCACAGAACGGAAGAGCGGACGAGGGGACAGTGGAAGAAGGCTTTAAACTACTATCCCATCTATAACAATCGGACATATCTGCCCATCCCTCTCTGAAAACTGCGTCATTAAGCGATATCACGTTACGAATCAATCGCCAGTTAAGCGAAAAAACAGGGTTGCTGAGGTAATTCTCCCGAAAGAGCGCTACTCGGTCGTCGACAAGCCAAACCAGCCCGAGAGTGGGACTGTCGTGCCTCCATCCATTAGTTTCCGAAACAATGTCCACCTAGGCTGAGAAAGGTCACTTGACCGTAGAGTAACAGGCAAGGCCTTTCGAATCTCGGTGAATAATTCGGACTGATTCCAAGGTTTAAGACGGTCCTCAACTTCGGAATGGATAGGATTGATGGTAAACCTAGAGACGGCGCCCCTAACAGTCCTTGCTTACAGCGAATCTTCTCTCAACGCGCAGCGTTGGGAAACCATACTTGAGGTGTGTCTTTTTCCTTAGCTGAATACTATGTACTTCGCCAGAGCTACATGCAGTTTTGAATTTCCTCCATCTAGATCGGTTGCCACCCAAGGCTATAAATCACAGTCTGTCCTACTATTTGGCTATAACCAGGGTAGAAGAAATGGTCATATTTTTCCCAAGGCTAATAGTCCGTAAGAGAATGTAATGAACTCAACTGGAATTCGAACTCAGCACACCTCCGATTCCGTAATCCGAGCTGCAATTCATTACACTCCCGTCACAAAAATAGGAACCAGGTGAAATATATATATATATATATATATATATATATATATATATATATATATATATATATATATATATATGTATATATATATATATATATATATATATATATATATATATATATATAGTTTCACCTAAGCGGATCGTCAGGGAAGGCCGGCTAAAGAAGTAAAAAAAAGGGAGGGGTATACTTATAGCCAATAAACAAAAGACCAAAACCATGTGACCAAAGACAAAAAACCCCCAAAAAACAAAAAAAACAACAACAACGGGGGGGGGGAGAACATTTATTCGAAAAATGGCTCAAAAGGGAGGGGGTGATTAAGAGACAAACACGGTCAACAGGGGTTAAACAACTATTTATTCCGGGGAGACGGAATAATTTAGCCAGCCTTCCCTGCCTATCCGCTTAGGTGAAACCTTGGTAGGATTGTCTGGCTCTCTAGGTTTAACTAGGTCCGGTCTACTTACTGTATTGAGCACTTTATTTAGTTAGTTGCGTACTCGTATCGTTTTTTTTTTCTTTGGGCTTTGGACCTGCATGCTGAACGATTGTTTTCGACAGGCGTTCATGTTCTCGGCTCTTTCTTTTTTTTTATACATTTTTTTACTTCGATATTGGTTTTCCGAAACGAGTCCAGTTACTTATATTTATAATATATATATATATATATATTTTAGAATTGGACATTGTCCGACAATTTATTTTAGAGACATTTATATTATGTTTAACATATGAAAATTTCTCGGACATTCAGGCCGGTAAATGTTATTTAATACTGTTTATTATAAAGCATTTGCTTAAATACTTGTATCTATAAAAAGAACGTTAAACATAATATAAATGTCTCTAAAATAAATATATATATATATATATATATATATATATATATATATATTATCTCAGATGGATCCCCAAATGAATAAATGATAAATCGCTATTGATTTTCTTAAGCGTCCCCGGTAAATGGTAGTATAGCCAAACATTTTAAATAAAAAGTTTGTAAAAATTAAGATTAAATTAAAATATGTGGAAACTGAGAAAAAGTATACATATAAGCGCAATTTCAAACTTGGCATTGTTAAATAAAAAAAATAAGAGTAAGTCTTTAAAAATCTCAGAGATCGATTTTAAAGGTAACAAAATGAATACCTCATAAACGTTCCATCTATAGATAACACTAGACAGAATATTAAAGTTTTCTTTTCACAAGGCTAACTCTTTAAAAATCCCAGAGATCTATTTTACACACTATATATATTATGAAAATGATAAAATTCATTTTTTTTTCATTCTATCAAATGTCGTATGTAGAGGCAGTTCTAATGAACGCTAATCTTGAAAAAGTATTCCAAAGAATGTTTGCTACTTTTAAAGCGAACCAGTTAACTTTAATATTATAATACCTTGATATTATCTTAAAAGGTACCACATGAACATACATACTCCACAATTTACATCTTGGCTTAAAGGTAACGAAATTAATACCTCAAAAACTTTCCATCTATAGATAACACTAGACAGAATATTAAAGATTTTAGTTCGTTTCACAAAGCCTAGAAACGCCATCTGAAAATTTGACCGGCACTTTGATCAGAAGCGTAAAGAGTTGTTGTTATCGATATTTCTGGATTCATTCATTTCGAAACGTATGGGAAAGTATTCTCTCTTTGTATTCAATAGATTTCCTGAGCAATGCTCCTAAAAGCTTACCGATGAAAAAAAAAAATCTTTATAATAGATCAGCATCTGTTCAAAAATCATTGAAAAAAATTTAACTTCTTGAAGAATTACATATCTTTTATATTCGTCTATGTTTAA
The DNA here is from genome assembly GCA_964036315.1 of Acanthosepion esculentum. Lineage (NCBI taxonomy): Eukaryota > Metazoa > Mollusca > Cephalopoda > Sepiida > Sepiidae > Acanthosepion > Acanthosepion esculentum. The sequence continues at coordinate 109,855,226 of OZ038488.1, forward strand.
GTCCATTGAAATTTATCTCGCAGAATTGAAAGGATTAAAGATACCTTAAGGAACACATTCAAGAATTATAGCATTCTCCTCCTACAATTTCTCTTTCTGCATATAGAGTTACTGATATTGTCGCTAATAATCAAAAAAAAGAAAAGAAAAAGAAACACAATTCTATTCTCATTTAACTGTGTGATGATCAGCATCCAATGGAATTTATTGAACAAGTAATTGGCATCGAAGATTTATGTAAATCAGCTGTAAGAATTCTTACCTAATCTTTTTACATCTTGATAAGAAATATAATTTTCCTTCCAAAGTTTATAATATCAATTGCGCAAGCACTAATTTCATATGAGATTGAATAAATTAATTTGAGAAGGTCGTTAATTGATTGGAAAAAAATCATTTCATTTGAGAAAAAGGTGAAACTATTTATGAAAAGGTTAGTCATTTCTTCGTTTTCAAACGTTTCACCTCAAAGTAAGGCAATAAAGCCACTAAGAAGGAAGGTGATTACTGAGTGTGAAAGAACGAGAGAGTTCAGTCTCTGATTCTTGCACTCAGAAGCAATGAGACTGATCAGTTTATTTGTGTGTATATTAAAATGCCACAGCCTCATTTTCAAAATGATTCAGTATCCTTTCTCCTCTCTATTTGATATTTCATCTGGGACACCTCGTTTTTTTTCTCCTCTTGTGGACTGTGCCCTTTAGATATTTACAGTTCTTTTATATGTCTTGTGTTTGTGTTAATTAGTCTTACACTGACAAGATGTTATCACTGCTTCACACTACGAAAATCCACTCCATAAGAAACACTCCAAACTGACACGCACGAACAGAAAATTTCAACAATTTCTGTTGTAGCGTTTAATTGAAATGTCGAGAAAATAACAATATTGAAGATACTAGCCCCAGAACATAAAAAAGTATAAAATAATAATAATAAAAGTTCAAGCGGCACCCGAAAATGGAAGTAGAAAGCTTTAAAATGATATATAAATGTACGCATGCGCAGACAAGAAGGATTGGGAAAAAAACGCAATTTAACACAAAAGCGGATATTTATTTTCTTCCAGCAATATGATTTTCTAATAGAATGGTTTTCAGTCTCTTTTTTTACTTTTCAAAGGCGACATTTGCTCTTTGTCTGGGCTTCTTTTTAAATGTTATCATTCCTTTGTTATAATTGGTTCTAATGCATTTAATCTGCGCTGCAGTGATAAGAAAGTCTGATTTTCTTTTTCTTTGATTATTTTCAGTAAGAAAACTATAGTAAGTGTAAGGACGGTGACTTGCTGGAAATTATTTACGAACAGTATTTACCAGATACTACTGGTCTGAACAGTTGTATAATTTTAACAGTACTACAATTGGGAATCGAGGGGGTACAGTAGACTGAAGCAATTTAATCAAGCTTGTTTTAAATACAAGAGGATATTTGTCGAAACAGCACATTAATATGGAATTGGGAAAGAGGAAGAACATTTGATTCATTCAGGGAATGTATTAGGTTTTCAAGAAGTGAATCAGAATACAAGAAGTACAGTGTCAACTATTAACAAAATAGCATGAAATAAAGGCTATCTTCGATAGGATTAATGGATGAAAATTAACACATCTTTCATTAATCTCATATAAAGGCCACAAAATCTCATTGTCAACCTCACAGAGTTCACCCATGGAAGTATTAATGAGGTTCAATACACCATAACGTAGATTAATTAAATGTAAAGTGTGATTTGACTACATTCCTTAATGTTGACGAGACAATTTGCTATACAGAATCTGAAGACGTTTACGATACCTATTATTCTCGTCCAGTTACCCATTTAAGTAGTGATTAAATACCTTCTTCTTCTTCTTCTTCTTCTCCTCCTCCTCCTCCTCGTCCTCCTCCACTCCCCCTCTTATTCTCCTCCCCTCCTCCTCCTCCTCCTCTTATTCTTCTCCTCCTCCTCTCCTCCTCCCCTTCTTCTCCTTCTCCCCTCCTCCTCCTCTTCTCCTCATCCCCTCCCCCTCTTCTTCTTATCGTCCTCCTCCCATCTTCTCCTCCTCCTCATCCCTTCTTCTTCTTCTTCTTCTTCTTCTTCTTCTTCTTCTTCTTCTTCTTCTTCTTCTTCTTCTTCTTCTTCTTCTTCGTGTCATATCTATCCAAGACGTGAGCAATCATAGCTCTCCATAATTTCATCTTCTTTGAAGCTCTTACAATGTTTTATCCGGGCTATTTTCCTCATCTGTCACTCCAGTGGGTCTAAAATTGAACCTATGTTGAAAGAAACGAAACTAAAGGTGTTGTTTCAATTAATTTGTACAAAGGTGTACAATCCATTGCTAAGGATATAGGTAAAATGATCGTTTCTGTGTACCGCTCTAGTAAGCAATTGACTCCTACATTTACAAGGGCCAGATGAGTAATAAATGGGATACTGTTGTCATATTGGGGCGGGGGATGCCCAGACCTCACTCTCCAGTCTTAATAGAGTTCAAAAGCATTTACAAGCCTTTGTGGTTGACGAATTATTCTCCTCTCTCTCTCTCTCTCTCTGTCCCCCCACATGGAAATGTGGCAAGCCTATCTATCTATCTATCTATCTATCTATCTATCTATCTATCTATCTATCTATCTATCTATCTATCTATGTTTAGCCTCTTTAAGTCTTTTTCTGTCTGTCTCAGCCACTTCCTCTCGAAATATTAAAATCGTATCATAGTCTAAACCTCACCAACCCGGCAGATAAGCCCTACAGACAACAGGATTACAATTCATGCAATGAAGTCAATTACTTTTACGCTGCAACACAGACATTGTCTACTCTGTCGAAATGGTGTTACGAATAATTGCCAATCTTACTTCGAGGTTTGATTTTCGCAGAGAAATCCAACTGGCCTAAACTGACTGATTATATACACCCTACAAGCTTCGGGCATTGTCTTCAGAAATTACGATCCCCGGGGAAACCATTCTGTACGAATATCGATTGCGATAGACCATTACGTTCAGAAAAGATTTATTGAAGATATAAAGTACAATTGAATTCCTTTAAGTGGGGATGCTTTTTGCGTATTACAAGCTTATAGTCTTTACCTTAGCTTACCTCTTCGTAGTACTCTCTAGAATAAATATATATATATATATATATATATATATATATATATATATTGTCAACCACAGGCAGACTGTTCCGCTGTATCGCAGCTTATCCGTGTGGCTAGACGTCCACTTGCCTCTAGTTAGGATCAAAACCGGCCTGAATTAGCGTCAGTCGGCGCACGGCAGGGATGAAGTTGAATTTAAGCGTATTTATTTAGGTAAACACGGCATTGACTGAGTGAACTCAATTTGTTTTATCGAAGAGTATTGCATCAGTAGCAGTAGTATTCACCGTTTGCAAACTCACATTTTCTTTCCCGAGAGCTCAACCGAAATGATTTTTCAGGAGAATATATATTGTCATCCACAGACAGACTGTTTCCCTGTATCACAGCTCATCAGTGTGTCTAGCTATTATCGAAACCCAGCTGAATTAGCGTCAATCGGAGAATCTACCCCTAAGGCGTTGGCGCACGACAGGGATGAAAGTGAATTTAATCGTATTTATTTTTATCCAATTGTACTTCATATAAGAAGTTCTCAACAAAATGCAAAGAAGGATCTGTAATATAATCGGTCTTGATTTGCCTTCTCGACTTCAAATACTTTCTCACATAACACCGCCATCACTAGTGATCACTCTAAACACGTTCGTAATCACTATTAGACTCATCCAACTCTTTCCGAATCCCCTGCCGGATCCTCAGATTGACACCCAAACACTCTGAAATGTTCAAAGGCGAGCAGTACAGCATGCGGTTTCTAAATTTCTGGCGCAATGAATTACGTCATAGTGCTTTTTTTTCTCACAGACGGTGCCCAACTGACCCTACTATACTGTGCAGTCGACAAAATCAAAAATAAATAACGCGAAATTAAAAATATAAAATGGCGATAATTTACCCAGCGCACCCTGTGACAGACAGAGATCGAAGTTGAAGTATATCCTAAAAGTAAATTCCCACAGTGAGGTACTAAACATTGTGATGCAACGTTGTGATAAACATGGCGACAAAGATGAGAACAATAGTCCGCATAATGTAAATAATGTAGAATAAAATGGCTGACCATTATTCCCAATAAGACGGAATGCGATATTTTAAGCAGGAAGGAAAACATGTGGGTACATTTTCTGGTATAATAATATCGATTTGAGAAGTTAAGCTTTATCAAAATTCTTAAATTGGAATCGAATTGCCGTTCACACGAGCGTGTGATTTTCTATTTATTGTCCTTTATTTGTTTCGAAATGAAAAAATTCTTAAGACGGAGAAGCGTATTCGGTCCAAAACTGACCGAATTCAACATCCATCTGTGGCGAGTCAAATGAGTTGCCGTGTGTAACGTAAGGACCAAGACAGGCAAGATAAAGATATTCGCCTTTGTTCTGCAGTATTTCTGAAATGGAAATTAATGCTTCCTCAGATAATTTTACTTCGTTCTTAAATGAAAGTTTATTTTATCAAATAATATCAGACTCGTGTAACCCTTGTCGGTGTGCAATGTGGAATTGACGAGCAAAAGTTCAAATCCTTAATATGTTTCATTCACGTTAGCACAAGAGCTCATGGGAAAGTCATGAATCGATTTCTCCCTTCTTCAGCCATGGTTTAAATTCTAGGGCAAACTGGGTTCTCTAGATTTGGCTGGCAACCTGTATAAGAGAAGGAAAAATGAAATTCAAACTGTAGAGAAAGCAGTGAGGAACTACTGAGTTATCCTCTCCCCTAAGAAGGCATCTCAATCTACTGATAATAAAGAAAAGAATGTGAACACTTACGTCCTGGAGAGACCTGGCATTTTTAAGATAACTTTATATGGTACCTTGATGTGAAAGGTAATGTAAAGCAAAAATCCAATTTCGGGGCCTTGCCAAGATAAAACGTGTGTTCAAAACGTCACTGGAAGCGTATATATTCTGAAAACAGAAATTCTTTCAACCAAATATCCGTACATTATCTAAATTATTGTTTATGGTACTTGCATGAACATGAAAAGGAGTCGACCGGAGTCGGGATCATGTTAAAGTCGAAACACATGAAAAGCTAAAAAGACCTATACTGAAAAATTGTTGAAGCATATAGAATATCAGGGTAACCTTATTAATATGTAAAATATAAAACAAAATATCTTAATGTCTAAGGGATTTTTCATTAATCAAATATATGTTTCTGTGACCTATATTTTTTGGATTTATTTATAAAAATGTATGTTGCATCTTTTATTTGCATAATAACACTGGCCACACCATGAAAACCAGTTATCCATTTCTGAATCTAAATAAATAAAAGGCAAATTATGTCAATCGGTCCGTGTGTCTGAAATCTCTTGTCCCACACATGTTCTACATAAGCATCTTATACCTTTTTAGAATCAGAATGATCGAGGAATCGAGAATCTGCTCATATTGTCCTCATCTTTGTCGCCATATTTGTCACAACGTTTCGGCCGTTGTACGCTCCGGCCTTCTTCAGGTGGTTGGAATTTCGAACCGAACCCCAGTCTACCCCAGTGATCGAAATAAAGGGTTCGGTTCGAAATTCCAACCACCTGAAGAAGACCGGAGCGTACAACGGCCGAAACGTTGTGACAAATATGGCGACAAAGATGAGGACAATAGTCCGAATAATGTAAATACTGTACAAATCCATCTATTCTCGCCCCAGTTATGAGTTAATTATTAACATTTGAATCACTGAACCGCTACTATCTCCAAATATAAAATAAAAATGCTAAAATATATTTAGATTTCGGCATTCAGGTGTTGACATGCCGCTAAACTAAAACAACCAATCCTTAAAACGATAAGATAGAAGTAATAATCAAGCCTTAAAGTGGTTCCCCTAATTTTGATTTTAAGGAAATAAAATGTATTTTTCTCATAACGCCGATTCATCGGCGAAACATGTCAAAATAGAAGTTCCAAATTGTCTTATATGTTTATCACTCCGTCAGATTCTCATCGAAACTTTACTTATATGTAGATATATACGCACCGAAAACTTACTAAAACATATCTTTTGTTCAAAAATTCCCAAATAGATTATAAAGAATATGAAATTTTTCTGTCTTTTTTAAACAAAACTTTAGCATTTTTCATTTATTCATAACGTTGTCATTGATAATCATAATATTGTAAGAAATTCCCCCCCTCTCAACGTAGACATTTAGAATTCTTTTGTAAAAAGCTGGAGAAGTGAATATGTACCTTTTGACATACTTATAATTTTATCATTTTTTATCTTTTTTTTTTATTTAACAGAACAGACAAATATTATTCAGTCAGCATCTATTCACACACGACATGCAAGATGTAAATATTATCACCTTATTAATTCTTATTCGTTAACTTTCCGACCATGAGAACCGAGATCGAATCTCACCATAGTCGAATTCAGAAGTGTTCTAAAAAATTCTCAAACATTATCGATATTTTTAGTTCTGTTTATAAATATACTAGCCGAATTACCCGCGCCTTGCTGCGTGTCACACATTTTTCTTTGTAAGAAAATGATGACTGATATTAAACCATTGTTATAATTTGTGGAGAAAAATGATGCATTTCAGTATTACTCAATGAGCTTGCCGATGTAACCTCCATCTTCTGGCTTTCTCCTTCTATATTTTGGATAGGAGCCTTATTCAAATTTAGATTTATTTTAAATCAAAGGGAAAAATATTTCAGTGAGAAGATGTCGCCCCCACGTTACCCCTTTGATCAAAATAAAATATAATTATCCAAGTACCCTGGGTAATGTAGTTTCAGAATATATTTGGTTATGCGAGTCTGTCTCCAAAACCCTAGGAGTTCGATAACAAACAGACAAACATACAGAGGCTACAACTTTATATATACAGATGTTGCAAAATTAGAGCCTTAACTTTTGTCTTGATAAATTTCATCAGAAAACGAAACGAATTCGGTAATATATATTTTTACACACACACAGACACACACACAAACGTATATATATATATATATATATATATATATATATATATATATATATATATACATATAATTAGGAAAATCTTAAAGTACTTTTCTTGGCCTCCAACCAAATTTGAATATATATATATATATATATATATATATATATATATATATATATATATATATATATATATATATATATTACGATGTTCGTAATTAATTTTTCTACGGTTCAGAATATTTTTCTAGTTTGTCGGGCGAATACAAACTTAAGTTATCCAATGTCTTCTGCTACTTTCGGGTTTCAAAAATGTTTTATATTGCGTGTTCATAGAATTGTATCTTAGATATGAAATGTGTTTTTCTCGTGGATTTTTCGCGTGTTGCTATTTCAAGTATTACTGGTAGTTGTATAGATTTTTGTCAGTTTTTCATGTTGTTTCTATTTTTCAAAATTAATGGTGAAACATACTTTGTTTTTCCCTACATTGAATGAAATTTTATTGATGCAAAGTTGTTTGTTGTCACAATAAAGCCGTCTACTATTGGTAATCATTTACATTCCGGTTGGTGATATTCTATTTAAGGCTGTTATTATATGATCACGTTAACTGTCACGATAATATAGCTATTTCATAACCAGGGATCTACGCTTCTACAAACCTCTGCTCTGTAGAACCGATTCCCAAGAAAATGCCGTCTTGATCACTACAATCTTCAACTCTTTCCCGCATACGCCAATAAGCTGCTCCTCTTAATATTTTACCCTATAACTTGAGTGACTCTTTGGCCATGCACAGGTGAACATTATTTTAAAATTAAAAAAAAATAAACACAATTATGAGGCATTAGGTATATCAATCTGATTCATGGTCGATCTATCACGGTTGCCAAACTGGTGTTCTTTTGAACGGTATTATAAAATCTTTGTAAATTAAATGGATATTAATTAGATTCAACAGAAAAGTTGATTGAGCTTGGATTTCAAATGTTATCTTCATTTCAGTTATGTTATTTATTATATAGAAATTGAAGAATTATGGGATCATTTATACACCCCACGGGTTTGTATGTCACTCAAATGCTGCAACACGTACATTTCGAAATTATAACTATGAAAATCTTTTAACAAAAACCAAAACGTCATCATTAAAGAAATCTACCTAATAAAAAACAAAAAGTAAATCTTGATATTTGTTAAACTAGCGTCAAAAATGTCTGGTTTACTTAAGTGACACATCTATTAAGAGCAAAAAGTTGATTCCCGTCACTGGTGCTCAGGGTCAATATAATATCTGTGCGTCCTGCGAAAAATACAGCTGACATAGAGCAAATATATTTTATTATTGCGAATTTTCTTTGAGTGGTTATCCCCGATTTTTAAACAGTGAAGTTAAAACCCAACATCCCAGAAATATAGAAAATCATATCAAAGTATACTGTACACGTTATCAAGGGCCGACCCTGCATTATATTTTATTTTCTCCTAAGAAACTAGCTTTTAACCAAGCTTGCTTTCTACGATGGCCCGGTCACGGAAGTCCCTACGGCAAGACCAAGCTCACGTACACCTTCTTATGAAACACGCATCTCTCGTCAGGGTATTCATGTCTGTCTGTCTCTCGCTCTCTCTTGCTTTCGTGTTCTCTGTCTCTCTTGCTCTCTCTTGCTTTCGTTTTCTCTCTATATATCTCTCTCTCCCTCTCTCTTGTTTTTGTTTTCTCTCTCTATATATATATCGCTCTATCTTGCTTTTCGTTTTCTCTATATATATCCTTTCGCTCTCTCTTGCTTTCGTTTTCTCTCTCTCTCTCTATCTCTCTTGCTCTTTCTTCCTTTCGTTTTCTCTCTCTCTTCCTCACATATATATATATATATATATATGTATACATATATATATATATATATATATATATATATATATATATATAGATATATACATACATATATATATATGTATATATATGTATACATATATATATATACATATATATATATACATATATACATATATATATATATACATATATATATATATATATATATATATATATATATATATATATATATATATATATATATATATATATATATACAGGGTGTCCCCAAAAATTTGACATCATTTCGCATGCCAATAATTTTGCCAATTCATGTTGAAATAACCACAAACTTTCACAGAATGTATAGAAACACATCAAGATTTTATATTTAATGGAAAGGATAGTGTGTGCTTATCTCAGTGATAATCTGCCGTAGAGATGGATCAGACGTGGTGGAGATGAAAACAGTTTTCTGATGATATGGCCGCCGCGGTCACCGGACCTGTTCCCGTGTGATTTCTTTTTATGGGGATATGTAAAGGGACTAGTCTAAGTCCACCCTCCTCCTGCTAGCAATGATGAACTCAAGCAGAGAATCACTCCCGCACTGGATAATGTTACCGGAGACATTCTACAACGTGTTTGGCAAGAGGATAACTACCAACTTGACATGTGCCGAATCACAGGCGCTGCCCATATTGAACACTTATGAAATCGGTCCCATAATAAACTTATGATGTTTCATTGTGCTAGACTTAGTAATTTTTAAGATAATCGCTTTTAAAATGGTGTCAAATTTGTATTGTTGAAGTCAGACTCTATGAAAATATTCGAGATGCCAGGTCAGGGCCTATCACATTGCATACCTGTATAGCTCAGTTATTATACATCAAGTAATATTTAATTAACGCCAGTACTGAATGGGCGATATTTATATTAATTTTCACACACACACACACACACCCACACACACACACACACACACACACACACACACACACACACAAATATATATATATATATATATCTGAAAAATTTCTCAGGGTTAAGCTGTAGAAAAAGACAATATTTATAAATGTAAAAGACAATAGGAAAACTGTAATATTAGCCAATTTTCGATATCAGCTGCCATTTTGACCTTGTCGGACTGATCAGCCGTACTGTTGATGCAGATGTAAATGGTTGTGTCATCAGCGGAGATGCCAAATTGAAAGCTGATGCCATCGGGAAGGTCATTAATGAAAATTAAAACAGAGTAGGACCAAGGATGGAACCTTGAGGGACACACCTGCGTTTGTACGAAAGCATCTAGACGAGTGTCCGTTCAGGATAACTTTCATTTCATGATTTGATAGGAACGACTGGATCAGTTTAATAAAAAAAATGTCCGGAGACCGTAACTTTTCAGATTGTGGAGATTTGAATCCCGGACTTCATCTATAGCATGGTAGATTTTATTCCGCAATTATCGTCAGTTTTAGAGCAGTTGACCTGAAGAAACGAAAAGCACAAAGACCCCAACGATTAGAGTTTATGAATCAATTCACCATTGAATAGAGCCTCTGTGGGTTTCCCTAAAAGAGGTGGAAGGCTAATAGGCCGATTGTTGGAAGGGTCAGGTGGCTCACATAAAACTGGAACAACAGATGATGGCTTCCAGTAGGTAGGAAAGCAGAAGGCAGTGAACCATTTATTATACTGTTATGGTCCAATATCATCGTACCTCGTACCAGGAAGAACAACACGAACACAAGAGTATGAATAACAAAGATATATTACAACAGAACAATAATACAAGAAGTTGAAGGTGTTAGTATGACTGTCAGTCTGGTTTAGAGTGAACTATTATTGTCTCGACTCGATCTGTCTTGACTCGTTCCACTTCGTTCCACTTCGTTCCACTTCGTTCTCCCCGTCTCTCTTGATAGGCGCAGTCTTTATAGTATGAGCAAGAGTTCATTGTCGTTACAAGTAAGATCCCATAACTTATACAATTTAGAGAAAATAGGAGCCAGTTCAGAAGCACACTTCTTAATGATTATTACAGGGGTACCATCGAGTCTACATGTTTTGTGGGGATCTAAGTTAGAGATGATAGCAGAAAACAAAGAAGGGGTTATATGCATATCACGTCTAAGTGGGAGGTTAGGCAGGGATACTCCAGATGACTCAAGTGTGATGTTTGAGGAAGAAATTACAGGCAAAACATCCAGCTTTATCATATATATATATATATATATATATATATATAGAGAGAGAGAGAGAGAGAGAGAGAGATTGATAGATAGATAGATACGAATAGTCTGTAATAGACAGACAGATATATATATATATATATATATATATATAGATAGATAGATAGATAGATAGATAGATAGATAGAGAGATAGAGAGATACGAATAGATAGATTGATAGATAGATACGAATAGTCTATAATAGACAGAAATATATATATAATATATATATATAGAGAGAGAGAGACAGAGATAGATAGATAGATACGAATAGTCTATAATAGACAGACAGACAGATATATATATATATATATATATAGAGAGAGAGAGACAGACAGACAGACAGACAGAGATATATAGATAGATAGATAGATAGATAGATAGATAGATAGATAGATAGGTACGAATAGTCTGTAATAGATAGATAGATAGATAGATAGATAGATAGATAGATAGATAGATAGATAGATAGATAGATAGATAGATAGATAGATAGACATAATCATACATGTGTAGGTGGGAACAAAATACAGAAAAATGAATTATACATAAAGATAAACTTAACTTAAAATTTTAATTTTAAATTACTGGCATCCGATGCGCCTAGCGAATCACATTCTATTTATTTTACTCTTCGCTGTTGCCTTTAAATATCCCATATTGTAAGAGCAGTAGTTTTATGAAAAAAAGGTAACATTCTGCATAACCCTGGACGTTAATTTATCGTGGAAAATTCAGAAATTAGTATATAGAAGCATTGTCACCTTATTCATTTCTATCTAGCATTTTTTTCATTGTCATGGTGTTTTATTGTTTTAGACTTACTGTTATAATTTTAAGTCGATTAATAATTAATAATTTTTATTAATAATTAATATCTTTTGACGAGTTTCTCTTTCACCTTGAATCGTTTTCCCATTTATTCTACAACAATTTGGTAAGAAAAACCTGGTGACAAAAATGGAGTTTGCCATAAGCTTTTCGCTCTCTCAAAAAGCTTTTGGTTAAAATAAACTGAAAGAGGAAGGAATGGGTGAATTTGGAAAGGCAGAGAATAAGTAACAAAGGGAAAGAAAAACATGAGAGGCTGAAAAGAAAATAGCGAATGGATGAAGATGAAAGCTGTAAACAGACAGACAGGATGTCTTCAGTTAATAAGACTCCTTTGACCTTTTAATATGTATCAAACTTTAATTAATATTTTTCTTTTTTATCGGGATTCCCTCCTTAAACGGGAAGGTGGATATAGTGATTTTGTAATCGCGGCTTAGATGTGGCAGAAGGCCGTAAGTATGAAGCACCCCGTGAGGATCAAACTCACTACTCAGTCATAACTGAACTAGCAAGACAAGCTTTCTAATCATTGCATCACGTCGAGGCGCCCCAGGAAGGTGTGTATATATTGTAGAATGAATATCTCAAATACAATTGAAGGATATTATTTTTGCTTGGGAGTCAGAAAAACGATGTGAAATCAAGGGGTGAAAAGACGGTGTCAGAGGATCACAAATGGAAGATATTGACTAAATAAATAATTGGGATAGTCTAACTGTTTCAGAGCTACCTCGATACATGGTTGCAGTACTGCTGTTTCCAAAAGATGCATTTATTTTATTTCAACATCGTGGAGTTTCAATGAAAAAACGGAGAAAAGATCGGTTATGAAATCGTATCGTTAAACTAACAGACTAATAGAACATTGCAAAACTGTATTTTGTCTTTTCTTTTCCTTAATCAATTCACCCCAAGCAAGGCGCAAGGGGTTACCGAATGTTAGAGAATATGGAAAAGGAAAACTACTATTAAGGTGAGAGGACAATAAAAGAATAGGAATTAAGAAGACGAACGATAACGACTGGCGTTACATTTAAATTTCTGAAGATCAAAGTTGACTGGGAAGCAAGAAGCCGAAAGAGAATTCCACAAGTAATAAGTGTGATATAAAAAGAAACTGTTAGCATAGAACTTACGGTTACATCTAGTCATTTCAACCTTAAAATAATGAAACTTAGCTGCCAGTCTAGTACTGGGCTCAAATTTGTAAACACGAGGTACCAGAGAGGAAAGTGATATTTATTCTGTTAAATACACAGAAATGTGGCACAAGGCCGACGGGGGGATGTGGGGAAAGGACGGTCTTCTTTTGTCTTAACTATAGCTTATCGAGCCGCAAACACTGACCCAATCGTACGAACAATATTCCTTACACCAAAACAACACATTCATACGTACCTTTCTTACTACAACCACCATAATACCTCATTGTCTCTATGAAAGTACTAACTAGTCCCCATATTTACAATTCGTTGTCTGTGGGGAGAGTGAAATAAAAACAACAATTCTAAAATCTAGCCCCAATGAGTATTTACAATTTATTTAAAGAGAAAAGTTCATCAGAAGAATTACGATGAAAATATTTATAGAAGATGTATAGGGAAGCAACTTTAAGACGTTGGGAAAGTGACTGAAGCCGAACTGTCAGGTCAGAACTAATAATATTGCTGATTTTTCTTTCTGTGTTACATATGAGACGCCTCGGAGTAAATGTGGGAGGAATATTCAGTGCATAAACAACTGGTAGACTTATAAATGTTTATGGTAGATTCTGACAAGAAAAAACTTTCTAGCACCACACACTGAACCAAGTCACCAAGCATCTGCCTTAGCAATTGATTCAATATAATCTTCATGTCAACAGAAAACGTTCTCCCGGGATGTCGCAATGTCACATTCCTGGAAGCTAACATTAATAAGAGCCTCTAGATCTTTGCCAAAATCAGGTAGAAACCTACTAGACCGATTGCTCGAAGAATTAGATGGATCGCTTGAGCTCTTAAAGGCTGAAACTACTGAAGAATATTTCCAAGAAGCAGGAAAGCAACAAGCCGGGAGTAGAGTTTAGAGATAACAAGATCCAGTTGAGGTGGGCATTTCTCAAGGACTATTACAGAGATACTATCAATCCTACTTGCTACGTGGGAATCCAGTTTAAAGATGATAGCAGAAACCATGGAGAGTTTTATGCATATCACTACAAAAAGATGCTAGACTATCATGGGCTGAACATATGTGAAACGATGGCGCTTTAAGGAAAATGATAACGAAAAGAACACACAGAAAAGACAGTTCTAATTTCTAGGGCACATAATGAGGAAAGATGATTTTGAAGAATATGAGACTTACGGGGCATACTGGAGGCATGAGTGACGGAAGAAAGAAGTGAATAACCTACCTAGCGATCTTGTGTAAATGGTTGCCAGAACAAGGATTAGGAGAATATAGCAAAAGTAAAAAATAAACAAACCTTACTCAGAATTGCAAAGGACAGGAAGTTGCAATTATTGCTCACGCCCTGAAGGGACACGACACGAAGAAGGAGGAGGAGGAGGAGAAGAAGGAGAGGAAGAAGGAGGAGGAGGAGAAGAAGAAGAAGAAGAAGAGAAGAAAAAGAAGTAGGAGGAGGAGGAGAAGAAGAAGAAGAAGAAGAAGAAGAAGAAGAAGAAGAAGAAGAAGAAGAAGAAGAAGAAGAAGAAGAAGAAGAAGAAGAAGAAGAAGAAACAGGAGGAGGAGGAGAAGAAGAAGAAGTAGAAAGAGAAGAAGAAGAAGAAGAAGAAGAAGAAGAAGAAGAAGAAGAAGAAGAAGAAGAAGAAGAAGAAAAAGAAGAGGATACTAGAACATTTAGAAATATTGATCTACCAAACCTTGAAGATAAAGAATTTGTCTTAAGATGTTCAAGGAATGAGCTATATACATACTCTAAATTTTCCAAAGTCTTTCCAGAGGTGGGACAGCGATATTTTGGACTCCATCATAATAGAAAAATATTATATTCAGGAATGATTGTAACTTGGTATTAAAATCCATTCACACTTCCGGCAACGACTCAGTTCCGCATTAAATGAAATGTTGTGACTGGCCTATCTTTCAGGTATTATACGCGTGTAATTGGATTGTCTGAATAAGTTTCATATAGCTTTAATGTCACCTTTGGACATTTGTACCATATGTAATTTATTTCTCAGTGCTTATAAACATAATAAACAAATTGAAAAGTCGGTTTTAATTCTTCTACATCTGTTTGCATACTGTAAATTTTTTTTTAACCACAAGTAGATTTTCATTTATTTTTCACTTTATTCATTCATTTTTATTTATTTTGATGCATGCTAAATAAAGAGGAAACACTTGCTATCAAAGTTTTCGTATAATGTAGAAGAGGTACTGATTGGATTTTTTAAATTTTATTTTGTGTGATACTATAACTGCTTGTAAATCTCTAAGTCGTTAAACTGATAGTTTATTAAGTGAAGACTGACAGTTAAAAAATATTTTGCACCTTCTTTAAACAAAGATATGTCTTTGGTTTATTGCACCTTTATGTAGGTGGTCTTGTGTAGAAATTCAGCATCGATTCCAGTGCTGACAATAGATTCATCAAAAAGAAGCCTTAAGTTGATTTACTCCCTTCCGATTACAAGGCGTGACATGAAAGATATAAATGCACAACGGTAATTATTATATGGTGTTTAAATGATATGAAAGCCGATGAAGTATTCATACATGTGTAGTGAGTTTGAGCAATTAAACCAGGCGGATCCTATCCGTCTTCTGGTCGGACCACACCCGATATCCTCCAACATGAAAGCACGCCTTGTCTACTATTTGATACCAAAAATATACCAGGATTATATTATCTCTAGCAGAACATTATGCAATCAAAACATATATTATTGGATATTAGCCATTAACAAACTCTGAAACGTTGTTAGCCAAATATGATTATGTAGCAGTCCAAAAATAAGTAAACTGAGAAATACATGTTTATATTTCTGAGATGAGGTATTGTAACTGTTACAAATTTTACATTGTCCAGACGGTTATCCTAATCTTTGTTGTCATATTCATGATGTTTCGGTCGTTGTACGACCTTCTTCAGGTGATTGGTATGTCGAAGCGAAACCTTTATTTCGAACAGCGGGGTAGAATGTTCTAGTTCCATGCGCCATACCTCTTCTTGTTATCTCAGTTTCAACATCAGTTATTTCCCTTTAGTAACTCAACTCTCGAAGTTTTTGTTCACCTCTGCTGTAGCCAGGGATTGAACTCACAACCCTTGGGTCAAGTATCTTCACTGGATTATTTCAACCAACTCCTCGTTTACCTACTGATAAAGAGAAAGAGGTTTACTTCACATTCTATATAATAAGCATATTTTCAACCCAAATTTGATTTTTTTAACTTGTAAGCGATTTAGGTAATAGTTTTTAGGTTATTAAAGTATAATATTTACATTATTCGGACTATTGTCCTCATCTTTGTCGTCATATCAATTACAACGTTTCAGCCGTTGTACGTTCCGGCCTTACTCGCGTGGTTGGAATGTCGAACTGACCCCTTTATTTCGCTCACTGGGGTAGATTGTTCTAGTTCCACGTGCCATGTTTAATGGATGTCAGTTATCAGTTATCTCCTGTTAATTTCCCTCTGAAAGTTCTCCACTGCCTTAACCGGGTTTCGAACTCACACTCTTTGGGTACAGTCACTGGATCTAACTAACGCCTTTATCCACTGTGCCATGTGTCCAACCAACTGAAGAAGGCCGGAGCGTACAATGAGCGATATGTTGTAATAAATATGGCGACAAAAATGAGTACAATAGTCCGAATAATGTAAATAATGTACATAATACCTCATCTCAGAAATATAGACAGATACTGAAAGGCCGAAACGTTGTAATAAATATGGCGACAAAGATGAGGACAATAGTCCGAATAATATAAATAATGTACATAATGCCTCATCTCAGAAATATAGACAGTTATCAAAGTATATTGAAAAGAATGGATACGTGGTTCTCTGCCAGGATTTTAAGAGAACGCCTTATCTATTCGCAACCGAACAATGGCTACTCGAAATGGATACAAGAATGGTTCTAAGAAAAAATTATCTTGTCAAATTGTTCAGAATTTGAAGAAAATAGAAAAGTCGGCTGTCTACAGTTGAGACAGTTGAATATACATGCTAACCTCAAGATTTATTCGTTATGCCTGAGGACTGCTAAATGTAAAAACCCAGGAAAACTGGTTGCCGATGTTGCTAATGATGCAGGAAAAAAGTGCGTGCTGTGAATGCTTCGATTATAACAATCAATCGCTCCTCGAACAAGATATGATAACATGGCTGACAACCGCGTAGGAAATTGCTAATGAATTGGACGCACAGAAACATTAAATGTTGCACAGGAGAATAAATGTAAGAAAAAAAATTCAATGTTTTGGGACAGAAAACCGTGGTCAAATTAAATAAATATCAACCTATTAGGGTTTTGTGGCATCCAAAAAGTTCGTCGACATCCTGGTGGGGTATACAAGAAATACCACTGGTCTCAGCAGTTATGCATTGCGGCAAAAAAACGTTATTGTCTGGAGTTACACCCCTGAGCAAATTAATTGAAACAACCGATTTACTGTCCTTTCTGTCACCATACGTTCCGTTTAAGACCCACTGGAGTGACAGGGTGTAATCGATTTCTATTTTTTCCTCAGTTTAGGTCATTTTCAGTGGTGTACAGTAATATGAATCTATTTTTGAAGTGTATGATGAAATTTGTTTAGCCTTGAAAAATATAGCATCATCCGTAATTGCATCAGATTTATATTTTACACCCAGACACTATTGTCTCGACTGTCGATTAGTTGTCCTACGGCCATTGCCTGCGATGGACATTACTCCGTGGATGTGTACGAAAATTGTAACACGGCACAAACACACTGGCAGGCCTTACCAATTATCAAATCAAAGTACTATAGACTTGCCCGGAAACTCTCCTGATTTAAATCTAATCGCGATTCTGTGGTCAATCTGCAAGGAACGACTTCGTGGAATGGACATATGAAGTACTAACATGTTCACTGTGCCATGTTTAATTGGAAAAATACGAAAATAATTAAATAATAACGGAATTATTCGTTTTGTTTCAATTAATTTGAACAAGGGTGTATATCAGCTATAATGATACCGATGGCGGGCAATTCATTGCAATAACGCACGTTGTTCTCACGCATATATATTTTTAATCATTTTCCAGAAAGCAAGGCGATAAAGCCAATAAGACGCAAGGGATTACTGACAGTGAATGAAACTGAAAAATCAAACTTTGAAGAGAGAGAGAGAGAGGGCATTAAAAGACCCGGGTTTAAGGAGACAGAAGATGATGAATAATATTACAATTAATATTTTGAAGATCATTGTTGACATGAAAGCAAGAGGCCCCAAAGGGTTTCCAAAAGTGAGCAGAGCTAGACGGTAGTTTACTTGCAATGAAACGATGCAACTATTAATAAGAAGCGCTGAAATGAATGCTTGCAATATTTCACAACTCTAGCATCACTAGTCAGTCTATAAATATCTCAGTCCAGGCTCGTATGCCGAGCATACAACCTTCATCAAAAAGGGAACTGGTGGAAATATAAACCAAAACAAGTTGTACAGAATGAAGAGGTTGCTATCTTCTGAGAGAGAAATCTACGCAAATCGAATTGATATAACTGTGGAAAATAATGCTGAACACATATTAGAGCACCATGTAATTTTAAAAAAACTAAGTAAATTCTACCTTGAGATAGAAATCAGTAGAATATAACATCTCAAAACAATTTTACAGGTTTTTATCGGGCATTAGGAGTAATATCAAAAAAAGCAAAAGTGCATCAAATTACTTGTAGCGCTAAAATATATGAGCCATAAAGAAATCATTTTCATTAGTATTTCTTTCATCATCAATTATAATCTTTTCTCTAATTACATGGCATCTAATCTATTTGCATATTCTGATACAAATCCCTTGTTTTCTGACGTCATTGGTTTAAACATGGAGGCATCATGTACTACACAAAGCAAAGGTAAAACGTAATAATAATAATAATAATAATTTCTCACGAGTACAGCCCACACCTTACGAAGAAAGAAATCATCTTCATTAGTATTTCTCTCATCTTGCGTAGATGACCACAATTATGATATTTTCTCTAATTACATAGCATCTAATCTATTTGCATATTCTGATATAAAACATTTGTTTTCTGACGTCTTTGGTTTAAACATGGAGGCATTTTGTACTACACAAAGCAAAGGTTAAACATAATAACAATATTAATAATAATAATATTAATAATAATAATAATAATAATAATAATATTAATAATAATAATAATAATATTAATAATAATAATAATATTAATAATAATAATAATAATAATAATAATAATAATAATAACAATATTAATAATAATAATATTAATAATAATAATAATAATAATAATATTAATAATAATAATAATATTAATAATAATAATAATAATAATAATAATAATAATAATAATAATAATAATAATAATAATAATAATAGCACCCAGACTCGGTTAGGGAGATAGGACCTGTTACAATTCTATGGGACTACACAATACACACTGACAGAACAATCAAAACCAACCGCCCATACATTGTTATTAAAGACCACAAACAAAATAAGTGCCTCCTTATTGATATGGCAGTCCCTGCAGACTGCAATGTAACTTTGAAGATCTTCAAAAAGCTGTCAAAATACAAGGACCTTGAAATCGAAATCTCAAAAATGTGGCACATGTGAACATCAACAATCTCTGTTGTAGTTAGAGCCATAGGATTGGTTAGAAAAGATTCCAGTTGACTTATTGAAGGGATTCCTGGAAGTCCATGCCTCAAAGATATACAAAAAATTGTTCTGACAAGTACAGCCCACACTTTACGAAGGGCTTTATCTATGAATTTTTTTTTGTCGTCAGTGGAAAGTGTCATGATGCCATTTCTAACCTTAGGTCCCTGGGCGGGACCCGGAAAGAAATGTGTAAACGCCAGAAATCAAAGGAAATAATAATAATAATAATAATAATAATAAGTCGATAAATCTTAATAAAACAAGTATTCTAGTAATTTTCTTTTCATTTTATATGCCGTGTCTCTTTGTGACGTAAGCGATCATAGCTCTCCACTTTCTCCTATCCCTTGTAGCTCTTAATAAAGTTTGTCCGTTTGCTACTTCCCCCAGGTCACGTTCTGTCTTCCACTTACTTAAGTCCGCTAGATATGTCATGCATTGATTTCCCTTGTCTCTTTCCGTCTCTATTCGACCTGTGAGTATCAGATTCACCAAGCCCTCCTTTCTCATTACGTGTCGCAGAAATTCCAGCTGCCTCTTCCTGATGTTAAGAATAAGGTTCCTCCTTGTTTGCATCCTCTCTAAAACCTCATCGTTGCTCACACGCTCGGTCCATGTTATCCTTAGCATCATTCTATAGAACCATACCTCCGCCGCCTCGAGTCTCTTCTTCATCTTTGAGGAGACTGTCCAAAATTCGCTGCTGTTTAGGAGGACAGATGTCACGTAACAGCTCAGTAGTCTTTTCCTCATTACCAAAGAAATCCTCCTGCCTCCTAATACTCTGTCTAGCTTTTGGAATGCATCATTGGTCATCCCAGTACGTCTTCGGATCTCAGTGTCCCACTTGCTGTCCTCCGTAAAAAAAACCTTCCCAGATATTTAAATTTCTGTACATGCTTGATTATAGTATCTCGGACCTGTAAATCGCATTTCGGTCTGGCTCATCCTTTTACTGATGACCATGCATTCTGTTTTCCTGTAGTTTATGTTTAGTCACTTCTTCTGGCTCTCCTTCGCTACCTTCTGTAAGAGGTTTTGTAATTTATTTTCCCTGTCTGCTATCAGTACTGTGGCATCTGTGTTACTAGAGTTTAACGCGTTTAAGAACGTGCAGATTTTTGTAAACAATATTAAAAAATCGATGAGCACTATTTAAAAGATAAAGTAGATATTGAAAATCTGTTTCATCCGATTTCGCAGATACAATGAAGGGGTCAGATAAATCGATTATATTATATTACGTTATAATACACTTATTTGACCCTGGCGATCTATATATATCCCAAAATTAAGTTAGGCAGATAAGTCGTGAATGTTTCTTTATCTATTAATTATCTATATTTAAATGTACGTAATTTTGTTATTAGATTGTTATATTTACAGTTGCTGATATTGTGTTTCTAAATTCGACAATTTCTTGGTCTTCCTACTCAGTTCAAACCTGGCAAAGCCACCATTGATTTTGGAGATCTCATTATATATTCTGGTAGAGAGCAGCTGTTTTCAATCTGAAAAAAGAAAGGGAAGAAAAAAAAATACTGTTCCCATCACCTCACTTATTCCATGCTTCTCATCCGCTATTCCAGATTTATCCAATATTCAGTGTGAAATTTCAAAATAAAATTACTCGGAAAACCAGTTTTCTGAAAACTAACATAATTTGAATAATGAATCAAAAGATATATATTGAGAATGAAGGAATGGTGACTTGCAGGGAAGAGAGCGTAAAAATGACGGAATAGTTCGGGCTGCGTGCGTATGCAGGCGTGTGTGTGTGTGTGTGCGTATGCCGGCGTGCGTGTGTGTGTGTGCGTGTGCGCGCGCGTGTGTACAAAATGAATAATATAAAAATACCCACATTCGATAGTACTTTTCCATTTTTAAAATTCAGTTTAACTTCCCAATCTTTTCACTTATTTAGCCTGAGGAAAAGGTGAGAGAGGGCAGATAGAGAGAGAGAGAATGAAAGATAGAGAAGAAATAGAGAGAAGGAGAGGGAAAGGGGAAAAGGAGAGGGGGCGATAGAGAGAGTGTGAAAGAGAGAGAGGTGATAGAGGCAGAGGGAAAGAGAGGGAGGAGATAGAGAGGAGAGGGAGAAGGAGAAGGAAAGAGAGAAGGGTTGATAGAGAGGGAATGAAAGAGAGAGGTGTGATAGCGAGAGAGGCAGAGGCAGAGGCAATGAGAGAGGGGAGATAGATAGAGGGAGAGGGAGAAGGAGATGGAAAGAGAGGGGGAGATAGACAGAGAGAGTGAAAGGTGATAGAGTGAGAGGCAGAGGGAAAGGGAGGGTGGAGATAGAGAGAGGAGAAAGAGAAGGAAAGAGAGAGGGGAGATAGAGAGATAGAGAGAAAAGAACGTTCTATTTTCATATTCGACTTAAATTCAGTTGCTTAATTCGATATTGAAAAAATAAATTCCATTTTATTTTACGTTCATCATGACATTTTTATCAGATTATTTAACCAAAGTGAATTCAACCTGAGCCGACAAGAAGTAACTAATCCTTTATTCCTATATTCTGATCGCAACAACCAGTATTTCTTCATTCAAGAAATACGACAATTTATTCATTATTCTAATTTTTCTTTCTTTTAATATATCGAAGCGCGTTTATTATCATTCGCGAAGTTAGTTATTCCACATTACAATGTGTTTATTCTTTCAATCTTAAAAGCCGTAATTACATTTCGCTGATTTAATGATCTGTCATTTTTTTATGAAAAATTTCCAGTTAGTTTTTGACCATCAATTCTCATTCCTGCAATTAACAAGAGAAGCTATTAAAAATCCATAAACCTGGCTGGAATTTTTTCAAAGATCGATGTAAGAGAACAAACCATATTTATGGAGGTTTTTTTTATTTTTCATGTTTTAAACTATTTTCTTTTATTGTCGAAAATGTTTAATTTGCATAAATTAATGACACCGAGTTTATGAAAACTGATGTATTTTTCCAATAATAATTGTTAAACGCTAAAGATTTAAACTTTTTGGCGAGTAATATTTTCAAAATGAGTTGCATAATGCAGAACCATTTAGCTAAGGATAGAAACGTACGTCTGCCCAAAAATAACAATATAAAGAAAAATAGTAAGCTATATAAGAAAACGAAGAAAATATATTAATACGAACACTGTGGGAGCCACTTCGCGAATCAGGTGGATGTCACATGTAGCATCAGGTCTCGGGTGTTTAATAAAGTGTTTATACGTGTCCCTCTGATGTTCGCAGAGATAAAAAAGATAAGAAAAAAAAGACAGTTGGTGTATACAAGGAAAAAGGCTTCAAGTTCATGGACTGATGCTTTTATTCCCAATCTTTGTCATTCTTTATAAGAAACCGTTTACTTCTGTGAATGTTTGAGACACCTACTCAAATATGTTATTATTTACAAGTCAGGTACACAGACTAAGTGTTAAGAATACAAAAATCGAACAAGCAATCCGAGTTCAAATTTTGGCGGAGATAGTTTAGTTTCATACAAATGAGCAGACTGGGTTTTTTTTTTATCCTTGAACGGTAACCAATCTATGAGAAGGAGAATCCTAAATTCAAACCATGCAAAACTTATACCAAAACACGTCAGAAACTTTCTCCCCTCAATTTTTTCGTGATACACAGGTTACAGATATTAAAAAAAGAAATATGTGTGGAGACTCATGATAGCCATCATCTTAAGGGAGAATGGGCACTTGAAAATAATTAATTTACGAAGAAATTATATATATATATATATATATATATATATATATATATATATATATATATATATATATATATATAGACATATATATATATATAGACATATATATATATATATATATATATATATATATATATATATATATATATATATATATATACTTTCTCTATATATATTATTTTATATGCCCCGTACTTATTGGGAAGCGCTCAAAAAATTCAACTTTAGCGTTGCGACTGCACGCTCCAAAAGTTTGTATCTGTTATCAATAAGACATTTAAAAAAACATATTTCGATTCGCATCATATTCTTTCATCTCGGATGCTACCTGAATTTGACCAAAAACAAAATAATTTTCATGCCTGAAGAAGACTGAATGTACAGTCGAAAGTACTTGCGTATTTAAGAAAGACCTAATACAGCTTATAATTTAAAAAAAAAACAAGGATCATAACATTCATTGAGTGATTAGTAGGTTAATGCATCTTTAAAATTTTGTTATCGAAATTTGTATGAATGATTCATTGTAATATAAATTGAACTGAACCACATACTTAATATATATATATATATATAGACAAACCTAATGAGCCAGACAAACCTACCAAGGTTTCACTTAGGCAGGTCGTCAGGGCCAGCTGACCCTGACGATCTGCCTAAGTGAAACCTTGGTAGGTTTGTCTGGCTCATTATGTTTGTCTAGATTTGCTCTACGTTTGTATCGAGCTCTTTAGTTAGTTGTTTACTCGTATCGGGGTTTTTACTTTGGGCCTTGAACCTGTATCTGTGCGATTATTTTCGACAGACTTTCATGTTCCTGGCTCTTTCTTTTTTAAAACCTTTTTTTCCCTTCGTGATTGATTTGGCTATTGTTAAATCAAGAATTCGAAGGTTTTTCGACACGAGTATAGTTGCCTTTATACCTTATAGTTACGTTTCCTCTTTCATTCATATATATATATATATATATATATATATATATATATATATATATATATATATATATATATATATATGAATGAAAGAGGAAACGTTTACCAATCTAACATGTTTCACTTTCAGAGAATGAGATCTGGAGAATAATGAAGAAAGAAAGTCTCGTATTTTTCTTTGAACTCTGATTTTCAATGGTCAATCATGTTTCACGTGCATTGTACTTGTTAAACCAACGTTAGTATAATGCGTGGCGTTCCGAATTCAAGGAGAAACTTCAAATGAATGTATCGTCTCTCCTTGATTTCGGAACGCCAAGAATTTCTGTTTTCTTTTTCTCTATATTTCATTCTCTGATGAATCTTGAAGAAAATGGAAACATTTTAGATTTAAAACGTTTACCATTTGGTCTTTGTTTTCATTGTTAAATTTGAGAACGTTCATGAACATTTCATCAGGTGGTTGAAAGATCAATCAAAGTATGTGGAAGTCACTAAGTGTCCCAATTCAACTTCTGGTGACAAGTGAAGTAATGGTCAATGATATATATATTTTTTTTTTAATATTACTCGCTCACATTACATTTCACCAGACTTTGAATTAAGACATTTTGTGCCAACCACATGTTTTTACTGACCTTTCAGTTACTTGATGTACATTCACGAACGTTCTCAAATTTAAAAGCCTTGATAAAAAGAAAATCCTCGTCTCTGTGTATATAAACACGTGCAACATAATAAATCACACATTGCCTTAATAAAGTGCCTCAGAGAACGAAACGAGTTGAGTAAGTATAGTTTTTATTCCTTTTGTCTTTTCTACAGATGAAATTCAATCTGAGAAAATTTACATGTAGATATATATATATATATGTGTGTGTGTGTGTGTGTGTGTGTGTGTGTGTGTGTGTGTGCGTGTGTGCGTGCGTGTGTGTGTGTTTATTTCATAATTTTCTGTGAGGTACAAAATTTTATTATGGAAATAAAAAAGGTAAGACCAATTTTACTCTTCATGATAAAAAAAAACATTATAAAACAAACCCAGCTGGCCGGTTTCGCCCTCACCCAACCGTGGGATTATATATCGCTATATAAAATATAAAACACAAATAATATGGATATTAAACGCGGAATAGAACCTAGCTGAAATTACATCAGAGTCCTAACACCATGGAGTGTAAAATTGATCTTACCTTTTGTATTTCCATAACTAACTACAGTTAGTAATGCGTTGGTATATAATGCAAGTGAATCCTATTAACACAATATATTAAATCTTAAATATTAAAACTGATTCTCATATAGAACTCAATATTTGTATAATAAACAAACCAATATATTTCATACAATTGGAATTAAGATACCATTATGTAAATGATCATTTTCACCTTGTAAAATTAAATTTACAGATTTTTTCAAATGGGCAATGGTATCATCTTTTGACTGTTAGAAAAATCCTGTAAATTTAATTTTACAAGGTGAAAGTGATCATTTACACAATGGTATCTATCTTAATTCCGATTGTATCAAATATATATATATATATATATATATATATATATATATATATATATATATATATATATATATATATATATATATATAGATATATATAATCATTCATTCGAATATTATAACATACAAATGTTATAAAATCACTACAAAAATAGCCATTTTGTTTCAGCACCTCTGGTGTCTTATCAAGTTACATATATATATATATATATATATATATATATATATATATATATATATATATATATATATATATAAAGTGAACATAGAACTAAACACTTAGAGGCGACAGTCTGTTTCATGCTAGATGCAATCGTTAGGCCACGAAGCATGAAACAGACTGTCGCCTCTAAGTGTTGACTTCTATGTTCACTTTTACATTTACACATGCTCTAGCTCTGATATTGAGTGAGCACTTTATCCCATAAATATAGCACATCTTATAACTATATATCTTCTCATACATATATATATATATATATATATATTTATATATATATATATATATATATATATATATATATATATATATATATATATCAAGGACCGGTGTAAGGTCCACGTGGGCAACCCCACTTGAATATGTGTTAGCCCACGAATCTACGATACACCCCAAATCTGCTAAATCTCATTTTTCATAAGGTAGTATAAGGTAGATTTTTAATTTTTAATAACTAGGTTTCTAATCTTGATTTTTTTTTGTAGTACATAACAAATCAGATGTATTTATTTTTATAGAACTGGGTTTATGTTATCTATGTATGATTTTTTATTGCTGTTTCGTCTTTTTTTAATTTTGGGGCATTCGCTTTTGGTACTATATTTTAATGACGTTGCTGTCAATATAATGGTTATCACTGTTGTTGTTGTATCGCCCTGTGTTAAAAAACCCTGTGCCAGTCACTTCGCATTTCCGAACGTGGATAGTCTCCTGGCGTCTGTCTCTCACGAGAACGGAGCTACAAATACGTAACACTGCGTGCTACACACCTCACTGATCGAGGAGAGTAGTAACAGGGATATAAATAAATAAACTAAGAGCTAAAATTTAGGGGTAACAAAACATCGCATGTGACTAACGCAGGGTAAAATGAAATTTGTTTTGCTTGTCAACTATGGAATTAGTGTACCTGTTATTAGTGTACCCGTTATTAGTGTACCTGTTATTGATGAGTGTTTGTTTTCTATTATTTAATTCTTTAGGAAAAAATATTTTGGGTAAGGAATTGAGTTAATAACCTAATACAAAGAGCTAACCTCATTTTCATATTCCAAAATACACTCAGTGAATATAGCGAATGCAAAAGCAGCAGAGGAAATGCCAATAAAATACTTGATGATTCTGAAATAAAAAAAATGGCGTCAAAACGCAGGAAGTTGTAAAGTGCAATGATCGTTTAAAAACGTGAAAGAAAATATCACATAGTGAGAGAAAAGAAATAGAGACTGATGCATGAGTAATTATTCAGAAGTCGTTACAAAAACATTTTCTTAGCATATTTTTGAAGGTTTATCGCAATTTCCCCAGAACTATTAAACGGAAAAAAATAATTTCGAGAAGCTCTCAGCTCGTTAACCATTACTTATTGACGAGGTAGTGTAGTTTACGTTTTTGACAGCTGAATCGCTTCCTTTCTAGGAATAGAACAAGATTTCCTCAAGTTGTAATTAAATCATAAAACAAAATTAAATAAACAACTTACCAATATATTGAAAAAATAATAGTTTTTTTGTGTGTGTTCGTTATCAAAGACGACTTTAAAATAAAATCGATTAAAGATATTTCGATCCCGGAAAAAATAATTTTCGACTTTAATTGATTTTTCGATCGATCTTTGCTTTCTCGTAGCTTACAAACTTTGAAAGTCAGCATCGCCAGATTCAATAAGTCAATTTGATACGCCTTCTTCAATGTGTCTGAGACGCGTTCTGAAGTATCAGTCGTATATTTAAATCTCTTCGTCGCGGTTATTCGAAGATAGAGAGGAAGGCGAGCCAGTCTGCTTATCCATTAATAATGAGTTCGTTCTTTATAGCTGGGATGTTGATTGGATATTTTAGTAATCTTACTTTAGTCTGGGACCGTCAGAGATTCGGCAAAGAATTGAATTACTACACAGGCGAATACAATGCTCGACTCGCTGGCTAACATCGCTGCGCTGTAAGGAGTACAAGCGAGTGAGGAGTAGTTTGTAATCAATCTGTGTTTATTCTTGTGCATTCAGACTGTGGAGACTGAATTTCCTACACAGGCTAATAAGATTCCCTACTCGCTCACGAAACTTCACTGCCTGGAGAGGAGTACAAGGAAACGTTCTTAATTAATCATTATTTCTTCTGGTGCACGATCAATAACATCTGTACAAACAGAGAGAACTGATCTAATGTGACATTGTCATGCCATCAAATGTGGCTCGAACTGATATTTGGCGGCTATCATTGTTATTCCTCAGTGGGCAGTCTTGGTTGTGTCCTTATGTTAATCTCCACGTATGTCTTCTGGCCAATACACAAAGTCGAACTGTCTGTGATTCTTACTGAAAATAAAAGTAGCCGTCTTTACACCAGGAAAACGGTTTTCTTGTAATAAATATCATAGTGCATATACTCTGTATTGGCTACTTTTATTTTTCACAGTCGTGACATTTTGCCGACTACTTATCCGTGAAGCAGAGGGTGTAATGAGTGAGAGTAACTCCCATATCCTAATATTGCAGACACATGCCCTACGCGGTGAAGATTGTCATGGGAAAACTTTGGAGGAAGATACTCCGCTTTATCTAGGAAATTGCGTCTCCTAGTAATTGCTGATTCGTCATTTCACGGGTTAATCAAAAAGCACCGCAACATGTTTCATATTGTTTCTTATTTCTTGCAGATTTTAAGCATCAAATGATACCATCAAATATATAACTTTTCAGAAATATTTTGAACTACTTGTGTGACTGTTTTTTTCTTTGTATTTTTGTGGTTCATGATAACCATTTTTCCCAGCCTTTATGTTGCCTGCACACCGATAGAAAATGAACAAGAACACAAAAATAGAAAAAGGCGTAAGACAAAGATGCATTTCTTTACTGAGTCAATCGCAAGATATCTAGAAAACCTACCAGGGTATATTACTGATGGGTACAATTTTAATGGCGTAGGATACGCAGATGGCACTGATGATAGACAGAAAGAAAACTGCAAGCATTGTGATAGAATATAATTAAGGGAAACGGAAATAAATGATTATCTATTAATATATGGGTTTAAGCAAGAGAAAAAGAAATTGAGCTACGATTTCAAGACAACAAAATGAAACAAATGCAAAATTTTAAATCTATAGGAATTGTTTTAACAGAGGATGGAATATGTAGCACCAAAATCCGAAGGTGAATTTAAATAGCAAAAGATTCATTCCAAAGTATTCCAAAGCAAGAAAATGTCGTTAGGAACAAACAAATGAATTCGTAACTGCTATGTAATGTCATCCTTCCTATATGTCAGTGAATGCTGGACAATTTTATTACTGAAAAATTGGAGACTTGAGTCAAAAGCGATATATTTCGTCAGAAGGTTGCTGAGAATACCGTATATATATATATATATATATATATATATATATATATATATATATATATATATATATATATATATATATATATATATGTACAAGTAAAATGAGGACAAATCGAATATGATTCCACTGTACGGAAAATTTAATTTAAAAGAGGCTTCAATGCAAAGTAGAACTAAATATTATTTATTTTAGGATATTAAAACATGTTATAAAAATCGCTACACAATTACATTTCAACACAATAAATATGTCTCTTCAGGCGATGTTAAACTATTGACGAGTGCTTGAGAACAAATGGAGTATGGTTCCAGTGTACGTAGCATTTAATTTAAAAGAGGGCTCGATACATAGTACAGCTAAATATTATTTATTTTAGGATATTAATACATGTTAAAAATCGCTACAGAATTACACGATTTTTAACAAGTTTTAATATCCTAACATATATATATATATATATATATATATATATATATATATATATATATATATATATATATATATAAAAGTGAACATAGAAGTCAACACTACTCTTCCCTCTCTATAAAAACTTATTCACCTTTCTGTTTCATAAATGGAATTTGAAGAGTGTGAATGTTGGTACCATTACTGAAGGTCTGAATAATCTTTTTCCACTCACCATTGCTCAGTGAGACATAGTGGGCCTGACACAAAATGATTTTGACCTCTTCTCTTTCTAGCTGAATAGCTGAAAGGCTTTTTCAGTGATTCATTTGAAGTGTGTACACCTCCCCCCAGTATAATATTCTGTTTTGAATTCAGAGCTATCATTCCCCATACTGGTTGCTAAACACGACTAAATAGTCTAGGATGTCTTGCTAATTAACCCATAGCTGGATTACTATCTTTCTCAATCGTGTTTCTGAGAAAGTGAATGTAACTTTCTAAGCCGATATTCGAACTCGGCTCGCCTTTTCCTTGTATGTATTACATCTCTTTCACAGTTACAGCACCAAGTGTATGAAAAGTAAGTACACTGGCTCGTTTCCGAATTTTAAAGATTCTTATCAACGATATGGAAAGTGATAAGCAATATCAGTCTCACACTTACATTTCATCACTTACCTAACTTAAAAACGATTTTAAACAGATATTTTGAGGTTGAAAATCTAATATAATTAAATGAACATTACACTCCCAGCCGTTTTTATTCTTCCAGAAAGATGCTCATGAGAGGTGTTTCACTTGGTTACTGATCCAGAGTAAAGTTTTACGGGAAGAATTAAACTAGAGCGGCAGCATATGATGACTCTTACTTTTAGATAGACTTCTTTTTCAAGCTTATAATATGATGACTTACTTTTAGATAGACTTTTTTTTCAAGCTTATAATATGATGACTTACTTTTAGATAGACTTCTTTTTCAAGCTTAAAATATGACTTACTTTTAGACAGACTTTTTTCAAGCTTAAAATATGATGACTTTTACTGTTAGAGATACTTTTTTCAAGCTTTAAATATCATCTTATACACTCCAGCTTACGTCAGCTCCATTAAGTAAATGCCTCTACTTTAAATATGACAGAGAAACGGATGAAGTAAAAAGTGTGCCGTAAAATTTATACTCGTAAAACATCAATGAGAATTTTACATTCGTTAAATGCATTCAAAGTGAATATAGAGAACTGAAATTCATTAACTACTGATACCATCTCTAATGGGTTAATTGATAGAGCTTTATATAATTAGAAGTGCACAGCTCGAACTCTGACCTCTGGGTCCATATTAAGGTTTCTGTCTAGTCTAAAAAATGTTCTTTGATTTTATAAAAAAAAATCTTCCATGACTTCATTCCTTTCTTTTTACATGACAGAAAAGGATCGAATTATGCAAATTTTATTCAATTTTAAAATTCCTTACGATCAAATTTGTATGCAGGTCCGAAGAATTTTAAGGTATTAAAATTTCAGTGATTATATTGTGGAAAACATCTGCTACATTCCCGTTCTTTTTCGCAAAATCAGGAAAACGCATTTTCCCAAGCAATCATTTTGGTCCTTGTAAATTCCGTAAGAACGACAAAACTGAGAATGGGAGAATTGAGGAATGGACCGAAAGGAACTTTTCCTATGTTCATTTGAACTCACTTCAGTTTCCTTTCTGTGTCTGCTATCGACATTGTGTCATCTGAATGTTGTTCCGTTTGTGACCGCCCATAATTAAACCTGATATAATTTGTAATTAGCTCGGGATCATCTCACAGTAAAGGCTTAATAAGTCACGTGAGAATATATTCCTTGTCTTACGTTCTTTTCTGTTTCTGTATATTCACTGAATTCATTTTCTTTCTAGGGTTGCATTAAGGAGGCGAGAAACCTATTTTCCTGGAAAATTGTTTTAACAGAAATAATTTTCAAATTTCAACTGAGGAAAGCACAGGCTGCTCGGTCAATGAATGCCGGAGGTTTTCTAATAAACAAAAAGCTAATATTAACATTACAGATGAGGTATTATACACACTATTTACATTATTCGGACTAATGTCCTCATCTTTGTCGCCATATTTATGACAACGTTTCGGCCCTCCAGTATCTGTCTATATTTCTTAGATGGGGTATTATGTACACTACTTACATTATTCGGACTATTGTCCTCATCTTTTTCGCCATATTTATCACAACGTTTCGGCCCTCCAGTATCTGTCTATATTTCTGAGATGAGGTATTATGTACACTATTTACATTATTCGGACTATTGTCCTCATCTTTTTCGCCATATTTATTACAACGTTTCGGCCCTCCAGTATCTGTCTATATTTCTGAGATGAGGTATTATGCACACTATTTACATTATTCGGACTATTGTCCTCATCTTTTTCGTCATATTTATTATAATCGATAAATATGTATTTAATGTTTGAACTTTTTTTTTAATTTTCGAGAAAGTTATTGAGCATCCTGTTCAGAGTTGCATATAAACTGACAAAGTGCCTGTTTTTGTGCTGCCATTATTCGAATGCTTTATACTGTTTTGAAGAGCTTGGGCAGTTAATCTACAGTTTTGATCCGATTGAGTAACAACTTATTCGAAAATCGGAAAAATACAATAAAACTAAGTTGAGAAAACTTACATGTTGAACACTATTTACATTATTCGGACTATTGTCCTCATCTTTGTCTCCATATTTATTACAACGTTTCGGCCGTTGTACGCTCCGGGCTTCTTCGGGTCATTGCAATGTCGAAATGAACCCTTTATTTCGCTTACTGGGGCAGATTGTTCTAGTTCCACGTGCCATGTTTAATGGATGTCAGTTATCAGTTCTACACTGCCTTAAACCTGTATTGAACTCACACTCTTTGGGTTCTGTCACTGGCTCTAACCAACGCCTTTATCTACTGTGACATGTGTCCTTGAGGACATCTGTGTATGAATTTCTGGATATTATAAACCTAATGTCTTCAGCCCAATTTTTTACCAGTGCTCATAAGATTTTTACCAGCGCTCATATTGCAATTTTTGCTATTAACATTACCATAACGACATAAGATGTTTTTCAATCATTTCATCCCAAGCAAGGCAATAAAGCCACTAAGACGCAATGGTTTTTATAGAGTATGACAATAAAGGAAAAATAAGGAGTAAGAATAATAAAAGAACAAAAATTACGAAAACAGAAGATAATGATTCCCATTACATTTAAACTCTTGAAGATCAAATTTGACTGGGAAGCAAGAAAACGATAGAATGTTCAACAAGCGAGAAGTGAAGTAGAAGAAACAGTTAGCATAGAACTTACGGTTACATCGAGCCATTGCAATTGTAAAATGATGAGAGCTTGTCACAAATCTAGTACTACGTTTCATTTCATAACATTGCAGATTCTTCTTTGGATTTTATAACAAATTTCCAAATCTATACCAGGAGCATCAGACTAGATGTCGTATCCATATTCAATGCAAGGTAGACTGTTAAATTTGTAAGATAGATTCTGGAGAGAGAATTGTCTAGCACAAAATAGCAAACATTCTTTAGCAGCAATTAATTCAATATAATCGTTCCACTTCATGTCAGCGGAAAATGTTGTCCCGAGAAAACAGGACGATTCACTCTCCTGGAGGTTAGCATCAGCCGTGAAGATGGAAGGCACAAAGGGATCTCTCAGATGATCGACAGACATCTCTTTCGGTTTGGAAGCGTTCAAATTAACAAGCCATTCCTTACCCTAGTTAACAGTAGATTGAAGGTTATTTTTTAGATCAGTTGCCGATTTGACCTTATCGGACTGATCAGAACAGTGGCATGTATGATAATTTAATCATTTTCAATAGAGAAATTATTTACGCTATCTATCGCTAGACATTAATCTTAGGGAAACCAGTGTTACAAATAATCGAATATATTTGCTCCCAGATTGAAAGAAACGAAAAAAAAGAGAATGAAGTGAGAGTAAAAGTTTAATCTGGTCGTATTTAACTCGTTGTAGGGAGTTATTTCGTCCTCGAAACTTAATTTTTTAATTGTATTTTTTTTCTAATTTCTTGGCTGTTTAAATAATACACTTTTTAAAATAAGGGATAGCAACTGAAGTTCATGTACTCACTAAGAAAGAAACGTTTATAGTAATAAAAGATAAGATCGAATGAAAAAAAAAAACTTTAAAATTTTTGTTTACGTTTTGGGCAGGAAAACAGAGCTATTAGATATACAGGGGTTGGACAAAATATTTGAAACACCTGCTAAATTCAAAGAAAATTTATTTAATATGGAGTTGGTCCCCCTTTGGCCTCACATACAGCTTTAATACGTCTAGGAATGGAATCATACAGCTTCCTGACTTCATCCAGAGGAATTTTCAGCCATTCTTCCATTAACACCTGCTCTAGCTCTTTAAGAGACAACGGTGGAGGATAGCGGCTCCTAACCTGTCGCTCCAAAATGCACCACAAATGTTCAATAATATTGATATCTGGACATTGGGGAGGCCACTCCATGTATTCTAGCTAACTTTTATGCTCTTCATACCAATTCTTAACCACTTGAATGGTCTGCATTGGAGCATTATCATCTTGGAAGATGCAGTCACCATCAGGGAATAAAGTCTGGGCCATTGGATGAACATGATCTCCCAAAATATTCAGGTAATCTTTGCTGTTGGTTCTACGATACAGGGCAACTATTGGACCGAACATTTCCATGATATGGTGGCCTAAACTATCACTGATCCACCTCCATACTTCACTGTTGGGAAAAGGCAGTCAGGGTTGTAATCTTCTTTGGGCTGTCTACACACATAAACTCGCCCTGGAGTTGGGAAAAGAGAAAAACTGGACGTCTGGGAATATGACTTGCTTCCATTATGTAGGGCTTTTTAATCATTTAACACTAATGAAGAAAATAAAAGCTACTGTGTTTTAATTGATTGATTTGTTTGTTACGGCTTATCAGTAATTGCAGGATATATAGATGTTGCTTAAATTTGGTGATCGTACAAGAACCAGTGTTTCAACATGATATGCCCATAAGTCAAAAACCACTATGACTCCAGGGGTTACTGAGAGTGAAAGAAAAAAGGACAATAAAAGAACAGGTTTTAAGGAAACAGAAAATGACGATGGATTTTAATTTTTGAAGATCAAAGTTGACAGGAATGCATGAATCCAGAAGAGAGTTCCATAAGTGATCAGCGCGAGAGAAGAAACTATTAGCATAGAACTTACGATTAAACTAGCAGTAGTGACATTTTGAGACCTAACTGCCAGTCTAGTACTACGATTAAATTTGTGGAGTCGATGTACCAAAGTGAAAAATCATTAGAACAATTACCGTGAAAAACAGGAGAGATTGAATACAAATGTCGTCTGGAAAAGTCATTCCCATGGGGATTTTTTTAATATATAAAATAAGCGGTCCGGTCAACTACTCCGCACCCAGAAAAGGTAAGAATGTGTGCCTTCTGACGCTTTATGATTCCAGGAACAAAGCAATCACCTCCCACCTAGAAATATTTTTTTTAAAGTGTAGCAATCAAAGTAATCATAATATTAAGGGTAAGGAAATTAATACTGGGAGAGGTAATCGTGTCTGTCATTATACAGGGTGTCCATAAAGTTCGTGTGCACTTTAAAAAATGTGTAACTTTATTTGTATTTGCGATAGAAATAATCTGTAAAATATGTTATAAAGTGTAATGTACCTAGTTTTAAGTATAGCTAAAATAACTAATGTGATTTCAGGCATTACTGTAAATCAGTTGACAAATGTTTTCTGTTAACTAAAAAATCGTATTACCCTTTCTATTGCTAATGATGGAGGACATGTGGAAACTTAAATAAAATTTCAATAAAACCTTAAAAAATATAGATTTACTTCTTTCTAATCCTTTTTACAAATGATTTCTATCGCAAATACAAATAAAGTTATACATTTTTTTAAAGTGCACACGAACTTTATGGACACCCTGTATGTAACACACAAGTGATTTCGGAAGTAAATCAGATGTCACTTGAATTTTTATAATTATTCAATGAAGCATTGTCAAGAATTATTAAGTTTTTAATTCTATTTATTTCACTTTAAATTCGATTCAATTCAAATTGTAAGTTCCAAGTTCTCCATAGGGAATTGTCTCGCGGGACAATAACCTAGTAAATTAAAGCATTGGTTTGTTAATTTGGCGACATAGTAATTGTGTGTTCAATTCCTGGACCGGGTAGTGTGTACTAGGCTTCAATGGAAACAAGGCGAGCAAAACAGAGCATTATAAAATTCTAAAGGTACTGATGTTGCCCGTGTTCAGACATTAAAATTTTCAATTGCACAATCCTTTACTCAAATCGTGGACATCCTTACTGGTTTCTCTAGCAAAACCAAACAAAATGTTTCTGTACTTCTTACTTCTCCTCGCTCTTTCCAATCTTCGCAACACTACCCTCTTGGTAATTCTGGCCGCTCTGTGATAGCTATTGATATTTCGTTCAAATCTTCTATTAAACAGGAACCGCCTATCCACAGGACCGTTTTCTGTTACGAGCATACTAATTGGGAGACACTCCGTGATTTTCTCCGTGACGCCACTTGACCTGATATCTTTAAATTCCCAATTTAAAATTACGCCAGTGAGGTTTCTTCTTGGGTCAAAGCTGGCATGGAAGCTCTCATTCCTTTTCAGAAATACCAAGTGAAACCTCAATCTTCTCCATAGTTCACACCACCATGCTCCACCGCAATAGCACAGAGGAACCATTATTCGCAGCTATACCAACATGACGGATCTCGTCGCAGCAGCCGTCTCTTCGTTTCTGCCGGCAATGATTGAAGGTGCAAAATCCCTGTTTGAAGAGAGAATGACGCACTGCATAGCCTCTAACAACGTTGGCTCTCGCGATTACTGGTGGTGCTGTAATCGTTCGTTCGTGTAATCGTTCGTTCGTTCGGCATCCGTCCGTCTCGGGAGACGATGGAGTAGCGCATGGAGTGTCCTGTCCCGTGCGTCAAGAGCCTGGGCGGGATGTATGGAGAACTAGGGCTGCCCGGACGTCTAGTTCCCCCTCTCGGCCTTGCTAGTAGAGTCCATAGGAAAGGATGAAGCAATACAGTTTAGTACCAGCGCAGCTGCAGTAGTTGCGGATGGTAGCAGAGTGCCGTCTATCCACCTTAGGGGCTCCACTCCAGATTTATGTAGGGTTTACTCCTCAGCCTTTTCTTTTCCCGAAGATTTCCACAAGGCAGTGGAGCTATTTAACCCATAGCTGGGGTTTGGTTCATGGGCACCAATGCTTGTTCACACACCGGTGGGCCTGCATTCCGCATGTTAAGGGGGCCAAAGTCTTCCCCCGTCCCGTGTAGTTTAGCCCGAGTCCGCAAGGTGCTCGGTTGCCATGTATTGCCACGAGGAGGCACTACATAGGGCTTGCTGATGGAGAGGTTATATACTGGCAATATACTCGGCTCCCCTTTTCGCATTGCTGCTAGCCAGCGGCGGCAGCTGAAAGCGAGAAGCGACAAGCACTACCACTACAGACTACCACGCTAGTCTTGGCGCTGTAGTAGGGCATTTAATAAGTGTAAGACCTCTATTCCTTCCCCCTTCAATCAATATAAGGTGTTATCATCCTCTGCTGATAAAGCTGGATTCTTTGCCCGAAAACTCTACTCTTGACTCATCCGTAATATCCTTGCCTAATTTCCCTCCTAGGGCTGAGCCTCTGTTGAGTGATATGCATATAACCCCTTACATGGTTTCTGCTATCATCTCTAACCTAGATCCCCACAAGGCATGTGGACCTGATAGTAACCCTGTTATAGTCATTAAGAAATGTGCCTCTGGACTGGATCCTGTTCTCTCTAAACTGTGTAATAAATGCCTAACTGCCTTCTGCTTTCCTGCCTACTGCAAGTCATCATGTATTGTTCCAGTTTATAAAAACCTCGGTGAGCCGTCCGACCCTCCCAACTATATTACTTATAATTGAATGTGCGTGTATATAATATACATGCCAGAAGTGAGATTTTGAGAGAATCATACAAGTTTTCAGAAATAACATTCGAAACCTCAATTCTCTCCATGGTTCACACCAGCATGCTCAGCCACTATAGCAGATAGGAACCACTATATTTGGTTATAGCAGCGTGATGGATCTCATCACAAAAGAAACCTATTTGTTGTTGCTCACAATAAATGTAAGCAAGTCCTCGAAGGAGCAAAGTCCCTGTTTGCTGAGAGAATGAGGCATTGCATAGCCTCTAACAAGTCTGGCTCTCGCAATTACTGGTGACACTGTCATAAGTCATTAAGTAAGCGTAAGGTCTCTATTCTTTCCCTCTTCAATCAATATGAGGTGTCATTATCACCCACTTTGCTCGGAACTTCTCCACAAACTTTACTCTTGACTCATCTTGTTAGATTATTTTGTGTATTTAAGTAACTAGTGAGCCAACCCAAATGACTAAACTCACTTTATAGTTCCCCAAAAGAAGGCTAACCAATCAGGAGACGTGAAATATTCAATCCGTCGTGTATAACGGCGGGCATTTTGATTACTCTCTCCGAATATCCAGTGCCAACCTGTCAGGCCAAAGAACAGAAGGAAGAACTACGCTCTGCTACTTATCGGGTTTTCCATTGCCAAACTGAACTACGCTTCCCTACTGTATTCGAAATATTCACTGCCAACCTCTGGATCCTATACTCAAAGACTACCGTCATCATGAACAACACATCTGCCTAACTTCCCTCCTAGAACTGAGTCTGCATATAACCCCTTGCATGTTTCTCTAACCTAGGTCTTTGCAAAGAATGTAGACCCAATGGTAACCCTGTAATATTCTTTTAGCAGTGTGCATCCGAACTGGCTCTAGTTCTCTCTAAACTCTGTAATAAATGCCTCGCTGCCTCCTGCTTTCCTTCCTGCTGGAAGTCATTATCTGATGATTATTTTTTAAGAACACTGGTGAGACGTCCGACATTTCCAACTATCGGTCTATTAGCCTTCTACATCTTTTTGGGAAACTCCTAGAGGCACCAATCAATGCAAAATTGGTTCATTTTCTTGCATCACAGGGGCTTTCGTTTCTCCAGGTCAACTGCTGGTATACTGACGATATTTGCGAAAAGAGTTTATCATGCTCTAGATAAAAACGATGAAGCCTCGGTTGCGGCATTGGACATCTCGAAAGCCTTTGACAGGGTCTGGCATTCAGGTCTTCTCTACAATTTGAAAAGTTAAGGTGTCCCTGGACACTTTTTTTTTAAATGATCCAGTTTTTCCTATCATATCATGAAATGAGAGTTATCGTGAAGAGTCACTCGTCTAGATTCTTTCGTACTAAAGCAGGTACCCACCGGGCTTCATCATTGGCCCTACTGTATTTTCTTTAATGTCCTTCATGACATCAGCTTGGTATCTACGCTAACGACACAACAATTTACTCCTGCCGAGTAACGCTTATAAGTTTGACAAGGCTAAAATCGCTGCCAATGTTCAAAACGACCTCAACTGGGGCAAAAGATGACTTGTTAATTCTAACGCCTCCAAAACTAAACTTCTCTCTGTTATTCAGCTGAGAGACATCTCTCTGCCTTCTATCAGCATGGCTGATGATATCCTTCAGGAAAGTGACTATTTGCACCTTCACAGGCTCACGTTCTTTGCTGACACGAAGTGGAAAGACTATATTGAATCCATTGCTGGGTCAGCTGCTAAGAGACAGTTCATTATGTTAGGCACGACAAGTTTTCTCCTTAGAATCCATCTTACATATCTATAAGTCTACCATTCGTCCATGCTTAGAATATTGCTGCCACATCTGGTCCGGTGACCCTGCTATTTACCTTGAGCTCCTTATTAAGATTCAAAGAAGAATCAGCAATATTATTGGTCCTGATCTGGCGACTCAGCTTCAGTCACTTTCCCATCTGCCACTCTATGTCTTTTCTATAAATACTTTCAACGTAATTGTTCGAATGAGCTCTTCGCTATCGTACCCAGAGTTTTTTTTAATTTAAGGGCTGTACTAGGCTGGCGTCGAGATCTCATCAATTTACAGTTGAGCTGGCTAGATGTAGCCGTAAATTCTATGCTAACTGTCGCTTGTGGAACTCCCTTCCAGCTTCACGATTTTCAGCAAACTTTAATCTGCAAAAATTTCAATGCTATACAAATCGCTATTTACTGGCCACCTGACTACTCTCTTCTCTTTCGGCTCATTATTAATGTTTCTGTTCCGAATTCTTCGATACTGTAACTGTTTGAGTTTTACTAGAATTACTGCCTTTCTTGGGGTGATTCCGATTTTTAAAAACGGTAATAAAAATAAGAACTAGGCTATATATCTCAAGACATGGGCAGAGGAACGAAAAAATTCTACTCCCGTAGATTAAATAAATGGTTCAGTTTGGAATTCCCTGTAGGTTACCTGAATCGACACTCACCTGATGAAGGCTGGTGGGTGCAAATTTGGTGATAAAAACAAAAAATGAGAGATATAGTCAGCATCAACATAGTGTAAATTGTTATACTATTAGTTGTTATTAGTTGTTTAATGTCACAATTAGACATAAATCCGATTTCCAGTTATTAGTAAATGGTACAGAACGGATACAAAAATTGGATTTAGTTCAGATTCGAAACCGCGTCTCATCTTCGAATGTAGTCCTTGTTCCCTAAAGATTAATTGGTATCTGAAGCGCTGTCATTTTCATCTTATCAACTTTGGTATCTGTCGCTACGTTGATGGCATGATGAGCAAATGTCTATTTCAAATCGCTTGTCCATCGACAATAAAGTTATTACAAACTATTTTAAATTTAAATGTAGAAGGAATCATATAAAAAAATACTCCAAAGGGGTTGTGGCTTGACAGAAAGAGAAATTAAACAACTCGATGCAGATGCCCATTTCAAATTAATTCAAATTGTGTGTATGTCTTTTCTTTGAATTTAGTGACATATGTGGCTCTACAGGAGGATGATAAGGATATCATGGACCGAGCGTTTGAGCAACGATGAGGTCTTAGAGAGGTTTCAAACAAGGAGGAGACTTATACGTAACATCAGGAAGAGGCAGCTGAAGTTTCTAAGACACATAATAAGGAAGGAGGGCCTAGAGAATCTGATACTCACAGATCGAGTAGAGGGAAAGAGATACAAGGGAAAACAACGTCTGACATACCTAGCGGGTTTAAGCAAGTGGATGAAAGAATGTGGTCTGGGGAGAGGAAACAAAGGGAAGGAACTTGTTGCGAGCTGCTAGGGATAGAGGGAGGTGGAGAGCCATGATCTGGCACATAAAAAGAAAAATGATTGATCATTCCAGAAATTCAGACAGTAACAATCGTTTATATTACCATTAACATTTTTGTGATTCTTATCTTATAGAACTCACAATCGCCATGTTACTAAACCCCCATCGGAATGATTTAATACACTAGAATATTGTCCCGTTGGTTTTTGAATTTGGTATGAAATATTTTGATATAAAATTAGCGTAACGCTGGCCCTGGACGCGCCGTTGAGCAAAGTATATGACCAATGTCCATTTACTATAGTCAAATTAGCTTCAAAATGATGTATTCAAAGGTCGCTTGATATGACGAGTGTGTACGGGTATATATGTGCGTGTGCTTGCGATGT
Source organism: Acanthosepion esculentum (assembly GCA_964036315.1). Lineage (NCBI taxonomy): Eukaryota > Metazoa > Mollusca > Cephalopoda > Sepiida > Sepiidae > Acanthosepion > Acanthosepion esculentum. The sequence goes on from OZ038488.1 coordinate 109,896,806, forward strand.
ACATTAAATGGCAAAGCACATGGAAACCAGGCTCTACACCGACCTGCGCATATACATTATATACGCGTATCTAAAATAAGAAACAGTGTGTAAAGGACATTGAAGCAGCTCTACTTTTATTATGGTACTCACAGTTTCCTTTTGTGGAAACACATTGCTGCTGCCTGAAATCACTTTTTCATGTGTGAGGCGATTGTCCAGCATTCACTGCCGTATATAGAAGGAACGATATTGCACACCGCTTCAGTACTCTTTTGTTTTCTTTCTAATGATGTTTTCCTGTATCTTTTTATTTTGCTTAGCTTTTGGAAGGAATAATATAACAAGAATTATAAATTACAGAACGACATTGAAACGTGCATTCATCCTATAAACTATTGATTGAAGCAATCTAATACAGACTTTACTCATTTGTAGCCAAGTTGATTGTTTAACAGTTATTTAACTTGATAATTATGTCCACACACATACAGAAAACCCGCGAATATAGTGCAAAATGACGATTTTTACTGTTTTCTTCCTTATTTTTCCTTGATCTTTCAGCCAGTTTTCATCAATCTTAACATTTGCTTTATAAATGTATCCTCTTTTACATCCCTGGTAGCACACTGCCAAATTGAATTTCAAAATCTCTAAAATAATTATGGTCTGAAGTCGGTCTTCATGTTGCCTGTTTTGCCCCTACATGATCCCGGCTAACTTCGATTGAATAAAGTCAGAGTAATTCTGTTATATCAGTAACTGCATTAATTCAAAATGTTTTTTAATGAAAGTACTTTAAAGTAATTGAAGAAGTTCTATTGTGTTACATGTAAACATGATGCTGTTTTTACTCCATTCTAATTGAACGCTTTTCTGATTGACCAACTGGGTATGGCTGCTAGTATCATATAAAACCATAGAAAATGCATTGATGGCTAAATATTTTCAGGATTAAAAGCTGCTGTAAATTTTCTTCTTCTAAAATGTCCCCAGCCCATTAGGACGTTGGCGATCATAGTTCTGCATAATTCTCTGTCCTTTGTAACTTTAAATAAATTTTATCTTCTTGTTATCTCTCCAAACATTATTCCACCATCCACTTATTCATGTTCACTAGGTAGGCTATGCTTTGTTTTCATCTGTCCTGTGAGTATCAAATTTTACAAGCCATCTTTCCTCATTACGTACCCTAGAAATCTCAACTGTCTCTTCCTGGTGTTAAGTAAATGTATCCATTTTGTTTCTATTTTCTCTCAACCTTCGTCGTTGCTCACATGTTCAATTCATGGAATTCTCAGCATCTTTCTGTAGAACCACATTCCTGCTGTTTCATGTTTCTTCTTTGTCTGTCAGGAGGAGATTGTCCAGCATTCACTTCCACATAGGAGCACTTATATTACATAAACATTAGTCTTTTATTTGTTTCTAACGATTTTTTTTACTAGCCAGTTAAAATGATGTACTAGTTTTCACTATTTATGTTTATTTGGAAGTCGACAATACAGGTATTGGAAACTATTTTAAATTTAAATGTAGAAGGAATCATATATAAAAAAGAAAATTTACTCCAAAGGAGTTATGGCTTGAGAGAAAGAGAAATTAAACAACTCGATACTGATGCCTATTTCAAATTAATTCAAATTGTGTGTATGTCTTTTCTTTGAATTTAGTGACATAAGTGGTTCTACAGAAGGTTGCTAAGGGTATCATGGACCGAGCGTGTGAGAGGATGCAAACAAGGAAGAAGCTTTTACTTAACATCAGGATGAGGAAGATGATTGGTCGAAATATATCAAATTCTATATTATAAGCAGTAGTATTTGAATCAGTATTTCATGACAAGGCTGATAACTGTAACTACATAACGAATTTAAGTACTTCAAAATGAGAGCAAGAAGCCTTGGAAAAATGAATAGAATAAATTATCTCAATATGTGGGAATATTTCAGAAAACACGTTTGAATAATCATGAGAGCTTTGGCAATCTATCTGTGTACAGCGTCGTACATAAAAGATGGCCTCCCGAAGTATGAAATATGAGACAGACAAAGCTCTTCCTTCTTTTCCCAATCCACGAAACGAATGGGATAAAACTCTTTGTGATATAAAGCAACCAATAGAAGGACAGTCACTAGAAAATGTCGTTAAGTTGCTGTAACCAGTGATGAAAAATAGTTTTTCAAACAAATACACCGAATTTCATTCACTCTATTGGATACAGATATAACAAAAGAAATTTGACAATATATATATATTATGAAATGGACAAAGTCCGACAATTATTTCATGATATTTTTATGTTTATACATTCTTTTTCATAGATACAAATATTTAAGTAAATGCTCTGTTTATAATAAACAGTATTAACAACATGAATGTCCCAGAAATTGTCACAGAAAATATTCTTCCTCCGACAGGAATTGAACCTGTATCCGATACGGAACCATCATATAGCCTAACGTGTCTTTTAACCGATTTGCCAAGAGAGGAGTGTTCGGTTAGCAAGGTCGATTTTACTGTTTTTAAACTACAATTTTCCATGATTTTCTCACGTACATTCATATCTGCTTGATGCGTATCCAAATGTAAACAAATGACGTTACACATTATGAAATGGACAATGTCCGACAATTATGACATTTTTATGTTTATACATTCTTTCTCATAGATACAAATATTTAAGTAAATGCTCTGTTTTGTAATAATGTTTATTATAATGTCGGAGGACGCATATTTTCTATGACAATTTCTCGGACATTCAGGCCGCTAAATGGTGTTAATACTGTTTATTATAAACAGAGGATTTACTTAAATATTTGTATCTATAAAAAGGAATGTATAAACATGAAAATGTCTTAAAATAATTGTCTGAATTTGTCCATTTCATAATGATTGAGGTCATTTGTTTACATTTGGATACGCATCGAGCAGATATGAATGTACGTGAGAAAATCATGGAAAATTGTAGTTTAAAAACAGTAAAATCGACCTTGCTAAGCGAACGCTCCTCTGTGGCGAAATCGGAAAATGCACGTCAGGCTATTTGACGGTTCCGCATAGGATACAGGTTCGATTTCTGTCGGAGGACGCATGTTTTCTATGAAATTTCTCGGACATTCAGGCCGGTAAATGTTGTTAATACTGTTTATTATAAACAGAGCATTTACTTAAATATTTGTATCTATAAAAAAGAATGTAAAAACATAAACATGTATTAAAATATATATATAATATTAGTTTTCAATACATATATATATATATATATATATATATATATATATATATATATATATATAATTTACCGAGAGGATAGCATCCAGGTAGAACTTAATGTCCAGGACAGAGTAAAAATATAATATAAAAGGTTCAAATACTAATTTTCCATGGTCATAATTTATTACATGTTTAATGGATGTCAGTTATCAGTTATCTCCTGTTAATTCCCCTCTCCAAGTTCTCCACCGCCTTAACCGGGTATTGAACTCAAACGATCTAACGCATTTATCCACTCTGACATGTATCCTTGAGGACACATTATAGGCATTAGTGACGTGGATAAAGGCGGTAGTGACAGGGTCAAAAGAGTGTGAGTTCAATATCGGGTTAAGGCAGTGGACACTCCAACCACCTGAAGAAGGCCGGAGCGTAGATCGGCCGAAACGTTGTAATAAATATGGCGACAAAGATGAGGACAATAGTCCGAATAATGTAAATAGTGTACATAATATCTCATCTCAGAAATACATATATATATATATATATATATATATATATATATATATATATATATATATATATATATAGCCAGGAAAACCTACCTAGGTTTCACCTAAACAAATCGTCAGAGTAAAACTGGCCAAAGGTAAAAAATGGAACAGAGTATATAGCTTAAACCAAAAACAACCATGACCACGTGACAAAAAAAAAATAAAAAAACGAACACAATTAAAATCAATAAACACTCAACAACGGGAGTTTATGGGTTAAGTTCTTTATTCAACAACGAAGAATAAAAAAAAGAAGCTATTCTAATAACCAGCATTTCCTACACCTACTATGAATTTCCGTTTTTTATATTTAAAGATATATATATATATATATATATATATATATATATATATATATATATATATAATAGCAAAGTATAACAATATCATATACGTGATAGCAATGAATGATTGTTTATGTGTAATTCTTATATGTTAATATAGTAGGCTGATGAAAGAATTTCGGGGAAAGAAAAAAAACAGCAAAAAATAATAATATTGATAGGACTAATAATATTTATTGTGGGCCTTTTATTTATTTGGCCTTTTGACCAACTGGACGAATGATGAGAAACAATGTTAAATATCGGGGTTTTAGAAGACGCCTGCGGTCTTTCTAAACGAGAAATAAATAATAAAATTGGACTTTTCCCTCCCAAATCCTCCCCCACAAAGTCTAACTCCATATTTTATTTCTCGTCGAGAAAGGAGAAAGGCGTGGCTGGATATTTCGATTTTTAACATCTTTTCTCGTCATACATCCAGTTCGTCAAAATGCCTACTTTTATACCATAAATATTATTAGTTTTATTACCAATATTATTATTCTTGTTATTGGTTCCCTCTCTCGAATTTATTTAATCGACCTACTATATATATATATATATATATATATATATATATATATATATATATATATATATATATTTGTGTGTGTGTGTGTGTGTCTCAACGGCTGTTGTGATGCGTCTAGTGTGGTTGTTTGTAGTGGTAGTGTTTGTCGCTTCTCGCTTTCAGATATCACCGCTGGCAAGCAGCAATGCGAAAAGGGGAGCCGAGTGCGTAACTCTTCCCTTGTCAGTATATAGCCTCTCCATCAGCAAGCCCTATGTAGTGCCTCCTCGTGGCGATACATGGTAACCGAGAACCTTGCGGACTTGGGCTAAATTACAGGGGACGATGGAGGAGATTGACCCCTTAACATGCGGCATGCAGGCCCACCGGTGTGTGGACACGCCTTGGTGCCCATGAACCAAACCACAGCTATGGGTTAAATAGCTCCACTGCCTTGTAGAAATCTTTGGGAGAAGAAAAGGCTGAGGAGTAAACCCTACATAAATCCGGAGTGGAGCCCCTAAGGCGGATGGACGGCACTCTGTGCTACCTTCCGGCAACTCCTGCAGAGCTGGTACTAAACTGTATTGGTTCATCCTCTCTTTTGGACTCTGCTAGCAAGGCCGAGAAAGGGAACTAGACGTCCGGGCAGCCCTAGTTCTCCATACATCACGCCCAGGCTCCAACTTCTCCCGACGACGATACATATATATATATATATATATATGCAGAAATATAGTCTTAAAGTGTGCTATATTTATGGGGTAAAGTGCTCAATATCAGAGATAGAGCGTGTGTAAATATAAAAGTGGACATGGAAGTCAGCACTTAGAGGCGACAGTCTGTTTCATGCTAGTGCAATCGTCAGGCGACTGACGATTGCACTAGCATGAAACAGACTGTCGCCTCTAAGTGCTGACTTCCATGTCCACTTTTATATTTATATATATATATATATATATATATATATATATATATATATATATATATATATATATATAAGATACCAACACCAGGGATTACAAAGAATATCTTACTCTCTCTATATATAAGACATTGTTAAAACATTTGACCCTGAATCTGAACAATGATGTTCGAAAGTACTCGGTTATCTTACGGACAATATTTATTTCGATATAATTTTCAGATAAAAAGTCTCATTAGGAAATATGAGAAAATTCAAAAGAGAATATGCAGGACTATGTTGTCTTTGACATTCAACACAACATGTTTAATATATATATATATATATATATATATATATATATATATATATATATATATATATTGGGTGCACCGTCTGTAAGAAAAAGAGCACCATGACGCAATTCACTCTACCAGAAATTTAGAAACGGCATGCTGTACTGCTGTGTCAAGACGGTTGCTACTAGAAGACGTTATGTCTGGCAACAGAGTACGGCACCATGCCACACAACCAAGTGAACCGTGTTATGGCTGTCAAACAATTTCTTTACATCTGAACCCTAACTCCTGCAACCCTCTTGATTATTACGTGTGACGCGTAGTTAAACGAGAGACAAACAAAATTTTGAAGTCGTCTGGAGGCTGTGGTTGAAACCAACGGCGATTTTATTAAATAAATTTACTTTTTAGTATTTCAAGATATTTTAATTTGTAATTTTGGTAAATATATCTGTTAAAATATAACAAAATATATTATTGGTATAACTTAGATACTAAAACGATTCCTTTACTTTAACTAAAATATATAATTCTATAATATCTCGCCAGAATTTCTTTTTTAAATTACAGTGTGTATCAATCTCCAGTGTGTATTTGTATATATGTATATGCCTTAGTGTGACAGTAGTCTGTCAATTTTATGTTTATGATCAGTACTGCTAACTGATACCATATATCCTCAACACTACTCCTGTCACAACCCTCCAGTCGACGAGTTAAGGCTTTCTTTGATTTTCGCCGACTTTATTTAATTTGCCTTCCAGAATTCATTAGAGATGTTTAAAAGATTATTTATAAAATTAAAGCAAGAAATACATTGCCTATTAATATGTCTCCAGCTCAGATAGGGCTCAGATAAGGGTCGGTTCTACGTAGCCTGACTATTTCAGTCCTTTTTTTACTCACTTTCTCCCTTTGTTTTTTTAATACTTTCTTCTTTATTATGAACAATATTAACGAAATGTATTTTCAGTCAGTATTTAGGAAATATTTTTGTTGCTTTGAAATAGATATACTTGAATGTTTACTAACTCGGACGAAGCCCGACTGCTGGAGTCGAAAATCACACACACACACACACACACACACACACACACACACACGCACACACGCACGCACGCGCATATATATATATATATATATATATATATATATATATATATATATCGATGGATGTAGTTATATGTCTGTTTCAACCAATAATTCATATTTCTGCAGGAAACAATGTTATAAATTGTATAATTTATTTCTGTCTGGTGTATAGCCATAAAAATGTCATATTTGTTTCATTATTAATAAATATTTTATGTCATCTGTATTTTTGACCGGAAAATATCTGCTGAAACGGATATACAAATTACCCTTCGGGTATGGTGGGTCAGCTGCGTTAATAGATCATGTAAATATTTTGATTTTTGTTATTTTTCTCAGAAACCAGATTATCATTAGCACTGGTTTTATCAAACCTTCTTCACATCAGATGGATTAGCGTGTTCAAAATGTAGATATGTTTCGACAAAGACGACATACGAAAAAAATGTAAGCTGAATTTATTTAAATATTAGCGTGTGTGGGCTGGATCCTACCAGCATTGATCAAACTGGGGATCACGCCATATTATACGCTTTTACCTCACAAATGCAAGCCCTACTCAGAGTATACTTTTAGCATTAACCACATATTAGCAATATGACTGAGCAAGAGTTTGCAACAGGGATAAGCTAATCAACCTACTAAGCACTATAGTCTGCCGAGAGTGAGAGACGTCTGTTATGTATAAACTCAGCTTTTTTATAGTTTACACTATTTACATTGTTCGACTTGTTGTTCTCATCTTTATTGTTATATTCACAACGTTTCGGGATTTGTATGCTCCGGCCTTCTTCAGGTTACTGGACTTTCGAACTGAACCTTTTATTTCGTCCACTGAGGCAGATTGTTCTAGTTCCACGCGCCATTCCACTTCTGGATATCTCATTTTGAATTAATCGCCTTTAGTAACTCAACTCTCCAATTTTTTCTCTCTTCTGCTGTGGCCAGGTATTGAACTCACAACTCTTTGGGTCAAATCACTTTTTGTCCCCATGTCCTAGTGGATAGAAGCGTGGGTTGAAGTGATTCTAAAATTCTTGTGGTAGTTCTTGAAGAGGGAATAGCAAGAATTCTCCCGCCACCAATCTCCAGAACTTTTCACAGTATCATTACAGTTCACATGACCGCTATCACCTGGGGAGTCATATTTACTTCTCGAATTTAATTTAATTTGCATTATGTTATTTTTACCTGTAGAAATTTCACATGGGTTAATCTCAAAATTCTTTCCATTCTCACCATTTTACAACATTGCCAGAACGATTCATGTTGTCTCAGAAACTTAATAGATTTGTAATGCTATGAAGATATTTGTTTGGTATGTTTTTTTTTATTGATTAGAACGTAAGATATTGCCAAATATATTTTCTTTAAATTAAAAATTATTTTAACTTCAAACTATTACAATCAGTATTTAAATTTTTTCTCTTTAAATCCATATTTTTAGTTCATATTCTATAAATTTATATTCTCAAAATCCATTTTCATTACCGTTCATTTTCTTTTAATCCTTATTTAAGTTCGTATTGACGCTACGACGTAGTGTAATGGTTAGAAAGTTTGTCTCGCTAGATCAATTACAACTGAGTTGTGATTTCGATCTTCACTGGGTGCTCCACATTTTCAACCTTGTGCCATATATAAGCCACACTTAGAAAGTCGCCTTATTTAATTTCGTATACATTTATATTTTATTTAAAATTCCCGTTCTTAAAATCCATATTATTTTAATTACATTATTTACATTCGGACTAATATCCTCGTCTCGTATTTATGCCAACTTACCGGTAGCCGTTCTCTCCAGACTCCAGGTAATCCGGCTAACCTTAAGGAAATTTCAATCTAATCTCTTTATTAAATCTACGTGCCTAGATTTTTCTTCTTTCGGATAACACGCATTGTTCTTTTTAATAATGCTCAGTTGTTGTTTGTATTGAAATTTTAATTCGCATTCGCTTAAATTCGGCTTTTAATTAATATTACTGCAATTCCCCATGTATAATACGCATTTTTTTTAATAAAAAATAATAAGCAAAATCAAGGGTGCGTATTATGCACAGCTATAAAATAAAATAAGAATCATCATAAAACTAAATTAGAATATTATTCTATGTTTAAAACCATTTTTTTAAATAAGAGTATGAAACGCCGGCCGTAATGAAATTGGAGAGGTTCAGTTTATAGGGTTTGATTCTCAAACAAGGGGTGCGTATTATGAATGAATAAAAGCATTTTCCCACACGTCCAGCACAATTTTAGTTGTGCGTATTATGGATGAGGGCGTATTATTCATGGGGAATAACGGTAGCTAAAATCAATTTTATTAAATCTATTTTAAGTTTGTACACTTTATACCCATATTTAAAATTGTAGTGAGACATTCATATTTGAATTAATATTATGCAAATTCATATTCTTAATATCTAAATTTATCAGATTCATATTTAAGTCCATATCGATAATTAAACTCGTACTAATTTGAATTTGTAACAATGTTAATAAGTTGGGGCTGATATAGTAGTTACCTCGACCTGATATTATTCGTTGAGTGAAACTGTGTGGGGTTTTGTGATTGTTGAGCTAATTAATTACCACGTTGTTATCTGTATTTGTAGTATAGGAGAAATCATTTTCTCTTTTTTATAATGAAAACAAAATGAATAAAAATGTACAATAATAACACAAAAAATAATATTCGAGACACGTGTTGATATTAATAAAAATAATTTCTATTTTTTCTTTTTCGTGATGTGAATTACAGATATTTTGGTATGGTGTGTGTTACAAATCTTCTCTGTGTTACTGTCTCTTTTGTTTCTTTAAAAGTTTGTGCTTGTTTTTGCTTGTTCCGGGAATTTCGTTGGCGAGGATAACGTTTGAGTCGTCAGTTTTCGATTTTCACGGTGTGATGAGGATACGTGTGTGTTGGGCTTTTTTACTATTGCTACTGCCACTTCGGAGAGCCGAGTTCGAATTCCAGTCGAAACCATTACATTCACTAACGTGCTAATACTCTTGGGAAAGGTATGAATCCCCCCCACCACAACAGGTATGGGTAAGTAGAAGGACAGACCGGATTCTGTAGCTTTGGATTGCAACTTGTCTACCGCAGAAAGAAAGGGCAAACTACTGCGGGAAAAAATCTACCTCGTCAGTCATGTATCGAAAGATACATGTTCGCCTAAGCGTGTATCACGCGTGGCAGATAACTGACTCACTGCCACTTGTTTCTCTACTGACGCTACTGTCCTAACTGCCATGGCGTCTATTGGAAGGGTCGTTTTTTATCAGATTTTAGAATGATGAAAATCATTCTTATCTTTCATCACTGATGGCAAGGTTGTTTTTAGGATGTTGAAATTGTTATCTTTATTTCAGAGATGATCAAATATCCTTATTTTCTATCAGTACTTATGGTTATTAATAGAACAATCGTCATTCTGGATCATAACAAATTCATTTGTTTTCATTCATATTATATAAATTCGTTTTCTTGAAATAGAAAAGCATGAAATCTGTTTTCGTAACCATATTTACATTTTAATTTAAAAAAATACATATGCACTAAAATTAATATTTTATCAATCAATATTAAATTATTTTATTTGCTTTAAATTTATATTATTTACATGGAAAATCTTTGAGTACATAATATTTAAATTCATATGTTTTTAATCCATAATCTTTAAATTCAATATTCCTTAAGTCCATATGCAAATCCATTTCCATTTAATGCATATTCTGTAAATACACAGTTTTTAATACAGAACCTTTGTCGTCACGTTAATTACCCTTATAATATAAAATATATAATATAAGAGCTGTGATACAGAAAAGCAGTACTTTCCGCGAATGGCATATATATATATATATATATATATATATATATATATATATATATATATATATATATATATATAATTTATTTTAGGATATTACATCATAAACACGTGAAAAACTCTACACAAATACTAATGTATTGAGCTCTCTTTTAAATTGAATGTTAGGAACGTCAGAATTTGTATTCAATTCGTTCTCATTGTATATATATATACATATATATATATAAAGATTGCGTCTAGCATGAAACAGCCTATCGCCTCTAAATGTTGACTTCAATGTTCATATATATATGAATATATATATATATATATATATATATATATATATATATGTGTGTGTGTATGTGTGTGTGTGTGTGTGTGTGTGTCTGTACACTCATATGTACATGACTTGAAGATGGTGTTTAAACATGAAACAGACTGTCGAAACTCGCTGTTCGCTACCGAGATTCGAACCCGGACAGTAACGATACAAAGTAAGACGTCATATCACTGGACCAACGGGCGTCGGGGACGAAGAAGAAACTGACTAGATACAATATAGCGCCGCTACTCACTGAATTCCATGGTGATACTCATCCAAGTATACGAGCCTGTTTCTTTATTTGTCTGTCGAAAGCGCAATCCGGTAGGAATAGATTTATAATATCAAAAACACGTATATCATTTGAACTAATAAGTAATAATGTCGGTTTATTAATATGATGCATTAATCCATAATAAATTACTTTGTTCACATTTTGCATATATATATATATATATATATATATATATATATATATATATATATATATATATATATATATATATATATATATATATAAAAGGAATTCAGAGCAGCATGAATCCATCCAGCTCTTATCTTAAATAACAACTTAAAAGAGACTGTTTGACCAACACAAGGTCTGACCAAAATTCATGTTAAAAAATAAAAGAAACTACAGACAAAGTTTCATTTTCGCCATCAAGACATTTAATTCTGTAGTTCACTGCTACTAACAAGCAGAATTTTTTTCTCCTGATGATGGCTATGTGGGCCGAAACTATTCGAGGAATCTAAATGAAATAATTATAAAAACGAAAGAATATTAATATACAAGCCAGTGTGTCTGAAGATTTTATTTTTTTAATATTTTTTATTGTTCCATATATATATATATATATATATATATATATATATATATATATATATATATATATATATATATATGTACAAAGACCTCTTTCACGTTGGCTATGAGGATCTTTGGTAGATGATATTATTCCTCCTTACGATTTGGCCAGTATTCCCCTTAGTGACTGTTTTTATCTGTATCTCTTCAAATCCCGTGTCCCTTGTGTGAACCAAGAAACACTGTGTTCATGTTGAAATAGCTCAAGTGCACTTTTAGTATTGTCCGGAATTCAATGCTGATGGAATCATTCCAATATGTGCCGATAGTCTGGGCATTCGGTAGCATACTTGAACCTGAATACAACGGCTTTGAATTCTCATCTGTTGTTCCAGATTTATGTGAAATTCAAATGGTTTTCTTAATCTTGACGATTCTTTGACGTTCTATGCCTTTGGAAGGATATAACGTTTGCTGGTTAGGCAAAGTTTTGTTTGACTCTCTAAATCGACATGGCAGTTGGTTTGGTGTCTGTACCAATAATAGATTCCCATGTAGCAGATACTTTACTAATGAAGACCCAGATTTCCCATTTGCGTGTATTCGGGTGGCTCTTATTCATAATACATCATCCATCTGTAGCTTTTATCGTCCTCAGAGTGATGGAATTTGACCAAATTTGTTGAAAAGACTGATGCTATCCAATTTCAGTGTTCACCATGAGGAGTGCTTAATCTATTCAAAGAAAATCGACGAGAAGTTAGATACTTCTATGACATTTGCATTGCATACAAACTGACCAAGTTCATGGATCAGCAAACCCGTGTTATCAATAAAGTGGGTCATTATAGATGGAGACATACATTTCCCGAGGGCATTAGCACGTAAGGGAATGTAACTAACTCAATTGAAATTCGGACTCGGCTCTCCGATTCATTAATGCGAGACGCAATCCATTACTTCAGCGTTTATTACATAACTTATACAACTTGAAAAAAATGAATAATGCTTTTACATCAAAATTCTTTTCACCCAATCCAGAGAAACGGAGTTCATTGTTATATTTATAATTAAGGAATTATTATTTCATTTTCATGAATATTTTTCCATCTTAGTTGGCCACAGAGACGTAGCATCCCTCTGCATATTCTATACACCCTTAAATTAATTTCAAATTAATTGAAACAACCGCTTTAATTTCCTTTCTTTCACTATACGTTCAGTTTTAGACCCACTGAAGTGACAGATTAAGTCATTTGCAGTGGTGTGCAGTAATATGAATCTATTTTCGGGGTGTATAATGAAATTTGTTTGGCCTTGAAAAATATTACGCCATCCATGATTGCATCAAAGTTTCATCACGTCCAAACACTATTGTATCGACTGTCGATTAGTTGTCCTACGGCCATTGTCTGCGATGGGCGTTACTCCAAGGAAGCGTACGAAAATTGTAACGCTGCACAAACACACTGGCAAGCAATAGTAGTGAGCAAATCAAAGTACTAGAGACTGGCCCGGAAACTCTCCTGATTTAAATCCAATCAAGAATCTGTGGTCAGTCTGCAAGGAAAGACTCCGTGGAAGGAAGATACGAAGTGCTAACATGGAACTGGGTCATGTTTCATTGGAAATATCGGGAAAAAAGTCAGTAATAACGGAATACTTCGTTTCGTCTCAATTAATTTGCACGAGGATTTATATATTTTCATGGTAACTGTTCTGATGATCCTCTTTCCTCTTTGGTAACTCGAATTTAAGCACAGTACTAGATTGGCGGCTAGGTCTCATCATTTTAAAATTGATATTTATAGATATAAACGTAAGTTACTTCTCTCACACTTTTCGCTCTTCCTGCTTTCCTGTCAACTATGATCTTCAAAAATTTTAATTCGACGTCGTCTTTAACTTCTGTCACCTTAGATCCTGGAGTGTTAAACCTCTCTCTCTCTCTCTCTCTCTCTCTCTCTCTCTCTCTCTCTCTCTCTCTCTCTCTCTCTCTCCAATAACGTTTCTCGGTTTCTTTCTCTCTCTGTAAAACTTTCCGTTCTCGTGGTGTTATCGCTTTGCTTCGTGTGCAGTTTTAAATAGATATCATATTTGTTCATATAATACGTCTATTTGATTTGATTGGTGCGTTTTCTAGATCTTATCACCCCTTTTCAGGTTGTTCAAGGCTAGAAAATATTTTTTAGTTTGTAAGAATTTGTTTGACATAACAATGATTTCGTTATACAATTTTTACTAATTAACCCATAGCTGGAAGAGAAAGTTGGATTGATACCTTTCCCAAAGGTATGAATCCAACTAGATAATTATAACGAACCCAACTGGAATTGGAACTCGGCGATACAATTAACAATTCTGAGACATTATCCATTACACCAGCCGCACATCCAACCTTACAGCACCTGGTATTCCCATCCAGTGACCCATCTAGATACTGACCAGGCTCGTAATACTTCAAGTATTAGATGAGAAAATATTCGAATTTCTTCAAGCATAGTCCCTTAATTTTATATTATATATAATAATAGATATCCATCTGATATATTTGTGATTGAAATAAAGTTCTCCATTTTTAAAAAATCAATATGAAAAATTAGAAACAGAATTTGAACGTTTGATAAAGAAGCGTTTAAAATATTTACAGAAATTCAACTAAGCCTTGGAATTTAATGAAACCTTTTATGCTTATTGGATTAATAGCTGAATTGGTTCATGAAAAGGTTTGCTTTTGATGAATAAATGTGAAAATATTTTCTCTAATGTAAGTCTTCTCACACACAGCTTATCAACGCTCATGAAAATATCGATTGATTGTGAATAATGTCGTTACAGGCTTTCATTACATAATACCTTCCTGAAAAAAAATCAGTTTTTGTTAATATAAAAAGGTGCTGGACGTGATATAATGCCTCCAAATTGGAAAAGTTAATATTTCAAAATCAAGTAAAACATTATTTGGAAACTTTCGGATTTTTTTTTTTCGAGTCGTTTACCGATGCCGACCAAAAATGAAAGTGTGATGAGGTTTCGTTTGGTTTGGTTTGTTTTACAGCTTATCAACCTTAATTAGTTAGATCCAGTGACTGGACGCAAAGTGTGTAAGTTCAATACCCGGTTAAGGCAGTGGAAAACTTGGAGAGGGGAATTAACAGGAGACAACATTTTTGTTGCTGTTTAATATTTTTTTTCCCAAAAATGTATTACTGATAATATTTTTTTCTTCAAAAATCTATTTCTGGGAATATTATTTTCTTCAAAAATCTATTTCTGGGAATATTTTTTGCTCCAAATACTGCCATGTTGTAGTTGCTACGTTGTAGGGTACTACTGATATTGACCAATTCTTTATCTAATGTCTCTGGGTCGCCACATGACTTTTTCTCGGTGTTCATACACAGATGTCCACAAGGAAACATGGCACAGTGGATAAAGGCGTTAGTTAGATCCAGTGACTGGACGCAAAGTGTGTAAGTTCAATACCCGGTTAAGGCAGTGGAGAACTTGGAGAGGGGAATTAACAGGAGATAACTGACAACTGACATCCATTAAACATGGCACGTGAAACTAGAACAGTGTACCCCAGTGAGCGAAGTAAAGTGTTCAGTTCGACATTCTAACAACCCGAAGAAGGCCGGAGCGTACAACGAAAAGATGAGGACAATAGTCCGAATAATATAAATAGTGCTCTGGAGACTGCTGGTGATGCATTGGCGTATTGTAGTCAGGGCAGCTAGGACAAGTATAGTTTTATTGGATTGTATCGTCGAACGTTGCCAGACAGCAGGAATATTACTAAGAAGACCGGAGCGTACAACGGCCGAAATGTTGTAATAAATATAGCGACAAAGATGAGGAAAATAGTCCGAATAATGTAAATACTGTACATAATACCTCATCTCAGAAATATAAACAGTTGAAGTTTGTAACAGGATTTTTGTCCTTAGATAGTAACAGATATTTTCTGTTTGCTTACGAACAGAAAGTATGAAAAATGGCTAATACTTGCTTCTTTGATATGTGAGGATAATTATAGTTCTGAGACTTACCTGTTCCTATTAAAAGAAAGCTGGCAGATATGAACATTCGCAAAGTAGGAATGATATATGATTCGAACGTAACCTTTATCTACTCTAGGATTAAACAAGAAAGACCACAAAAATTTAGAAGGTCTTTCGCGATTTACGCTTATACTGAAAATTACTTTCACGAAACGGTCCCCATCATATTTTCGTCATACAATGCTTGATAGCGGTGTTTAAAGTCCAGTATATTCCTGGAGGCAGCGCTCACCTTGCTCCTCTGAGCAGTCAACCATGTTCTTGTTGAATTTATCAAGATATGCGTCAAGTATATGGACTTTGAGGAGCATCCTACAGTTCATTTTGCCCTAGTTCTTCACCATGTACTCAACAATCATCACATAGTTTTCGGCCATGTGATTCCCCAGGAAGCCCCGAACCAGTGTATCAACACTGTTCCACGTTGCTTCCTCCGTCCTATGGAGTTTCTTGGGGAATCCCTTGCTCTCTATGATCCTCTTTATTTGGGGTTCAACAAACACACCAGCTTTTACTTTTGCCGCAGACAGTTTTGGGAAGAAGTCATGAAGGTACTTGAAGGTTGCAAACTCTTTATCTAGAGCTGTGACAAATTGTTTGACAAGGCTCAGTTTTAAACGCAGTAGAGAGCAAGATCTCTGATCAGGTCCTTGAGGTCTTTTTGCTTGGGGTAGTGTTGGTTTCTCTCTTTAGATGCGCTTCTGTAATCTGGATCAATTTCTCCATCCACTACTGAATTGGATTTATGTTCTGAAGACAGCTGCTTTCTCTTTGAAGGAGTAGGTCGTAGAGCGGTGTGGCAGCGGGACGATGGATGACAGAAGGTCTGGATATATAATAGCAGTCGTATTCTTTCCAGCTCAACTTTTACAGGGGTCCACCATGCTAAAGAATAAATTGCTTGAAGGGTCAGCTGGTTCCCTCCAAATTCATGGCATTACGAATTGTATGGCTTTATATTCCTTATATTCCACCCTCTACCAGGGTTAAATAAAAATACGAGTATAAAAATCGAAATATATTTCACCCAGTGTTATTGAAAAAATCTTAAAAGGTACTTTTTTTGATTTTGAATTTCTTAAAAATCGTGCACTGGATATGTCAAATTCTGTGGACCCTAATTAATGTAGTAAATTATGCGAAATTACGGAATCTTGAAGACTGAACATCGTTAATATTCTGGTTCTTGACAGTGATTCAGTATAGAAAACATCAACGATACTGTGGACACACATGCGTGATTTTTGAAGAATATTTAATACATATTTTTCAATAAAACTCGTTTTTTGAAAAGAATAATAATATTTAAATAAAAAAAATTCCAAAACGTTTACACATAGAAGTTCCACAATCCAAAGAAGAAAGACATTCCATCTTATCGTCTAGAGTTCGCAGGTGAAATGAGGTGCCCATGATTTGTCATGATTCCTGACAGACATGGCGAAATATGTTTTGTAGGCCCAACACATTTCAACAGATGTTGCCACAGAGTTTTTTTTTCGCTCTTGTCTTATTAAATTCGCTACAGACTAGATTAGAACGTCGTGATGCCATCTCAGAAGGTTATAACTCGTTAGTAATATTCCTGCTGTCTGGCAACGTTCAACGATACAATCCAATAAAACTATACTTGTCCTAGCTGCCCTGACTGCAATACGCCAATGCATCACCAGCAGTCTCCAGAGCACTATTTACATTATTCGGACAACTGATAACTGACATGAATTAAACATGGGACGTGGAACTAGAACAGTCTACCCCAGTGAGCGAAATAAAGGGTTCAGTTCGACATTCCAACCACCTGAAGAAGGCTGGAGCGTACAACGAAAAGATGAGGACAATAGTCCGAATAATGTAAATAGTGTACATAATACCTCTTCTCAGAAATATAGAAAGTCTCCTGAGCAATACAGATTATCAATATTTGCCTATAGACTCGACTATGAACACAATAAATGGTTGTCACGAAGATTTTTTACCTATAGACTGAAGTATAAACCCGATCAGTGGTTTTTTACTATGGACTCAAGTATAGACACTATCAGTGTCAACCTACTGACTCAAGTATAAACACGAACTATTTACCGACAGACTTACGCATAATAACAAGAGATTTAAAAATCAGATAACCCAACCAGGGTTTATATTGTAAAATCTCCCAACACAAACATTAAATATGTCCTTGAGATTTCACAGCAAATGTTAAATGGTTTGTATTTTATAATTGTCGTTAATAATGTCCGTTATAATCTGCATTAAATAAATATTATGCATTTGATTAACTATGTATTTAATTTTGTTTTGAAAATCACTTATTCTTTTCAATGATAGCATACTTAGCAGACATTTGAACACATATAAACGGAGATCAGCTGTCGCTTTTACGAACGCAACAATCACGAAATTTGTCTCATATTATTTACTAAAACCTAACACGCATTTCGCAACAGATAAAAACAGCTAACTGGTTCGAAGAGGCTTATGAGAAAACTACTGAAAAGAGGCAAGAAGTATAGTAGCATTTGTAGAGATTGTATTTTCTGAAAAGATAAGCTTCTTCGAAACCGGTGACCTGAAAAAAAAAGATCCAATGAACAAAACTGAACAAATTCGAGAATTCGGCTTGATGTGAAAACTACTGCATTGGCAAAAATCATAGAATTTTCACATTTAAAGATCTGTTCACCCAGATGTTTTGTTCCGGAGGAAAAAAAACTAGACCGGTATGATAATAAACAATTTGTGCTTAATAACATTTTTTTAGAAATATAATCTGGAATAAATTAGATTTAATTTAGCCAAAAAAAGAAATGAAAAAGTAGATTACCTTAAATAATTGATTCTAATTTGTATAAGGAATATTAATTCATACTCCCGTTATTTACAGAAAAATCCTACAAAATATAGGATATAAATCCCTGTTTTTATTATAGATATACATTTAAAATCGGGAAAAAGGTGATCGACAATACATTAGTGAAAACATTGTTCTTCTTCGATTTTCCGTGTTCGTTTAGTAAGTTGGTGATTATGGCTCTCCACAATTACCTGTCTTTTTAAGCTTTAATAATTATTGTTTTTGTTATCGAACAGAAATCCTCTTCAGCTATCTTTCTTTTAGTCAAATTGATTAGGTAGGGAACGCCTTGTTTTCCACTGTGACACTTTCAGTGAGTATCGAATTTTGAAAGCTCTCTTACTTCGTGAGCTGCTCTAGATATGTCAGCTGTATCTTTCTCATATTAAGCATATGTTTCCTTTTTCTCTAAAACTTCGTCGTTGCTCACAAATTCTTTCTATGGTATTCTCAGTATCGTTTTGTAGAACGGTGTTTCTGTTATTTCAAGTCTCTCCTTCATCTCTGAGAAGATTGACCAGCATTCACTAATATATAGGAGAACTGATATTACATAAGAGTCCAGAACTATTTTCTTTTCTTAGTGACAGTAATTACATCTATTACATATATAATGTGATTACTAATGAATGGATTGGAAGTCACGAAGATAAGGGATTGTCAGTCGACAACATTAAAGCGTTGCACAATAGATTACGGAATTTATTTCTATAAAGGACTTTGCATATATAGTGCATTTGCAATTCTTTTCTACTATAGAAATGAATTGAATTTCATGTAGAAAGTGAATAGAGTTCATTGAAAGAATCACTGAGAGAACAATTTTTATGATATGTATAAAGTCAATTCATCGTTAACGGTCTTTGCTATAGAAAATCGTTGTAAATTAAGATTATATGATCTTTCAGTTGTTAGGATTCGAACATGTGTTACAGATTAGAGATTCTATGGATTTCGTTAATCGGACTGACTTCCTCATCTTGGTTGCTTTCCTCACAACTTTTCGGCCGTCTGATCCTCCGGCCTTCTTCAGGTGCATCTCGAACTGAAGAAGGCCGGAGGATCAGACGGCCGAAACGTTGTGAGGAAAGCAACCAAGATGAGGAAGTCAGTCCGATTAACGAAATCCATAGTGAAAACCCCTCATCCCAAAAATATAGACAATTATTAGAGATTCTGTTTGGATATAA
>OZ038488.1:109921748-110074248 GCA_964036315.1 Acanthosepion esculentum
CTATTTATCCATACCTGGGCGAGATGAGATGGATTCATACGTGTCCCAATCATATTAACACGCAAGCGAATGTAATGAACTGGATCTAGGTCAATTGCTGGAAATCAATTGCTCCACAGTCAATTGCTCGAAATCAATTGCTCGAAAAATAATTTCTCAAACTATCAATTTCTCGAAAGGCAGATTGCTCGAAGTAATCTCGAAGCTCGAAGCAGCACGTAAACTGCGCCGTCTCGCGACCCGTCAACGGAGCTGGATATAAAAGGAGCCACGACACTCAACAGTCCTGTTATTTTTTCTATATTTGTTTTCTATTTCTATTTCAGTAATTTTGGAGATCTCGAACCCTAGTGATGGACATGACTTTTGTTGAGAGCGAAAAAGGAAAGAAGAAGTTGTGTTTGGATGGATATCTATATATTAAGGACAAAACAGTGAAGAATAAGATTTACTGGAAATGTGAAATGTGCAAATAAAAGGAAATCCTTAACACGTGTTTTATTTGTTTTTAACCACAGGTTTCGAGCAAACTGCCTTTCAAGAAAAAAAAAGAGCTGCTATATAAATGTACTCGTTCTTTAATTTGAACTGTTCAGTTAACAACAATAAATTTGTATTATTTTATTTTATAATAAAATTTAGAAACAATGTAGTTTTATTTTTTTTTAACCACAGGTTTCGAGCAATCTGCCTTTCGAGCAATTGGTAGTTCGAGAAATTATTTTTCGAGCAATTGATTTCCAGCAATTTACTGTCGACCAATTGATTTCCAGCAATTTACCGGATACCGAATTGTGTGGCCCATTGAAGTCATTTATATGATTTTTTTCTCTATTTCAACTGTATAATTTAAGTAGACAAACAATTTATATTTGAAAATTGATCAACCTGCCGACAGAGTTGCGATGATACAAATATGAAAAGAATGTGTCACATGAGGACATCAATAATTCCAGTTGTATCTGGAGCTGGCGGATAGATTGGAAAACGGTTCCGATAAACTAACTGAAGAGATTCCTTGTAGCCCATGCATTTAAAGAATTACAAATCAATTGTATTCACAAGTAGAGCTCAAATATTTTTGTTTTTACAAAAATGATGAGTGGAAAATTTCATGAAGCCATTTCTGACCTTAGGTCTCTGGTTAGTAGACGGAAGGAAATATGTATACAACAGGAATCAAAGAAATAATAATAATAATAATAATAATAATAATAATAATAATAATAATAATAATAATAGTAAGAAGAAGAAGAAGAGGAATAATAAATATATAGTTTGATGAAAAAATTCAGCGAAATTATTTGACGAATTTTTTAAATATAAGATTCTGTTAATTATTTACATTCTTCAGCATTGTTCACATCTCTCTTTTTTTGCCATATTCACGACGTTTCTTCCATTGTACGCTCCGTCCTTCTTCAGTTGATTGGAATTTCGAACTGAATCCTTTATTTAATCCACAGCGATAGATAGTTCTACGTTCCATGAATCTTTGGAATGTCTCAGTTGTTTCCCTTTCAACAAACTCTCCAGTAGACAGGTAGAGGAACTCACACCTCTTTGGGTCAAGTCACTGGAGCCAACCAACGCCTTTATCCGCTGGGCAATGTCTCCTTGAGGACATCATTGTATGAATTTTTAGCACGTATAAATTTAATGTCTCAGTGATCATATTTCTAGAAAAAAGTGGCGAACAAAAACTTGGGAGTTGATTTAAAAGGAGATAACAGAGACATCAAGAAGAGACGTAGCACGTGGAACTTGGACAGTCTACCCAGGTGGATGAAATAAAGTTGGAAATTCCAATAACTTGAATAAGGCCGGAGCGTAAAACGGCCGAAATATCGTGCATATATAAAAAAAAAAGATGAGGACAACCGTCCGAGGAATGTAAATAATATAAATAATTATACTACCTAATTTCAGGAATATAGATAGATATTAAAGTCTCTGATAATGAAAAATTTAGATTCAATTATTATTACAGTTGCTATAGGGGCACCAGGAACAGTTAAGAATAATTCTAATGAAAGTATTAAGAAAATTCCAGGATATCCAATTTCTTTTGAAATGCAAATCATTGTGCTAATGGTTATTACTCAAATACTTCAGTAAACACTTTCAAGCACTTCCGGAGAGAAATTTTAGGAATCAGAAGTAAAAACAGGTAAACGAATGTTTCAAACAGCCAAACAAAACTAAGGAATAAACACAAGAATAGTTTATGTCTAATTAAAAGCTCACACCTGAAGCTGGAGAGGTTGATCACTCGTCTGTTGTTAGGAAATCCGGATTCAGTCTATGCAGAACAGGATATTTGCAAACACTTTGATGAAGTTCACATGCTTTTTTATCTCGACTGAATGCGTAGCAATGGCGTTATGGGTTTTGCGTTTATTCACAAACAAAAATGTCGGGTTTGTATTTTATTTTTCGATAACGAAATCGATTAACACTTTGTAATTTTCAAATCAAAATCTAGGAGCATCATTTTAATGCTGAGATAATTATGAAGATCAATGGACAACGTTTGAACGCTTGAGTAATAAAGAGATCACCGATTATGAGATGCAACGATAAACGTGGCTTAGATGAGAGAATTCCTAGTTTTTTTTTTAAACAAATGCTTTTGTAAAGGCTTTAATGATTAACGAATGAGGCAACACTCGCAATTTCCGAATGACGCTTAACGCCTGCATACTTATGACCAAGTACCTCCACTTTTTACTGAAAAAACAGCAAAGTTAAATGGCCCCCAAATGAATAAAAACAAATGCTTATTTAATTAAGAAGAAAAACCCACAAAATTTGTATTATCTTATTAAAGTTTTAACCGTTTCAAGCACGTTCGAAATCTTAGTTAAAAGTCTTTTTTTACGTCACCGGTCGACGTAATATTTACGAATAGTGTTTCAGGTCCCTTATTTTCAGGGGAAAAACATTGATTTGAAAATTCTTGCAAGAATCAAGTAATCGTTGGATTTTAATGAAACTTTCAGGACTTCTTCACAAATGAATGTAATTATTTTTTTAGATTTTTTTAGAAAATCTTGGTGAATTTATTTTTGTTTTACATATGTTACTTATTTAATTTCATAAAATATCAGCAAATTAAATTTATCCTAGAAAAATTTTCATTAGTTAAAAGCAGGACTCCTTAGAAAATGTAAATTTTCATTTTTTATCAAACTATTATTCATTTCTCGAAAATCTGCACCGAGTCGTAGAAAAGAAAATACAATAAAACTATAACATTATTTAATTAGAAAAGCTTTTAATTGTTTTTATATATAAGATATATCAAGGACAAATTGTCTTAAGAAAAAGTAATTCTATGAATAATGAAATTTTACAAGCAGTTTTTTCATTTCTTAAAAATTTTAATTTATAATATATAAATCGTTTAAAATTCTGTAATACAGGGTGACCCAAAAAAAACGGGAACTTTTTAACAATTCAATAAAACCAAGAGTGATGGAAGAAAAATATTTAATTCAAAGTAATTGAAACCTTAAAACATACTATTTAAGAAACAATGATGGAATTTTCATTTTTTTAAAATTACGTCCTGTAGATGGCGTCCTCCTGTACGAATGCATTTTTGAAATCTGCTGTTGAGATTCCTCATTGACTGCTGCAACATCTCAGCTGGGATACTGTGAATTTCATTCTCGTTACTAAAATGGCGAAATGTTTATTTGCTCAAGGTCACTGTCTCGCAGTGTTGCCACTTGCTCATGTCTGGAAATACGCACTTCAAAAATTCCCGTTTTTGGGGGGTCGCCCTATACCTTTCTTAGATTAGGTGATATTTTTATTAAATGAAAACTATATTTACGAATCAAAAATTGAAAAGCTTAATATAAGTTATTTTGCATCAAGATTTTTAAAATATTTATTTTAATTTTTTATTTATATAAAATATTACACAACGTCCACCTGTTTGAAAGTATGATCGACCATACACGACATAATTATCTGAAAATAAGAGCGATGACTATAGTAAATTTAAAGTTAACATTCTTGAAATTAGATTACGGAGAATATTTTCCAACATTTTTAATATTACTGAGTACTTAAAAAATTTATTAAAAAAAAGGCGCTCACCCGTCATTTTCTTAAATTATGCTTTAACAAATAAAGTTACCGTAGAAAAGCAGTGCTTGTTATGGGATCTACGATTGACAAGCGCATAATCATCGCTACTGTTTGTTTCAAAAGTCCATTTCAGTTATTTGAAATAAATAATATCTTTTAATCAGATTAATTATACGTTAAATCAGCTAATATTCATAAAAATTAATTCTCAGAAAAGTATATTTTATTTTTGGATGATGTTTAAAACCGAGAATTAAATTTTGTTTACAAATGTGACAAATTGTGCCAAGAATGACTGATTTTAATGACTTTTCGGAAAACGACTAAAAAGTTGAGATTCCAATCAATATAATTTATATTTGAAATATACCAGAATATTTTGCTTACAGGAAATAGTAAATTTAATCATTTAGCTTTCAATTAAAACTAAAAGGAAAGCTTCAAGATTGCTTTTTCATTTTTTTTAAATTCATTTTAGACCTTAGGTATCGGAACTTTAGTAGAGGTATCTTCTTATGAGATTTTGAAGATAGAAAATTGTGAACTTCATGAGAAATGTTAACATAGAAAATATTGTTTATGTGCCGTGTACTGCACGTAGGCGATCATGACTCTCCACAACTTCTTGTCCCTCGTAGCTTTTAATAAACTTTGTCTTTCTCTTATTTCTCCTAAGCCCCAGCCCCGTTCCGCCATCCATCTCTTTCCTCAAATGCCCGTTTTTGATGTTAAGTATAAGTTTCTTTTTTGTATCCATTTTTCTCCAAAACATCGTCGTTGCTCACATTTTCGGTCCATGGTATCCTCAGCATCCTTCTGTAGAAACCCATTTCTGTTGCTTCAAGTCTCCTCTTCATCTCTGAGGAGATTGTTCAGCAGTCACCACCATACAGGAGGACAGATATCAGATAGCATTTCAGTACTCTTTTCCTTGTTTCTATCGAAATCCTTGTATTTCTTGTTCCTCTGCTTAGCTTTTGGAAGGCAACTTTGGCTATCCCAATATGCCTTCTGATTTCAGTGTCACATTTTACGTCCTATGTTAGAACACTTCCCAGATATTTAAATGTCCACGCTTATCTGATTTGCAATTCGTACTTTGGGTCCATCCTTTTGCTAACAATCATATATTCTCTCTTCTTGCCGTTGATGTTTTGCCCTTTCTTCTCGCTTTCCTTCACCAAATTCTATACTTACTTTGGCTTGTATCGGTTTTCACCCTGGTCGGGTTGAACCGGCTTCCTCCCGAGCAAGTACAGCATCTCGGACCATCGCTGCCCACGCCCGCCGATCCTGAGCCAGGTCACATGAAATGGCGAGTCACTCGCGATTCCATCGTCGAAGACCAACTACTTGCGGACCCGATAGTACTGCTAGGTCATCCTTCATCGAGCTAGCCCACGTCTGCAGCTGCCCACCGATACGTCTTCGCCAGCCAGGAAGAGAAGGAGGGAGAAGTACATCGCGATTGAGCTCTCCCTCCGGGCGTCGATCTGCCTGCTCTAACCATCGGAGACGACGCTGGAGCAGGATGGGTGGAAGAGGATGGAGACTCAGGCGACGACGCAGAGTGGTTGTGGGCACACGATCGATCCGGCGGCATCGTAGAATGCAGCGAAGGCAATCGTTGTCGAACACATCAAGCCTCCTATAAGTAACCTAAAACATCCCTATTGAATTATGGGATCTTTACTTGCCTCATTTTGAATTCTAAAAAAATAAAACTTTTAAATCTTCTTTATCCAACCAACAGTTTCACTTATATAGCTGATGGATGACAGTACACTTGTCTCTGGAAAAAACAAAGAGGCAGTTATTTCAATTTATTTTAAAATGAGAGCATTTTTTTACTAGAGTAATTATTTTATTAAATGTTCACTTAATATAAGGATCAGTACCCACTCAAAGTAAAGGGTTACTTATTGATGTTTCTGCATAGACGTAAATACAGAATATGTTAGAAAACGGTTGTCATTAAACAGGAAGGAGTTAAGAAGATCTGGGAAACAACTTCACGGGAGTCTGTTTCACAAACTACCTGATCTCGAAAAGAATTTTCTTCTAACCAGAGGAATACGTAATTAAAATAATATTAACATGATATCATGAAGAGACGATAGTTTGGAAACTCGTATGACCAACTAAGTACACTACCTACATACTGATGCAGATTTCGCCATCAAGACATTTGCAATACAGCGAATTGGGGAACATAAACCAGCGCGAAATAAATGTGAGATTTCTAATTACTGTAGTGGTATAAGATAACGGGGGCCGCCAACGATGGCAATCTACTAGCTACACGACGAGAAGGTAACGTCGAAATTACGGTGATCGTTAACCTGTGTGTGTGTGGAACATCTTTCTACCGGTGTATGTGAATAATATATCTGTCTCCGGCCGACATCTGGCACAGGTTTCACAGTGATGGAAATGTTACAGATGAATCATGTCAACTGGGAACTTGTTATTGGATGTTCCTGTATAAAGGTAATATTGCAGGTGTCATATCGTAACGCAATTCAGATGTTCATAACTATGTCATTTGTGCCCTGACATCTGATGAGCCAGTGCGAGCAGCATCTGATGGCAAGGTGGCATTTGAACGAAATAATAGAGGAAGCATAACATTATATCATGAACAGCTAAGTACACTACACTACCTCACATGCTGATGCAGATTTCGCCATCAAAATATTTGGTATCCAAAGATTGGTGAACATTAACCAGTGCTAAATAAATGTGAGAGTTCTAATTACTGTGCTCGTATAATATACCGGTGGCCTCCATCGATGGAAATCAACTTGCTGCACGACGAGAAGGTAACATCCAAATTACGGTGATCGTTAAACTGTGTGTGTGTCGGGGGACATCTTTCTGCCGGTTCTCTTCTTACCAGAGGAATACGAAAGGAATGTTGATGATTCGATGGCGTGTCATAGTAAATGTAAATATCTGAACTGACGCAAGTTAGTGAATGTATCTCGTCTGAACATTTGCCATGGAAATAGCGATAAGGAAAGCGTGGAAAATAATTGATCATTCACAAGCCTGTGTAAACAGTTTTGAACACTACCAAGGCTGAAAATATATTAAAAATAAGAAAAAAAGAAGCAGAATATTCAAATAAGAGCATAGAATTGTGCAGAAAGTAAACACTAAACTCTCAGACAATCATATATGTGTGTGTGTATGGATGTGTATGTGCTTATATATATTTATATAGGTGTATGTTGAATTTACGTTTGTATGTTATTATGCATATACGTGTCTTTGTATATGTGTTGGTATATATGTATATTTGTGTGTTTAGTGTATATACGTATCTGTATACATGCATATGTTTATGTATGTATATGTGTGTATGTGTATATGTATGTATATGTGTTTTTGTATGTATGTGCATGTATGTATATATATTTATGTTTGGTTTGTTATATTTTTACCTCGCTGTGTTTATTGATGTGTTTATACTTACTTCTGTATGTGTATATATACATATGTGTATGCGTATATATATATATATGTGGGTATTTGTGGGCGTATATTTGTGTGTATGCCTGTATGTGTATATATGAAAATATGTGTGACTGTACACTTATATCTGTAGGTAGTTCTTATTTTCTATCACCTAATGTATAAGGCTTATATCGAATTATATGTTATATATATATATATATATATATATATATATATATATATTTAATATATGTTTGTGTGTTTGGAATTTTCGTTTTTCATATATTAGATAATGTTGTTTTTAAACATATATATCTGTTTTAATGTCCTTCCTTTCCATATTCTTTGTTTCTCTGGTTTATTTGACCATTTGTATCTATGCATATTTGCCCGTATAAGTTATATTTTAATAAGTGGTTAGCATTCGTTTAATAACACTTTCAGTCTTGAATATTCTTGCTTGTTGTATCAGAATGTTTAGGTCAATGTATGTGGATTTGTGTACATGTATTTATCGTTGTCTGTGTGTATAGAAAATACATGCATATTTAATTGTGTATGTATGTATGTGGATGTGTATTTATCGATGTCTATGTGTATAGAAAATGCATGCACATTTAATTGTGTGTGTATGTATGTATGTGTTCGTTTTTTGGGGTTTTTCTTTAATATATAAAGGGCCGTGGAGATGTCTCCTGTCTCGTCACCTATTTGTGTGTGTATATATCTAAATATGTCTGGGTGCTTATGTATTATAATCTGAGTGTGTATATAGTTTTTACGCGAGAGGTGAACACCCTATTCATACACTTGGAATTAAAATGTATACATTTTTGTCGGGAAGACCAGCTGAAATTAGCGTCTGTTCTAACGTAATTTCAATGAAAAATAACATAAATTGAATAACATACGTATTTTTTCTTTTCAAATCAGTAGTTTTATAATTTTAAACTTAATAGAGATTAAATTTAGATTTTAAAATTGGTAATTTTTTACCTTTAATCTTAATATCAAATTTTATCATATAATTTAAGACTTATTGGTTAGAATAAATTCTATTTTAGTAAAACCCCAACTTTAAAGCTTTTAATAGCTATTATAACCTTACTTCGTTGTCAAGTTTTTTGAATTCCCGTATACTTGTATTTTCATTGGTCATTCCTGCTTATGTAAAAGCGTTTCCCCTTACGAAGGATCGTTAATTAATTTGAAACTTTTAAAACCCTTTATTCTACATTCAACATCATCACCTGATAAGACACCGGAGGTGTTGAAACGAAATGGCTATTTTTGTAGTGATTTTATAACATATTTATGTTATAATTTTTAAATAAACAATTATATATATATATATATATATATATATATATATATATATATATATATATTAGTGAATATACATAATATACAACGTCGATAGCACGTATAGGAGTTTCAGGCAGTCTTGCAATATTCGGGTGCGGAGCATATTCCGACCTTTATAAAGTTCACGGTCTCGTGCTGATGATTCAAAATTGTGTGTTAAGACTTGTTTATTTAATTATTGTTGCCTAAAATATTAAAATAATTATTTAAAATTTATATCATTCAATTTCATAAGTTCAAAAGGCAAATAATTAAAAAAAGATTTAAACTTTAATTTAAAATTATGTAAACAAGATGTCAAGGGGTATAACTCTCTATTTTGCATAAAATACCATAGTTACAACGATTAAATTAACCTTATACTCAGGGTGTAAATATGATATAAGAATTTAAATAATAGGTTGACACTATATATCTAATGCGTTTGAAACCAAATAAAGGTGAAATTATATATAAACACGTTATAAATTTATCGAGTACAGTAATATAGGTTCATACGTGTGTATAGATATATAAGAAATGTTATTAATGATCGGTTCTAAGAATATTAATAGTTGCATATTATATTAATATTCGTAAAATCTGTTTCGTAATCTCTTTTAATCGGTGTCAATGTGTTTGAGCAGGTCCTTGATATTATGGATATATGTAGCAGCCAATTCAGATCTCGTGTTCCACAAGTTAGCGTTAAGTGTTTTAATATAAGCTGCTCCAACAATTTCTCTATTTCCCTTGCTTGGCTTAGCTTTCGCTATTATCTCCCAGCTAATAGTTGGGTTCTTATGGTTGTTATTTTCAATCGTCAAACATACATCGAAAGTGTTGTGCAGTTTTTGTATGTGATATTGCTCAGTGTCATTTTGTAGTGGTAAAAACGTGATTTCCAGCTGTTTTCGGTGGATCCAATGTAACATTTAACATCATCATCTGAATTGATCTTAGCTCTGTAGATTATGACTTCAGTCATGCCCTTGCCATTTAATGGGTAGGTTACGTTTTTACGGCAGTTGCATTGACTTTTAGTACGATTATTATTCAGTGTTTTTTGGGGACACTTGCTTAATACCTTATTGTTATGTTGGGGTATATAATTTTCTGTTTTTTTTTTGTTGGGGGTGTACAGCTATAGCTTACTTTAATATTATTTTTGTTGAAAATCTTTTTTAGTGTTGGAGAATGACCGAAGTGTTTGTGAATTAAATTCAGGAAAATTCTGCCTACATTGATTTTGACTTTAATGTGATATGGTGAGTTGAATCTATTATTTTACGTTTGCGTTGTTTTAGCTTATTTTTTATTTTTGTTGTTATTTCTTACGATATACTCCAATTTCATATGATGGATGCTGCCTTCTAGAGCTTTGCTATATCTGGCTTTATTAGCGCCAGCTAACTTTTTGTTACAAGACTTGGTCGATAACCTGTATTGTATAGATTTGTACAAATTAAGTCAAAATATACTCCGCACCTGAAAATCGCAAAGCTGGATGAATCTTCGAGTCACCCTATCGACCTGGGATATTATGCAAATTCACTAATATGTACTTAGAGTTCTCTCACATAACATTGAGCTCTGTATTTATAACACCCGAGGTAGTAATATATTTATACGTACGTGCAAGTATATGTCCGTGTATATATATTTTTTCATACACATACCTATATATATATATATATATATATATATATATATATATATATATATATATATATATATATATATATATATATAAAGTAATATAGTCTCAAAGTGTGCTATATTTATGGGATAAAGTGCTCAATATCAGAGATAGAGCGTGTGTAAATATAAAAGTGGACATGGAAGTCAGCACTTAGAGGCAACAGTCTGTTTCATGCTAGTGCAATCGTCAGGCGACTAGTGCTGTTATTTTTCTCGGCTATTTATATATATGGGTCAGTGGTGCATTATGGGTAGTCTATTTTGGTGGTTACTTTTATCGGAAGTCGCTTATTTGTTTATTTATTTATGTCAAATTATTTTGCTTGTTTTTTGTTTGTTTGTTTTTTTTTTAAATTTTATTTTTATTTTTTATCTTATATATTTATTTATTTTGATAGGTGTTTTTTGTTACGTAGTAAAAATTTGTTTATATAGCTTATTGTTGGTAGTCTATTATGGCGGCCATTTACCGGAAGTCGGTTGTTTGCTTATATATTTGGGTCAAATTGTTTTGCTTGTTTTTATTTATTTTCATTTTTATTTTTTATCTTGTATATTTGTTTATTTGTCATTGATTAAATCTATTTGTTGATTATATATATATATATTGATGCATGTTTCATTAAATAATATAGACAAGTTTTGTCTATTTATTTTAAGTAAATTACTTTCATATTGTCTGATAAGCTTAATAACATTATCATTGAAAGAAAATCACCATATTGATACATGTTTTTTTTAATCCTATCTAAGCTTTCGGTTTACATAAGCCATTATCAAAGATGACAATTACATTTCAATATATTAAACAATACACGGACAACACAATAATAAAGATTTCCAAGATTAAAATAACATATGGACAGCATATATATATATATATATATATATATATATATATATATATATATATATATATATATTCTGTCCATTTTGTTATTTTAATAGATACAATTTATTTAAGTAAATGGTCTGTTTTTCAACTAAACAGTATTAATTATATTTACCGGCCTGAATGTTCGTGAAATCTGTTTCCTATACGATTCCTGCTGGAGAACGCATATTTCTCGAATATTCAAGGCGATAAATGTAATTAATAATGTTTATTTACAAGAAAAGCATTTACTTGTATAAATTGAATTGAAATAACGTATAGACAGCCAATATATTAAATAACAGCCGAATTTAATCCATTTCATAATATATATATATATATATATATATATATATATATATGTGTGTGTGTGTGTGTGTGTGTATGTATGTGTGTGTGTACAGCTCTCTCTCTCTCTCTCTCTCTCTCTCTATCTATCTATATATATATATATATATATATGTATATATATATATATATATATATATATATATATATATATGAACATAAAGGTGAACATTAAAGTCAACACTCAGTGGCGACAGGATGTTTCATGCTAGGTGCAATCGTCAGGCGGCTTGAGTGATCACTTCAATGTTCACCTTTATATTTATATTTACATACGCTCTATATCTAATATTGAGCACTTTATACCATAAATATAGCACACCTGAAAAATATATTTTTAATATATATATATATATATATATATATATATATATAGTGTTTTTTTATAACTTTTAAAAAGTTTCTGAGAGAAACACTCCTACATTTTCTCGATATTAACTCGGTTTCTTCCATGTACTGCCTTCTTTAATTTGAACCATAGATTTTCAATTGGATTTAGATCAAGACTTTGACTAGTCCATTCCATGATTTGAAACTTCTTTTTCTCAAAACCATTTTTTAAGGATCTCTTTAATGATTCGGATCATTGGCATGTTGGAAAATCCAGCCCTGACCTCAAACTAACTTTCGAACCGAGAATAAGACATTATCGTTCAAAATTCCTTGATTCATTGCATAGCCCATTCTTCTCTGTACTAAGAACTCGCCAGATACACCGCCTGGTGTTTCTCTCAAAAACACTTAAATCTTTTGTCAGAAAGCTTCTAGATTATTAAGATGAGCTTGGTATCTTTGAGCCTAGCTTACCTGCGCCTTTTCCTTAGCTGAGGTTTTTTGTAGGCATTCTGCAATGAAGTGCCGGCATCTACCAAATTTCGTCGCATTGTAGACGTATCCACATTGATTCCGATTTTGGCAAGCGAACCTTGGAGAACCGCAAAGGTCACTGTGGGATTTGCCTGAGCTTTCAGAACTAGATGTCTACTTGTTTTGTAGTTATTTTTCGCGTAAGACCACTTCTTGATTGCGATGCCGTCATACTAAAGGTCATCCATTTATAAATAATTTGTCTCACAATGGAGATGTGCTCACCAAATAGTTTTTATAGCGTTCTGTTGTAGGCTTCAAACATGCGATCTTGTAAAGCTTCAGCAAGTTTTATTGATATAATTAATATTTGTCGACTGCAGTATACACAGTTTAACAACAAGAAACACATGTCATGTTGATTTTTACACGGGCACAAATAATTATTTGAGCTGGCAACCATGTAAAACTAAAATACAGAGTGTAGATGGAAAGGTTCAATTACTTTTTCCCATCTTAATTCTGCATTAATATATTTATTCCAGTTTGAATTTTTATAAGTGTTTGTAACTTGTTTAATAAAGTCTTTTCTCAATGAATATATAGTTTAAGGCTTGTTGATTATCTGTAAATAAGATATTTTTTTAATATTATCCTAATTTTTTATTATATAATTTTTGAACAACACTCCTCTCTCTCTCTCTCTCTCTCTCTCCATATATATATATATATATATATATATATATATACTAAGTTTAACATGTAACTTAATACACGACACGTGAGAGATTCGAGGTAGAGTATTAAATTTACAGTTCTTGAGAAGAAATTTGTGTAAAACGTCCTTGACACTTTGACAGATTAAGGGTTATTCGATTGCGTGGTAATGGCCTGTCGTGTCCGAGATGCAAAGACCTGAGTTAGTGGAACTGGAGAACAGAGCTCATCTGAACATTTGCCATGGAAATAGCGGTAGGGTACCGACTGACTTGAAACGTTGTTTCTGTGGAAAAAAGACTGCAGAGTCGAGAAATACATTTTCCACAAGACAGCGTCAACAATTTTGAACTCTACCAAGATTGGAAAGTGGTGGTTAACAAGTTTCAGCCCAGACAGTGCAGCAATACTCTTAGTTTAACAGATCAGAAATAGTAAGATTGTAGCATGATAGAAGAAGTTAGATATTTCCTGAAACCATAGAATAGGCCTATCATTTTTACAGAAATGTGACAATTGATTTTATATAATAGTTCCACTTGACGTCTGGAGTTAACTTGGAGACCCTAAAGACTTTCAAAGTATAGATCCTCATTAAAAAGGAAATTAGTCATCGTGGTTAAAAAGAAAGAAACTCAAGGTCTGCTAGATGATGATGAAACAAACTGGGTACCAATTGGTATCGGTATACATTGGTTAGAAACCTGAAAACAAATGTTTCCAGCAATACTTTTTTGAAAACCAAATGTTTCCACAGCAATACCTTATGAAAACCAAATGTTTCCAGCAATACATTTTTGAAAACCAAATGTTTCCAGCAATACATTTTTGAAAACCAAATGTTTCCAGCAATACTTTTTTGAAAACCAAATGTTTTAAGCAATACATTTTGAAAACTAAATGTTTCCAGCAATGCATTTTTGAAAACCAAATGTTTTCAGCAATACATTTTTGAAAACCAAATGTTTCCAGCAATACATTTTTGAAAACCAAATGTTTCCAGCAATACATTTTTGAAAACCAAATGTTTCCAGCAATACATTTTTGAAAACCAAATGTTTCCAGCAATACTTTTTTGAAAACCAAATGTTTCCACAGCAATACATTATGAAAACCAAATGTTTCCAGCAATACTTTTTTGAAAACCAAATGTTTCCACAGCAATACATTATGAAAACCAAATGTTTCCAGCAATACATTTTTGAAAACCAAATGTTTCCAGCAATACATTTTTGAAAACCAAATGTTTTCAGCAATACATTTTTGAAAACCAAATGTTTCCAGCAATACTTTTTTGAAAACCAAATGTTTTAAGCAATACATTTTGAAAACTAAATGTTTCCAGCAATACATTTTTGAAAACCAAATGTTTCCAGCAATACATTTTTGAAAACCAAATGTCTCCAGCAATACATTTTTGAAAACCAAAGGTCCAGCAATACATTTTTGAAAACCAAATGAAAGTCACTCAAAATCATTTTCAGCATAAAATGACCCCTAAGGTTGGAATGCTGTTAAACAAAACCACCAAACCAAACCAAGAAACCTGAAACAATCAACTTATCAATTTATTACTGGCTTCTTTCCATGCATTTTAGTTGTACTGCTTTTTCAGTGAGATCGCTGGTCATTTAAGACGAGGAGAAAAAAAACACTCAATAATTATAAATTTGAATCATCGAGTAGCTGGAAAAATGATCTAGTCCCTGTATCGCTCCATCAAGTACCTGACTCTGCCAGTTATCCGTTTCTGTTAAAAAGGCCAAATCCGGCCGAAAATGGAGCTGCCCAGTCTTCACTTCCGCGGTAGATAGAGTGAAAATGCGTCTTCAAGTCCTTGTGGGTAACGAATTATTTACCACCTTAAGGGCCTTTCCCTTAGTCGAGACGTCGCAAGCCTGTCGCTTCTCTAACACTATTTCCATGGAAAGTGTTCAAATACACTAGAGACCTTAGTCCCACCAGCCATCACATTCACGGGTCAAACCCACAATATTACACACATTGTAGCAAACCATCCTCAAACCCTTTGTATTCCTTTGAGGAGATGTAAATTCTACTTGAGCACCTTCTTCCAACAAATCACTGCATTGTATATCCGATTCCCAAGAGGATGTTTCTCCGATCGCTACAATCTTAACCTGTTTATGTCTAGTGTTAACTATTATCTTCCCCACCTATCCGCCTAAACCGTGCTTCTTACTCTATAAAACTCTACTTCGAGTGATTCTTGGGCCTTTTAAAGAGTAAAACAACCCGTTGAAAAAAACATTTACATGACGGTACATATTAAGTCGATACATTCATGATATTTTTAGTTGTTATTTGGTGTCTAGTTGTTAACGTTACCTTCCACGTATATCCGTATAAACTGTGGCTCTTTCTCTGTAATCCTCTACCTTGAGTGACACTCGGGACTTTTACATAGTGAACATCACTGTAAAAAGTTTTTTTTCTAAATTCCCCAGCTTTGTATCTGAAAGGGAAGCAAAGCTCTCAGGCCCGTCATTAACTCCTGCTGCTCGAGTCTCTCCTGTCTGACAGAACCCCTGGCACGCAATTTGCTGTCTTTATTTGCTTTTAATTTTCGGTGAGGGAGACTGGTTTATACTTAGAATTTCCCGTCAGTTGTATTTGAGTGAACAAAGCAGGTTCATAATATTTACTTGATATCCATCCGGTTATTTCGACACTTACACACAACTGGGTTTCGAGACTCGCAATACAATTGTGAAATATTTTAAGGTGCACCAGTTCACTTCGGAATTATTTCCCACCCTACAACCCCTTTCCTACAAACAAAAAATCACAAGACTCTCGCGATTTTCATTGAAAATGTTCTGACGAACTGCATTGCTTAGCTTTAACACTTCAGACCTTTAGAGATAAAACCAGCCGCATCATGTACACAGGGTTTTACAATCCCCATTCCTTCGTATTTCATTTGTAAGGAAGAAGTTCTATCCTGACTGCTTCTACCAAACAACAATGGATACTTCTCCGATCACTACAAACTTAACCACTTTTAGTCTAAGGTCAACTTTTATCTATCATACATATTCTTATTATCTGTACGTGTTACTTTCTCTTATATCCTTACAACATTCCCACTAAATAACCCTCTCCCTTGACTGGCTTCTGGATATTCGATTGGGTAATGATTTAATAAAAAATATTTCTTACATCACCTTGACTCATAGATATTTTTTTTCATTTGAGTCAGAGATTAAATTACACTTTTTTGCTGAACACTTTTGCCATTTTTATTATTTGTTTGTGTTGAGATGCGTTGATATTTAATAGCTTTCATTCCCATTCACACACAAAAAGATCGATCAGTGGTTTATAAATTTAAAACGCTTCGATAATCTTTACAATATTTCCTAGTTTAATAAAAAAAAAATAATAACTTTATCTTTCCCAGACGTCACTGAATCTGTATATAGTTGTTTATTTTAAAATAAATTTTCATGTTTTTCTTTATTGATCATCAACGGTAAAACTGCCGAACCCATTTTGTTCGGCCAGTTTTGCTTCAATTTCTGCGCATGTATAAGTGACCCCCTCTTGCCTGAAAATCGGTTAATTCTCTTTGGAATACAGTTTTTACGTTTTCTCGAAATGTAATAAAATTCCAAATTTACGAGCATTTCACACAATAAAATGCAATATATGCAATTAATGTATATTGCAGTGTTAGAATATAGTACAATATGATGTTAGGTGTCAGATTAGAGTCTTAATCACATTACATATATCTATCTATCTCAGTTTATTCATTATCTATCTATCTATCTATCTATCTATCTCAATTTATTCATTATCTATCTATCTATCTATCTTTTTTAATCATTACACCCCAAGTAAGGTGGTAAAGTCACTAAGATGCAAGCGGTTAATGAGCGTGAAAAGAATTGTGAAAACCTTGTTGAGAACAAGTGACAATAAACGGACAGAATTCAAAAAACGAGTACAAAAACGATAAAGGGATGATTTTCTTTTTAAATTGCCGGGGCAAGAGGCCGAAAGAGAGTTCCACAAACAAGAGGTGCAATAGAAGAAACTATTAGAATATAAGGATGCGGTTGATCAACCATTTTCAACTCTAAATTGATGATAACTGCCAATCTAGGACTCGGCTAAAGTTCGTAAAATGTACCAAAAGGGAAAAAATCATCCGAACAATCCATTGAGAATATGGAAAAGTCTCAGATGAGCCACTTTATGACAGTGGTAAAGTGATTGAAGTTGAGACGCCAGGACCTATAAGATCGCAGCATTATTTATTTTGAATTTTATCGCATGTGGTATCGTGGATTAATGATGTTATATTAGTCATCATTTTATTAATAAAAAATTAAATAATATTTGTGTTCTGAGATATTTTATACATTATAATATTTTCAATGCAATTATCTGAGATCGATTGGTTGAGTTCTATGAAACTTTGTGCAAGTTTCTCCAGTAGAAGTACGACTTCATAATACTGAAAGATGGCGTGATAATGCTTGAACAAAACATTTGATATGTTCATTCGATGGTAGTCCCCGTGTACATCTCATCTTGCCTCATGCGGCATACTTTAAAGGAAACAAGATCGGCATGAAAATACGAGCAAAAAATATTGTTTTTAGCTAATTCTACTTGAAAAAAGACAAATCGACCGAATAAGTTTATAAGTCATTGGATTAAAATATATAAAGGTAATATTGCAGGTGTCATATCGTAACGCTGTTCAGATGTTCATAACTATGTCATTTGTGCCCTGACATCTGATGAGCCAGTGCGAGCAGCATCTGATGGCAAGGTGGCATTTGAACGAAATAATAGAGGAAGCATAACATGATATCACGAACAGCTAAGTACACTACCTCACATGCTGATGCAGATTTCACCATCAAGACATTTGGTATCCAAAGATTTGGTGAACATTAACCAGAGCTAAATAAATGTGAGAGTTCTAATTACTGTGGTCGTATAATATACCGGGGGCCTGCAACGATGGAAACCAACTTGCTGCACGACGAGAAGGTAACATCCAAATTACGGTGATCGTTAAACTGTGTGTGGGGGGACATCTTTCTGTCGGTTCTCTTCTTACCAGAGGAATACGAAAGGAATGTTGATGATTCGATGGCGTGTCCTAGTAAATGTAAATATCTGAACTGGCGCAAGTTAGTGAATGTATCCCGTCTGAACATTTGCCATGGAAATAGCGATAAGGAAATCGTGGAAAATAATTGATCATTCACAAGCCTGTGTAAACAATTTTGAACACTACCAAGGCTGAAAATATATTAAGAATAAGAAAAAATAAGCAGAATATTCAAATAAGAGCATAGAATTGTGCAAATATTAAACACTAAACACTCAGAGAATCACCCCTAATATATTACTGTGGAGTTCTAAGAAATTTCGGGAGGGTATCTTAATTGTCAAAATTTTAATAACACTAACCGTTGTTTATTAGAAAGGCAATCGTACTATATTGAGCACTTTGTGAAGGTAATGACTAAAGTAATTAAAGTAATATTAACATGATATCATGAAGGGACGATAATTCGGACACTCGTATGAACAACTAAGTACACTACCTCACATACTGTTGCAAATTTCGCCATGAAGACATTTGCAATACAAAGTTTTGGCGACCATAAATCGGTGCCAAATACATATGAGAGTTCTCATTAGTGTGGACGTATAAGAAAACGGGGACTGCTAGCAATGGGAATCTACTTGCTACACGACGTGAAGGTATCGTCCAAATTACGGTGATCGTTAACCTGTGTCTGGGGGGACATGTTTCTGTCAGTTTGTGTGGATAATATATCTGTCTACGGCCGACCATAGGCTCAGTTTTCACAGTGAAGGAAATGTTACAGATGAATTATGTCAACTGGGAACTTGTTATTGGACGTTCCTCCATCAGAACTTCCCATATTGTCGGAGTGGCGAAGATAATGGGGACCAGGAAGAAAGGTGGTTTCCAAAGTTCAATATGGAATTGTTCATAGAAGTATCAATCTGTTCCACAAAGTCGCAGTTCCTGAGAAGAAACATGAATAGATTGGTTTGGTTTGGTTTGTTTTGTTTTACGACACATCAACCTCAAAGGGCCATTTAATGCCGACAACTTTTCTTTTTTTTTTTTTGGTAATATTTTGTTTTGTCAAAAATCTATTTCTGTTAATATTGTTTTCCTCAAATATGTATAGCTGGTAATATTATTTTTCCAAAACGTACACCTAGTAATATTATTTTTCAAAAACGTATAGCCGGCAACACTATTCTTTCAAAAAAAAGTATAGCTGGTAATATTTTTTTCAAAAACGTACAGCTGGCAACATTATTTTTTCAAAATGTATTATTAGAGGGCTTGCTGTTGGACGTAGTTTATTGTCATACCCAGGAGGCGGATGTAGTTTATCATCGTACCCAAAAGCTGGATGTAGTTTATCATCGTACCCAAAACCCGGATGTAGTTTATCATCGTACCCAGGACACGGATGTAGTTTATCGTCTTAACTATGACGCGGATGTAGTTTATGGTCTTACCCATGACGCGGATGTAGTTTATCATCGTACCCAAAACCCGGATGTAGTTTATCATCGTACCCAGGACACGGATGTAGTTTATCGTCTTAACCATGACGCGGATGTAGTTTATCGTCTTACCCATGACGCGGATGTAGTTTATCATCGTACCCAAAACCCGGATGTAGTTTATCATCGTACCCAGGACACGGATGTAGTTTATCGTCTTAACCATGACGCGGATGTAGTTTATCGTCTTACCCATGACGCGGATGTAGTTTATCGTGATATCCAGGACGCGGATGTAGTTTATCGTCTTACCCATGACGCAGATGTAGTTTATCGTCTTACCCAGGACGCGGATGTAGTTTATCGTCTTACCCAGGACGTGGATGTAGTTTATCGTCATACCCAGGACGCGGATGTAGTTTATCGTCTTACCCATGACGCAGATGTAGTTTATCGTCTTACCCAGGACGCGGATGTAGTTTATCTTCGTACCCAGGAGGCGGATGTAGTTTATCGTCATACCCAGGACGCAGATGTAGTTTATTGTCATACCCAGGACGAGGAAATATGAATAAATCATCCTTGTATGTAATGTATTGACAGATTGAAGATTATTCGTATTCGTCATAAATGGCATGGCGTATCCGAGGTGTAAAGACCTGTACAGGTGGAACTAAAGAATAGAGGTTATCTAAATATTTGTTATGAAAATAGCTGTACGGTACAGACTTGCAACTGTAAAAGAATGGTTGGAGAGTCGAGAATATGTCTTTCTCCCTCAAAATCGTCTACCAAGATAAGAAAGTGGATGTTGAAAAGACATAGCAGCAATATGCCAAAATTGACCTAATCAAAATCTGTAAAGTTGTAGCAAGGCAGGTAAAGTTAGATACTTCAGACATGAGGTGACATGATTTATGGGATTACTGAATTAAGATAGCGGCTGATAGGCGGATGAGACATTTCATTTCTAAAATTGACTTGAACTTCACTAAAATTGACGGAAGGTCTTGGCCGACTACCGACATTTAATAATCGTAGCCATAGGTTCTCTATAGGACGAGCAACAATGGCTGAAATGACATCTGTATTCAATGCAGTTTCTTGATGAAAAGTCAATTCATCGTACTTTTGTTCCAGGTGTTTCGAGGGATGGAAGGATTCTGCTGTGGTTGAAGACAGTTGTTTACCTGGTTGGTGGTAGTTGCATAACGATGTAGGGTGTTTTTACGTGGCACGCATTGGATCATTGGTCAGTGACCGCTACGGTGCACTGCTTCGAGACCATTTCCACCTATTCACATACGATATTTATCTCAAAGATGTGTTTTCCAAGAAGGAAAATGCAGAGAATTTGTTCGACGAGCATTTTGGAGATTTTCAACCAATTGTGTGGCTATCACTCTCACCCAATATGAGTGAAAACAGGCATTTAGGAGACAGACAGGTAGGATAGAATATTAAAAATAAGAAAAGCCTATTATTTGTCCCTTCACACAGACACACAGACACACACACACACACACACACACACACACACACACACACCCATATATTTATATATATATATATATATATATATATATATATATATATATATATATATATATATATATATATATATATATATATACACGGAGGAGTAATGGATATCGGCTTGGACTGAGCCGAGTTCAAATTCCATTCGAATCCATTAGATTCATTTACGTGGTAATACCCTTTGGAAAGGTATGAATACTCTTCTTCTCCCTACAACTATGGGTAAATAGTAGAGCAGGCCGGTTTCTATATCCATGGATGGCGACTGGTCTGCCGCAGAAAGAAATGGTAACCTACTGAGGGAAAAATCTGTCTGGTCATTCATATATCGAAAGATACATGATCGCCTAAGCGTGTATCATTCATGGCACATAAATGACTAATATATATATATATATATATATATATATATATATATATATATATATATATTAGTGAACATTGAAGTCAACACGTAGAGGCGACAGTCTGTTTCATGCTAGAGACAATTGCCAGGCCACGAGTGCTGTTATTTTTCTCGACTATTTATATATACGGGTCAGTGGTGCATTGTGGGTAGCCGATTTTGACGGTTATTTTACCGGAAGTCGTTTATTTGTTTATTTATTTATTCATTTGGGTTAAATTATTTTGTTTGTCATTATTTTTTTTTAAAGAAAAATAAGAATAGAAAATATATAATATAAGAAATACAAGTAAAAAATAAAATATCGAAGAGAAAAGAAAATTCTGGTATTTTTATTTTTGTATTGTTTGTTTTTTATTGGTTAAGAAGATTTCACGTGTATCTGTACTGTCAAGTAGCGGTCGCGTGTATAATTCATGTGTTTGCGTACAACAATTCCAGTTAGTCTATGTGGGATTCGGTAATGTGCATGGGGGTGTTTTCGAGCGTTTAGTGGGCATTTTAATCTATGTCTGGTATTTATGAACATTTTTATATATTTATCTGGACTTACAAGAATGTTTTATTTTCCAAACACGGTCAGCACATTTATAAATATATAATGGACTCTCCTATCGTGAACGATACATGAAGGTCAGCAGTAGACGGTGCCTTTTGTTTTACACTTATGCATGCTAGAAAGAGCTGTTGTGAAGAAAATCAGGTAAAGGAAAGACATATGTCATTTGTGCTTTCTTAAGTGCGATACTAGCCGAGCTTTGCTGCGGGCGGGAAAGCCACTCCGAAGTTTGTTGAAGCAGGATTTTGATGGCCTTCCTGCTTCAGAACTTGACGAAGCTGACCCCGGTGCTTTAGTCTGCTGTCTTCAAAACCCTTTAACTTAATGAAACATGTCTTACGCCACTGCTTTCAGTTTGATGCTTGGACTTCGAACCGACTACTACTAAACACTAATCCCTTAGCCCTTTCTTTACTAGTCCTTTCTCATCCACCTTCCCTCCCCACTACCAAACTAATGTGTCTGTCCGGTGTATTTTTTCGACTTACGGAGGTGAACAATTGAACACCGAGTTGTTTAGGAAATAAGTTATAATCGAAATGGATAATTAAAGTCTCCGTCTTCTTCTTATCATTATAATGCTCTGTGTGTCTACATTGAGCTCTCCCTGGGTTTATATCCTCCTCGGAATTATCCTTTCCAGTCACAAACTGGTAAAATGCATATATATATATATATATATATATATATATATATATATATATATATATATATTAGGTCATCCCATAAGTTCTGTCCGAAGTTTGTTTTTTAAATGAACGAAATTTAAAGAGTATTTTATAATGTCTAATGGAGCTGAACATTATTTTTATGTTTAGATGCATTTAAACTGATCAAATTTTATTTCAGAGAACAATAAAATTAAATTTTGTTTGATTAAAACCCTGCTAACATGGAAGTACCCAAGAATCATTTGAGGCACATAATGATTTATGAGTTCAAGAAAGGAAACTCAGCAGCCAAAGTGGCTAGAAACATTCACTCAATTTATGGAGAGGAATGTGTGAATGAAAGAACTTGCAGAAGATGGTTTGCAAAATTCAGAGGTGGAGATTTCACACTTGAAGATGAAGATCGAACCGGGCGACCAGTTGAGTTTGATGAAAAGCTTCTTGGGGCAGCCCTTGAAGAAAATCCTGCTTTATCAGTTGAGGAATTGGCAGTGGTTCTCAGTTCAAACCATACAACTGTTCATCGTCATCTTCAACAACTTGGAAAAGTTCCTAAACTTGGAAAATGGGTGCCTCATGAATTGTCTGAAAACAACCTCAAATCCCGAGTTGACATCTGCTCTTCTCTCCATTCTCGCCAACTTGTTTCACCTTTTTCGGATAGACTTGTGACTGGCAACGAAAAATGGATCTTTTATCGAAATGTTAAGCGTCGTAGAATGTGTAAACATAGAAATGTCTTTAAAATAATTGTCGGACTTCGTCCATTTCATAATGTATATCATAATGTATATCAGGGATATATTGACTATAGTTCTTGGAGGGTGGATAAGACCAAGATATTTTTTTCTTTTTTCATCTAATGTGCTATCAGATCAACTACACAAATAAGTGATAATTCTATATTAGCGTCTGACATATAGTTTTCTTAATTTATTTCTATTTATTAGCATTTCTGTTATTTATTCCAAAATGCGCGTGTTTAAATACTTCTTAATACAAAGATCTTTATTCACCACTTCTATAACTTTCATGTGAATAACATTGTCCTCAACTTTCCAGTCAGTGTCTTACTTTCTCGAAGGCGTGCACGTTTCAATACACAATACCACAGTAAGAGTATAGTGAATTTTCAACGTCCTTTCAAGGATTTGCCTGATACAAAATTCATTTGACGACACGAAGATCTATTTCCAGGGAGGGTCATTTACGAACAATGAGTTGCATCTTATTTCCAGTGCAACTAAGAAATCACATAACAAGTGGGTGCGTGATTGCGTGATACTATAGGTGTGCGATAGTGTTAATATATAAGATCAATTATGTGACAAGCCCTATCGGCAGCATATGGCCCCACTTAGCAGGCCTCAAACCAAATACGCAATGCGGTGGTAGGTTTAGTGTTCTACACTGACAGACGTTCTACTCTAAATCGCTCATCCGAAATATTTCATACCCTCTTCAGTACAACACGTGGATTTGCTTCATACGGTATCTAAGCTGCAGAAGAGGCGCCAATACCACACGAATCTGTGTACGCACACAAGCAGCAAAAGGTAGCATAGCTACAGGTGGAGACGACATATAGTTCTAGAGATCTGGAGAGATGGCTCTAATTTTGCATGAGCTTTCAAGGGGAAGAATTCATATTCATCCTCGATGAGCTACGAATTAATTTTGGTTTGGTTTTGTTTTTTTTGGTTTGGTTTGTTTTGTTTTAAGGCATATCAACCTCAATGGGTCATTTAATGCCGACAACTTTTTTTTCTGGTAATATTATTTGCTTTGTCAAAAATCTATTTCTGGTAATATTTTTTTCCT
This sequence comes from Acanthosepion esculentum, assembly GCA_964036315.1. NCBI lineage: Eukaryota > Metazoa > Mollusca > Cephalopoda > Sepiida > Sepiidae > Acanthosepion > Acanthosepion esculentum. Next base: position 109,946,639 of record OZ038488.1, read on the forward strand.
CAAAAATGTATAGCTGGTAATATTATTTTTTCAAAAACGTATAGCTGGTAATATTTTTTTCTTCAAAACTTTTATTTCTGGTAATAATTTTTTACAAAGAATTTCTGGTATTGAAACCTATTTTTATACTTTTATAATGCGTTTTACCTCAGTTTCTGGATTAACTATTTGTCCATAGGTGGGACCCTAACAGGTGACACCAAATGCTAATATAAAGATATAAGTCGGGTCTCCATTCTTGTTGGTGTCGGTGTATAAAACCAAGGAAAGACACGTTGCAAGGTCACAAGGAACCGACAGAGGAAAATAAATTCATATGTCTGTAGTATGCCTTCATCGAATAAACGTTGTTTTTACTCTTTTCGCAGTATAATTTTCAATAAATCGGGAACTAGGGGACAATCTCACATATTGTCTCGTATTTGGAAAAAGTTCAATTCGATATTCGTCTGAGAAAATAACATTTTTCCATTTCGCGACTACCCATTAACTTTTGAAAGAACGCCAGATTTTTTTCATTTTTTATTTATTTATTTATTGCCTTTCATTTGCTCTGCCATCATATTCGGTTATCTAGATATTTATCTATCTTTAAAAAAATTACCCATATAAATCTGTTGTACAGGATAGCGGGATATGTCTAGAGTAGAAGCAATTTCCATTTTGAATTGACCCTCCGTGCAAAAACTAAAAAATCTTTCTAAAACCTATGACTAGAGCAACCAATAGAAGTTAATTTATCACGATCTTTATTTATCAGGAATTTTCTTTCTGTTATATCGCCGACAGAAATGGTCTTTGAGGTTGCATCTTCGAAGTGGCGTCCACTTGACCGAAAGAAAACTAACTGGTAAACAAACAAAAGAAAGTTTTTGGTGTCAATTGACAAAAAAGCCAAGCATTGATCATTTCCGTTTGCTGGTCTATATTAACAAACTGATCGAAGATGTCAGTTCTGGTGCGTTCAGAATGTTGTTTGGCTTGTTCCGATGCTGCTTGATCGTGTTGCGAGTCACACGACGTCATGTTGGAATAAACAGAGGTTGGTGGGAGGGAAGGGATGTACAGTTAATCCGACATGGCAGAAGTCTTCCTACGCACCCAACCAAACCGAACTAATGAATCCCTGCATAAAGCATTTAAATATATTTAAAACAGGGTTCGAATTCTCATATCTATTGTCGTTTCTCTGGAGCGTTTACTTTTATATCTTACTTCTGAGCGCTTCTAACTGTTGTAATGGCTAGATCAATTACCTCTTAGTAGTGAGATCGATTCTCACTGGGTACTCCATATGTACTGTCTCCTGTCAAATCTAAGTTACGTTTAGTAAAGTCATTTTGACGTGTTTTAAGGTTAACAAGGTTATCTTTCTAAATCAACTGCGACTGAGTTCGAAATTCACTGGGTGATCCATAATAGCAGCCTTGTGCCATACATAAGCTACGCTTATTATATTTCTTTTACTTTCATTCTTTTTTGCTGTCTTTTTCTTTTCTCTTCTTTTTTTCTCTTGTGTAAAAGTTTGAAGAATATTTTTCCTACGTTTGTTTTTACGTTTTTGCTGTACGGTGGGTTGAACCATATGATATTTCTTTTCCTGTTGGCCGTTTTTGTGTTCAGTGATGAGTATGTGAATGTTGCTGGGAATCCGCTATCTTTAGGGCTGTTTCGTATTCTTTCTTAGCTTTGTTAAATATAGATTCATTGAAGGAATTGTCGGAAAGCCTGCGGTTAATCGATTTTGGTATATGTTTGATTATAGAAGGCGGGTGGTTGGAAGATGTGTGTATATAGAGTGGTTTATCATTGGGTTTTCTGTATGGTTTGTATGTGCCTTTTCGTAGGTTGAAGGTAACATCTAGAAAATCTACTTCGTTTAGGTTAGTTTTTATATCTATGTCGAAACCGTTATTTTTGAAAATCTTTATTATTCCTTTTCTAGTTTTGTCTGTGTTTTGTTTGTTACATTTTCTTAAGATTATGAGACCGTCGTCCCTGTAGAGTCCTGTGTCATTTCTATCTATGAATGTCCTCAAACGGTAATTGTTTACAAAACAACGTAATATACCAAGACACGATAAAATCACCAGATAATGAAGCAAACGTATACATAGGAGTAACTGAAGGACCCTGGAAACAACGAAATTATGACCACAAAACATCTTTGACAAATAGTAAATATGCGAACAGCACAACGCTTTCTAAGTATATCTGGGAAATTAAAAACACTTCAAACTTTTACGCAAACACTTCCCGGAATCAAGCACCCTACACAAAATATTCAACAAAAACACAGTAAAAATCAGCTACAGTTGCACCGAGAACATCGCACAAATAATAAAAAAGCACAACAGGAAAATTATCAACAAACCACACGAACAAATTAAACTGCAGAATAAAGAACGAATGTCCCTTAAACGGTAATTGTTTACAAAACAACGTAATATACCAAGGCACGATAAAATCACCAGATAATGAAGAAAAAGTATACATAGGAGTAACTGAAGGACCCTGGAAACAAAGAAAAAGATCTTTCTCAAGTAGGATATATGCGAACAGAACAATGCTTTTTAAGTATATCTGGGAAATTAAAAACAAAACGCACACCATACCAAAAATATCTTGGAAAATAAGGACAATATTCTCAGCCTACAACAACCAATCAAAAACTTGCAAACATTGCTTGGAGAAAAAAATAGCTATCATTACCTTCCCAGACCAAAATAAATTATTAAATAAAAGATCCGAGCTCATCTCAAAATGCAAACATGAAAACAAATTTTTACTACGTTACTTAAAAATCGAAAACGGAGAAAATAAAAAAAATACATAAATAAACAAAATGACAGTAAAATAAGCAAAATAAATTAACCCAAACAAATTACCAAATAACACCTGTTAGAATAGACGAAATAGAATAAGAAATAAGAAACAAAATCAATAAATAAAGTAAATAATGAACAAATTAGAAAACTATTATGACCAAAATATTAGTTAGACTATAAAAATCAAAACAAAAATCGGACGAAAAAATAGCTATAACTGTTATATAAAGATATAAAAAAATGAATAAAAAATAATATACTACGTTATTTAAAAATCGAAAACCAAAAAGAGAAAATATACAGTGTAACAAATAAATAACAACAAGTAAAATAAATTGATCTAAATACACCCAAATATATAAATAAACTAACAACCGATACTGATAAACTAGCCGTTAGAAAAAAACAAATAAAGATAATCAATCCAAATAAATACATGAAGGAATAAACAAATTAAAAACTGTTCCCGCCAAAATAATAGTTAGAACAAACTACAGCAATCAACCCCAAAATTGAACAACTAGCTTTAATTATCTTCCCAAACAAAAACATAACTATTAAATAAGCTATATAAACAAATTTTTACTAAGTTAATAAAAACACCGATCAAAATAAAAATAAAATAATAATGAAAGAAAAAATATATAAGATAAGAAATGAAAAATAAAAACAAATAAAATAATTTAACCCAAATAAATAAATAAACAAATAATCGACTTCGGGTAAAATAAACCAAAAATAGACTAACCACAATGCACCAATGTCCCGTATATATAAATAGCCGAGAAAAATAATAGCACTCGTAGCCTGGCGATTGCATCTAGCATGAAACAGACTGTCGCCTCTAAGTGTTGACTTCTATGTTCACTTTTATATTTACACACGGTCTATCTCTGATATTGAGCACTTTATCCGATAAATATAACACATTTTAAAACTATATTTCTTCACACACACACACACACACACACACACACACACACACACACATATATATATATATATATATATATATATATATATAATATATATATATATCGTTGGATTGATGTGAGTTTGTGGCCCATGGTTTCACACTCTCTGCGATCGTCAGCCAAACTGATAAATTTTTAAATTTTGGATTTATTTATGGTAGCGTATATCGGTGTTTTATGGTAGTGAGAGGAAAAATTGTCGTCGGAACGCCACTCATATGTATGCAAACATACATACACGCACATTGACGCATTGCAGCTCACACAAACATAAACATATATGAACAGTAAGGGACTGAGCGTATATGCACATCCATGTGTTGTTACGTGCATGCATACGCAGTTGGTTGCTATATTCAATGTTGGATTATTTAGCAAACTTCTTTCGCAAGTCGCAGTTTCAGCGCACAGACAGTTCGTCTATTTTGTTCGTGAAATAATGTATTCTCGCGCACACACATATATAAGTATGAACGCGCATTCACACACCTTCTATCCGTTTGTTTTTTGTTTTGTTTCGTTTTATCTTACGTTGGAGTCTGTGTAAGATTTTGGTAGGTAACATTGTTATTATTTTTAAATTTTGATGCCTTTTTTGTTATTATTTTAAAGCCTGTTATTTGCTTGTTTTTCGCGATTGTGCTTATATAATTGGTAGAAACTCAAATTTATAATACTTATTGGCATTTATGCGGCAGTATTAATTTTGCTGGGGGAGGAATTATAATTGCGGTCTGATGTGGTAATGGTAATTGTGGTGAGGTAGTAATTGTGGACTAATGCAACAATGGTAATTCTGGTGCGGTATTAATGGTGTGCGGAGCGCGTGGTGATAATAACAATTGTAGCAGCAAATAGTTATGATAAAATGGTAGTGATTGTAGTAATGGTGTTCTAATGGTAATAAAAATAATTATAATTATTATGATGGTAGTTTGAATTAGAAAATAATTGATGGTGTGATGGTGTCAGTAGTTTTTCCTTTCGTGCTCATAGTTTAATGGTGGCTTATATAGCAATGTTGGTTGGTATCTTTTTTATCCGTTTGGTATAAATTGGGATAATATGTATCAGTTTTCATTTCTGCATTTAGAAATTATTTCTGGCCTTTGTTTAGTAATTTCTTTTGTCTTGTGAGGAAACTAGTGCCACCTTTTCATGTAGACAAAATAGGCATTTCTTTGTCATGTTGTTGTAGGAAACTGCATTGGTAATATTTCCCAGCTTATTCTTAGTGTACTATTTCTGTCTTTTAGTTGCCCTATGTATGTGGATAATGTAGTGATGTTTGAGTATTTTCTGTCGGAGAAGGAGAGGTCGTGGTTGTGTTTTCTTTTCTTGAATGGTCCCTCAGTATCAGTGATATAGTATATTGTGACGTTGTTTGCACCTGTTAGGGTCCCAGCTATGGGCAAATAGTTAACTATTATAAGCAATACTTTTTTGAAAAAAATTATTACCAGCAATACAATTTTGAAGGAAAAATATTACCAGAAAAACATTTTTGACAAAATAAAATATTACCAGCAATAAAAAATGTTATCGACATTAAATAACCTATTGAAGTTGATATGCCGTAAAACAAAATGACCGTAGTTTTGTATCTGCTTGAAAACCTCTTGAACGTGTTCCCAGTGCTGTTCAATATTTTTGCTATTTATCAGGATATCATCAAGGTATGCGATCGTAAAATATAGTCCGCCTAGCATAGTGTACATTATTTGCTGAAATATCACCTTGATCCCGAATGGTAATCTCTGGAACTTATATAACCCTTTATGTGTGTTTATGCACAACAACCTCGAGCTTTCCTCATCTACTGTTACTTGTAGGTATGCTTCGCTCAAGTCTATCTTTGAGAAAAAATTTCCTCCGTTCAATTTTGTGAAAACTTCCACTGGACTAGAGAGAGGATAGTGATAATCCTTAATCGCTGTATTCAATCCCGTCGAGAAATCAGCGCATACTCGTATCTCACCCAATTTTCTTTTTCACGTAAACCGTAGGTGCGGCCCATTGACTATATTCCACCTTTGTCAATATACCGGTTTTCACGAGTCTATCCAACTCTTCGACTATTTTTCTAATGATGCGAAAGGTATATTTCTTTTCTTCTTGAAAATGGGTTGTACATTTTCTTTTAGTTCGATTTTGGCCGCCATTTTTTACACCTCCCGAGGCCGACTGAAAATACGTCGGGGAAACTCTCCTTTAATTTCTCCTTCAATTACTCTGCTTCGGTCGATAACCTTTCCACTTTTTGGCAGAACGTATTTATCGGTAAATCCCAGAGGTCAAATTTCTGCATCCAGTCAATTCCAAATAAATTCTCCGTATTTTTTAGAACATACGTCTTTAATTTTTTGGTCATACCGTTGAACGTCACATTTGTGATAATCTCCCCCTCAAATTTGATTTTTCTTTCTGTTAACAACCTGGCTTTTTTATCCGTTCTCAACATGGTCGGTTTGTTTAATTTCTTCCACGTCTATAAGTTAATAATGGTTAAATCTGATCCGGAATCTAATTGTAATCTGATTTTTTTGTTTAACATTTCTACTTGTACGTATTTTCGTATATTTACCCCGTCCGCTTGGTCAGTTCTAGTGACTCTTACTCGTCTTTTGCTTTCTTTCTTTGTTCTACAGTGAAAAATTTTGTACCCCACTTTATTGCACGACAGACAAGTCTTATAGCGGTATGGACAATCTTTGTACCAATGCAAAGTCCCACAGCGATAGCATGAACTGGGTGGTTTCTTCTGAGGTTTCATTTGACTTTTTGTAGTAAAATAATTTGCTTGGTTTGTTTTTGAGGAGGAAGAAAAACATTTTTGTCGTTGTACTTTTCGTATGTGAGCGACGCCAGACTCTTCGATATCTTTCGAGTCCTTTTTTACGCTTATACATCTCTGACAGTCCTCAGCCAATTTTTGTAGCGTCAATTCTGGTTGACTCTCAAGTTTTGTTAGAATTCTCCGTCTGATCTCCGCATCTTTAGTCGAAACCAGGCCTTGGACGAATATCAAACATTTAAAATTGTCCGAGCTGAGTTCAGATAACTTAAAGTCATCGTAGTGTTTGTTTATGACGGAAGCGAATGTTATATAGCTTTCGCTATCCTTTTTTGTTAAATTTAAACATTTCCACCTATTGTGGAATAGTGAAGTGTTCGGACTAAACAATTCCGTTAAAATTTTCACGGCTTCCTTGAAAGTCAACTCATTCGTTTTCCTCGGTATGATGTAGTCAAGGAATTTAGTGCATTCGCTTGACCCTAGTTTCCTCAGTAGTAGACGTACTTTTTTCGCGTCTGACCAATTCCCGCAATCAAACTCATATGAATCTTCATATCTTCTGAAGTAAGCCGCGAAGGTTTTGTCTTCGTCCGGTGCATAAGTGAAGTCTTTGATAGAGCTCCATATAGCATTTTGCGAGAATACCGCTTCATTTCCAGAATGTTGTCCTTTATTTGTTACTGCCCGTAGGAGTAATTCTTGTAGTTCGAGTTGCTTCCAATTGTTTTTCTTCGTTTTTCTGTTGAATTTCTAACTGTTTTTCTTCGAGCCTAGTCTGTCTTTCCCAATTTTTTTGTTGCTGCTCGAATTGCATTTCTATTAGTTCCAATATGGTTGCCTTAAAGTCTTCCATATTTACACCGTAATTTTGTGTAACGATTTTTCCTTATTTCTCAGTGAAGACTTCAGATTTTTGTCGCCTGTTGTTCTGGAACCTTAGTACGAAAAAATTTTCCTGCGTAGAATTCGATTCTGTTTGGGCTAACATGTAAAATTCGTGCCTTCGTTACCACTGTTGAGGTTGGTGTCCCCCAAAAAAAATTTCTTTTTCCTTTATCTTTTTTTTTTCGCGTAGAACTTGTTTTCTTTTCTCAATACCTCCGTCGCCTCTGTTATGGACGACCGATAGCAAAAGGTGTTTTTTTTTTTTAGATTCTCCGCGTAGAGCTTCGTTTCTTCAATATCCTCGTCGCCACTGTTATGGTCCAAGGTTAGGACCAAGGAAGATCAACCCGAACACAAGAGTAGAAATAACAAAGATATATTACACAAAATAATAATAGAAGATGTGGAAGGTGTTAGTATGACTGTCAGTCTGGTTTGGAGTGAACTACTATTGATTCGACTCGATTCCGTCTCCTCCCTCTCTCTTGAGAGGCGCAGTATTCATAGAGTCAGGAAGAGTTCACTCTGTCGTTATAGGTAAGGTCCCATGACAATTATTATAACAGGAAACAAGGTTTGTTTAGAATAATTGGAAAGTCGATGAAGATTTATGACTAACTGAAAGGATATTTGCCGGATGTAAGTTTCAGGGCATGACATTGTGCTAATGTCGCATGTACTCGGAATAAAATAATATGTATCAACACAGTAATTTTTTCTCTTCTTTTAATAACGACACCAAAAAGCTTGTCTGTGAATATGAAAGATCCAATGGAAAATAGGTAGACTAAACCTGTCTAAATTATTCAATTAAACATTTCTCGACATATATATATATATATATATATATATATATATATATATATATACTTTTATATTTACACACGCACTATCTCTGATACTTTATCCCATAAATATAGCACACCTTAAGAGTATATTTCTTCATATATATATATATATATATATATATATACATATATATATATATATATATATATATATATATATATATATATATATGTATGTATATATATAAATATATATATATATATATATAAATATATATATATATATATATATATATATATATAAATATATATATATATATATATATATATATATATATATATATATATATATATATATATATATATATATATATATAGTTGGAAGAAGTGTTGTCGATTTTGTGTAAATATTGAGGGAAACATCCGTTTGCTGGCTTTTGAGACATCCGGTTAAAGAAGAAAATTAACAGATTTAAAAAACAAAACTCGAAACCACGGTGAAGAACGAAGGAAATCGTCGAACTTTTATAAGAGACCGGGTAAAATATAATTTAAAAAAAGAATTAATAAAACGACGAATGTTCGGAATACTTTGACAAGGTGCAAGTAAAAAAGAAACGTTGTCGGTTGACAGTCACAGAAAGCAACACGTTTCTAAGCGGGGATGTCGGAAAGATCAAGGAACCAACTCACATGGTGCTACAAGATATTTTGACAGATAAACTAAGGAGAAACTTGTGTTTGATATGGCCGCCAACTCTCAGGGGTCGAAGAGTCAATCGCTATTAGAATGGTTGAAAAAAAATGTCTCTGCTGCTGAAGTCACGATGTGGACAAAACGTAACAGACATGTTTTAACGGCAAGCTGCATAGACATGATATCTAGCAAGTGGCATGTGACTTTTAAAAATACTTCTCGCCATATGACTAATATATATATATATATATATATATATATATATATATATATATATATATATATATATATATATATGCGTGTGTATGTGTACATGTGGAAAATGACTTTTACTCTCTCTTTCTCTTTCTATATATATAAATATATGGGTGTGTGTGTGTGTGTTCGGGTGGACGTTGAGGTGTGTTTTGGTGCATGCGTGCGATGGATGTGCATCCAATTTCGCATTAATAACCTTGGGAATGATACGAATGCATCACATCTAGCCCCAGCTATGCGTTATATAGCAGGGCAGACTGGACGTTTTAGCCTTGGTCGGCAACATTTTTTTGTTTTTTGTTTTTTTTAAGCTTTTCAACCCAATCAAGGCTGGAAGCCACTCGCACGCAAGGGGTTACAGGAGATTTGGAGCGAGAGCAGATAGGAGTGTTAGAGGAAAGGATGAGGAGAAGGATAGTGGATAGATCAAGGCAACTGGAGATGTCGATTGTTGTTACATTTGAATAGTTGGAGATTATAGTTGTCAGGGAAACAGGAATAAGGAAGGGAGTTCCACAGGCGAGAGATGCTAGATATGAAGCTATCGGAGTAGAAGAGACGGCTACATTTAACAGTTTCAACAGTGAAAGGATGAGAGCGGGATGCCAGCCTCGTAGGACGATTGAATTCATGGAGTTGGGAACCAGCGAAAGCAGCTCATCGGAGCAATTACCGTGAAAGTATTTGTAAAAACGACAGAGCGAGGCGACGGCGCGTCTGTGAGAGAGCGACTGCAGACGAGATGACAGATCAGGGCCAATTAAGTTGCATACCCGTTTCTGGATCTTATCAAGAACCCCGAGGCAAACAGAAGGGGCTCCAGACCATATATGGCAGAAGAAGAAGAAGACTGAAAACAAAATCTACACGGGGGGAGGCGGCCTGGTCTGTTTGCACACCCAAGTGCCACACAGTTATGTGTTCATACAAGAAAGGCCTCAGCTCCTATAATTAAATGATACGTGTAGGCAGATTGGCGATTCACTTCTGAGAACTAAATTAGTATATTTCGTTTTAGACAAAAGAGTACTAATATATATATATATATATAAAGACATTTTTTATGTTTATACGTCTTTTTATAGATACAAATATTTAAGTAAATGCTCTGTTTATAATAAACAGTATTAACATCATTTACCGACATGAATTTCCGAGAAATTTTCAGAGAAAATATGCGTCCTACGATAAGGATCGAACCTGTATCCTATACTGAACCGTCATATAGACTGACGTGCATTTAACCGAAGGGCCACAGAGGAGCGTTCGGTTAGCAAAGTCGATTTTACTGCTATTAAACACAATTTTCCATGATTTTCTCTCCTACATTCACATCTGCTCGATGCGTATCCAAATGTAAAGAAATGACGTCACACATTATGAAATGGACAAAGTCCGACAATTATTTTAAGACATTTTTATGTTTATACCTTCTTTTTTATAGATACAAATATTTAAGTTAATGCTCTGTTTAAAATAAACAGTATTAACAACATTTACCGACCTGAATGTCCGAGAATTTTTTATGGAAAATGGATAAGCATTGAGCAGATATGAATGTATCAGAGAAAATCATGGAGAATTGTGTTTAATAGCAGTAAAATTGACCTTGATAACCGAACGCTCCTCTGTGGACCAATCGGTTAAGGCACGTCAGGCTATATAAATGTTGTTTAATACTGTTTATTATAAACAGAGAATTTACTTAAATATTTGTATCTATAAAAAGTACGTATAAACATAAAAATATCTTAAAATAATTGTCGAACTTTGTCTATTTCATAATATATATATATATATATATATATATATATATATATATATATATATATATATATATATTGTCATCCACAGACAGACTGTTTCGCTGTATCACAGCTCATCAGTGTGGCTAGACGTCCGGTTGCCTCTGGCTAGAATAAAAAAAAACGGCTGAATTCGCGTCAGTAGGAAATTTTACCCTGAAGCCGTTGGCGCACGGCAGAGAAGAAGGTGAATTTAAGCGTATTTATTTTTAAATAAACACACAGTGACTGAGAGAACTCGATTCGATTTACCGAAGAGTCTTGCATTATTAGCCGTAATAGTCACTGTTTACAAACCCACACATCCTCCCCAGAGAGCTCAATCGAAATAATTTTTTCAGGAGCATATATATTAGTACTTATATATATGTATATATACATACATATATATATATATATATATATATATATATATATATATGTGTGTGTGTGTGTGTGTGTGTGTGTGTATATTAGTACAAATATATATATATAGTACTAATATATATATATATATATATATGTGTGTGTGTGTGTGTGTGTTTATACATTTACAACAGGATACTGTCAGCCCTTGCAATTCAGAAAAATTCTTGTTGAAAATACATCTTTTCTTTTCATGAAAATAATAATCATAAACTAAATATTCTTGAAGCTTTTTATTTTTAAAAAATTGAAACGAAATCTTAATAAAAATTAATTATGAATACTGCACAAATGTTTTAAAATGTTTACAGTAGATAGTTTAAAATATCGTGGTTTGTACTAATAGTTTTAATACTTATTAAAAAAATAATCTCTTGACAACACGATAACTTAGTTACCTCCCCTGATGTGTTAGCCAAGCTAATCACACAGTACTAAACTCATCGTTCTTCACTTCACGAGTAAAAATGTTTAATGAACACAGCAATGTTGTCTTTGAAAATGATGAACACTACAATATTTGTCTTGAAATAAACAACATCCTGATGATGACATTGTGCTAATGTCGAATGTACTTGGAATAAAATATGTAGCAACACAGTAATTTCCTCTCTTCTATTAATAATGACACCAAAAACATTGTCTGTGAATATGAAAGGATCCAATTGAAAATAAGTAGACAAAAACTGTCTAAATTATTCAATGAATATATATATATATATATATATATATATATATATATATATATATATATATATATATATATATATATATATAATTCATAGAAAATAATATTTTAGCAATCCTAAATGCGTGATTTTATTTCGAACTGTTAACAATTCTTGCCGAGGTCGTGTTTAATTATTTCCCACGGGCACCTTTGTGAAAAGTACAAATAATTCCCTTTTCATTCTACTATGGGTTAATGTTTCCAGTAATATTGTCTCCTTCAAGACATGCCGACGTACAACCGGTCAGATTTATAGAAAAATGACAAACTTTGGATTATCCTTAGAGCAATTTAGTAACAGGCCAGCGACAAGGGAGAGTTGACTCCTTTTTGATATACATGTAAATGCAGTTGGCGCCAAACTGTAACTGCATTTGTGGTTTCATTTTCCCTCCCAGCACCAGAATATGCTGTCACCTCTTATGCAATGGCTTAAATGTATAAGAATTTTGATGTATTTAGTTACATAGCCTGTCACGGCTTGGATAATGGACATCTCTATGTATTCTTTTATTCTAATCTTTTATATGCCAGGTTCCTCCAGGAAGTTCCCTATTATGTATCTCCATAACTTCCTGTCTTTTGTAAGGTAAATTTTGTCATTTTACATTATCTCTTTTCTTTGTTCTACTATCTAGACACAGAAACTGAAAGTTAATTATTTCCCTTTCTCTATATTTCTTGCTTTCAGTGTCTTGTGAGTTTTACATTCCATATGGTATCTTTTCTCATTATATGTTTCAAATATTTCTTCTTGCTCCAATTTTTCTAAAAATTATTCATGATTACTTACTTTACCTTTCATTGCATTAATTTTCATAACGCTTATATTAACCAGCTTAGGAAGCCTTTTTATGGTGTATGTATCACTTCAAAATGGCTCATGATGAAAGAGCAACTTCGAAACACTTAAACCAGCGGCATCTGAGCGCAATGCATTAACATGCAGTAAGGGTTTGATTTCAAGATAAAGGTCTTGGACAAAACCTTCAATCAATGAGTGTTTGAAAGCTGCGATGAAAAATGATCCAAAAACCTCTGTCAGAAAAGTCATGGCAAACAAAGATATACTTATTGAAGCAGTAGCTAGACAAATCTAGTATGGCCTGTGTTGAGAAATTAATCTAATTATCGCCGATAGAATAGGGTTTTCACAGGTACATTTTCGCAACGAAGGCAGCAAAGCATATGTATCACTAGTCTTCCGGTAATTTATAATCGAACAATTGTTTTACTCCCCCCCAAAACTACTAGTAGGTATTTGAACTTCACGAAATTACAAGAGAAATTCAGCGGGCAGTCTTCCTGGGTATGGCGATAAACTTCATCTTGCAGCAAGTCCTCTGATCGGGAGATTGAATATTTTGAAGAGTGGGAAACCACGTCTTAATTTCTGTTGTTTTCCGGTCCACCTCGGGAACAACAACAATTAAGAGGTAGTAGAACTTGTTAGGGTCCCAGCTATGGGCAAATATTAAACCCACCAAACAGAAATCAGTACATTTTTATAATACAGTGAGCAACAGTACATTTTTATAGCAAAATAACAGTCAATACAACACTAAATAAATTTAAAAATACATTTTTATAACAAATAACAATCAACGAAACGCTAAAATATATAACAATAGATTTTTATAGTAAAATTACCAACAATACATTTTATGATCTACAAAATATATATCTAAAAAAACATACCTTTACTCAAAATATATATATTCGGTTGAAGTCATAAAACTGCATTTAAAATATTTACATTTCGGCAGTAAATAACCAATAGAATGATTGATATGCAGCTAAACAAAATCAAATAATCATTGGGTACCATCAGGTGGCGCGTTACATTTAATTCTATTTCAATGTTTCTGACTAACAAATAAAGCTGGAAACCTACAGGAGATTCATATTATGTTTGGTTGATGTTTCATTATTGAATTCTTATTCTGTTAATCCGTCAAAACGGAAGAACGACCTTACTAATGAAAATCTCTCTTTCATATTTTCAATAAATTTTTAAAGATCAAGATCAAAGGAAACAAGAAGATAATAACTTTTATTTAGTTGATTAGTAGATTTAACAAAACATCAACCGTGACCCGGTCATTTAATGTCGAAATATTTCTATTATATTCAACAGTCAGTTCTAACTCGAATATATAGATGCGGCCGGGAGCAGCCACACGAAAGTCGACCTCTGCTGCTGAAGTCACGATGTGGACAAAACGTAACAGACATGTTTTAACTGCAAGCTGCATAGACATGATATCATTACTATTTCACCATGAAGAAGCATTGATAAAGACAGATGGGATATTTGACACTACAATGGGAAGCTTTGACGGTGCTTAGGGATATGCGAAATCGTAGGTATTTACTTACTACACGAACTAAGTCATTAAAAAGGATACAGATAAAAATAGTGTAATCAGATTGGCAAATAGGATTTTACCGATTTACCCATATTGGTTATACGATAAATAAAGTTTAGAGTAAAGCGTCAGACGAGAGGAAGTTGACTACAGATCACGTGTCGTTGAACAACACTATACAACAATAAGGCGTCGCCGCTAGGATGTTTAACTCGCTTGGACGAACGGAAATATGCCCAGATTTGGATCCAGTGTTTGTCGCCCTGGTGAGTGCTAAAAAATTGAAAGACAGCCAGGCAAGAGCGGGTGAAAGAGAAATAACTGACGTCTTTCTATCTTCGGCTGGTTGGGAAGCTCTAATGAACATTTCTCTAATGCATACCCCAAAGAATTGATAGATTTGACTTTCATTCGGATTTTCAGAAATTATAAAATAAATTTTACGTCATGAAAAAAACTTGGCATAGCGAAAAGAACCAAATTTCTGTCTATGCAACAGAAACAAGATGAATCAATTATACATTATCTTCACAGATTAAAAGAAGCTAGCAGAGTCTACGAGTTTGAGAAACTGGGAACTCAAGATTCGATTATAGAGGACAATTGATTCAATTACAGTTGATTGAAGGTATGGTTGATATATTTAGTAAATATGAGATATTCGAACAATTACAATTGAATAATTTGTCTCTAACTGCATGTGTGGAAGTTATAGAATAAGTAGATTTGCGGTAACAGACATATTTCTCAAAGAATGCTGATAATATCAAAAACCGAAAATGTGACGAACTAGTAAGTTTTAGGGAAAATAGAATCAAAAAAGGAGAATTTCATTTATATGAGAGAGAGAGAGAGAGAGAGAGAGAGAGAGAGAGCCAGTTGAAATTCATAGGACATGTAATGAAAGATTGAGGAATCAGAGAGCCGACTTCGAATTCCAGTCGAATCCATTATATTCACTTACATGCTGATACCAATTGGAAAGGTATGAATCCTCTTCTTCTCCCTCCAGCTATGGGTAAACAACAGAACAGACTGGGTTCTCATAACCTTGGATGTCAACTAGTCTAGGAATAGGACAACTCTGAATTCAAAACCTGTGGATGGTCGTTTGGGGACCTTTTTGCACACGGAGCATCAGGCTTTTGGATTACATAAGCAATTATCAAAGGTGACAATTACATTTCAATATATCAAACAACACACGGACTAAACAATAATGATAGTCTGGTTTTGTTGCATGAAAAATTTCAAAACGACAAATTTCGTGTATACGAGACGCGGAAGTGAAAATTGCGTCGCAGCTCGTGACACATGACCACGCGAGAGTGAAAACGAGAAGTATTAAGTATGGGAAGCCGTTGGTATAAACAAGTAGCTTCTGTTATCAATTATAGACATTTAAGAATATTTGTAGAGATTTCATAGTTTATTTTGTTCAGGTTAGTATTCCACTGTTTTATGTATATAGCTTCAAGAATTTTTAGTTTTTGTTTATTGAAATTTGAAATTTTTCATGCAACAAGAACAGACTTATTGTTTCGTCCGTGTGTTGTTTGATATATTGAAATGTAATTGGCATCGTTGATAATGGCTTATGTAAGCCGAAAGCTTAGATTGGATTTAAACATGTATCACTATGGTGATTTCCTTTCGTCTTTCAATGATAATGTATCAGACAATATGAAAGGAACTTACTTAAAATAAATAGACAAAACTTGTCTATATTATTTAATGAAACATGCATTAATGATATATATATATATATATATATATATATATATATATATATATATATATATATATATATATATATAAGCTAAAAGAAGATATAACTAAAATAAACAATTCAACAAATGTATTTATCACAGCTGACAAAACAAGAAATTTATACAAACTAAGCCCTATGCACAATAAATTACTCAAGAACAACATAACCAAAACATACAAAAAGGCACCTAAAACAATAGAACACGATATCAATAAAGAAGCTAAAGAAATCGCCCAAAGATTAGACCTAGATGACCGAATAAGTTGCATAAGCAAGACGCAAGCCTTTATCAAACTAAAAGACCACAAAGAAAATAACCGTCTTAGTGACCGGTGTTAAAATTCATGATTGGTTATATACTTTTTCCACCCTCTTCTGCAATCGCATATGACGAATCATTTTATCATATGACTATTTAGTTATGAGGTTCTACATAGTCCATTCGGTTGAAACGGCTCAGATCAAAATGGGTCCCTACAACAACTGTCAGATCGGAGAATCACAGGATAAAAGACAAGATTCATATCACCAATTTGTATTTCTGCCAAAATAATCGACATGACTCACTTAACGTTTAATGTTTTCATAAGAAATGAAAGATTTTGCGAATCTAATGTTGTACTTCGCTAGCAGGAGAACTTTTTCATTTCCACGATTGATTCTTCTAGGGAACACATATGTTAAAAGCTGGTATTATTATTCTAATTTTATGAATTCTCTCTCAGCATCAAGCTTAAGCGTCTGGTTTAGGCTAATTCTGTGCACATCTTCGTAATTGAGCGCAACCTTTAGCATCAATACGCACCTCAATATATGGAGATCTTCAGAAGTAACTTTACTCTCAAATAATTTACTCCAATTGGCTCACCTAATCACCTGGTCCCAAAAGGGCCAGTTTTTCTTTGTTTTTTTTTAATTACCCATCAGTTTATACTAACTAGCTAAAGTCAGCATGTGACAAGAAAAGTGAATCATCTTTTTCCGCTTTTTATCACCAGGAAAAACCTCAACTTTTCGAATCAGAATATATTTCCAGTAGTCTGACCATGTTAGAGCAACTACCGTGTTTATCCCCGCTGCTTAATTTCGAGAACCGAATTCTACGCTCCATTTTCTTTTTCTCCACCTTTAATAATTCCTAAACAATAATTTTTCAAGATTCTTTTCCTTTTTGAAAAGACAAAATTGAGTTTCAGTACATTTCCGTATCTTTGTCACCTTCTAAAATACGTATACTTTCCCCACAATCTGTAAGCGTTGCGATATGCGTAAGTCACTCAGTTACGAAAATCATATACTTTCCTTTTCCTTCAAATAAATCAGTTTTACTGAAATTACAGCCAGAGAGTTTCGTGATATATATGAAAATGCTCTCTTATGAAAATTTTACACTTGTGACAAATCTAAAATGGCAATTGGTCGCTTACAGCACTGCCATATTTTACGTGTTTTGGGACGCATAAATGAAGATTACTTTTCCAGTCGCCCATGATTGAAACGAGAACGAATGAGGAGATGCATAAATTGGCACGTAGAGAGATTTTTATCCTGCAATTCGCCTGCTTATCAGTTATATATATTGCTACTGGAATCCATCGTTCGCTCTAAATTAAAACCGTTTCTCTTTGAATTGATACAATTTCATTAGAAACCGTCTCTTTTATTGATGTAATCGTAACAGATTTTCCTCGTTAAACGTTAATATGACAAGACATTCTACCACCACACAGAATTTCATGGCAGTCATCCATCTTCAACTTCTTTCAAGAAATCCACATTCTATTACTTTTCGGGAAAGATGGCGTAGGGAAGTAAGTAATAATATGTTAAGGAGAAAAGTCACGTCACCCGGATGAAACAAAATTATAATTTGCCGATAAAAAGTAGGTTATATTTTGAATAATTTCTCTTACACATAAGAAATATCATGGACCCATTCAATATTAAGTGTATTTATTTATATAAATGGTGATTTTCCTGTTTTTAATTTTTTGCTTAGCTTTTTGAAGGCACCTTTCACTATTACAATATGCCATTGGTTTACATATTTCTGATTTCGGATATCCATTTTCATTTGCGCCTGGCTTTGTTTTCAGTTGAACCCAAATCGTATGTCACAGTAATGGATTCGTCTTTTATATTAGAAAATACTGCCATATCATGTTGAAATTCCGGTTCTCGTACATGCACCGAAGTTTAATAATATCAAACTTGGTCAATAAATAGATGTGTGATGGCTTGGAAATACTGGACTAGAAGTTAGTAAATTTTGTATTAGATTGATTGGGAATTGTGGAAGTTTTTAGTTTAAAATTTTAGTGTTGAAATCGAGTTTTGGTTTTTCGCTAAATGCAGTGGCGTAGAAATAAAAAAAAATGAGGTATCTTTGAGCTCGTCATGATGTAAGTAACCTACATACCGAGTTTGAACAAAATCGGAGGAAACACATGGCATATAATTAAAAGTTGAATTAATCGTTTTTCGATCGATTTTATCGATTATTTATTTTAAAAATTATCGATTTTTTCACGCTAAAAAACCTATCTCTTACATTTTACAAATTATATGCCAGGTTTGGTCAAAATCGGTTGGATAGATCTCGAGTGAAAAGGTACCAAACTGACAGACAGTCACGTTCTCTATTTTAGATATAGAGATAATTAATTGCAACGTATTGTTTACAAAATAAATAAAAATTACAAAATTAACTCTAAATATATTCATTTAAATTTTCCGATAACATAACTACGGATGTTCAGTTTACTGAACATGTACAGATTAAAATCTTGAACAGATTTTCTCCTCTTGACCTGGTATTTTGGAAACAAATTATGCAAAATCGGATAATTGATCGCTGGTCTACCAGACAATAACTGTGTAGTGATGTAGTTGCTTGCCAAATGCACTCTAATTGAAAATTGCACCACATTAAGCTTATATTATGATAAGAATAATAACTGGGAACCTAAACATAGTGTAAGTGACTTGCGTTAACACATTAGCAAAAGGAAGTTAGGAAAGAGGGTAAAGTTGAAGGCTGTTAACACTTTGGGAGATGTTATTGTTCGCTAATAGATAAAACGGTATCAACATAAAAGGTCATTTGCTTTTACCATTCGTTTTATTAAAAGTGGCAGCTTGGATTCTAAGAGGCGGTAGGAGAAATTACGTCACAGAAACTCATGTATCACATTGGCTCAGACTCCTTCGGTGGGAAGCACATCGCCGCATCAGAATTCTAGAGACTCTCTATTGAATTCGCTCCGCTTTAGACTTATATTCAAAACCCAGACAAAGACAACCCATCACTGTCAGAATACTACTACCACGAGCGAGTCACTCTGGACAATTGCTGACCATTCTGGTCCTGGCCTTCGCATTCTGTAACATGACTTCCTCTTTTTTCTTTTTTCAAAATACATAGTAATACGTATATTAAATGACTGCCAATTGTGACTTCTAGCGTTCTTCTTCCACCTCTCGCTATGCCTCCAGAACCAGCGCAATATACACGAGTCAAACAAATATTATACATCATAACGGAACTTACATTCAGACATATGGTATAACAGCAAATAAACTTTTACAGAATTGTACAACAATATTGTTATTCCATCAACACTTGCTGGGTGTTGGTATCCTCAGTATTCCACAACGTCAATTTCTTGAATTGGGTCATTTCATGCAACTTAGTCTAGTGGTGTGTTATTCTTTATAAGACACGCCTTTAGTACCGCCAAACAATCTGCAGACTGTTTCATGTTACCCTTTGGGTGTATTTTGCTATAGCACCCTCTGTCTTCTGCAGAGCTGTCATCAGCCTTTGGTTCTCTGAGGAACTGACGAGCATAAAAGAATGCTACATATCTCCTAACCATTTCGTAAACCACTATTTGTTCAATCTAAATTTTGTATCTCACTGAAGTATGTGTGTGTGTTCTCAGCGACTTGCACAGCAATATAAAACATGACAATTAACATTTGCATAAATGCATAAGGTGTAAACACCGCCCCCGGATTCTACCGGGTGTTGGTATCCTCGGTATCCCACAAAATCGATTTAGTGAGTTAGGTCATTTCATGCAACTTATTCTACTGGTTTGTTGCAGGAACACAAAATGTAATTGTTTAAATCTACACCTATGGCTGTTACATTTTTCTTTTCTTTTTCTTTTTTTTTTTGTCCATCTGTACAAAGTTGCATGGGTATTTTGAAATGTCTTTCCGTTTGCTCTTTGGCAAACCCATAGAATTGCTCACTGACACTTTTTCCTCTTTTTTAACAAGAAATTTTGTATATGTCTTCAGTCCACAGTTCATATGTACGTGTTGGCGTCCTCTGAATGGGAGTGCCTGCAGCCCTCTGTGTCGACACCAAACATTTTTTAAGGTCTACTGCTTTTATCTTTTAAAACAAATTGGCTCAATTATGTGGAAATGGCAGAATATACTTTTGTTTAAAACATTTCCGTGAGCTAGTTAACTAAGTCCCTTATACTTTTCTTTTTTTTTTACTCATTTTGTCTATAATATATGTGGCCTTCCTTCCAACACTAGTTGCTCATTTCTCACCTTTCCTACTAGCTTTTTGAATATGTTCACCATTCTCTTCCTCCTTTCAGCGGGAGTGAAAGGTCGGCTGAATCGGGTCACTATAATACATCTTTATCTGTGGAGATCGTCTGCTCTTCTTCGCCCTTCTTCTGAGTGTTTACCTACTATCGCGATTACTACAAATATGGTCCTCGTCAGGACTCTCATCTGTCGTGTGGTCAACCTGATACCTAAAATCATTTTACATTTTCGTTGCACCTACTTCCATATCCTCATTGCTATTTGGATTTGAAGAGCTATTTCTATTCCTACTTTTAGTTTGGGTTGCATCATTTTCTTCTGCTCTCATTTGCTCTGTCAGTACTATATTATTATGTGAATGGTAGTATCATGGGAGTAGCACCAGTAATGCGCAGCCGCGTACGATACCAATATCGGACACCACTGGATAGTAAGCTCTGCTTACTCTTACACTATTCTTTGTAACTTTTCTGTTTAATATATCTTTCTTTCTTCTAAACACCAAAATTTATAAACAAGGATCGTACCATTCAGTAACGGATATGATGTCGATTATATTTTATTATTAAATGTTGTTTGCGAGAGTGATTCTTGCCATAATTAGCTTCATTAATTGTTATTCGTATGAATGATTTATGTTATATAAATTGAACACGTACCACATAATAGATATATATATATGTATATATACATGCATACATACATATATATATGTTGTGGTAGGATCCACCTAATTTGCATAGCGGAGTACCGACGATATAAATATGGTTGGTAC
Organism: Acanthosepion esculentum; assembly: GCA_964036315.1. Taxonomy (NCBI): domain Eukaryota; kingdom Metazoa; phylum Mollusca; class Cephalopoda; order Sepiida; family Sepiidae; genus Acanthosepion; species Acanthosepion esculentum. The sequence goes on from OZ038488.1 coordinate 109,968,296, forward strand.
CGGAAGACAAGGAGGCAAATCAAGAGATTCAACTAGAGACTCTTCCCGACTGCGACTTAGTCAACACATTCTCCAGGAACGGTCTTCCCAGAAATATACAAAAGACTATATGTAAATATTGTGTACACTTTCTTGTTTCAATACATTTTATTCTAACTACATTTTGTGTTTGCATTATTATTCCATGCATTAGTCAAGTTTCAACAATATATATATATATATATATATATATATATATATATATATATATATATATATATATATAGTCACGTTGTCTTTTGTATATATTGAGATTATTGTCCAAAAGATACATATCTGGATTGGCTACTGAACATAGACTTACCACCATTATTTCGCTACCAAGAAGTGTGTATTTTCCTGCTGTAATAATGACCATAATTGCAGTTTAGACTTGTAAATAAAATATTTCTTGAGACGATTGAATTTCTGTATGATTATGTGAGTAGATGCAGAGAAATACGTTATTGAGCTTCTATCGAAGCAATTAGGAAAGTTTATGGGTAAATTCCAACTAGGTGGCGAGAGAAGTGTGTATTAATTGTTACCGCAGACATCGTCTGACCTCCTAAGAGAGCGCCGGGCAGAATTCAAACGCTCCAATTTCTCAAAGGTGCGCTGTAATTCGTGGTGACTCACCCAAATCTTTAACCGAAATTTGCTGTTATGCTCAGCTAATCATCTGAAGCAAATAGCTAGCGAGAACAAACCATCTATTTTCACTTTCACTTTCACTTTCAATCTCCTTTTATGTTCTTGGTGTTTTGAGTATCTCTCTTCTATATCAACCGCCAGCAGCTTTGCCAACGCCAACATTTCTTCTTTGGTCAACTAATAACAGTAAGCCACACGAATAACACTGGAAATTGTGTAAACATCCTAGGTTCAATTCTTCAAATGGTATTAGCGAATATTTAAGTCAGATACATTTTCATACTATTATTAGCCCAATAAAAATCCAAGAGCCACTCAAGATAGCGAGTTAATTATTTTATATAGGAATTTCGATGAAATAATATGTATAATAAATAACGGTTAAACTTACGCTTTGATAGGTCAATATTGTTGGGAGTGAGAGTCATTTGCACAAAATAACAGCTCTTGGAAAGAGTCTGTCTGAGTGGATCTTCCTTTTTAGCAATGGAATATAAAAGTAATAAAGAGGATCCGACCTTGTGTAAGTGGCATAGCGGGACTTAGGAGTAAAGGTATGGATCGGCGGAGCCAAGAAAGGTAACTTGACATGTCATGAAGATGCAGAGATTTGCGAGAGGCTAGCAACGTTTCGTCTGTGGGGGAATGAGGTTTTAGGGTGGAACACAATTAATGATTCATTGGTTGGAAAGTGAAGACTGAACAGCTCCAGCCCAGATATGGTAACAATGCACTCTTTTTGGGTTTGACCTTCCTAGATCTTGGCTGGCGGAGGCAGGGACTTTCTGGGGCGATACAAGGAACCATAATTTTTTTCCAGAGTCTTTAGCGATAGGTGTATATACGAGTTCCTTGAGGTCTGGAGATAGGGTGACGTTCAAAGCGAGGAACCACATTAAAATTACAACTGTTCATCATGACTGCGTAAAACTTGGAGTCTGCTCGGTAATGAGGAAATGTTGCTTTTGGAGGTATTGAATGTTACAACTAAGTTCCCCACTTGATCTGTGAGAGCTAGGCTAGACGAGGGATCAGTTGCCAGCTATAGTCGCTGGTACAATGTAACACATTACTATGCATGGTTTGAGCAAAGGTGACAAAATCATTTCTCCCTCACGTGAGGAGTGTGACTCGACATCGAACTGAATTAAAAGCATGTCCTACGGAACAATAGGAAACAATGGGTCCCATATCTTTGCAGTGCGATGATGACTCAGTATCGCGGCGGGTAGGGCTTCATAGACAAGTCAACGCCCAGGACGGATAGTTATATCGATGAAATCAATGTCAACATGTCCATGACCAAGTTATGCCTTCAGGTTGGAAACTATGGAGAGCCATGATCCGTCATGTCCATAGATTCGGAAACAGTAATTATAACATAGCCAGCATAATAATATAATTTGAAAATTGAAATCTTTAATTCAAATAATAAGCAAATTATTAATGAAATTAATTTAAATTTAAATAGTAAATTAAAGGTTTTTATACTTTATATATATATATACATATATATATATATATATATATATATATATATATATATATATATATATATATGTATGTAGGCCAAAAATTCTTCCTTGCTCCGAAAATCAATATAACAGACCTAAAATAGACCTTAGAGAATTTGAACGCAAACACAGACTAAAAGAAATATTTAATAATAACGAAAAAATTACTGATGAATCATTTGTAAAAGATAATTGCAATCTCTTCCCAAACAAAAATAATAATACAAATGAGCTAAACATAATTTTTAAAATCTCTGGAACTTCGAGAAAATCAAAATCATTCAACAAGCTTGCATACAATCAGAAACCTTAGAGAGCATCCGTAAATAAAAAACCTTAGAGAGCATCCGTAAATAAAAAACCTTAGAGAGCATCCGTAAATAAGAAGCCTTCGAGAGCCTCCATAAATAACAGACCTTAGAGAGCACCCATAAAAATAACAACATAATTATAAAGGAAGCAGATAAAGGCAACACTATAGTCAGCATGGACAAAATATTCTAAAAAGACAAAAGATGTTGAAGAACTAGGGGATAAGAACAACTACAAATCAATCGACACCAACACAGACAAAATATTATATCAAAAATTACAAAACTCTGCACGAAACATAACAAAGTATTAACAAAAAAATGAATAAACTTTGCAACAAAAACAATTTCTGCGGACTACCAAACATTTACAAATCGAGTGTCATAAACGCAGTTATGCAGGCACAAAAGTCTGAATACATTAATATTCCAAACACTAGGGACCTTACATTCAGATCCATGTAAAGTAAACGTTTTTGGAACCGCTATTGGGATAACAGTAACACTATAGAAAATTACTACATTTTTCCTACTCCGAAAATCAATATAACAGACCTTTTCATTTTGTCATTCTTTTTAAGTAAGTCTAGATTTCTTGTAATTTCATTAAATAATTCTGGATTGTTCTTGTTGTATGTTGAAACATATTATAGGGTTTGTTCGACCTTACGTTTTTTTTATCTCGTAGTTGGTCCAGAGGTTACTGAATTTACTAGTTTTCCAACTCGTAAATTCAGTAAGCTAATAGACACAATACTACAGCCATTTACTAAACAGATTAAAAACATCAGAGACGTTATTCATTTCCTTAGCTCAATACCCCATAAAGTTGATCCGGGAACACTTAAGGCAACTTTTGACATCAGTAGCCTATAGAGCAACATAGCCCATCAATTAGGCAATCTCATTCTGGATTGAAAAACATCCAGAAACACTACATCTCAGATTTACTAAGGAATTCATTATCGATAGTATAGACCTGATTCTAAACAATTACACTTTTGAATTTGACAAGAAAAACTATATTCAAACACTAGGTAACGCAATGGGAACGGAAATTGCACCTACATATGCCAGCCCAACATTAGCTTACCTTGAGGAAAACCTATATGAACAGATAAAATAAATATATGGGGAAAATATAAATTAATATATAATTTTAACGAATTACCATTTTTAGATATACTCATTAGAAATAGAAACAACTACATAATCACAGATATCTACCACAAACCTACAGATACCCAACAATCTTCATTTCAAGAGCCATCACCTAAAAACCTGCCTGAAATCCATCCCCTATTCCCTATCACGTAGGGTTTGCACTATAGTAACCGACAAACACCTCAGAAAAATCTGCCTAGAAGAATTATATAGAAAAACGAGGCTACAACACTAATAAACAAAGGTTTTGAAATAGCAGAAAAAATACCTCTGGATCAACTCCAAAATAAAAAAAACGTAAGGTCGAACAAACCCTAGCATATATCTCAACATACAACAAGAACAATCCTAAGTATTTAATGAAATTACAAGAAATCTAGACTTACTTAAAAAGAATGACAAAATGAAAAATATACTAAAAACAACCAAAATAATTAAAAGCAAACGCCAATCTAAAAACCTGAAACATATGTTAGCCTCATCCAAATTTAACCAACACGATATACAGGGTGTCAGAAAATGCAACAAAAAAGATGTTGGGTTTCTGATGTAATTATAGAAGGGATTACCTACACTTTTGAAAACCTCACAACTACATTCACAATAAATAAATATTTAAACAGCAACTCCAAAAATGTGATCTATGCACCCAAATGCATAAAATGCAAAAAGTCATATTTCGGCATCAGTCAACCACCGCTTTGCCCTTCACAAAAGCAACATCAAATTATCTGACAACAGAAAAATATATCGCAAAACATCTACAAATGCAATCAAGGCAAATTTTAAATTATGCCAATATACCAGACAGACAACTCTTTCTTACAAATTCAAGAAAAAAATTTAATAGGCAAATTTAAACCAGCAGCGAACAGATCATAACATCACACACATGGACACACAGCATGCACAAATGATGGCCAGATAAACTGGTCGGATCGCACACATATATGCACGCACAAAACGGTATCCATAGAGAACAAATATATATATACATACACTGGCAAAAACAGATTGACTACTCACGGGAGCACACGTGAAACCTACGCAACACAGGAAGAATGTGTATGTGTGTGGGTATATATATATATATATATATATATATATATATATATGTGTGTGTGTGTGTGTGTGTGTGTGTGTGTGTATGTGTATGCTGATTCCTTTTTATAAGGCAGTGTGTATATATGGGGATGGAATGTACATATACATGTGTAAGCTAATGGAACATGCATGCACACACAATACACAAAAATGGAAATAGATTAAACAGTCGCAAAGTTAATGGAGGGATAGGAAAACATCTCTCATCAACACATCTATCATCACTACCACTAAAAACCAAACATAATGATTTTATTTCCACTTCGGCAGAAATTCACTTTTGCCAACAGTCCAGAAATGAGTTTCTCTACAAATATAAAAAACAAACAATGAAACATTTAAAGAACATAAGGAGAATTTATTTCTTTAAAATTATTCTTTTTTATTTGCCTGAAGAAGGTCACGAGACGGGAAACCCGTGCAGCAAAAATATGAAGAGTAAAATATAATATATACACTAAAATAAATCCACGTTATAACCAAAAACTTTTGCGGTTTCTCTCTTTTTTAAAATATACATTTTTCTCTCGTTGGAATAACTGTAACCTTTCCCATATATATATATATATATATATATATGATATATTTACGGGTTAAAGTGCTCAATATCAGGGACAGAGCGCATGTAAATATAAAAGTGGACAATGAAGTCAACACCCAGGAGGCGACAGTCTGTTTCATACTAAACGCGATCTTCAGGCCATACGCCTGACGACTGCGTTTAGCATGAAACAAGCTGTTGTCTCTGCGTGTTAATTTAAATGTCCACTTTTAAATTTATATTTATATATCACGATATATATATATATATATATATATTCTTTTATATTTCAAGAACAATTTTAGGGGGGAAATTATGACAAAGGGGAAAGATTTTCGTGTGACGTATTTCATCCTTTAGGTGGAAATTCACTTTTATGTTTGCGTTGATTCAACTGCACATGCGTACGAACGAGAGACGTTGGGAATTTTCGTAAGGTATCGACATCAATATCTACGCACTTTGAATCTAGTATGAAAAAAAGTATTAATAGTCAGAAAATAATGCAAGCACCGACAAGAGGAGATGGTTATTATATGTATAATTTAAATATTATGTTTTTATAATATAAATGTATTGAAAGTCAGGAAGAATGGGTTTGTCAGTGGTCAGAGATTAGTGTAAACATAGCTGCTACAATAGACCGATTATATGATATCCCAACTGAAATGTCAGTGGTCACAAAGCAGTGCAAATATTACTGAGAGGGTAGGTGTATGTATGATGTAAATATATTGCTAACATTTTCCCTAGAAATGCATTCAAAAGAAAAATGATTTTACAGGGGTCAGGATGTAATGCAAATTTTAATGGTAGGCTTCATAATTTTATTATATATATTATTATATATTACTATTACTTCAGTGAAGAAAAACGAGATCACATAATTCTTTTATGTGCAGTGTCACTTCAGAATGTGGCTCCGCACAACATCCAGTTATTTGCAACTCTAAGTAAAGTTTATCTCTCCTAGTTTTTGTTCTATCAACAATTTACACACACTCGTTAGGTAGGTTATTACGGTTTTTTAATGTCCCATTTGCCTTATCTCCAATTCGCCTATTCTTCTGTTCCTTTTGCTGACAATTCTGTCTTCTTGCAATTGTTAGTCATTTATTTTTGCTTTCCTTCACTATCTTCTGTAGGAGTTCTGTTTCTTTTCAAGGTTTGTTATCAACATTGTCATCTGCATATCTTATCTGACTGTGCTCGACAATAAGGAATCCTGGGAGGACTTCTAATTCTCTCAGTTTTTGCTTCGCTGTAAAGGTTTAATACTCCCTCCGTTCCGAAATAGTTGTACCAAAACAATTTTCATGTTGTTCCAAAATAATTGTTTCAGTAGATAAAAAAACACCAAAAAGAAGAAAAAATATCATTTATTCCCATACTCAACAGTAAATGAGTAATATTAGTGAATTGTCATAAATAAGTGTGAAATATATCGAAACTGATATACATAAACAGTTAAATTAATAACAAAAATAACTGGGGAAGGTTTACTTTAACAAAAGCAGTTTTTGTTGCAACTCGTCAGAAATAGAAATGGATACTTCAAGATTTCCTTCTCTTTCAAGCTTCTCTTTACACATGTGCCGGAGTTTATAGTTGTTATCGCCGTCAACTAAAATAACTTGTTCCATTGCTAACTGCAAACTTAGAAAAGTATTGTTAAGCTTCGACTTCTGAAGTTTATTGAAGCTTTCTTCCACTGCTTCAATGAGCTGGTCAACATAATTTGGAGCTTGCTGGTGCTGAATTGATTGAATTGCATTAAAATAACCCAGATCAAGGGCATTGAGATCAGGACTATTTGGAGGCTGGCAAACTAATTCAATTTGCAAACCCAGACGTTCTGCAGCTACGTTTAATTCATCTGCAACCTGTTTTATTGCACCACGCATATGGACACGATCTGTGGATCTTCCCAGCAGTGCTTGCAACACAGCACTATGTTCATTATTTGTCAATTCGTGCTTCTTGCAATTTCGTTTAGCGTTTCTGCCAGTTGGCTTCTCTTCTCCCATCATAATCTCTTGCCAGCGGGTGGTCTGAAAAAAAATACAATTTTAATATGGTGAAAAAGTGATATAATTTACGCTTCAAATTATTCTACCTGAATAAGCTAATATAAATACCTGAGAAACATCAATGCTAACCTGTTAATGTAAACGGGAAACAATTCGACTAAGAATTAGTAAATTCCACATGAGATTTCCGGCTATGGAACAACTATTTCGGAACAGAGGGAGTAAATCCGGTAAGAAGAAGAATACTTGCCATACACACCTTTCCATTTTTGTGCGTTTACTGAATTCATTTTCTATCCGTATGCAGGTGATCTTTCCAGTATAAGTTCTTAATTATTCTAATATATTTTCGAAATTGGTCAAGATTCGCTAAAAGTTTAAAGGAATTTTTGTAACGTACTTTATCAAACACTTTTGCAAATCTATAAAAGATAAGTAAGCAACCTTCTGCATTTGTATTGCTCTTTCAGATTATTGTAAGCTAGGGTAGGTTACTGAACAGAATAATCACACGAAGGTTGGTAATAAACGATAATACTTAGGACACGAACGCATATACGATTCGCCAGCGGCGCGTAGGAGTAGTAGTCAACTGCTAGAAGTGAGTCAAGTGAATTCCACAATGAATTTCCAACTTTAGGATATCTACCAACCGCCCCCACGCAGTCAGATGTGGCACAAGGTCAAATTTAACGTGGGATATCCGTTTCCGTAGGCTCGAGCAAAAATTCTCTGGATACCCTGTATAAAACGGAGTCGGGTCGCTGTTCCTAGAGACGAGACCCTGCCCTTCGACATAGCCTCGTCTCGGGATCCTCTCTGCTCAGAGGCAGAGTTTGACCAGAACAGCTGGAGACGAATCTCAAACTGCAGACTAACAAATAGTAGTTACTACTGTATTTATGTGAATGGGAGATACTAATTATCGCACATATGTATGCTACAACACGGATACCATTCCCAGTATAAATATTGCATTTCTTGTTCCAGTGTCTTCAACAAAAACACACTAGTCTTCTTTTCTTTCTAACTCAGGTTAATCTACGTGCTCTATTCATCAGAATTCGGATAAGTACGGTTATGTCGCTCAAGCTGATTGTCCGATGGAGTTCTCATTCGTATGCACCTGGTTTTCTTAGACAGCGCTATGAAAATGAATCTACCTACTGAAGTTATAAAACGATTGTAGTGTGAGATGTAATTTTTTGTCGTTCCTATTATTATTATTATTATTATTATTATTATTATTATTATTATTATTATTATTATTTCGCCATTTTAATGACGGTTGCCGGGAATAACATTTCTGTTTCACCTTTCTTGATTTAAGAAAATAAAGTGACCATTTATTATTTTCCTCTTGGAGATCCGAGCAGGGATGTTTTGTATTTTTTTGCAATGGCCCTATTTATAAATCCCAGTTCATTTTTATTGTAAATCACCCCAGTGCTCCCATTATCACTGGTACTATAATTACTTTCTTTGTTTTCCTTTTTTAAATTTCGAAATATACTTGATTGTAATTGTCCATCTTCTAATATATATTTTTAATTCTCACGTCAAAAGGATAGGAGGCTTGGATATGAATGCAAATCTTTCTTTTTCTGTTAATTTAGCAAATCTATATCGGGTTGATTGCGATCTAAAATTGTCACTCTCTGCCTCTGTTCATTATTATTAGTATTATTATTATTATTATTATTATTATTATTATTATTATTATTATTATTATTATTTCCTTGTTTTCTTGTGTATGCTCATTACTTTCCGGGTCCCGACCAGAGACCTAAGGCCAGAAATGCCGTCATTACATCTCCCACTGTGCAACTGAAAAAACACACCCACACATATTTTACATAGCTTAATGTAAGGTGTGGGCTATATTCATGAAAACATTTTTTTTGGATTTCTTTATGAAATGGCCTGTCAGGAATCCTTTCAATGAATCTACTGGAATCTTTTCCAATCAATCCGAGGGCTCCAATTACAGCAGGGATTGTTGATGTTTTTAGTGTCACATTTTTGATATTTTGATTTCAAAGTCTTTGTATTTTGACAGCTTTTTCAATATATTCAAAGATACATTGCAGTCTGCAGAGATTGCCATATCAATAAGGAGGCAAGTCTTTTGTTTGCGGTCTCTAATAACGATGTCTGGAAGATTAACTTTGTTATGACTGTGTGTATTGTGCAAGCCATTATTATTATTATTATTATTATTATTATTATTATTATTATTATTATTATTATTATTATTATTTCGTTTGTTTTCTGGTGTATACTTATTACTTACCAGGTCCCGACCAGAGACCTAAGGCCCGAAAAGGCGTCATGAGATTTTCCACTGAGCAATTGAAAAAAAAAACAACACACGCACACATATTTTACATAACTAAAGCCCTTTATAAGGTGTGGGCTAAACAATTTTTTGGATTTCTTTAAGGAATGGCCTGCCAGGAATCCTTTCAATGAATCTACTGGAATCTTTTCCAATCAATCTGAGGGTTCAACTACAGCAGGGATTGTTGATGTTCTCATATGTCACAATTTTTGATATTTTAATTTCAAGTTCCTTGTATTTTGATAGCTTTTTAAAGATATTCAAAGATAAATTTCTGCCAGCGGGGACAGCCATATCAATAAGGAGGCAAGACTTTTGTTTGCGGTCTCTAATTACGATCTCTGGACGATTAACTTTGTTATGTCTGTATGTATTGTGCAAGCCCTTATTATTATTATTATTATTATTATTATTTCGGGTGCAGCATCTTTGTTTATAATCAATGTTAATTTAATACAACTCAAGAGTATTTGAACGAAAGGAAATAAGAAAACTTCTATGTGAGAAACAATTTTTCTGTAGGCTATCGATTGGTTTCCCTTTTGTTCGATCAGCAACCACACGCACTAGTGAGAAATGAACAACTCTCTCAACTATGAGGCCACTCGCTGATATTACTTTTTTGCTTTTGAAATTTTCATTTGATTTCCGCCATTCACTCTATTGTGGTATTTCCGATCGGCTGAGTTTCAATGAAAAATGCCGTGATTTTTACTTGTACCATTCCCATCACGGGTCAAAAGGTAGACATAAAACGTCGCATTTAGGCTAGTTATGCGGTCTTTACGTGCAGATATCGGATAACCGTGTCAAGAGAAGCAGACACGCGGGCGAGAACACGAATGGCATCAACATGGCTCCCTGACGAAGGGCAAAGAGGAATTATTGCCAATCGAATAGATTTCTGGGGATAATGACCGAAGTTATAAAAGGCGTATTCTTCAGGGAATAGAAAAGTTGGTAGCCATCGGTGAAGAGATATTCAGCTTTCAGATTATCTATCTATCCAACTATCTCCATCTGATTATCCTATTCATCCTCATCCTCATCCTTCCTATCTATCTATCTATCTATCTATCTATCTACATATATAAAAAAAATAATAATATATTTTTCTGTTCCTACTCATCTCAGTTTTCTCACTTTTTCTTCATTTCTTATATATAGAAGAATGCACATTTGATCTATATATATATATATATATATATATATATATATATATATATGTGTGTGTGTGTGTGTGTGTGTGTGTGTGTGTGTGTGTGTGTGTGTGTGTGTGTATATATATATATGTGTGTATGTGTGTATATATATATATATACATATATATATATATATAGTTTATATTACCTTAGCTATTTAGTTTTTTTTTGTTTTTTTACGTATTTAAATATTTTTTAATTATTATTTTTCCTTGCTTAGATTAGGCCATCGTATTGTTTTAATTGATAGATTACAAAACTAGTAAGAAATTTCAAATAAATAGTACAAGATAACTTTGTAATGAACGGTTTCATAAATTTTGTAAATGGAAGATAGGTTTTATGTGAGCGTCTGTGCGTGTAGGAGTGTATGTGAGAGCACATTTATATGTAGACGCTTGAACGTGCATCGCATTTTTCTAATTTAGTTTGATTATGTGTATAGGGTTAGGCTTAAAGATTTTTGTAGAATAGTAAGAATTATTAATGTGTTTTTCTTTTGTGGGGGGAAGTAATGTAAATGGTAAGGTTTAGTTATTGAATTAGTATTTAAGTTAAATGTAAAGCACTGGATTGAACTTTGCAAGAACAAGTCCAGCTTACCTCGTTACGGATTCCAGGGAAATAGCGCGAATCAAAACCGGATGAAGCGAAAGACAAGACTATATAGGAGGGTAGGGGGAAAAGTCTTTATTTCATTGGCTGATGTTGACTGACGTATGTCAATAAGAACGGTCGGAATCCGAGCCATATTTTAAATGTTTTTTGCAATGTCGAGGTGCGTCGCATAACGCTATCAAGGAGGCGGCCTGAATCTTTTGGAATCAGGTCGGGGTTGCTGTTTGAGCTAATATGATGCAAAACCCTAAATCGGCAATGAAGACAGTGCATCACTGAAGACCTTCCTTGATGCATCTGAAATGTATTACTCTACTCTCTCTCTCTCTCTCTCTCTCTCTCTATATATATATATATATATATATATATATATATATATATATATATGTATATATATATATATATAAATAATAATTCTTTATCTATCTCCTGTTCATTATCTATCTAATCATAAGCACTCATCCTCAACCTATTTATCTCTCTCCCGATATATATATATATATATATATATATATATATATATATATATATATATATATATATATGTGTGTGTGTGTGTGTGTGTGTGTGAGTGTGTGCGTGTGTGTGTGTGTGAATTTGTGTGTGTGTATGTATGGATGAACCAGGGAATAGTAGAGATATTCAGCTTTCAGACTATCTATCCAACTATCTCCATCTGATCATCCTGTTCTTCCTCATCCTATCTATCTATCAGTCTATTTATCTATCTATCTATCCGCATGTATTAAAAGATAATTATTTATATATTTGGCTTTTCTTACAATCTCAGTTTACAACTTTCACATTTTGTCTATCTCCATCTCTTATACACAACCACATACATTTGATCTATCTATCTATCTATCTATCTATCTATCTATCTATCTATCTATCTGTCCTTGAGGATTAGCAGTAATACATAAACGTAGTATCTATCTATTCAGTTAATTTGGGCTGTTCGAAATCTTTTTCGTGAATATAGATAATATGTAATTCTATAGACCGTGAAGTACCATTATCTTGTATCAATTATGCTTTTAGCTTAACTTTTCATGGTTGTAAAATGTGCCACTTAAAGATATCTTATGCAAGAACTTACGATATTTCTTCATTATATCTGATTGCATTCACGACACCAACTTTCTTCAAAGCCATTTTTCTTTTTCAGAAATCTCTTTTTGTGACATTTTTAAAGATATTCATTTCTCTTGCCAGTTTCTACCAACGTATTAATGTTGTTCTTTTCTATTGCACCTACAAGTTGTTATTCGCGTGGAAAAAACACAGTAAATATACAGGTGTTGGACAAAATAATTGGAACAGGTGCAAATTCCACTCCTATATTTCAAAGACCTATTATATTAAGAACTTTAGTTAAAACTTCGTAATTACAGGTTATATCTATTGTAAATACGTTTGTTTATCTAATTTACTCTCTTTGGCGTATTTATTTTTAGAATTTAGTAACATTTAAGCTAAATGCGTGACCTCTCCGAATTCGAAAAACGTCAAATTGTTGAAGCTCGCATGGCTGGAGCCTCGGTCACTAAGATTGCTGAACTGTTTGGTTTTTCAAGAGCTATCATATCAAGAATTATGACACAATTCGAGAAACAGGGCAAAACATCTAGCAACCGTAGAAATTCGGGCCGGACTTGCAGACTTACTGAGAGGGACCGACGTGCATTGAAACGCAATGTGGCAAAAAATCATCGAGGTACTGCGGCCAAAGTGACTACAGAGTTGAATAATCATCTGAATAGTCCAGTTTCTACTAAAACTGTTGGAGGCAGCCCAAAGAAGTTTACAACCCTGACTGCCTTCTTCCATCAGTGAAGCATGGAGGTGGATCAGTGATAGTTTGGGCCACCATATCATGGAAATGTTGCAGTGCAATAGTTGCCCTGCATAGTAGAATCAACAGCAAAGATTACCTGAACATTTTGGGTGATCATGTTCATCCAATGGCCCAGACTTTATTCCCTGATGGTGACTGCATCTTCCAAGATGATAATGCTCCAATACATACTGCTTGAGTGGTTAAGAATTGGTATGAAGAGCATGAAAGTTAGCTGGAACATATGGAGTGGCCTCCCCAATCTCCAGATATCAATATTATTGAACATTCGTGGTGCATTTTGGAGCGACAAGTTAGGAGCCGGTATCCTCCACCATCGTGTCTTAAAGAGCCAGAGCAGGTGTTAATGGAAGAATGGCTGAAAATTCCTCTGGATGAAGTCAGGAAGCTGTATGATTCCATTCCTAGACGTATTAAAGCTGTATGTAAGGCTAAAGTAGGACCAACTCCATATTAATTAAATTTTCTTTGAATTTAACAAGTGTTTCAATTATTTTGTCCAACCCTTGTACAACTATTAAAAGAAACCAAATATTGGCATAATATCATAGTATTGTATGGCACCTTTCGCAAGGAAAGATTCAGAATTCTAGAATTCATTATTGAATAAATGGAAAAATCCAAATTTTGTAGTAAGGAGACAAAAATATTTAAAACTTTTACAAATTAATAATATTATGAACGAATATTTGATACATTTTTCCATTGTTGTCTGTATAACACACGGCGTTACTAATTGAAATCCCAGCTCTCAAAATATTCAAGGCTATAAGCAACAAAATCTATTCTAAGACGCTGGCAACGCCCGCTGCTTGATAAAGAGTTAGATAATCAAAAGTAATTGGACAAAAACAGAAACATGAACTATGAACACTATTTACATTTACGGAAACTCACACTCTTTTATCCACTGTGCCATGTGTCCTTGACGACACATGGCACAGTGGATGAAGGCGTTAGTTAGATCCAGTGACAGGACCCAAAGTGTGTGAGTTCAATACCCGGCTAAGGCAGTGGAGAACTTTCAGAGGGAATTTAACAGGAGATAACTGATAACTGACATCCATTAAACATGGCACGTGGAGCTAGAACAGCCTACCCCAGTGAGCGAAATAAAGGGTTCATTTCGACATTCCAACCACCCGAAGAAGGCCGGAGCGTACAACGGCCGATACGTTGTAATAAATATGGCGACAATGATGAGGACAATAGTCCGAATAATGGAAATACATAATGCCTCATCTCACAAACATAGACAGATACTGAAAGATGAGGACAACAGTTCGAACGATGTAAATAGTGAAAATAGTTAAAATACCTCATCTCAGAAATACAGACAGATAATTAGCTATGAAATATGAACAGAATTCATCCACAATGTCGTGTCTGTATTAAATCGTATTCGAAAATTGGAAAATACAATAAGCGTATAAACCAACAGACGTTGTCCGTTGCATATAACAAAGTTTGTTTTGATAGTGTTTTTCTGACAATTACCATCATGAGTCCAAAACTGTAGTTCTTGGGTTTTAAGAGGCGAATTATTCTGGTAACATACTCAAAGCCTTTCTTGCCTCATCACGTGTGTTGAAGATATCAGATAGCTTATGATATATAGAAGAACGGGTGGCACGATGGAATGTGGGAGTAGCGGCTCGGTTTGAGGAATCGGAGAGCCGAGTTCGAATTCAAGTCGAATCCATTACATTCACTTACGTGCTAATATCCTTGGGAAAGGTATGAATCCTCTTATTCTCCCCTCCCTTCTATAGCCTTGGATGGCAACTGGTCTACGGCAGAAAGTAATGGCAAACTACCGCGGGGGAAAAATCTGCATCGTCAGTCATGTATCAAAAGCGTGTATCACGCATAACTGACTGACTGACATTAATCGGGCTGCTATCCTCATCTTCATTCATATATTCACAACGTTTCGGCCGTTGTACGCTCCGACATTCTTCATGTGATTGGAGTTTCGAATCGAACCTTTTATTTTTAATTCAACTCTCCAATTTATTCTGCTGTGCCCTGGTATTGAACTCACAACTCTGGGAATAATGTCGGAGTTACCTCCTCCATAGTTCCCTAATTCTTCACCAGGGGTCTCTCTCCCCATACTGTAAATACTGGGCGACTTCTTGCCTCGACCACTTTTTTCATCAGGCCTCGTGCCGCATTCCACCTCGCGTCGAGGTGAGGTAAATCTCTTCCTTCTTTATTTCAGCGACAAGATGTAAGCTCTTAGAAGATCAGCGTTTCCCATTTCTGGGAAAACGCTATGAACATTACGAACATTCACCACAGAACAAACACAATGTTCACAAACACACAAATGCTATGTCAATGTGCCTTGTAATTTGTTTAATACATATTTGTTGATATATATATATATATATATATATATATATATATATATATATATATATATATATATATATATATATATATATATATATATATATATGTCTTGTTTGTCTTCTTTCATCTTCGGTTGGACAGATTAAGTCCGCTAGTTTTTATGTAGTTGGGCCTTATAATATTCTACCAGGAGTTACACGCGAGTTTCTAATACAACACGTAAATTCACACACAGTCCTCTACAATAGTCACTGGATCTAACCAACGTCCTTATCCACTGGACCATGCGTCCTTGGTAATTTAGATAGATGTTTATTTCTTTTTACATATATCACCAATAAAACAACTGAACTGAGTCTCCGAAATGTGAATCGTCAAAAGCAAAGTATAAACACCACCTAACACTAAAATCTAGATTCGTATATAAATAAAGGCTGGCCACTCGTATCCGAGGATGCCCGTCTACTAGGACCTAGATGCCTGCTCAGACACCTGAGCGATATCTCGCGTGATCAACACGATGATTTTGTGACTTCACGGTCACGATGACTTGTGACTTCGTAGTAGAAGTTCTGTCCACCTGATCTCATACACATGGCTTAGGCCAACCCGTGGTATGCTTTTCCAAAAGTGTCGCTCGCTGGGATCGTACAAAGGTGCCGCTCGCTGGGATCGTCCGAAGGTACCGCTCGCTTGGATCGTCCAAAGGTGACGCTCGCTGGGATCGTCCAAAAGTGCCGCTCGCTGGGATCGTCCAAAAGTGCCGCACGCTGGGATCGTTCAAACGTGCCGCTCGCTGGGATCGTCTAAAGGTGACGCTCGCTTGGATCGTCTAAAGGTGACGCTCGCTTGGATCGTCCCAAGGTGCCACTCGCTGTGATTGTCCAAAGGTGCCACTCCCTGGGATCGTCCAAAGGTGCCACTCGCTGGGATCGTCCAAAGGTGACCCTCGCTGGGATCGTCCAAAGGTGACCTTCGCTGGTATCATCCAAATGTGCCGCACGCTGTGATCATCCAAAGGTGCCGCTCGCTGGAACCATCCAAAGGTGCCGTTCGCTGGGATCATCCAAACGCTGGGATCGTCAAAAGGTGCCACTCGCTGGGATCGTCTAAAGGTGAGGCTCGCTTGGATCGTCCAAATGTGCCGCTCGCTGTGATTGTCCAAAGGTGCCACTCCCAGGGATCGTCCAAAGATGACGCTCGGTGGGATCGTCCAAAGGTACCGCACGCTGGGATCATCCAAAGGTGCCGCTCGCAGGAACCGTCCAAAGGTGCCGTTCGCTGGGATCGTCCAAATGTGTCGCTCGCTGGGATCGTCGAAAGGTGCCACTCGCTGGGATAGTCTAAAGGTGCCGCTCGCTGGGATCGTCCAAAGGTGCCGCTCGCTGGGATCAAGATGCCACCTTCCTGACAAATCGACTATGATCAGAAAGAGAACGTTCTAACTACTCACGGCTACATATGCACATGAATACAGGCATTTATGCATAGCTTTGAATTTCAAGTACACGGACGACGATGATTATTTCCTTTTTTTTAAACTTCCATCTGAGCCATCATTATTCTAACCAACTCTTTGATTAAATATTTAGAAAATTTCCCCCATCCCTTAATTTAGGCTACAAGCATTCAAGGATATTATTTTTTAATTTTCCACCCCCTCTTTTATTCGAATCAGCCCATCTATTTGAAGGTCAAGCATAGATGGGAATACCCTTTTATATATCGAAACAGAGAAGTGGACGAAACATACAGATAGATAGATAGAGAGAGAGATAGATAGATAGATCTTTAGAGATTGAGATTAAATAAATAAATAAAGATAGATAGAGAGATAGATAGATAGATAGATAGATAGATCTTTATAGATTGAGATTAAATAAATAAAGATAGATAGATAGATATATAGATAGATAGATAGATCTTTATAGATTGAGATTAAATAAATATAGATAGATAGATAGATAGATAGATAGATAGATCTTTATAGATTGAGATAAAATAAATAAATAAAGATAGATAGATAGATAGATAGATTGAGATTAAATAAATAAATATAGATAGATAGATAGATGTTTATAGATTGGGATTAAATAAATAAATATAGATAGATAGATAGATAGATAGATAGATAGATAGATAGATAGATAGATCTTTATAGATTGAGATTAAATAAATAAATAAAGATAGATAAATAGATAGATAGATAAATAGATAGATAGATAGATTGAGATTAAATAAATATAGATAGATAGATAGATATATAGATCTTTATAGATTGCGATTAAATAAATAAAGATAGATAGATAGATAGATAGTTAGTTAGTTAGTTAGTTAGTTAGTTAGTTAGTTTGTTTGTTTGTTTGTTTGTTTGTTTGTTTCTGAACTGAATAGCTTTTCAGGGATGCCTACCAACCGTTCTGTTTTCTGATACATCCGCTTTCATAACTTTGAACTCTCCATTCAGAATTTAATTCGATCGGAAACGATGTTTACATTTTCTCATTACTCTTTATCTGTCTTCATTATCCTCGTTGATATCATTTGCTCTCTCAACCCCATAAATGTCTTCCTCTCGCGTGTTTGGACATCATGGAAACACACACACTTTTGTGGCGAAATCGGAATTTAAATATCCATAAAATAGCTTTTTTTAGTTGAATAGAAAATTTTAAATCCAAAATTATTGAAATCGATAGAAAAATATGCTTAATGGAAGGAGTTTCCCTACAATTGAATGCACTGTTGCTAAAACTCGATAATGCTATTTATGCTGTAACTGTAAAAATCATTGTTCTTGGAATCAGTAAATTGTTTCTGCAGCTGCTTCTTTTAGAAAGTCCTATTGTTCACCAAACTGTCAAGATGATTGAAAACGGAAAACCTGGAGGAGAATGTATTGGAGAATAAAACAAATGATGTAAAACTTCGATTAGTTTTTGTGGCTTCTGTACTTTTGCTTGTATGTTTACCTCTCTTGCTTTATCTCAGCGCGCCATGTTTAAATTTGTGCTTCTTTTCTAGAAGGTCTTTGAGGTTCTCATTATTCCCTCTGGAACCTCGATAATTAATGTTAGAACCATGAAAAACAGGAACTGCCACTTAAGCCAATGAGTGTGTTTTTTGTAGTTTTTATAATCTCTTTTCGTTCATTTTTGTATTGAGAAACCTATTTTTGTCCGATTTGTATGTCTGTTAATAATTAGAAAACTGCAGTTGGCAATTCATTAACTAGTTTATAAAATGAGATATAACACTTTCCAATCATAAGTTGTAGTTTGTTTTGGCTATTAATAATCTTAAGGCAAAAAATTCAGTTTCTTTATGGATAACCAAATAATTTTTTAATTTAGCTTAAAATTTCATTCATGAAAATACATAAAGACATGGTCATATCATATTCTCTCCTTTCTTAATACATTGGTAAAAACGACGTTCCATTGGGACAGCTTCTACCCAAGAGTTGCTACATTTAGCAACAGAATCTCGTCGTTATGTTTTCCTGATCATTGTAATCTTAACATCTTCTAGTCTCTAGTCAACTATTTTTATTTGCAACAATCTTATTCAGTATATCTCTCGCTTGAGTTGCCTTTGGTCCTTGTATTGGTTGAACAGTAGTAAAGAAAAAGAAATAACAAACTTAATAATAATCTTCTCTGACACATGTTCGAAAAGGGAAACGCAAACAATTTTTATGCCATTTTTTTTCAAATTCACGCTTGACAACCTGCTTTAAAATGTAGCATTATTTTTTTTAAGTGTGATCTATCTACTTTTAATAGAGTGCTAACATTAAAACCTCAATCCGAAATTAGACATTGCATCTACTCGAAATTTCCGTGTGCATATGGTTCTACACAGTGGTGGGATCCAAATTTTTTAGAACAGGTTCTGCCGGTTTTTGCACCCCACAGATTTGGTCTATGAAATTACTAACTAGTTTTCTATCCTTTTTTTTAATATACATATCCGGAATCCCAGGAATCCGGAGTGCTTTATATTCGGAATCCCTCTTATCCGGACATGATTTTGATGTGTATGTTTAAACTATCTGGGTGATATGTAACTGATTTAAACTTTCTGTTTTTCAGGAAATTTACTTTGGAATATTGTTTATTTTTATTTCACCCTAATGGCTTGTATTGGTGCAAAAGATGATGGGAATAAAAGTTATCGCAAAAAGGGGAATTTTTAAACAGACTAGACACTGGTGAAACTAATTGTAACTAATGGCTGAGTTCAACATAGGAAATTCAACATTGTATGATATAAAATCTTCCAAAAAAATTATTCTCCAGCGTTCACACTGTCACAATGAACAAGAAAATAAAAATAAATAATTGTGATGAAACCTTACCGAAAATTGAAAAAGCTAGTGTTTTCAGATTTATGGAAAGAAAGCCAGCATTCAGCTATGACAATTGCAGTTTCGTACGCAGAGTTAAAAAGTGTATTTCGTTTAAAAAATTCCAAGAACAAAAGCAAAGCAAAATGCGAAAAAGATGAGAATGACATTGGAAGAGAAAAAATCATCATGCAACAGCGATTTAAAAAATCCTCGTTACATTATTTGTTTTGCATACGTGGCATACTTAATTTAATGAATTTTCATTAACATTACATAATTTATTTCTTTTTCCTTAAAATCAATTCCCTTATATTTCACTCACCAGTAACTTAGTTTGTTTACTATAAAACATTGAAAATAAATGTTAAACCTGATTTCAGTTCTTTTATTTTGATCTAAATATAACTCCTCATATCCGGATTTGTAAATTCATCATACCCGGAAGGCCTTCTTAGTCGGGTTGACTGGCATTCTACTGAACTTAATTTTTGTCAATCGATATAAAATTGAAGTGAATTTAAGTTTCAGCAAACTTGTGTAATTTTAGTAAAGATTTTTCATGAACCGATAGGCATCTTTCTAATCTCATAAATGATTCTTTTCATATATGTGCAACTGCTTCGATGCTTGACACGGACAACTGACTAACACTATAGCAAGATTAGAGAGACATGTACAATTATTTTAGTAGTCCAGCAAGGATGAAATATTAAAAAAATACTGCATTTACTAGGAAACTAACATTAGCACGAAAGCTGACTTGAGTTCACATGTGATATTGATTCCACCAATACATAAAACCTGAAATGAAATATGCAACTGCATCTACTCGAAATGAAGTTTACCTGATGCGTGCTTCTTATATTACAACGGGCCTAGGCTGGCGTTCAGTAATAGCTTGTGAGCTAAGCTGATTGTTACTTAGTAATTCAATCTACATTGAGCGTCCTATATTGTCGCCTTGTGTCAGAACTAAGCTAAACTCACTAACTGAAAACACTACTTGACATAGTTAAGGTATTTCATTTAATTAACTGGTTCGAAATAGTTTTTGGTGATCACAGTCGTTGTTCCTTAGTTGGCCGCGTTGGTCGGCGGTACGTTAGTCTCCACAGCTGCCTTCAGGTAAATACGCTAAAGTCGCATTGTCGCTGCTTCTTACTGAAAATGAAATCCGTCGTATTTTCATCAGCAAAAAGGTTTTCACGGTATTAAATAACGCAACGCATATTGTCTGTATTTGATAATTTTATTGTCATCAGTGGGTCAATTTTACCGGCTACTTGTTAGTGATGGAGAGGGTGAAGTAATTGAGAGAGATTTGCAGACTTACGTGAAAGTTCAGACTGAAAGACTTTGGAGGAAAGAACTCCTTCTTAGAAGGAAATCTACTTGCTGATTTGTCAATTGACGGACCAATGAGAAGGCAGTGCCATATCTTTTTTCTTTCTCTTTTCTTAGGCGGAACTTGTGATCGCTCAAATACAATCGCGATTTCAGTTTAAAAAATTATGTGTTTTGCCTTTGCTTGATTCCAAGAGAAAGTTTTGCGTCGTTCCGACGAGTTAAAATTTGTCCCTACGAATCAATTAATGGTTCATTTATTTTGCGTTATATTCATCTCCCTATATCAAAGAAATCTCGTTCCGAGAGCTTCTGATCTAATATATATGCATTCGCGAAATTTAAAGTATTCTGTCAAGTTTATCAATTTAAATAATGGTATAGGCACCTTGAAAAATGGCGGACGTGCAGAATAGACGAGTGACAAAGAGATCTGGTTTTTAGATTGGGTTCATTTAAGATTTCATCATATGAAAAGAAAGAGAAGAGCAAGAAAGGGAGCAAACAATCTGACAGAATGAGACGTGTTGGTGGGGTCGAAACGCTAGCAAGCGTTGAAGCGAAGAGACAGAGTAACAAAATAAGGCCTAGTGTAATTCAAAAAGAAAGAAAGAAATTTAGGAAATGCGAACGGAGGGAAACTGACATAATCTCTTAATTTGATTCGGTGCTCTTAGATCAGAAAAACGTTACTATTGGCTGCTGAACGAATATCTCAAATGGAATTTATTCCTATTCTAATCTGACTGATTGTTAGGCAAATAAAGGACTGACATATTCGGCCACATGGGGCTACAGGTAATGGCTTTTTAACTAAGGTTTGCCTAATAAAAGACTCAAGAGCCACTCAAGTTAGGGGTTACTGAATGGGTTATGTGATAGGATCAAAAGAGAAGTAAGCAGGAAGCGAATATTACGAGGATATGTAAAATAGATGAGTATTGACCCTAGAATTGAACATTTAATAATGGGGCTTCCTTCATGTCAATGGAATACGAAGAGAATCAATTAGGAACGGTTATTTGAATTTGGGGTAAACGGATCTATCACTTCTCCTCTAAATTCCTGTTCCGCTGCTTTTTTCAAAATTGTATTTATTATATGGCATACCTATGAACACTAATGGGTATGTCCCAACCCTCTATTGGACATTATTGTAAGTGGGGGTAATATGCTGTCTAAGCTGGCAGCTTGAGCAGTCAGCGTGGGAAGTTCTTGCCGTATCGAACTCTCTGCCTTTGGACGGGGCTATGCAGAAGGGCAGAGTCTCGCCCGGGAGGTAAACAGATACCCGCTCCGGCCTATGCGGGATCTACTGGAAATTTTTGCCCGAGCCCACGGGCTCGAATTTTCCCCACATTAAATTTGGCCTTGTGCCACATCCTACCTTGTGGGGAAGCAGGTAAATATCGCAATATGCTGACTAAACATTAAATTTTGTGCGTGCGTTTTTTAGGTTCCGTGAGAGTATGCGGTATTATGGTATATATAGGTTTGTTTGGTAACGGAGTTCTTGTGGTGAATGTGCGAATTGTAATGATTGAATGGGTCGTGAATCGGATTAGCTAGGTATAAGATATTCAGTGAAGACCAGCTTCAACCCATTCCTCTTTTCGGCCTTGTGCCATAATCGTATACTTGTATACAATAAATAACAATATGCTGCCTAAAGTGGCAGCGTGAGGTGTCAGCGTGGGAAGCTCTAGCCGTATCGAACTCTCTGCCTTTGGTCAGAGAGGGACCCGGGCAAGCCTATACTAAAGCGCAGAGTCTCGTCCGGGGAGGTAGACTGATACCCGATCCCGTGTATGCGAGGTCTAAGGGAAACTTTTGCCCGAGCCTTGTGCTGTATCCTACCACGTGGGGAGAGAGTAAATATCGTAATATGCAGTCTAAGTACGCCACCACTAGCAGTGGTTTACTTACTTCAAGCCGTTGACGAGTATTGTATTTTGTTGAAGATTACCATTTCGTTTCCAACCTCCATTTTGCTTATTCCTCATTCAGTAACCCTTTCTAGGTTACAAAAGTATTTTTCTATCCTCCTTGCACAAATGATGCTTTTTTGAAACCTCCTATTCCTTCATTTCTTGGGATAAATAGTGAAATAGTGTAATGCAAGAGAATAGAGCCTCTACTGTCGTAGGCAGCTCTTGTGAAAGTTGTATGCGCAGGCGCAGAGAATGCCGTTGTGGTGTTGGGGGTGAGCGAGAAAGCTATTAGCAATAAAATAAAAAGCAGTGGGGGGAACAGCTTCTTCAGTTTGAAGAAAATGAAGGTTGAATATGATGTTGATGTTTTCTACAAAAAAAAAAAATGAGCGAGGAAGTTGCCAAAACGAAACAAAGAATTGAATTAATTAAGTTTTAAATATGTCATTATTTATCGATTTTATTATTTTCTCAGATATCTCTTAAAATAATTCACGGCCATCATGGATTGCACGGCTCTATTTCAAGGTCAACATTAACCTACTGATGCACAGACACATATACATTTACACACATACGCAAGCACAAACACGCATATATATATATATATATATATAGAGAGAGAGATAGGGAGAGGGAGAGGGAGAGAGAGATGAAGAGAGAGAGGGGGAGAGAGAGACAAAAGAGAGGGAAAGAGGGAGATACTGCAGTCGCATTGGGGTAATAAATACGATCTCGGGAAAAATCGCTGGATTAAATTTGAATTTGGGTAAGACTTATTTTGACATGAATTTACATCCAAGCACACATACACCCCCCATACATACATATATATATATATATATATATATATATATATATATATATATATATATATATATATATATATATATATATATACTGTTACATAAACTTTATTTTTTGTGGAAACATGTATTTGCTATCCCTGCTTTTGTTTTCATCAAAGAACACTGCTATAGCCGGAGCATGGCACTATCAGTTTGGTCATAGGAAACGATCTTGAGAGAACACGGTTTTAATTACCTATATATTAAGCATTGAATGCTATTATATCTAATGTAATAATATTTGTTGCTCCCGTTTAATATTTATCGCGCTATTAGCATAAATTCTGTTAAACTTCATATAGTTATATAATTTTACATTTATTAACTTAAATTAAATTAGTATTAGTAGCTACCGTTATTATATTATGTCATATATATATATATATATATATATATATATAGAGAGAGAGAGAGAGAGAGAGAGAAAGAGAGAGCGTCAGACAGACAGACAGACAATGTGCTAGAGCTTTGCATAGCGTATCAAAGGAAAGAGTAAGATTTAAAGAATGAATACAATAATATAAAAGGAAAATGACTAATTATTTAAGTGAAAGAAAGAAAGAAAGAAAGAAAGAAAGAAAGAAAGAAAGAAAGAAAGAAAGAAAGAAAGAAAATGTATACAAGAGGAAAGGAAAAACAAAACACCGAAAGAAAGAAAAATATATTTACCAAAACAGAAAAGAAATGGAAATCAAAAAGATAGAATAATTGGAAAACATAAAAAGGAAGAATGAAGAAAATTGAAAATCTTGTAAAGAAAGAAAGAAAGAAAGAAAGAAAGAAAGAAAGGAAGAAAGAAAGAAAGAAAGAAATGAACGAAAAATGAAAGAGAGGATACAAAGAGAAGAATAAACGAACTGAACGGAAGAGCAAATTTAAAAGAAAAAATTAGAGAAGAACAAAGTAAAACAGTGAGACAAGGAACGAAAGAATGAAAAAATAAGGAAAAGAAAAAGAAGAAAAATAGGAGCAAAAAACAATGGATAATGAAAATAATGGAAGCATGCAAGAGATGGAGAAACCAGAAAGAAAGAAAGAAAGAAAGAAAGAAAGAAAGAAAGAAAGAAAGAAAGAAAGAAAGAAAGAACGAACGAATGGAGCATTTTAATTTATAAAATAGAAAAATGACAGAGCGGAAAATAAAAAGAAAAGAAAAAAAACGGAAAAAAAGAGGAATGAAAAAGAATAAGAAAAGAAGTTGAGAAAGAACAAAAAGAAGAAAAGAAAAGAAATAAAAAATATATACGAAAAACAAAAGAAACGGAAACATTTGGCAGCAAACGCCAAATTCTTCTAGGGTAAAATGCACACATTTACTTCCCCCTGAAAATGGAACAATAACGTTAAGTACTCTCGAGGAAATATTATGAGTGCGTGGCGTGACATGCTACTTCTTGTCTTACCTCTTGGGCTTTCAACGGGAGCTTTACGGTACGAAATCCTCGGACATAACGCAAAAATAATATTCGAGCAAGAATCAACTCCGAAATTTCCGCAAATGCATTTCTGGTCAACGGAAACAATAAAAACAATATGACTGACGCATTGAGCGGTTGAAATCATTTTGTTGGGCGGTATATTAGTTGCTGAACATGCACACGAACTTGAATACTCTCAACTCTTTTATAAAGACATCTTACTCAGTTACTTATATATAGAAATGCGCAAGCCTGTTCCATCTCGTAGAATGCGACTATCACGCAAGGCTAAAAGCTCATTATACAAGGTCGTTCCAAAAAGTCTCTAGCTATCTAGTAACAACAGAAAATACTTGACCTAGAGTAACTGCGTGTTAGTCATTTTAAAATATTCCCTTTGCGACTAAACACATTTATCTCAGCGTCTCTTTCCCTTAGTAAAACACTATTAAAATACTCTTTCTGGGTTACCGACAGCTGTCTCCTCACATTCATTTTAATTCTTCCAAGGTCTGTAATATCAGTTCCTTTTAACGACCATTTTAGTTTTAGAAGAAGCCAGATCTCAGCAGAGCCAAATCTAAACTGTAAGAACTTGGATTATGCGACGTTTGCCAAATGAAATAGACGAAACATTATTTAGAATGCATTATTCCCATGAGTATACAAATTGACATATCCCAGCTACTGACAGTAAGCCAGCGTGTGTTCACATAGCCGCAGAAAACCGACCTATGTCAATATACATCAAATCTGTACTTGGTTGGCACATGCTGGGTAGGGCTTATCATCTCTCAGTTGCGTTTATGTCTTCGGGCAAAGCGCAACTCATTTGTGGCTCCGTCAGGGGCGCAACTGGGGAAAATCACACTACGATGTGCCCAGCCCTGGGGAACAGCTGTCCGAGACTGAACCCTCTTATGAGACTAAAAAGTGCGATCGGTGCTCGCCACCGAGGCCAGCTCAACGGACGGTTGCGGAAGCTTGGAGAATTTTGTCTTTGGCCCGAATGTACTCGATCAGTTTTCTCTATAATAAACCCGACCATATGTCATATCCCGTTTCAGTGGGGAAACCAGGGTAAATACCTATATAAAATCTGTGCAAGCACTTGTCGAGAAATTCAAAATGATTGGATGTCTTTTGCATTTTCTATTAGAACTATTAGAATATGATTCAGATTCCGATTAATTCTATTTCATTCCATTCACGATGGCGTCCTGGGTATGACGATAAACTACACACACGTCCTGGGTAAGATGATAAACTACATCCACGCCTTGGGTAAGACGATAAACTACATCCACGTCCTGGCTAAGACGATAAACTACATCCACGTCCTAGGTAAAGCGATAAACTACATCCGCATCCTGAGTAAGACGGTAAACTACGTCCAACGGCAAGTCTTCTGATCAGGAGGTTTTAAGGAGGAAACCACCTCTGAATTGCAGGTGTTCCCAGGTCCATCCTGACCCCTGGTGGTCGAACCTGTTTAGGTCCCAACTATGGGCAAATAGTTAACCACAAAACTAGTGTTAAAACACTATGAAAATGTAATAACAGGTTTTAAATAAATTCTTGAAGAAAAATATTATTACCAGCAATACATTTTTAAAGAAAAACTATTACCAGCAATAAAAAATGTTGCCGAATTAAATAACCCATTCAGGTTGATTTGCCGTAAACCAAAACAAACTAAACCCATTCACGATGGTCGTAATAGTGAAATTTGCCTTTCCATATAAGAGATATTCTGTTTTCATTGACCGAACTGTTGACGTAACAGTCATTTGAAATTCATAAAATCTTTGTTTATCATAAGATAAAACGGAAGAAGTTCACTGTTATTGGTCTTTTCTTGTATTGATGTGAGTTTCTTTCCAAATATTCTTTTTTTTAATAGCTTGATAAATTAACCGCTTAATTCTGACATGGTTTTCCATTATTATAACATATGCTAACAATTTTTATTGTTGTTGCTAATGTTCAAATAATATAGCTTTTGATATTTGGTTCCCATAATTGCCGAAGAAAATGTATGAATTCAACTGAGGGTAAAGTTTGATAGTCACCCTGTAAATGACGAGTTTAAGATAAGGAAAAGTCTGAATTCAAACATCTTTTGCAGGAAAGATTAACTCAGTAACAATCAGTCGTGAAGTGAGCTATTCAGACAATTCATGGCACACTATGCATTATTTTTCTCTATAATCATTTATTTATTTGAAAATAGTGGCGTGTTCCACACACGCCTAAAGTAAGAATATATGACGGTAATTTAACGGTTCGGTTCTTAACTAAAATGTTAGTTGCTCATGAAGCGAAATCGACAGGAGAGTATATATCAAGGCGATTCTTAATATAGGCCTGTACAGCGCGTCTAGCTCTTCAGCGACTGGGGGCCAGCTGTTCACACGCGAAAGTTTGTTGGTGGAATTGGATTAAGAAATTATGTTTTTAAAGAAATGCTTTGTTTATTATTCAAGATACTGACGTAAGTAATGTTTATTTATTTTATTTGAACGTGCAATATTTTTTCTTCAGACAATTCTTTTCGGTGCGAAATTCACAAGTTTCATTATGAATTTTATCACATAAAAACTTAATATAAATTTAATAGTTTTCTCTATGATATTGCTCTTCAACCATGACGATATTAAGAATAAAATTATTTTTTATGAATAATTATTTCGCTTTAACGGAACAAACAGTTATTATTTTTATAAAGTCCGTTGAATTTATCTGTCATTCGTAAATAAATAAAAGACATAAAAACAAAACGTTTTTCACTGCGAAATTAATGGAAAATGATACTTATTAAAGGATTACTTCACAGAGTTAATATCAAAAATTAAATGTGTAAAATGAGGAATTGAAACAGTTTATAGGAAAAAGAAAATTGTAAAGGCGTATGTAGAACTCTCCACTATTTTCAGAAAAATAAATGATTATAGAGAGAAATAATCCCCATTTTTGAAAAATTGTATCAGAATATTGATCAACAGGTTTTTTCTCAGTAGTTACATGCTATAAATCAAAAAATCAGCTGTTCATCCAATTTGTTTATTTTTTAACTGCAAGTATTCCAATGTTTTAATGAAAACTTATGAAAACGTAGATTTGAATGTTACCATTCTGGGATATATACAAAACAAAATTATTTCAAAAAGTCGAATATTAACGTTTCAGCTCTGGTCACAAATCAATGAAGCAATTCGTTATCTTAGTAATTTTAAAATTGATAATAAGGGAAACATTTTAAAAGTGAATATTAATGTTGTCAGTGCAAAGATGAGGAACACATTATGATTTATTATGACATTCTTATCAGGAAATTTGAATGTTGTTATCTGTCGGTAATTATATAACAGACTTCAGAATGATTTTATGTTATCCAGTGTGAGAGTATTGTCAGATTTGACATCAGAATTTTAAAAAATTAGTTGACTTTAATTTTCTTGGTGATATTTTATTGAAATCTGTAAACATCAGAAAGTGTATACTTCTCGTTGATGAAATCTGTGACAAGGTATTTCTACAATATCATGGAGGAAATTTATTGGTTTGGCTGAACATTTTGAAGGATTCAAAATTGAATTCATTGATCCATTCAGGGTAAATAATCCTAGATAAATGTCTAAGAAAAAGAAGATAATACGATTGCAAGATTTGGTATTTTACGCAGTTGGTATTACGTTTGTTACATTTGCTAAGCAATTGATAAGTATTTTTTCTAGCCCAGCTAAGTTTTGCCTAACAAGGATTTTTGAAGAACGGTCAGTTGACGTTAAGTACATCGTTTTATTTTTCGCTTTATTTCTGTTATCCGTGAAACTTTGTGAACTTTTGATTTTCAGTTTATTGCTTTGATTTTTATTTTTTATTTTAATACCTTTTCGTGTTTTGTTTTGTGTCTCCTTTTTATTTTGTTAGCCAAACTTTTAATTTACTTTTTAGTGTGAAATTCATTTTTATTTTGTGTTGACGTTTATTTCGTTTCATTTTAACGTTTTCACGCCAAGTTTTTAGTTTTTTTTTATTGTTTTTTTTTTACCCGCCCAGGACTACGACGTCGCAAGACTTTATTCCGTTTGTTGACAAAACGCTGGAAATTATAAGGTGAACTTTTACATTTATTTAGCCGTGCTAGGACGAGGCTGGCCCTATCATAGCGGTGAATTTGGAGACGGTGAACACGGACAAAGCGTCACCGCAAAAAAAGGCTTGGGGTGAGGGCAGACCCCAAATATTATAAAGCCCTAAAAGAAAAATATGAGTCCTACATTAAAGGGAATTAGTTCCTTACTATCCCAGGGGTAATTGATGCCGTGAAGATAAGGACGATCTCCCTGCTGACCACTGATGTAGGAACACGAAGACTGATTGGTGTCAGCAGGGAAACGATGAAGGAAGCATTGAAGAGCCTCAAGATAGGCCCAACATCTCTGGTCAGAAGGGCAATAGCTCGATGGGGTATCATTGAATGGACTGATCCATTCATGATAAGTAGTCCTTGGTAATTGTTTAGGAGCAGAATAATAATGTCACAGTGACTTTTTTAGCTGACTATTGAATGCTATTATCACAACTGCTAAGTGTTATATCTTGCCAGACCCCTCAACGCAACAACAGGGGAGAAGAGCAAGAAAAAGAACTATTAAAATATAATTTACGGTTTCATTTAGCAATTTCAAGAGTAAAAGGGTGGAACCTAGTAGCCATTCTACTAGTGCGTTTAAATTAAATGCAGTTCAGATACTATAATGAAGAGTATTATTTATTTGCACAAATACAAAATGTGGCACAAGGCCAAAAATGGGGAAAAGGAAGGTCGTCTTCTGTCTTAACATTAAACTTAGCTAGTCACAAACCCTGACCCAAACGTACCACAATATTTCCTAACACTATAACAACGCATTCTTACTTACCATCCTTAATTCATTCACTAACCTTCAAATATTCAAATGTAATGTCAATCGACATCTAATGCCTTGATTCTGATCCACGTCCTTCTCTCTGTATTTCCTCCTTGCCATATTCTCATGAGTTCCTACTGTATTGTCCAAGTTATTCGTGAAGAGTATAGATTGTCGAATATAGCACATACATGTAGAAATATTATCATGCAAATGTCTTTGAGGGATTTTGTGGGCGGAGAAAAGTAAAGAGAATTCGGGTTTATTGAAATTTATCATTCGACAGGAATTTTCTTTTGCGGTTTATGAAAAAAAAATTGACGGTTATGTTATTACACAATTTTGGTAATTATAGCATGATTCTAATAATTCTGGTAATTATAGAAATGATTCTAATAATTCTGTTAATTATAGAAATGATTCTGGTAATTATAGAAATGATTCTAATAATTCTGTTATTTATAGCAATGATTCTGGTAATTATAGAAATGATTCTAAGAATTCTGGTAATTATAAAAATGATTCTGGTAATTATAGTAATGATTCTAATAATTCTGGTAATTATAAAAAGGATTCTGGTAATTATAGAAATGATTCTAATAAATCTGTTAAATATAGAAATGAATCTGGTAATTATAGAAATGATTCTAAGAAATCTGTTAATTATAGGAAATGATTCTGTTAATTATAGAAATGATTCTAATAATTCTGTTAATTATAGATATGATTCTGGTAATTATAGAAATGATTCTAAAAATTCTGTTAATTATAGAAATGAATCTGGTAATTATACAAATGATGTTAAGAATTCTGGTAAATACAGAAATGAAATGAAACCATGAAATAGGTTTTGAAAATGATCATTTGATTAGACAAAGATGGGAGATACTGTGTTGTTTATTTAGCAGAAAACTATTTTGTCTGTGGCAAAATAAAAAAATTTCTTGAATGCTTCTCTCTTCGTTTTATTTTGGAACAATGATTTCAATCCCAGTTTCCTTTTGAATTTAGACTTTGTAAAACTGGTAATTTCTTGCTGAGTTACATTCACGTCTTGTTTATTTCATTCGTGCCGTCATCTTGTCTATTCTTACAATTCTATTTTGATTTCTTTTGTTCACCTATTCACCTATCTTTGCTTAGGTTACTTTTTTTTCTTTCATCATATATTTGCTATTTATTATTTAGTGAGTATATGTGCGGACGGTGTAATGGATAGGGACTCATGATGTGACGAGCCGAGTTCAAATTCTAGTGCAGTTCATTACATTGACTTACGCGCAATGCATTTAGTAAAGGTAAGAATCCATATCTCCACTTTGCTAGGTGTTCATTTTCAGGGTAGGATGGACTTTCAAGACGTTGTTAGCACACAGTTTAGGAGGAGTAGAACTCTAAATTCAAAACCGTATGGACCTTGGACTAAATTACGTGCTGTCCTATGCAAATCATAACACTTGGAAGCCATCACTGCAAGGTTTACGACAAAGATATCGGGAGCAGGATGTTGGATGTAATCAATGGCAGAACAGAATCTAACAGACCAGATTTGCATCATTGAAAAGAAATGGTGTCATACAAAATATCCTTCTGTAATCGGACAAGACCTTCCCAGCCGTCCAAGACTTCTAACACCGCCGTTGGTCGCTGAAGTGACCGCTTCAATCCAGAGCTAACCTTATCCCACGTTGTGATTTAAGTTTGATCATAAGACAACCAAGACCCAATCGCCGCAAGTATCTTCGTATCAGGCTGGTCCAAGCTGGATGAAGACGTACATGAAAAAATAACACTCGAATAAATTGAACAAAAAGTAAATACTGTTTTTATGTCAGTCCTCCGTACAATAATTGGTTAATATCAAAGTTCGTATGCAATTAATTATCAGCCCAGCCCACGTCTAAATCGGAAGTGATATTACTATTTTGGTAAAGTTTAGGTTGCTGTTTTGATAAAGTTCGGCACAAGGCTGAAGTCGGAGTGGTTTTCTTCGGCAGGCAATAACCTGGGTGTATCACGACCGGTCGCTGGGACGAACTCTCTGCTGTCTCTCACCTGTCTGCGTCTCTGTCTCATCTCTTCTGCCTCTCTTCTCTCTTTTACTGACTTCGCTTCGCGCATTCGTATTTATGGACATTCGCCAAAACTAGCGAATTCTATAATTCTGGGGAATTCGCTTCTTCCACTCTCTCATATTATTACCTTTCACTATATCTCCTCAGTGAGCGTGGGTGGCTTATTCACCCCTTCCTGGTATTTCAACTCAAGTTTCGACCAGGGGAATCAACTCCAAATTCGTTGTTTGCGAAAAATTAAATTTTCGCTTTACAGCTTGCATTTGTAGCTGTGTGTCAATCAACATTGCTTCCTAAATCTGGGTCACTTTTCCATTGTTCAAACTGCTCGACATACAATTCAAGTCGTTTATGTGTGAATTAAATCTTCAATTCTTCCAACGGGTTTTCGGTCTTGACCCTTCTCGTTTCAATGTCTCTCGGCACATAACATTTTCTTATGTTTTAACAAAATCTTCTTCCGTTTTGCCGCGGCAACGACAAATAGCATCACACTTCTTTTGGGCCATAATTATTCCCAGTCAGATAGAATCTACGAGAATACATTGCCCTGTGATTCCTAATATATGTGTAACTAAAACCCCTATGATGACATTTGGAGGCATCCTGATGGACGGTCTTATTACTTAGTTATACAATAGTCTGGCAAAATGTCATTATAGACAGTAATCAATGAAGATAGAAATCAATATATAGTGGTATTTATTTTTCTGTTTATCCTACTTTGGTACTAGTGGATAATAGTAAAGCTCGGAGTCTCGATAATAATTAATTACTATAAGTCGCCTAGTATATGCCCCAAATAGGAGGCATATAAACAAGAACGAATATACTATATTTATAATAGCGGGGGTGGGGAAATAACTTACTAAACATTTTACTTTTTTCCTTTTTAATACTTTACTCCCTATCTCCAACTCTTTCTCGTTCTCTCTCTCTCTCTCACACACACACACACTCACACACACAAACACACTCACATTCACACACACACACACACACACACAGAGACACACACGCACACTCTCACACACACACTCACACACACACACACTCTCACACACATACACACACACTCTCACACAAACACACACACTCACACACACACACTCACACACACTCACACACACACACTCTCACAGACACACACACACTCTCACACAAACCCACACTCACTCACACACACTCAAACACACACACACTCACACACACACACACTCACACACACACACACTCACACACACAGACACACTCACACACACAAACATACACACACACTCACACACTCACACACACACACTCACACATACACACTCACACACACACACACAGACACACACACTCTCACAGACACACACACAGACACACACACACACTCTCACACAAACCCACACACACTCACACACACTCACACACACACACTCACACACACACACTCACACACACACACACTCACACACACAAACATACACACACTCACACACACACTCACACATACACACTCACACACACACACAGACACACACACACAGACACACACACACACACACACACACACACACTCTTCCGCTCGATTCTTGCCTTTAAATGACATTTCGAGTATCGAAGACGTTGTTAAATTTTCGACCAGATAAGAAACTCTGCAACGCTGCATAAATAAAAAAAAACCTCTTTCGGGAAAAGTACGGATATTATTCAACGCAGAACTTCCGGATCATAGGTAAGGCCAAAGATACTATGTTGATCAATATAGACGTACGAATTTATACGTAAACAACGCTGCGTTGACGAATGGTGTGCTAGCTCAGTAATAACGAGTATGAAACGATTAAAGAATCCTTGTTACGGTGGGTCCGATCAAATTACTTCGTGACCCCTATCAACCCCCTTACAATTAATGGGATATTCCAGATGGAGAACGCATTGTGTCCTCACGCAACATGTTGTCCGCGGCTGATTTGGAAAGCATGATGTAAACTTCCAACTAATGATTTAGCCACCACTTCCTCCAGACTGAGCCCTATCAAGAATTTAGTGGCCGCAGTGGAGAGGTCTTTTCAAATGCATGATCTATAAACATCAGGCAGGCGTGAAGAACAATCGGGACGTCGTCGCTCAACATCACTCCAGAGGAGGTCTGTCCACTGGTGGAATTGATGCAATGTCAAGTTAATGCACCTTCACAGGCTAGAGGGTCCCTCGCAATACTAAGCACTCATCCTATGTATGTTGGCACATCACTGTGTACGAACAAATGGAATTCGATGTATATTAACAAACACCGTGGATAAGATAACTACAAATTTATATATGATAACTAGCAGTCTTTCTACCTGAATAAAAGCCAAGACGGTGAATCTTTCAATTCAAGTAAAGGCAGCAAACAGTGCCGACAATTAAAACACAAATATCAGGCTTCATTTCTAAGCAAGGAGCGTATGGAAAGAAATGAACAACGATAAAGGAATATTCTTCTTGGTGCATTTATATTATGTACACCATACGCTATTTCATTAGCAATGCTTGTCTTAATTCCTTATCACTGACAATACCTTTCTTCCGGAT
This sequence comes from Acanthosepion esculentum, assembly GCA_964036315.1. Lineage (NCBI taxonomy): Eukaryota > Metazoa > Mollusca > Cephalopoda > Sepiida > Sepiidae > Acanthosepion > Acanthosepion esculentum. The sequence goes on from OZ038488.1 coordinate 110,003,457, forward strand.
TTCAAATGTTGGTCTAAAAACCATTGTCATTGCATTTCCATTATATATCTAAGATTCAATTCTGTCAGTAACGCCTGCATTAATTCCTAACAACGGACAATCCATTTCTGATTTCCAATGCAGTTCTAATGTAATATCATCAATAACGCATTTACATTAAACATATAATAGATGTGTCAGAAGCACCTGAATTGTTTCCTGATCTTAGAGATCCTCATTCATCGGTGAACATAAAGGATTTAATGCAGAGATGAAATCCTAGAAGACTAAAGGCGTGATTAAATGACGTTTTGGAGAATTTTCGCCTCAACAGTAGACGAAATTAGAGCAAAATCCTAGAACAGGCAAACTCTGGACACTATTTGAAAACAATTGGCAAGAATAAATATTTTATTAATTGTTTGGTCACATTATTTTTTAATTATTGAGGTATACTTTTAATTATTTCTATATTTAAAACGAGGAAGCTTAATACTTACATGTTTACTTATCCAAGTTTATGTATTCATTCTCATAAATTTCCATCTTACGTTTTAGGCCAGAATATTTGGAGATAGAAAAATGTTCTGGTGGTACATTCATGTCAAAATAAATCTAAGCCGGAATTCAAATTTAGTTCAGCGATTTTCATTCCTGAGACGTATCCGTTAACCCCAACACGAATTTAGTATCTCTCTCAATATCTTTCTCCATCTTTCTCTCTCACTTTCTCATTCTCTTGTTATATATATATATATATATATATATATATATATATATATATATATATATATATATATATATATATATATATGCTGAACTCTTCCGTCATTTTCGACATATGAGGCTACTGCAACTCAAATCATAGAACTGAACAGCCAGACTAGTCGCACGTATGATTTCATTATGGTGCTGAAGGCATATGCAAAATCAACCGCATTTTTTGGGGAAAAGACCTGGTGCACATAACCGAATACTGAAAACTAGTACATTGGGCTTTGAATTCGAAGATGTCCTTCTCCTAGACCGGTTGTCATCCAAGGCATGCAGTTTGTAATTTGCATTTAGGGGATATGCTGAACAGTACACCATATATATATATATATATATATATATATATATATAAGTGAACATTGAAGTGAACACTCAGAGACGATTACGCCTAGCATGAAAACAGCCTGTCACCTCTGAGTGTTGACTTCAATGTTCACTTTATTATTTATATTTACATACGATCTGTCTCTGATATTGAGCACTTCATCCTGTAAATATAGCACACCTTAAAACTATATTTCTTCATACATATATATATATATATATATATATATATATATATATATATATATATATATATATATATATATATATATATATATATATATATTATATATATTCTATAAAATGACAATTGGAAAAATTTTCCGACTTTTTCAAGGCAAAAATGATATCGAAATATCTCTGTTGTTATAGTTACATTAAAAATCCAAATTTAAAAAGATAGAGGCCTCTGTCCAAGACTACATTTATTTACATTAACCAGAAAAAAGGCTTGGACAGAAGCGTCTATCTTTTTAAATTTGGATTTTTAATGGAACTATAACAACAGAGATATTTCGATTTCATTTTTGCCTTTAAAAAGTCGGAAGACTAAACGCGTCGGCGAAATTTAAGATTTTTCCAATTGCCATTTTATACCAATCTGTCTTGTTCACAGAATTGATCTGGGAATGTAACTATATATATATATATATATATATATATATATATATATATAAGTGAACATTGAAGTCAATACTCAGAGGCGACAGGCTGTTTCCTGCTAGGCGCAATCGTCAGGCCGCCTAGCATGAAACAGCCTGTCGCCTCTGAGTGTTGACTTCAGTGTTCACTTTTATATTTATATTTACATACGCTCTATCTCTGATATTGGGCACTTTATCCCATAAATATAACACACCTTAAAACTATATTTCTTCATATATATATATGTGTGTGTGTGTGTGTGTGTGTGTGTGTGTGAATAAAAAAATCTTCTTACATTCTAAAAGTCTTTAAATATCCCCCAGAAGGTTGATAAATAGGGGGGAAAAAGAAATGAATAAATTAAACAACCTATAATCTGTTAATAGCCGCTGTAAAATTTGCGATTAATTGTAACAATTTAAAAATATTAATTATAAAAATTAAAATAGAAATCCGGTATATGTTATAAGTTTAAAAAGTTAGGTTAGGTTTGGTTTGGCTTGGTTTAGTTAGGTTTGCTTTGCTTTGTTTTACAGAATATCCACCTCAATGGTTTATTTAACGCCGACAAGATTTTTATTGTTGGTAGTATATTTGTTCAGAAATGTATGGCTGGTAATATTTTTTTTTTAAATCTATTGCTGGCATTATTTGTTTTTTAATGTATTGCTGGTAATATTTTTTTTACAAAAATGCATTGCTGGTACTAAAACGTATTTTTACACTTTCATAGTGTTTTGACCCTAGTTTGGGGTTAATTATTTGCCCTTAGCTGGGACCCTACCAGGTGCTACCACCCCGGGTCATGGTGAACCTGGGTACATCAGCAATTTAGAGGTGGCCCCACGCTCTTCAAAACCTCATGATCAAAGATCTACAGTCAGATGTAGTTTATCGTCTTACCCACGACGCGGATGTAGTTTATCCTCATACCCAGGACGGTTAAAAAGTCAGTATTATTATAGATTTGTAATAAGCACGATATAAGTGAATTATAAAAAATGGTATTATCTGTAGGTTTCAAACTGTAACCTATTAGTGACCACCGTATAATCCGGCATTAATTATAAAATTCCGGATTAAATCCAAGTTTAGTTATAGGTTTCCTAAAAATTCGAGATTAATTATAATATTATATATTCAGATAGTTTTATGAATTGGTCTTTACCTATAACAAATTAATTCCAACCATACCGAAAATGGAACAGTGAGTATTGGTGAGTCCAATGTTTAACTAATTTATATGGTTTTTCATAGTCGACTAACGATAAGCAAATTATTATATTCTCTAGTTGAACTATCTTTTTAAATGGTCAGCCCTTGTGTAATCACCCATGAAGCCCGTCTGTTCGCGTGGTTGATTTTTATCAAAGGTGTTTCTTAGTCTATAAGTACTTTTGGGAATAGTTTATATATGTTCAAGAGTAATGTCACAGAACAATGCTTGCCAAATCCTTTCTTGTTTTTATTATCTTTGTATTCAGCCCAAATTTTAAATCCATATATATCTAGCGTCATTCAAGGGTGCCAACTGGTGTACCAGCTATTTACGGCTACTGTTTGACTAGTAAGACACCTTTGCCGACATGTTTTGCTCAGATGTTCATTCACCTTAATTTCCTACGTCAAATATCGTGTTTTTTTTTTGTCAACATGCAATCTTATTTTGTAAATAAGAGAGGTTACAGAGAAGTAGATTGATGTTCCAAGAAGTCTAAGCAGTAAAAGAAAGAAAAAATAAACAGATACATAAAAATTTAGAGACAGCAGTACAGTCTATCTCTATATATAGATAAAATATTAAAAAAATACTTATACTTGATATGAAAAAATAATTTTACATAGTGTAAGTAATTCTAATACATTTACTTGTTTTTAAAAAGATATATAGTCTATTAAAAATTAAAAGTGAAATTTTTTTAAAATTGTAGTTAAATAAAAGGTATTCTAACCTAAACATCACCCAAAAATCTTTAATTATACAATAGAAAAAATACCATAAGAATTTTTGGCCGTTAACAATAAATTAAAAAAAAAACCAGACGACATGCATTTAACTGATGTCAGAATTCGTTAAAAAATACATCCCTAACCTACATAAACATAACCCCTTTTTCGAACGTAACTAATAACTGATACAGCAAAAGTTAATGAAAATGAACACGCTACCACCCCTTGTCTGGATGAGTGGATTTCTCTGTATCTTTGGAAACACTAAATTATGAATTTTTGCCGTGCCTTTAAAACTCAGTAAATTTAAAAATAAGTTACTCCAAAATTCATTTGAGGGTGAAACGGAACTAATGTTTTTAAGTTATTTACAAAATTAAATTCGAAGCTTTTAGCTTCCATTTTTGAAACATGGTTATTACTGTGTAGCGAAAAAACATTTTAAATCAGTTAATTTATTATATATATATATATATATATATATATATATATATATATATATATATATATCGTGATATTGGGGCAGTAGATCATTATTCAAACATATATGTTGGAATATATATATATATATATATATATATATATATATATATATAGGAAGATATCTTGTTGGATGAATGGGGATAGGGTGAGTTTTTAACGATACTGTTCCTAACATCTCTTCTGTCAAATGCCATATGAATAGGTTATCTTATGGCATTTGACAGAAGAGAAGTTTGGAACTTGAGATTAATGAATCGAAACTTTAGTTTCATCCGAAGCCTATTATTATAAATATGATCAATTCTTGTTTGCTAACTAGTCTTTCAGATAACCTTTGACCAGGGTGTTTGTTCGATCGTTTCTCGCACAAACGTAGTGAAATTCTCACATTTAATTACGCATATCTTTGGCACATTTATTCGAATATCAAATATTACAAAATAAGGCTTAGCGATAGTATGTTTACATACTGCAAGTAACTTCCTTGCCTTCATGCGCCTAACTGCTGGAATTTATACAGTAAAAACAACGTACATCAGTGTCATATACAACCGCACACATGTAGACGAATTTTCCGTTTATGCTATGCTAACGCAATTCAAGTGGTTGGACTGTAAAAAAGCATACACAAAATATTTTGTGTGATGTTGTTCTCACTGTATATTTGCAATGCATTTCCTTTCAAATTAAAAAAAAATTAATACTCCAAAATTAAAAATTATTAAATGTTGTAGATCCGTGTTTGATGATTAAATTAGTTCTTCGTTTATACACACATATTATACTACATACTTACATATACAGATATATATTTATATATATATATATATATAGAGAGAGAGAGAGAGAGAGAGAGAGCTGTCGCCTCTAAGTGTTGACTTCAATGTTCACTTTTATATTTACACATGCTCTATCTCTCATATTGAGCACTTTATCCCATAAATACAGCACACCTTAAGACTATATATATATATATATATATATATATATATATATATATATATATATATATATATATATATATATATATATATATATATATATATAAAGACATTTTTTATGCTTATACGTTCTTTTTATAGATATAAATATTTAAGTAAATGCTCTGTTTATAATGAACACTATTAACGACATTTACCGGCCTGAATCTCCGATAAATTTTCATAGAAGATATGCGTTCTCCGACAGGAATCGAACCTGTATCCTATACGGAACCGTCATATAGCCTCACATGCTTTTATCAATTGAGCCACAGAGGAGAGTTTCGGTTAACATTGTAGTTTAAAAACAGTAAAATCGACCTCGATAACCTAAACGCTCAATCGATAAAAGCACGTCAGACTATATGAGGTTTCCGTATAGGATACAGGTTCGATTCCTGTCGGAGGACGCATATTTTCTATGAACATTTCTGGAAAATTCAGGCCCGTAAATGTCGTTAATACTGTTTATTATAAACAAAACATTTACTTAAATACTTGTATCTATAAAAAGAACGTTTACGCATAAAACATGTCTTAAAATAATTGGCGGACTTTCTGTGTTTTCAATCGAAATTTAAGCGGAAAATGATTTAAAAGCCTTTATACATATGTAAAAGCACTTACACATAGTTCTTTGAGTACATTTGCTTTAATTTAGCAAAAGGCGCATGTAATGAAAGAGCTTTATCTGGGAAAATAATTGATACCCCTTTAATGAATGCGTCGTTAACTTCGATGACTGTTTATATACGTATATATAGGTTGGTTTGCCCGATTCAGAGGATCTTTATCTATTGTGGATATTGTGCTCGTTATGGCGAACTCCAGATAGATTAGATTGTTATGTGAGCGTTGATTGACTTCCTCTTGACTTAACTTCATACGTAAGAGTAGAAAGTATTCAGTTTTGCTGAGCTGAGAGGCCATACATTTGGGGTGACGTTGTCATGAGGGTTGCAAATAATCAATTCTTGGCCTTATTAGACCGTGAAGAGTTTGATCACACTTTATCCAAGGCTTCACAACACTCACCACACTTCCTTATAGCAGAGTAAGCTTTGGGAAATATGAGAAGGTATGGCATCTTCCTTGTTGTTCGCCGTCATCCAGAAGCATCACAGTTGCCGTAAACTCTGTATACATGACATTCGAGACGTCATTAGAATCTCGAAATGACCATCTGCTATTTCTTCGGTTGATCTTTTTGTTGGAGTTTTTGTGTACCTTGGTGTACTAGTGAGCCAGCCAAAATGAGCTGACTCATTTTATAGTTCACCAATAGAAGTGTTAACCAATCAGAAGGCTCAAAATATTCAATTAGACGTGTATAAAGGCGACCATGTTTTTTCTGGAATATTCACTGCCGGCCTTTGATATCGAAGACTGAAGAATTACGGAACAGCTGCTGGTGGTATTGGCGATATAGTCAGATTCAGTAGAGTGTTTGACTCGTGGGTGTTAATCTTTAACGTTGTTTCATTGAACAGATTACGTACTGCGCTGTATTCTATATTCGTAGACTATGGTGAACATGGTCAACACTTTTCGTCTTGATCATGTTTTTTTATCTTGATGATTCTGTCTGGTCAGCAAGAACTTTGTGAGGATCAGACGGTTATTTTTTGTCTTTGCAGACATGAAGTGATCTCTCCTTATCCAATATAACATATTTCGAATGTCTTCATTCAAAATTCACCCCATAGGATACCTTAAACCCGTGATCTCCTTAGCTGTGACGTTAATTGACTACTTACGGTTCTTATCAATAATTTTCTATCCACTTCGCACAAATTTGGCTGTTCTGATGCTATTAGGACCCGTAGCAGGCGTTATAAGGCGGGATTTTAATGTTGAATCCCCATCAGCGGCTTCCAGCTCGTTGTTAACGACAACAAATGAAAACTTTCAGGAAGTGAGTAATCTCTAAATCTCTGTGTTCTGCCTTTAAGACAAAGATTACAGCGAACCTTTTAATTTGCTGAGTTAGCTTTATAGTGTCATCATTTATCTGAAAGGGGATGGCAACCAGAAGAAGTTAAAACAAAATTAAATCGATTTAACTATGTGTCCTCAAAGAACTGAGCAATCCTGTTCAATAGTAAATAACACACGCATATATATGTGTGCGCCTGTATGCGTGTGGGTGGGGAAACATTATGTTGTTCTGACATTGAACAAATCATTCATTTTAAGCAACAACATTTTCATACAGAAAGAACATTACAGAACTAAGCGGTAGTTAATAGTGTGTAACGAATATTAGCGGAGAAAAGTGTACTCGGAGAGTCGAGTTCAAATTGGGGTCTAGTCGCTTGTGGTCAAGAATTGTCTTGTAAATGTAGGATTCTGTCTCCTCCCACAATCTATGGATTAAATTAAAAACTAGCCTGGACTTTCTGGCCTTGGTTGGCAGGCAGTCTAAAAAAAAAGAATACTCATGAAGATGGCGGCGGTAAACCTTTCTAATAATAATAAACTAAAGCGATATGCAAAGAGCCATGATCGCTTACGTATAGAAGGGGCATGGTGTTAAAAGACAAAAAACTGCAAATATTACGAAACTCTGTGTTGACGTTCAATAAGTGTTGTGGATTCCGGGAATGGAATGCTGCACAAATAAATAAACAACGCGAGTAATTGAGATAGAAAAATAAGTGTATTAAACGTAAGAATACAGACTTGAAGTGAAGATTAGTAGTCCAGGAATGCGGGTTAGTAGAAAGTATATGTACAAGTCTCTGTAAGTGAAGCCCTAATTATCTCTCTCGCTGGACTCTCGTATAACTCTCGGTGAACACCCTGTGTACTGTCTCCGTATCTCTCACCCTGACTCAACGTATCTCAACCCGCAGATATTTTCTCTGTCAATATAAGTATACTTTGGACGAGTCCATCTTGTGTAGAAGGGGTCTGCCCCACAAGAATAAGTATTGAACTTTTCCATTTATATTTTAATAATAATTATCGCTCAAGTATTATATTAAACACTCTATCTTCAGAGGTTTTATATATATATAAGCGACTAGACCCCAATTTGAAATCGTGAGTAGGCACATGTAATTTTACCCCAAATAACACATTGTACAGGCTATTGGAGACGATCCATTTATGTTAAGTCGACGTAACATGTCGTACATTTCATACTACTTCATGTAGGGTAAGAGCAGCTCCAGTATCCATATCATTTACAACGTGTGCAGGGTCCTACGCCGTCTCATTACTCACCACTGGAGAAATTTTGACTGCCGGTCCGTTGTTTGTCTCTTCATTCTTGTTTATGGAGGAGGCAAAATTTGGAAGAAATAACAAATGTATACAACCAAGATTTGTAAGAAAATCGTAATTTTCATGGTAGAATACCGGCTAGACACCAGCATCAGTTTTCGATTAATGTGTGGGATAAAATTGTAGGTGACTGTCTGGTAGGTCCATATGATCTCCCATCACGTCTTACATCAGATGTCAACATGCCATTAATTTCGAACACACTTCCAGAACTCCGGGACGATTCACCCTTCTCATATGAAAACGTACATAATGGGACTCAAGCACATTATAGTCACGTTGTTCGCGATGCACTGGCTGACATCCACGATAAAAGATGAATGGGTAAGTGAGGACCGGTTCCATGGCCTGCACGTTCCCTCGGCCTCAATCCTTTGGATTTATATCTGTGGAGATACTTGAATCATTTGCTTTACGCATCAGACATTATGCAGACACGCTTCATCGACGCACCAAGGGAACCTGCTAAGCCATTCGAGCGGGAATATATGAAAGGGTCCGCCAGTCAATGATCGGACGAGGGCATGCGTATGCAGAAGCAAGCGGAAGACATTTTGGACATTTGAATTGAGCTACGAACAACGATGGGCTTTTAAATATATGTTTATATAAATGTTTATATATATGTAATTTATATATATGTTTATATATATGTTTATTTAGACTTTTGTCCCCGTATTTGGGGTAAGGAACTCGGCCCCAAAGTTTGTAAAAGTACTTTTGATACACTATACATATATATATATATATATATATATATATATATATATATATATATATAGAGAGAGAGAGAGAGAGAGTGAGAGAGGGTGAGAGAGATATAGATATATAGATATAGATAGAGAGATAATTGTTAATATTAGTGGTCAATATATATATATATATATATATATATATATATATATATATATGTTCCCAAGAGGATAGAATCCAGGTAGAACTCAAAAATCCAGGACAGAATAAGAATATAATATAAAAGGTTGAAACACTAATATTCCATGGTTATAATTTATTACAATGGAATCGTAATCCCAATCCAATTCTTCAGACCTACAAATGTGTAGGTCTGATGAATTGGATCGTGATTGAGCCTTCATATATATATATATATATATATATATATATATATATATATATATATATATATATATATATATATTATGAAATGGATTAAAACCGACAATTCAATTATTTTAATATATTTTCTGCTTATACGTTATTTAACTAAATACTCAACAAATTTACAGTCCTGAGATATTTAATACAAAATATGTGTCCTCTGACAGGAATCGAACCTGTATCCAGACGCTTCCCTTTTAGCTAAATAGTATAGACATCTGGTTATATGAGGGTTCCGCGTAGGTTACTGGTTCGATTCCTGTCGGAGGACACATATTTTCTATTGGAAATTCAGGCCTATAAATGTTCTTAATACTGTTCATTATAAAGAAATCATTTACTCCAATATTTGTATCTATAAAAATAAGGCATAAACAGAATGAATATATATATATATATATATATATATATATATATATATATATATATATATATATATATATATATATATATATAAGGCAGGATGTGTGTGTGTGTAACGTATGCACGGTCGCAATTTTCGACGGATTTGCACCAAAATTTACATGCACATGCTCCAAGTTAGTAGACAGGCCAAGACCGACTTTGCATTACACAACTCCCATCGATATTGGAAATAATCGATTTTTTCATGCTTCTACGGCAGTTTTCATGTAGTTTGCGGCCATTTAATACTGGCCAGAGTGAGAGCCTATAACTGGCTGCCACGAATAGGCAGGAAGATTCTATTGGCCAGCGTGAGAGCCAACAACTGACTGACACGAATGTTATCTAGCATGCTAGCATGCAAAAAAAATCGATAGCTACATTCGTCACAAATGGGAAAAATTTAAATCTGCATGGCACTTTACTCCAATTGGCTAATTCGCTTGCTTAAACTCAACGTTGATTCTGATTTCGCAGAACTGGGTTGGGTATGAAAAAGTATTTGTTGTTAACATTCTTTTTTCATTCGGTTTTTCCAGTTACGAGTCCTTTTTTAAAGCTGATCGTTTTGTGTTCATTTTGTTTAGTTATTTTTTCGTAACAGATTTAATGTTTAGTATAGAACTTATAAAAAATTCGCAGTGTGAGATAGGCAAGAAGTAAGGCATGTAGCAGCATCAGCACGGCAAAGGGCACTCCTTTAAAGGCAAGGAAGGGCAAAAATATTTTAAGTCAAGTGATAGCGATTGGTGTACGAGTCGTACGATTTTTGAATTAAGCACGAGCAACGCCGGGCCATGCTGCTAGTATATATATATATATATATATATATATATATATATATATATATATATATATATATATATATATATATATATATATATATATATATATATTAGTGTGCGTCCTTTTATAAATATTTGTATGCATTCGATTTCAGTGATAAGGAAATAATGTTAAAAATGTTGTGTACAATTTAAACACAGCGCAAACACACTCCTATGTACACATACGCACAAAGACATGTACATATATATATATATATATATATATATATATATATATATATATATATATATATATATATATATATATATATATATATATATATATATGTATATATATATATGTGTGTGTGTCTCTGTGTGTGTGGTTATGCTAAGGCACACAGCTATAGATACACATCATGGTTCTTTTATCTTATATTTTCCCATTTTATTCATATCTATCAAATTTTACATTTTTTCGAGGAAACGTTAGATTCTTTTATTATTTGGGGAGGTGAATTCAGATGTATATTCATGGTGAAGGTTTCTTTATCTTTGCAAATCTCACCTTTTAAGTTTAAAAGGAAACAAAATATCTGGTGCGAGTTTTCAAAGAAAATTCGTAAATAATGAAAGACAAAAAACAAAAACGTGAGTGATATTTTTACTTAAATTGGGAGAATAAATTGGTTCAGGTTGTTAAAATTAAATAAAATATTTAAAGATTGAAAAAAAGTGCAAATAATCGCAAGAGAATTATCGGTGATTTTTTTTGTTATAATTTTGTACTTTTATCTAAACCATAAACAGTTATCTTGTTTGAATTAATTATGTTTCCTGAAAAATGTCAATTGTGCTTATAAACAGAAGCTAGAAAACATTTATACACGCAACCCATACATTCAGTTAAAAACTAAATATAAAATCATCCTTGATAATGGCAAAAGGTATAGCTGAAAGCGCTCGAAAATGCAGAACATTTGGACAGTTTTTATACAGTGTCCAGTGAAAAAAACACTCCTACGAACAGAAGAAACATAAAAATAAAAAGCTTAATCGCAATACTTTGTCAGTCATCTTCAAAGAAACGCGTATAAAAGTGAGATTGCTGGTTAAATATATATATATATATATATATATATATATATATATATATATATATATATATATATATATATATATATATATATATATATATATATATACAGGGCATCCATAAAGGTCGTGTGCACTTTAAAAAAATTGTAACTTTATTTGTATTTGCGATAGAAATAATTTGTAAGTTACCTGACTGCTCAAATCCTTTTACCTCATATGGGGAATAGTCTATTTCGACGAAAGTGGTCTTCTTCACGTGGGTGGTCTTGGATTTCCATAAAACTTTAGCAAGGTTTTTTTTATCCATTCTAATCGCTGTTCTGTCAACCATTTACATAAGCTCGTTAGGTTAAGTTATTCTCTGCTTTCTTCAGACCACATTCCCTTTAATGTTTCCTGTGAGTGTCACATTTCCCAAGCTGTCTTTCCTCATTATGTGCTCCAGAATTTTAAACTCTCTACGTATAATTCTCTCACGTCTTCAGTTTGTGGTTTTCTCAGGATAATACCGGAGAACCACATTTCTGTCGTTTCAAGTTTTCTTCAGATGTGATGACATGGTCCAAATACGCAAGCCTAGTGAGTGAAACTGGGTAAATTTCGTTGGGTGATTACAAATTCACAAGTACTAGAATTGTTCATAAATATTTGATTACGCTAGATTAGGTGCTCTCTCCCAGAAACTGCAAATAAGGTCCGCTCAGTATGGTTGAATATAAACCACATGTGGGCTCTGTTGTCTGTTGACCAAACGCAAATATGGCTTTGCCATTGCACTTACACCTACTATCAAATGAGATGTCAGCGATGCTTCCAAAATATCGACTACTCCCCTTCAGAAAGATAAGATAACCCCAAAATTCACTAAATGCTTACATGTTTAAATATAAATGTCTATATTTCTGAGATTTACATTATTCAGACTATCGTCCTCATCCTTTTTTGCCATATTTATCACAACGTTTCGGCCGTTGTACGCTTCGGCCTTCTTCAGGTAGTTGGAATGTCGAACTGAAACCTTTATTTCGCTCCCTGGGGTAGACTGTTCTAGTTCCACGTGCCATGTCTAATGGATGCTAGTTATCAGTTTCCAGTTAATTCTCCTCTCCAAGTTCTCCACTGCCTTAACCAGGTATTGAACTCGCAACTCTTTGGGTCCTGTCACTGGATCAAACCAACGCCTTTATCCACTGTCCCATGTGTCCTTAAGGACATTCCAACGACCTGAGTAAGGCCGGAGCGTCCAACGGCCGAAACGTTGTGATAAATATGGCAACAAAGATGAAGACGATAGTACAAAAAATGTCAATATTAATGGCCAGTATTTAAAAAATCAACTACCTACAATCTTCAAAAATCGAAATGCAACATTAATCGCTATGTTTCCTTGAACCCTGTCCTTTTCTCTTCACTAAAGTCTTCTGATTCACTTTCAGTCTCAGTAACCCCTTTGCGTCTTAGCGGCATTAACGCCTTGATTGGTGTGAAATGCTAGAAAATAAAATTATCGATCAATATCTAACTACTTATAGGCTCAAATATAAGAAACTAACTTTTACCTAATCTAAAAATAAGTAAATGCTTGCAGAGAGAAATAAACTTTTAAAAAATAATTGTTTATTTATATTAAATTTTACTTTTCTCCTCACTAAAGTCTTCTTATTTTCTTTCAGTCTCAGTAACCCCTTGAGTCTTAGCGATATTAATGCCTTGTTTGGAGTGAGATTATTGAAAAGAATTATCGATCAATATTTAATTACTTACAAACTCAAATTTAAAAGAGTAATTTTTACATATCCCTTAAACATCTAAATGCTTGCAGACTGAAATATACTTTAAAAATTGATTGACTTATTATATGAAATAACCCAGAAGTTGTTGAAATGTAGAACCAAGCAACTTACTCTAATCGTCTATTAAAGATTCCAGTACCTTTTACCATTGTTTAGCCGCCCGCAGGTATTGTATCAATTTGTAGAAGTGGTACTTCTATTCCTTTCAAGTTTCAATTCTGAAAACCCGATTGTCACCCATTTTCTTCATATCTCATCTCGCACAAATACTGCCAAATTTCCAGCTATTCTCAAAAGATGCACCCAATGACTTGCTCTATAATTAGTCACTTACAGACTTGGTCCCCTTTTTCCTCCCTGCTTCTATGTTTGCTCATTATCATTTTTCCCCTCTGTTTAATCAGTTTCTCAACCCTCTCCATCTGAACCTAAAGTAAATTCATATTTTGTTTGAATATTGCTCCTTAGTCTCTTCTCTTAAAAAAATATGGAGATTATTTTCTCTTCTTTTTTTTTGTATTTTTCGTATTTCTTTCATCTGTTTCATTTTCTCTAACACTTTCCGGCATTTGCTAAAGTGCCACGGCAATGGAGTTGAAAGCGTGATATTTCTGTTCACTGAGTACAATGGACGTGTTATTACGCTCAGCATCTGGAATATTGAACGCGCTGCCGTTTCTATAAGACAAATCGCTTCAAATATTGATTATGTGAGAAGCTCAAACGAAATCGTCCGTTCAGTTCCAACAGGGATGTTTTCATGGTGCGAGTGAAATATTTTAATCAAATCTTTCCAACTCAAATGATCCGGAATCAGTCTTGCATAATTTTCTACTCGATTTGGTAACAGTTCTCTGAAGTTGTTCGACTTAGTTTAGCTTTTTATTAGCTTCTCTGTGGGGTCTTTTTCATGGTAGGGTGTTTCTTAAGAACGTTTCTTAGATCAGTTCGATATATATCGACGTAGATCCATCAGGATACGCAAGCTGGCGTCGTACAGGTTGTGACTGGTTCCTATTATTTATTAGTTTGTTGTAGGATCATGACGAGATTAAGCTAAGCTAAGCTCACTAAACAAATATATTTGGGTCCTTCCCTCTGGATTAATATCTCGCCAGTGAGTTTACCAGATCACCCCTATACTTTACTAAGTGTAATACTTCAGTGCGTGTACCTGTAGTCTTGTGCTAATTTTCGTGTACACCCTTGTGCAAATTAATTGAAAAAAAACTGCTTTACTTTCCTTTCTTTCAACATTCGGTCAGTTTTAGACCCACTGGAGTGACAGGGTGTTATCGATTTCTATTTTTTCCTCAGATTAGTTCATTTGCAGTGGTGTGCAGTAATATGAATCTTTTCATCGTGTGTATGATGAAATTTGTTTCGCATTGAAAAATATAGCGTCATCCGTGATTGCATCAGATTTTTATCACGCCCAGACAATATTGTCTCGACAGTTGATTAGTTGTCCTACAGTCATTGTTTACGATGGACATTTCTCCAAGAGAAAAATAAGTGATACTAAATGTGCTTAAAAGAAAGAAATAACTGAATATTATGAGGATAACGAGTGTAACAGCATAATTGTCCATTTGCTAGATTAAGCTCTGATCCGTTGCATCTTAGAAATGATTAAAGATATCTTACTGGAATTCTCCAAGTTTTTATAACATCATTTGGACTTTACTTTGAACAATAAGAAAGTATACTTACTCTCTAAGTTTAACAAAATTAATTAAACATAGGTAAGGATTGGAAGCTCATGAAGGATTGAAATAAAGTTCAAATATATATATATGTGTGTGTGTGTGTGTGTGTGTGTGCATGTATATATATATATATACACACATATATATATATATATATATATATATATATATATATATATATATATATATGTATAGAGAAGAAAACAGCAAGTTACCTCGTCAAACCAAGCAACAGCGCGTCCCGTGTATCCTCCGACGGAAAATCTGGCGAAAAAGAAAAATAACTCACTCTCCGACGAACGCGGTAGCCAAAATACATCAATTTTTCTCCCCGATTCGAGAACACCAACTGCTTTTATCGGTCGAGCATTTTTTCCATTCGTCGACAACTGGGAGAGGACGCCCAATTTTTGCATATCAAAATACTTTTACATCGATTCCTGCGACGGACTTGTTTTTAATTCACATATTCCGTCTTCAGCATGTCATGCGGAATACGTGCCCTTTTATTGGTAAGTAATATTGTTCCAGGATCATTAAACAACATATGCAAGATGATTTTCGTCCTATCTTACCTTCTAAATTTCTGTCCTGGAGTAAAAGAAAAATGTCACAATTTCATTTTCAAGTCTTTTTGACTGATCTTTGGACTGCCATAGCTGAAACTCTTCTCTCAATTGTCAAATGTCATATGGATTGAGTTGGATTTTTTAAATTGATTTCCTTAGATCTAAGTTGAAATAATTATCCCTTTTACTGTTGTGACCTCCTGGTCCAGTTTTCCTCTCTAATGTTCCCTCTTTTTTTAAGCTTATTCACCGTTTTCGATGGTTATTGAATGGGCTTTGACGATGGAAGCCAGAATATGAATGTTGGTAGCATTACTGAAGGCCTGAATAATCTTTTTCCTCTCACCATTGCTCAGTTGGGATGACATAGTGGGCTGACACAAAACGATTTTAACCTTTTGTCTTTCTAGCTGAAAAGGATTTTTCAGTGATTCTTACGAAAAATTGTTTTTTTTTTAGATATTAATCATTCTGTGAGATAGATGACTGTTGACCCTAAATTAGAAAATAATTTCGTAGTGTTCGGGGAGGCACCCTCTCGGGAGTCTCTTCCACAATTCTGGAGAAGAATCTGTCTGGTTTTAACTTCCTCCTTTCCAATGAAATACGAAGGGAATGTGAAAGATCGACCCTGTATACGTGGTTTGGTAGGTCATAGCTGGGGAAGTCTTAACCTGTTAATCTATGGAATGTAGCCATCATGGAAATAGTAATATATAACGAAAGCCTAGTAATGTTTGGTCTCCGGGAAATGGTTTGTAGAGTGAAAAGTAAAATCATTGCTCTCAAGGCCGTTGAGCCTGGAAAATGAGAACTCTATTGCTTCAGCCCACATATGATAATGGTACTACGGGAGAATAGTTATTAGATAACACTCGTTGCTTTCTTTCTAACGTGATTTGTTTACCTGTTAATGTTTTGCTTAGTTTCCGGGCGACATCTCTAGTTGTTTCCATTGACCTTTGGATCTGTAAACCTATTAACTAGCAGAAATATTTCTCTTCGTGCGGCGCCTCGTGTGTCGCGATTGTCAGCAACATTAATATGAAAATCAATTTGTAAGTGTAGGGAGCTCGATCCCCAGGGGAGGCTTCATTATTTTAACTTTGTTCTTAAATTAAACTAACTAAATGATAATATCAGTAGGTAGCGTACAGATGCAGCAGACATTTTCGACTGTGTAGTGAGGTTGTCTCCCCTGAACGTTTTAATCGAAGCTATGCAACAAATATTTTAGGTTGAATCATAAACAGACTCTATTTTTGTTTATCAATGATACCCTTTGGTCTTTTCTGTGAGAGCGCTTGAAGCCAGTGTTCGATTTACTGATTTTCCCTGGTTGATTGTAATGTATTTAAACATCTTTCCATGTGTTACATAATTCAAAAGCCAGGACCAGGGTAGTGTGCGATTTTGTGAGAATATTTCGTGGGTGTGGTATTCCGATACTGATGGATTGCTTGTAACTGAGGTTTGGATATAAGTCTAACAACGGCGCCAGTTCAAAAGAGGGTCATAGGAATTTTGAACCGTCAAATGCTCTTGCCACACCCGGGTTCGAGAGACAGGCTAAGACCACACGCTAAGGGAAGCTACGCCAACGGACGGCATGCGCGCCTCTGAAATCATTTCTCCCGCGCCTCTCTCTCTCTCTCTTTCTCTTTCTCTCTCTCCCTCCCTCTCTCTCTATCTGTCTCTCTTTCTCTCTCTCCCTCCCTCTCTCTCTCTGTCTCTCTTTCTCTTTCTCCCTCCCTCTCCCTCCCTCCCGCTCCCTCTCCCTCTCCCTCCCGCTCCCTCCCTCTCTCCCTCCCTCCCTCCATCTCTCTATCTCCCCCTCCCTCCCTCTCTCTATCTCTCCCCCTCCCCCTCCCTATCTCTCTCACTCCCCCTCTCTCTCCTATTCAGTAGCGTTGGGTTTCAGTGACGAAACGGAACGCAACATATGTCCCGACTACTTGACTGTTTCCAAATTATATAACTGTGAATTGCTTTTCAGTAATCATTTGAAAGATTCGCCTTCTCTGTTCGATGAACGCCCCTGTCTGGATTCATTTACAAAGACATTACTCTAGAAGGAAACTTATCAAATCAGTTTAGTATTTGCCAGTCAATTATAACTCCTTGACTTTAAACACTAGATATTTTACTATATCTGTCCAGAGCGTAATTCTTTTGACTGACCTACCATAACAGAGCATTCCCAGTCCCTCCATTAGTGGGATTAAGAAAATTATTCTTTAATGCACTGTGTACGCTGCCATTGCCGTGTAAAACGTAGAATATATTAGTGAACTACGAATTTATTCTTAATTGCCCCGTATAATTTGTTTACAATTGCTTTTCCAAAACTTAAATTACTCTAACTCAACATAATATCATTTTGTGTTTGAATATTTTCTGTTTTTTCTATACACTTTTACTAACTGTATTTGGCCTTGTGCCATACAACATCAAGATTAATAAACAGTAATATAAAGCAGTCATTTCAACAAACTCCGTTGCTTTCGTGTGTCTTTTCTCTTGACTTCATTTGCAATTAATATTTATGAATTTAAAAAATGATTTGAGGAAAAAGGGGAAAAAACAAACACACGCACACAATCCAAAATAATAAACGAATTTGAATATATCTTAGAATGATAAAATCGGTAAGAAATTATTTATGACCAACTTTAAACATCGCAGAGTTTAAAGTAAAAAAAATATCATTGCATAAGATATATGATTCAATGTCAATGACTTTATTAATCTTTAAAAACTGAAGAGTTACAGCAAAACGAAAAGCAAAACATATACTAACGAGGAAAAATCTATATAAATTATCCATGTTTATGCAAAGGAAATTTGTATGTGTATAACGACTTAAAAGCGATACACTATCTCCTAACAGATGAAGAAAAGACTTTGTATACTTAACATCATAAAGCTATAGATGAAATTTCTAGAGCACATAATAAGGAAAGAGGGCTTGTAAAATTTGATTCTTCTAGGACAGAAGGGAGACAAGAGGGACAGAGGAAATCAACGCAGAACCCACTTAGCGAGTTTCAGTAAAAGTAACAAGTTTTAAGGTTGATAACAAAATAACAGAATTTTTTCAAGAGCTACAATGAGAAGGAAAGTGTGGAAAGCCACGATCGCCAAAGTTCTTAAGAGATCTTATGAATAATCAAAGGTGGTTTCCTCTTGTTTTGTAACACTCCTCTTTGTGAGAGATATTTCTGTTTACTGGGACTATAAAAGGACACTATACGCGAACGTTGTATTCTCAGTTGAATAAAGCGTTCTTAAAGACTACATCTGCGTATTTTTGTCATTACAAGGGGCACGGCAAATACAGGGGTTGGACAAAATTATTGGATCAGGTGCAAATTCCACTCCTATATTTCAAAGACCTATTATATTAAGAACTTTACCTAAAACTTCGTAATTACAGGTTATATCTATTTCAAATACGTTTATTTATCTAATTTACTGTCTTTGGCTTATTTATTTTTAGAATTTAGTAAAATTTAAGCTAAATGCGTGACCTCTCCGAGTTCGAAAATGGACAAATTGTTGGAGCTCGCATGGCAGGAGCCTCGATCACTAAGGTTACTAAACTGTTTGGTTTTTCAAGAGCTACCATATCAAGAACTATGACGCAATTCAAGAAACTGGGTAAAGCCGCTAGCAAGCATAGCAATTCGGGCAGGACTTGCAAACTTACTGACAGGAACCGACGTGCATTGAAACGCAATGTGGCGAAAAATCTTCGGACTACTGCGGCCAAAGTGACTGCTGAGTTGAATAATCATCTGAATAGTCCAGTTTCTAGTAAAACTGTTCGTCATGAGCTCCATAAGGCTGGATATCATGGAAGAGCTGCCGTAAAGAAACCTCTTCTCTCCACTCACAACATTCAGAAGAGGTTGAAGTGGTGCAGAGATCACAATGCATGGTCTGCAGACGTAAATGAAAGCAAGTAATATTCTCAAACGAGTCCAGTTTTTCTCTTTTCCCAACTTCAGGGCAAGTTTATGTGTGCAGGTAGCCCAAAGAAGATTACAACCCTGACTGCCTTCTTCCAACAGTGAAGCATGGTGATAGTTTGTGCCGCTATATGATGGAAATGTCTCGGTCCAATAGTTGCACTGCGTGGTTGAATCAACAGCAAAGATTGCCTGAACATTTTGGGTGATCATGTTCATCCAATGGCCCAGACTTTATTCCCTGATGGTGACTGCATCTTCCAAGACGATAATGCTCCAATACATACCGCTTGAGTGGTTAAGAATTGGTATGGAGAGCATGAAAGTGAGCTAGAACATATGGAGTGGCCTCCCCAATCTCCAGATATCAATATTGTTTAACATTTGTGGTGCATTTTGGCGCGACAGGTTAGGAGCCGCTATCCTCCACCGTTGTGTCTTAAAGAGCTGGAACAGGTGTTAATGGAAGAATGGCTGAAAATTCTTCTGGATGAAGTCAGGAAGCTGTATGATTCCATTCCTAGTGTATGTGAAGCTAAAGGAGGGCCAACTCCATATTAAATACATTTTCTTTGAATTTAACAAGTGTTTCAATTATTTAGTCCAACCCGTGTAGAATATGAAAACGCCAGTAGATCAAGATTCTCACCCTTCCTCCTGAAATTCCGAAATAAATATCCAATTCTCGTGGATGGCCAGAATAGATGGTGTCATGAATTCAAGCCAGCCATGCATACACGAGAAGAACATGTACTGCTTTCTGCTGCTGTTGATGATGATGATGATGATTACAACATATGGAATAAAAGGGCCATTTTTATAAACAAAGCAGGCAATAATTAGAATTAAGAAACTGTCATTATCTTATAACTACCGTTGTCCTTTTCTTATTATTGTTGATTTTCCATCTTCATTATTTTTATTGATATTTGCAATCCATAATCTCATTATTGCCTTTTCTCACATTCTCTAAGTAATAGGACCCTTCATTTTCTGATATTTTATTGCTATTGTTGCTTTTACCAGCAAAACGTTTGGATGATACACTTTTCATTATTAGTATTACATAATTATTTGTTTTGCAGCAATCTCCACCGATGTTTCTCGTTTTAAGTTAGTGTTCGGTTTGCAGATGCCGGCGAGCGATTCTAAATTAAGCCGAACAGGTTGGAGAGTATGAATCAGACGAAAAGAGAATTACAAGAAGCCATGATGGTTGTGATGATTTGACGGCGGTGTCTATCTTATTTTCTATTTATAACTAACGCTAAACCACACACAATGTTAGAGATACCAAAAACTGTTATTATCAACACGTTCAGAAAATGAATTTTGTGATATCTATAGTAATGGTAGACATCGGTTTATTTGCTATCGAAATATTTGTTGTAACTATGTGACTATCAGTCATTTATGTAAACCATCTTATAAGAATAAAAGAATTGGACCCTCTTTGAAGATGCATATTGGCTAACTCATTCAAGATACTGGTTTTTATAAGGACAGACTACAAATTGTCATGGATACCTGGGAAAAGATGGCGTCATGAATTCAAGCATACATACGCATGCGTGAAAAAAAAATGTGACGTCGAGGATGATGGTGTATTAATATAATCTACTGAGTGTAAACCTGACTAACAGATTGAAAATAAAAGGATGTTTTTGTAAACAAATCAAGGAATAATTAAAATTTATATTTCTCGAAAGTACACGTACAGCAAAAAAAAAATTATCCTTCATGAAAATACTAAATTAATTTGCCCTGAAAGGTTAAGTATGCATAACTAATGATTGTTTTTTTGGCGAATGAGATTTTTCGTGGTAAGATTGTCGTGGTCATGATTGCATGTATATATATATATATATATATATATATATATATATATATATATATATATATATGTGTGTGTGTGTGTGTGTGTGTGTGTGTGTGTGTGTGTGTGTGCACATATATAGAAAAATAGGAAAGAACACGTTAGGTAAATAAACCGAAATTCTTTAGTATTTTTGTTTTTATTTTAAAAAAACAGTGCTCAATACATAAATAGAGCCTAAATTATAATTATTTTTTTTAAAATATGATTCCTTCGCTACATAAGAGTTTTCGTGTTTCAAAAACAAGAGCCAAAAACTTCAATATAATTATTAAAATTAAATTGAATTAAAGTATCAAACTCTGTTTCATCTTCAAGCGAAATTTTTTAAATTAAATTTACAATCAAAAATGTCGGTTGAGGATGAAACAGAGCTTGATACTTTAATTCAATTTAATTTTAATAATTATATTGAAGTCTTTGGCTCTTGTTTTTGAAACATGAAAACTCTTATGTAGCGAAGGAATCATATTTTTAATATATATATATATATTAAACATTTCACCCCAATCAAGGCAGAAATGCCAGTAGTAAGCTCGGAGTTACAGGGGAAGAAAGTCAGAGAAAAAAGTCTAGGGTTGACAACTGACGTGTTTCGGCCGTTGTACGCTCCGGCCTTCTTCGCGTGGTGGGAATGTCGAACTGAACCCTTTATTTTGCTCACTGGCGTAGACTGTTCAAGGACACAAGGCACAGTCGATAAAGGCGTTGGTTAGATCCAGTGACAGGACCCAAGGTGTGTGAGTTCAATACCCGCTTAAGGCAGTGGAGAACTTGGAAAGAAAAATTAACAGGAGATAAGTGACAATTGACATCCATTAAACACGTCACGTGGAACTAGAACAGTCTACTCCAGTGAGCAAAATAAAGGGTTCAGTTCGAAATTCCAACCACCTGAAGAAGGCCGGAGCGTCCAACGGCCGAAACGTTGTAATAAATATGGCGACAAAGATGAGGATAATAGTCCGAATTATGTAAATAAAGTATTGCTGGTAATATTTCTTCTTCAAAAATATATTGCTGGTAATATTTTTTTTACAAAAATTTATTGCTGGTATTAAAACCTGTTTTTGTACTTTCATAATGTTTTGGCACCAGATCTGGGTTAACTATTTGCCCATAGCTGGGACTCTACCAGGTGCTACCACTCCGGGTGAGGGTGGACCTGTGAACATTAGCAATTAACAAGTGGCCCCACGCTCCTCAAAACCTCCTGATCAGAGGCCTTATAGGATGTAGTTTATCGTCTAACCCAGGACGCGAATGGATCTGGGGCGGTGAACCACCAAAAGAAATGTTTGGTAAAAGTAAATCTTTGAATGGAATTGTCAACAACAGGACTTTACGGGACTTTCTTCATTGATGGAAATATTGAAGATGAAGTCTACCTGGACATGGTAGACCATTGATTTTCTTTCCCACAAGCATTCCGAAGGGATTTGCAATCAAACCCTTTTAAGTGAGAGAGGACACCTGCATATTGCTCACATGCTTTCAAAGAAATTTGGGATATAAAACTACGAAGACAGAGTCGGGAGAATGATTTAGCAAAAATGGTCCCTTGATATCACACCTTTAAATTTTTCTTAGGGGCTATATTAAGAATGCAGCTTACAAACGAAATCTTGAAACACTTCGACGGTTAACGAATTTAAGTGAAAAAAATGCAGATAAGGTAACACCTGAAATGTGTCAAAACGCTCCACTCTGGTTAGAAATTTCCAAAACACGGTTAATATTTAAAAATTTGAGCGGAATTAGATTACGAACAAATCCCTATTTTTCTTTTAGATATTTTTTATAGGATTTTTAACTTTTTCTTTCATTCTTCTTTCTTTTTAAAAAAAATAATTAAAAAAATCACATCCAGTAATCAAAAAAAAAAAATATTATATCAATAGTTTTATGACTGTTGTTTACCAAACAATAAATACTTTTTGACGCCCACCATCTTCAAAAATTCGATCTGTTAGTTTGCCAATTGGTGAGCATAGACTGAAATAGTATCTTTCTTGAATTCATGGTAACATGTTTCTTTAAATGTGGGATATTGATCATTACTCTTCTTCGCCATCGTTCACTATTTTCTATGAGGCATGTCAGGCGACAAAGCAGACGATTCCATTACAGATGAAAAGTAAGGCCCCTGGAACGAAAACCGTTATCTTTGTAAAATAGCAACTCGCATTGGCTTTCTGAAAGACGATATTTCACATTGCTCTCATGTTTATTGTTAGCTCTGGGATCAAACTGCCTTCTCGTTCCTCTTGGTACTTGTGTGCTGTCAGAGTTTTATTAACAATAAATCGAAAGTGTGACCCACAGGTAGAAAACATAACCAAGAGAGTTATCTCTCCACAACCAAACTTACAAGCAAACTTTCTGCTGTCTCTTGTTGTAGATCAAGCCAAAATGACAATTAATAGTCATATGTATTAAAGTCGAAGCGCTTTTCTTTTCTTCCGATCATATTCTTTAAGTCAGGGTGCTTCCATGAGGATCATGCCTGACCCATGGCATCTGGCTTCTTTATAGTATTTATGTGAACACGGTTCCATAAATATTACGCAACAGTTTATGGCCAAGATATTGTGAACAGAACATTTCGATAAATGCTGTACCTCGCTTATTGTGCGTGCAATTTTGCGAACAATTCTGATGGAATTCCTAAAGCATCTTTTATACACTATCGTCTCCTTCACACAAAAATGGGCATTAGCTTGTCATCTTGTCTCTGTGCCTCGCTGCAACTATCAAGATTTCTAGAGAATTTGCAGATCACGCGACAAATTGGGATGTTCCTAAGTTTTGTAAAATATTTTTTTGCCGCACCCGAAAGTTTCTTGGAGGATCATCTATTTTTGATCCAACGATGATATTTCTTCTGCGACATGCAAGGAACCATTGATCATTTTGATAGAATCCTAACCGATAGAATTACAGAAAGTCTTCAGATTCAAAGTCATGAGATTTTTTTTTGTTTTTTTTTACATGTTTCAAAAACAAGAGCCAAAAACTTCAATCATACTTTTAAGACATATATATATATATATATATTAATCATTTCATCCCAATCAAGGCAGAAATGCCAGTAGTAAGCTCGGAGTTACGTGGTGGGAATGTCGAACTGAACCCTTTATTTCGCTCACTGGCGTAGACTGTTCAAGGACACAAGGCACAGTCGATAAAGGCGTTGGTTAGATCCAGTGATAGAACCCAAAGTGTGTGAGTTCAATACCCGCTTAAGGCATCAAGAAACGGGCTTTAATTAGAAAATGTAATTCAACTACGAATTATGAAATAAAACCCGTTATCAGTGAGCTGCTTTCGCTGGTTCCCAGACTTCATGAATTTAAACGTTGAACTAAGCTGGCATCTCGTTGACACCTGTTCACTGTCGAAACTGTTAAATGTGGCCGTCTCTTCTACTCCAATAGCTTCATGTCTCGCAGCTGTCGCTTTTGGAACTCCCTCCCCTTTTCCCCTTTTCCTGATAGCTATAATCTCCAACTATTCAAATGTAATGTCAATCGACGTCTCCAGATGTTTTGATGTATCCCCTTTCCTTCTCTTCATCCTTTCCTCTGTCACTCCTATTTGGACTCACTTCAATTCTCTGTAACCCCTTGAGGGTGCTTTGCGACAGTGTAAGTGGCATGGCGGGTCCTATGGCGGGTCCTAATCGTGAAGGTTGGAAACTGGTAGAACCAAGGAATATAGTTCTTCTGAGCACTTTCCATGGAATTAGTAATAGAGCTGTGAGTGTTCGCCAAATCCCACCTATTGAGAGATAGAGAGAGAGAGAGAGAAGTTGTAGGGTGGAAAATAATTTGTTACCCACAAGGACTCTCAGACGCTTTTGGACTCTACCGAGACTGGAGAAAAAGGACTAGGCCGCCGGCCAAATATGACAACTCTACTCCCTTTTAGGCCTGATCTGGCTTTTACAAATGTAGAAGATAGCATGAAGAGTCAGGTACTTACTAAAGCGGGACACGGACCATTTTTCTTGCATCTTTGCCAATGGATGGTATGAACCAGTTCCACTTGAGGTCCGGTGTGAGTTTGAAGTTCAATATTTGCTCAAGGCGTGGTGTCTCCTCGAAGGGGATATCAGTTCATCGTGACTGGGGGTAGTTCAGGGTCCGATGGGCGGTGATGGAATGTATCTAGTTTTGTTTTCGAGGCATTGAATGTCAGAAGCCAGATTTTTTCGCTACTGTGTTAGATCGGAAGAGGGGTCTGCTGCCAAATCTGTGAGCGTCAAGAGTTTTAGAGTGATGTAATTAAGAGATTGACTTTCGAAACTGCCTAAATCAAAATGCTAGGAAGGATACTTCCATCAATACTAGAAAGAAAGATCACATGTACCAGACTTGAGATACTTATTTTCCTGACAAACTGTTTTAAGATAATGCTTTTGTTATATATGAATAAAGTCTCGCTGCCGACACTTGAGTTTGAACATAGATCACCAGTGAGCAAACACAGGCGATCCCATTATTGAATTAAGTAGACCATGTGACCATAGAAACGCATAAATAGGAAGTGTCGTAAAATCCAGTTTATCGCTTTTTCTACTCTATCCTCTATTACTACAGTGTAGAATATAGGTTTAGAAAACAATGATTATTAGAAATACGTACAAATTCAGAAAAATATTTCTAGAACATAATTAAACTACCAGTTTTTCCTTAATTTAGTTTCATGTCTTGTACTGAATGACTTTCAGAATTTTTTTTTTAAGTTGATAAGAAAAGAATAATTCTTTGCGGGTAAACCTACATGAAAAAGATCGTGTCGTTAGTGAAATGCTTTGCGTGTTTAATGGTAATTTGTCACTTAATGTACGAAAAGTTAAATTCGTTTGTCTTTCGATTAACAGTTTCAAATAAAAAGAAAATTTGAAGTTTTGTATTTATTTATTTGCTTACTCATTTATCTGTGCGTTTCTATTCTCCATTTTCTTTGCTTTACAATGGAAAGTGAGACGAGGTGAGATTTGAGGCTTAACACTCGGATGAGAACAATTTCAATCAAAAGCATTAGGTCATTTAGAATGCTAATGCACTTAGGAAAGTGGAAAGAGGATTTGGTGAAAAAGAAAAGGAAAAGAAAGAAGAAAATGAAAACGAAAAGAAAGAAGAAAATGAAAACGAAAAGTGAGAAGAAAAATAAATAAATCAGCAACAAAGAGGAAGTAAAGGAAAATCAAAAGAAACAATAAAGAAATAACATGTAACATTTTTTATACACAAGTGAAGAAATACTTTAAAAAAAGAAAGAAAAACGTCTTTAAAAAGACGTAAAAAGAAAGAAAGAACAGAGGATAAGGTTAAACAAAGAATTGATGTAAAAATTGGAATTAGAACCAAAACGAGACGTAATAGTTTAAAATATTGAAAACAAAATTTTCGTTTCGTCAGAATTTCGCTGTCATCATTAAATATTGATTGCATTATTGCTATTTCTGAGAATATCGGTGATGTCGAATTATTATTATTTATAGAATAATAGCATCGTTATTGTTATTATGACAACGTTTCGACAGTTTAGTTTTCCAGCCTGGCTCAGTTGTCTGTCGATCAGGATAAACCTCGATGGATTTTTGAACTGCACACGGAATTAGATTGTGTTCTTTCCATGTTCTGTCTCTTGTTCATTTTATTATCGCGCAATATCTACTACCTGGCGCATATCTGAACTCACTATGTCACCAAATTCACGAACTGACGCTTTTAATTCACAAGGGATATTACTGCGTTTCGCGTCGTCTCTGTCTTTAGTACGTCAGACCTCAACGACAGACATTTTTTTTCAGATTTTACTCTCCTTATTTCTTGGAGAAAGACGACGATATCTATATAGAGAGGGAGACGGAGAAGACCTATAGCAGCCGGTTGGCCAACAACCTATTTAAATGTAGTGGCATGCCTCATTAAGGAAACTGAGACCAGTGACAAGTTTTGCCTCTTCTATTCTTGCATTAGTCTCCGCCCAACTTTTAGTTTTATACCAAGACATAAATGAAGACCGTATTTTGGATCAGCTTACGCATTTTGTCACAACATTCCTGAATCTAGAACTTGGAGCCTCAAGCCTAATGTTCTTATTAACTGCCTGCTGATTTCGTTGCTGTCACGTTTGACATCCTTCGCTACCGCCCATCTTTCTCTCCTTTTGCAGCAAAGATAAATATTTGAAAAAAAAGTCTTTTATTTTGGGTCTCACTTCAGAACGAAGGCAGTCAAGGCTCTCAACCACTTTGCAGTTGGATTACTATTCCTACCACTTCGTGTTCATTTCCTTTGTATTCCATTGTTAAGAAGCAAGTTACACTTAGACGTCTGCATCTCGTAAACACCGACTTTGTGCAACAGGCGTCTGAGCAGATTATTTCTCTGTCAATGCAGTTTTAAACCCTTCAAGTCTAGAATGATCCGTTATCTCTTCTTCGTGCTTAATTCCTTGTCTTATACTTACCTACTTATGCCTCTTGGTTCCTTGGGGGAATATAGGGCGGCAACAGCACCTCTCCAACGGATACAGTTCTGGGCGATCCTCTTCAGCTCGGCCCATGTCGTGCCGGCTGCCTTCACCTCTGCGTCAACACATCTGTGCTATAGTCGACTCATATTAGATATTTTTATTTTTACAAAATAGTGCTCAATAGTAAGAATTTTTTGCCGTTAACAATAAAATTTTAAAAACCCCAGAAGACATGCATTTAACGGATGTCAGAATTCGTTGAAAAATACATCCTTACCCATCCCTAAACATAACCTCTTTTTCGAACGTAACTAATAACTGATACAACAAAAGTTAATAAAAATGAACACGCTACCACTCCTTGACTGAATGATTGGATTTCTCTGTATCTTTGGAAACTGTGAGTTATGAATTTTTGCCGTAAATTTAAAAATAAGTTACTCCAAAATTCGCTTGAGGATGAAATGGAAATAATGTTTTTAATTTAATTACAAAATTAAATTCGAAGCTTTTACCTTCCATTTTTGAAACATGGTTATTACTGTGTAGCGAAAAAAAACATATTTTAAATCAGTTAATTTATAATATTAATGCTCTCTAACATTGAGCACTATTTTGTAAAAATAAAAATATCTATAAGAACAACGGATTATATATCTTACTGTTCTTTCTTTATATATATATATATATATATATATATATATATATATATATATATGAAGAAATATAGTCTTAAAATGTGCTATATTTATGGGATAAAGTACTCAATATCAGTGATAGAGCGTGTGTAAATATAAAAGTGAACATAGAAGTCAACACTATCAAGTCTGTTTCATGCTAGATGCAATCGGTGGCCTAACGATTGCATCTAGCATAAAACAGACTGTCGCCTCTAAGTGTTGACTTCTATGTTCACTTTTATATATATATATATATATATATATATATATATATATATATATATATATATATATATATATATATATATATGAATAAAGACAAAAGGAACACTTAGTTTAGTCCTCTGAGGGACTTCATCAGGGCAAATGTAAGAATTTTATTTCGTAACAATTATTTATCACCTCACGTCCATGACTTTGCCTGACGGTCTATATCATGTTAGTTGAAAGCGTATAGCCAAGAAGGCATAATGTGTTGCAGATGGCAGGCAGAAGATTTGCTCTATAGTCGTGACATGAGAGCAGATTTGTTTTATCTGTTAGTTTATATATACAGGGTGCGATGAATAAATTATCGTCTAAATTTCAAAAAAAGGAAAATAACACTGACATCTCATTTTAGCATATATATTTACCAAAATTACAAAAAAAAATATCTTGAAATACTATAGAGTAGATTTATTCAAAAAAAAATCGCCATTGGTTTCAATCACAGCCTCCAGATGACTTCGGAATTTACTGCATCTCTTCTGGACGGCCTCTTTGTTGCTGAACGCTGCCATAATGCTGCCTTCAGCTGATCTTTGGTGTTGCAAGGAGTTTTATTGGTCTCTCGCTCCACACATAGTAATCAACGAGGTGGCAATCTGGGGAGTTAGGTGGCCAGATGTAAGTGCTGACGTGGTCGAAGAAATTGTCTGACAGCCATGACTGAGAGTCCTGTTGCCAGACATAGAGACTTCAAGCGGCTACTCTCTTGAACCAGGAGAGGACTACCTTTTCAAGAGACTTGATATAGGCCACCGTGTAGGCCCTGTGAGAAAATGAATGAAGGCATAACCACGCCATCACTAGTGATCACTCCAAACACCTTCGTAATCACCATTAGACTCATCCAACTCTTTCCAAGTCCTCTAAACTGTACTTAGATTGACACTAAAAGACTCTGAAATGTTCGTATTGGAGCTTCCTGCGCGAATGCCAAGCAGTACAGAATAAACAAAAAATATAAACTGGTGACAATTTACTCATCGCACCCTACATACACACACACACACACACACACACACACACACACACACACATATATATATATATATATATATATATATATATATATATATATATATATATATATATATATATATATATATATATATCCAGTGCTGTTCGATAAAAGTGACTCACCTGATTTTTTTAATTAAAATTTTTTTCGCCTATTGTTTTTGGGGTCAAACTAATTTTTAATCTTACTAATATAAAGACCCCTTCCCGACCACCTAGTAAAAAGGTTTACTCACCCTAAGGTATTCTATTAATAATTATAATTTTGGATATAAATGAGATTTATCGGAAAACTCTGTGCAAAAAAGTGACTCACAGAATAATAGAGGTATAATTTATTTATAATAGGTAATATAGTTCGAAATATTTAATAATCTATGGGTCCTCCTTTATTTTGAATAACCTTTTCAACCCTTTTTGGCATTAACTTGATTAGGTTCTGGCAAATCTCATCTCCAAGCATTGAATTCCATTCAGATATGAAATTCACAATGAAATCCTCTTTGTTGATCAACTGCTTTCTCGAGAGCCTGAACTTTATAATGCTCCATAAGTTTTCTATGGGGTTGAGGTCAGGAGATTGGGGCGGCCATGTCATAACACTCACCTGCTTCTCATCAAAGTATTCCTTCATCAATTTTGATTTGTGACAGGGAGCATTATCCTGCATAAAAATGAGCTTAGTGGGGTCGATTTGCACCCTTTCAGCAGAAGGGGGCAGACAAAACTCTAAAATTCTCTTGTACTGCTCGCTCCTGAGGGTCTTTTCAATAGGTTTTAAGAAACCAGTTCCATGAAAAGAAAAGCATCCCCAGAACATTATACTGAACGGATGTTTGACAGTACTTACTGCTAAATTCAAAGAGCTTTCAAAGCTTCTTCTTCGGATTTTAGGTCACTTATCCTTTGAATTTAGCTCAACTTTCTTTTCATCGGAGAAGAGAACATTTAGTAAAAAAATCAGGTGAGTCACTTTTATCGAACAGAACTGTATATATATATATATATATATATATATATATATATATATATATATATATATATATATATATATGGGGTTGTAGTGTAGTTGTTACGCTCTCTCCAACATTGATCAGTTATTTGTACTATATCTCAGAAGCCGTATGAAAGGGCACGGCAAAGAGATGCGGCTTTCTGCCCCGACTTTCTTTCGTTGCCTTGAGATATGCTAAAATAAATTAGATTTTGGCGCTGATATTAACTTGGATTCAGGTTCGGATAATTCGCTGGTTTTGGCCGATTCGTTTTCGTTTTTAACATCTTTTCTGATCGGATAACTTTATAAGTCTGTCTTATAGCTTTCGGCTTGTGGGTCGGAGGGGAATCAGACCTTAAAAGTACACTATACAAGAATAGCAGAAGAAATTATTTGCTTAACGCTTGAAAGAGATGATAGGAAGAAGATAAGCAATAAAGAAAAGGTAAAAGAAAAATGTCTGGTAAGGCTGCTCAATGTTGTTTGATGAAGTTATTCAACATGAGCGGCAATTTTGATCGGAGGAAATTCTAAATGTCCGCACTTTTTCGCCTTCTTCCTTCCTTTCTCTTATATGTTATTTCTTTTAATTTTTTATTTGAAGGAGTATTTTCTTCATTCTTTATTCACAACCAGTTTTAACCTTTTAATGAATTCTCTTCCGTTGTTAATTGTTTTTGTTTATTTTTTTCGGATTTACGTACAAATATTTGATATCTTCATATAAGAATTCTTTCTTTCTATTCCTTTCTCACGTCCTGGGTCTGACGTTAAAATACACCCGCGTCCTGGGTATGACGATAAACTACACCCACTTCCTGTGTAAGACGATAAACTACATCCGCGTCCATGGGTATGACGATAAACTACATCTACGTCCTGGGTATGATGATAATCTACATCCGCGTCCTGGGTATGACGATAAACTACATCCGTCCAACGGCAAGGCCTCTGTTAATGTTTTTGAAAAAATAATATTACCAGCTATACGTTTTTGAAAAAATAATATTACTAGCTATACGTTTTTGAAAAAATAATATTACCAGCTATACGTTTTTGAAAAAATAATATTACCAGCTATACGTTTTTTTTTAAATAATATCACTAGCTATACGTTTTTGAAAAAATAATATTACCACCTATATGTTTTTAAAAAAATAATATTACTAGCTATACGTTTTTGAAAAAATAATATTACCAACTATACGTTTTTGAAAAAATAATATTACTAGCTATACGTTTTTGAAAAAATAATATTACTACCTATACTTTTTTGAAAAAATAATATTACTACCTATACTTTTTTGAAAAATAATATTACCAGCTATACGTTTTTGAAAAAATAATATTACCAGCGATAAGTTTTTGAAAATATAATATTACCAGCTATACGTTTTTGAAAAAATATTACGAGCTATACGTTTTTGAAAAAATAATATTACCAACTATACCTTTTGGAAAAATAATATTACTACCTATACTTTTTTGAAAAATAATATTACCAGCTATACGTTTTTGTGGAAAAAAATATTAAGAGAAATGGATTTTGGACAAAACAAAAATATTCCCAGGAAAAAAAA
This sequence comes from Acanthosepion esculentum, assembly GCA_964036315.1. NCBI lineage: Eukaryota > Metazoa > Mollusca > Cephalopoda > Sepiida > Sepiidae > Acanthosepion > Acanthosepion esculentum. The sequence goes on from OZ038488.1 coordinate 110,036,217, forward strand.
ATGTCGGCATTAAATGACCCATTGAGGTTGATATGCCATAAACCAAACCAAACCAAACCAAACTATTCCTTTCACTATTTCTGTTTTTCTTTCTTTTCTTTTGCTCTTTTTCTTTCTTTCTTTCATTCCTTCATTATTTTATTCATTATTTCACTGTATTCTCGGGTTTCCTTCCGATCTTCTTTTTTCTGTTTGTTCCTCTTTGTTTGCCTTTTCTATTTCTTTTCATTCCTTGCCTATTTTATACGATTTGCTGTCCTGTCTTTCACACAATTTTTGTTATTCCCTTTCTTCTGTTTTCTTCTTCTTCCTTCTCATTTACCTTTCTTTTTCTTTACTTTTTTTTCTCCTGCTTTTCATTTTTCTCTTTTATGTTTTCCTTTTATTCTTCCCGTCCTGGGTATGACGATAAACTACGTCTGACAGCAAGGCCTCTGATCAGGAGGTTTTGACGAGAGTGAAACCACCTCTTAATTGCTGGTGTTCCCAGATCCGCCCTGAACCGGGGTGGTAGCACCTGTTAGGGTCCCAGCTATTGGCAAACAGTTAACACCCAAACTGGGATCAAAACACTATGAAAGTGTCAAAATAGGTTTTAATATCTGAAATATTTTGAATAAAATAATTATTACCAGCAATAAACTAAAAAAAAAAGTTACCAGCGAAGGTTAATTCTTACCAGAAATAAATTTGAATTTTGAAAGAAAAAATATTACCAGAAGTAGATTTTTGGAAAAAATAATATTACCAACAATGAAGATTGTCGGCATTAAATAATCCATTGAGGTTGATATACCGTAAAATAAAATGAACCAACACCTTTTATTCTTCCGCTATATTCGTCCTCCTCTTTTGCTTATGTCTTTCCTTTCTTTTCTTCTCGACTTGTTTTTTCCTTATTCTATTCTCATTCCCTTAGTAAATTACTTACTTTCTTTATTTATTTCTTTCTTTCTTTCTTTTCTACCTTTTCTATATTCTCTTTTCTGCTTCTTCTCATTGCCTTCTCTTCGTTTGATATTTTAGCTTCCATCTCACTTTCACTCTTCTTTTCCTTCTGTTTCTTTATTTCTCTTTACACTCTAGCCATCTTAACTTTATCTCGAATTATACATTAGAATCCCTCAAATTTGGAATCACTCAAATCCGGAATACCTCAACTCCGGGATCCCTGAAATCCGGAATCCCTGAAATCCGGAATCCCGGAAATCCGGAATCCTTCATATCCGGACATGATTTTGATGTGTATATTTGAACTATTTGGGTGATAAGTAACTGATTTGAAATTTCTGCTTTTCAAGAAATTTACTTTGGATAATTGCTTATGCTTATTTCACCGTAATGGCTTGTATTGGTGCAAAAGATGATGGGAATAAGAGGAAAGGATGACAACGAGACACATCTGCAACAAGATAGTGACGAGATGCATGGTTGTGATGAAACCTGGACTGAAATTGAAAAAAAACTATTGAAAATTTGTTAGTTTTATGGAAAGAAAGCCAGCATTCAGCTATGACGATTGCAATAACGTACGTAGAGTTAAAAAGTGTCTTTTGTTTTAAAGAATTTCAAGAACAAAAGTAAAACGAAATGCGGAAAAATTTGTGAATGACATTAGAAGAGAAAGAATCATCATGCAACAGCGATTAAAAAATCCTCGTCACATTATTTGTTTTGCATACGTGGCATTATTTGTTTTGCATACGTGAATTTTCATTAACATTACAGAATTTATTTCTTTTTCCTTTCAAATCAATTCAGTTATATTTCGTTCACTATTAGCTTATTTTGTTTACTATAAAACATTGAAAATAAATATCAAACCTGATTTCAATTCTTTTATTTTAATCTAAATTTTACCCCTCCTATCCGGACTTTGTAACCAATTCCTTATATGGAGTTATCAGGGATTCTACTGTACTTTTCTTTTCTTTCTTTCATTTTTTCTTCCTCTCTATTTTCTCTCTTTCCAGCTTCCTTTAATTTTTTTTTCTTGTCCTCAACGACACTTTTATTAAGTTTTTCATCAAAATATTTTTATTCAAACTTTCATAAATTGTATATTCGTTTTTTATATCAGCATTGTTTAAATCGAATCCTAAAATTCGCAGATAGCGACCATAACGTATTCTTAGGCCGAGGCAAAAGTTGCTAAAACGTTTGGCATATGATGTGATGTTTCTCCAGAGAAGCGTCTCGTTTAAAAATATCCGTTTCAAAATCTATTGATTCTGTTCCTCCTCGATGATAGATAATAAGTTGAACACAATACGTGGAAACATGTCGACGTCTTTCGTTTTTTTTCTGCGTCGTACTAGAGAATTCTTCTCATCGGAATCTCGCTTGCACTTCTATAAGACGAGCAATCGTTTCTGCATTGAATAATCTGGTCTGGTGCTTCTGCTATGCTTCTTGTGACTCTCCAATGTTATAGGTCCTAACCAGGCATCTCGGCTTTACTCACATTCTCACCAACGTAACGTCTCTTATCTGTGCCTTTCCTATAAATATTTTCAAGGAAGTTGTTTGATAATCTATCCTCTTTCGTACTTAGACTTCATGAATACTAGAGTACTAGATTGGCAGTTAGGTCTCATAACGTTGCTGTTCAAAATGCCAAATGTTATCGTCGGTTTCTATGATAACAGTTTCTTCTCTCGAACTACTCGCCTGTGAAACAATCTTCAGGATTCTAGGTTTCCAGTCAATCTTGAAAAATTAAAATGCTACGTCAATCATCATCTTCTGTATCTTGAAACTTGTTCATTTATTCCCTTCTCTTTCTCTCTTGAGTAAGGCTTACAGCCGTATCACTTTGAAACATCGGGTCCCTTACGATTTGGTCTATAACTAGATAGGTGACCGCTTGGCAATACAGGTGCTGTAAGTTTGGATGTGCGTGGGGTGTAATGGATAATGGCTCGGAATTGTTAATTGTAGAACCGAGTTTTAATTCCCGTAGGGTTCGTTATATTCCCTTACGTGCAAATACCCCTGAGAAAGGTAAGAATCTACCTCTTCTCTCCAGGTATGGGTTAATTATTAAAACTTGTATCACTAAAACTATTATTATCCCCAAAATAAAATTATTACAATCTATAATTATTTTCGAGTTTGAAGCCTTGCGGAGTTCGATAGGTTCTGTCGGAGTTAACGCCTCCTTAATTGCTCAAATTGTTCACTAGGGGACGCTCTCCCTACACTATAAATACAGTTTTCAGCGAACACATCTACAATGTAAGCTCTCGCAGAAGATTGCGTCTTCCCACATGTGGGAGACGCCATGAACATTATACACACATATACGTACATACAAACATTCACCAAAATACAAACTCTTTACGTTCACACAAACACAAATGTTAATGTCTTTGTCTATTGTAAATTTTGTTGTTTAATACATACATTTGTTTGTATATATATATCGGTCTTGTTTGTTTTCTTTACAATTCTTTATGGTGGATTCTGAGTCCGCCATGTTCTTGTAATGGACCTTCTCCTAGCAGGAATAATCGCACTTGTTCCTAATTTAACAACGCGTAAACCCACTGTCCGTTACAGTTCACTCTCGCTCAGTTATCTTCAGGAATGCTATGAATTCATTATTTTTGCATCCTACTTGGTAGAACTGGATTGTTAGCCTTGTTTGGACAATTCAAAAACGGTTCGACATGGGGCTGCCTATTCCACCCCATGAAAACTACAAAAATTACCGTAGCAAGACCGAGCGTGGTGAAGCTGTGGCCTTATTCTCCAAAGAACAATAGCACTAAGGAATTAAAAATATATATTAGAGCTATTAACATCATGTACATTGTTTGGAATGTTGTCCTCATCTTTATTTGCCATAGTGACGACATTTCGGCTGTTGTACGCTCCGGTCTTCTTCAGGTGGGAATTTCGAAATGAACCCTTTATTTCGTCCACTGAAGTAGGTTGTTCTAGTTGCAAGTACCATGCATCTTCCGGATGTCTCAGTTATCTCCCTTTAACTCAAATATTTGTCCATCACTGCTGCGACCAGATATTGAACCCACAACTCTCTGAGTCAATTCACTTGATCCAACCAATGTTTATATCCACTGGGTCATGTGTCCTTGAGAGATTTATCTGAAAATCAAGTGACAGCACATCTCCTCGCTACTCCAGTAATTTCCTCGTTATAATAGCTGAGTTTCGAAACTCCAGCGTAATGGAAAAATGTAACCAGTGATCTGTGTTAAAATTCTGTGCAAAATTGTGTTCACTTCACCCTTATGTTTTGCCTCTAACCACGAATTCTGTACTAGCTATGAGAAAAATAGTAAGGCAGACTTAGCCCTTTAGTCTTGGTAGGGTACATTGTCTGAATTTATTACTAGTTAAGCGTGGAACTAACAAATTCACCCTGTACAAACCTTCTTACCCTAGGTACCCCAGTGGTAATACTGTTAAATATAATGTAGTTGAAATAAAATTCATAAATGATATTTTATGGCTAAGTAAGGAACATTAAATAATAGTTTCAGAGTATTAATTTTTAGCGGCAGTGTATTTTGGGTCAGACCTACTGAGCTTGACCTTTAAGGTCAGATGGTAGACAAAATAGAGGAAGTTGTTCTGACTGGTTAAAACTAGCGTGGGAAGGTTAGAGAGTTAGAAAATGATTTCAGGGATTTAAGTTTTACACGTCGAAGAATATAGACGCGTTATTTTTGGAAAATGCTCCCCAGTAGGAGTGGTAGAGGAACCCCATTGGCTAGTTAAAAATGTACACATTGGCGTGTTTAATAAAAAAAAATACACGTTTTAAATCCCTTTTGGTGAATTCCTCATTCATCTCTGGACTCCAAAAACAATTCGACACCGTACCGGGAGAAGACGAGCGAGGGAAGATACAACGTTAAGTAATCGATCACGTCGACCAAGAAACCCCCAGAATAAGGGGCTATATAGCATCTAGAACCGACGGAATCTTTTAAGAACATAGCTCGAGATCTTAGGTTAATGTTTTGGTTTTGTACTGGTATTCGACGAAGCTATTCCGAGTGCATTTTATTCTATGTTCAGGTTCCTTATCTTCTATATTAATGTCTTTAACTGATAATGACTGATCCATACACTGAGCTATTTCGAAAATTAAGCTGTAGCGAGATAATTAATCACGGAAGTTAAGTGCAGACTGGTTGAAAATAAATATAGAAACGACATAGACTCAAATAATATTATTATATCACATATCGAGACTAAGAAAATGCAGTGGTAGCGAAAAAAATAATCAATGAAGCTTGTGGTAAACTTTTAGTAGGTGTAGATACTGTTTCAAAATGGCTTCCAACAGAGAACGGGACAGCAAAATTAATTTCAAGGAAAATTCTTTTAAGAATTTCACTGCTGCATTGTTATAAGATTGTTGCTTGGTAGTGCTGGCCCGTTTTAAGAAAATGGTAAATTTACATTTACTGAAATTTGCATTTCTATGGCCCTATACAGAGTGTGTCCATAAAGTCTATGTGCATTTTAAAGCTACAAGTAATTTAAATCGCATATAGACTTTATGGACACCTGTATAATGTCACGAAGAAGGAATGAAATGTGGAAATATTAAAGTCGAAAGATTTATTAACTTTAAGAAAAAAGATCCCTCAGACTTTTAGAGTTAAGGGAATCTGGGAGAAAAATATATTTAAGATACGTCATATCAGTAGCTGTGTTTGAGAATAAGGTCAATGCCTTGGTTCTAAACGGTTTTAAATGCAGACACGTCTAGCCCTGTTTGTTACTGCTGACAAAGATAAAATCCCACAAGTATCGAAGCAATTCAACTGATGTTAAGCATTTTGCCTGCATTAGGATAATACCTTACGTAGTGTAAAATTAAATCAACACGTATTGTATGCTTACATTAGCGCATTTTACTTATCTCTCTCACTCCATCAAACAAAACAGTTGTAATTTTCTATTTTGTTTTCTTCCTAATTCGCTTGCGTGTTCTCGCCATTAGTTCCCGGTGAATTTGACACGGAAGTAGACGCACACAAAATGACTGATCAGGTTTGAACTAATCCCAACCATCGTTTATTTGCGTGTTTTGCACATTCTGAAAGAATTTTTCACCGATAGATTCTGTCATCTGAAAATCATTTCATATCACCTCTGGATAATTTTATGGATAAAATATTCATAAATAAAATAAAACGGTTCCGTCATGGATTTCATGTGAGCTTTCTACTCACACGCCCACACGTCTGTGTGGGTGTGTGCGCGGGAAATAATGAAAAATAAGAATATATAACTAAAAATAAGACGATGTCGAACGCAATAAAACCCTCCTTTACTGAAAACAACTTTACTTCCTGAAAATATCCAAAGATTTTTTTAATCACCTTGGAAAAATAATACCAAGAAATAGATCTATAACCTTGGACCATTCTGGGGTAGATCTACCTAATATTCAGTTTCCAGCCTTGACGGACTTCAGAAGTGTTTGCGTCACCTTGTGTATGATGTTGCTACTTTTGCGCACTTTTTATGGCAGAAGTTCAAGGGAACTACATCCCTTGCTTCCACCAGTTCAGGCCTTCACAGGTAGAACCAAATGAGTCGTCGGCAACAGAGTCGAATCATCCTCATTCACTACTCAGATCTGTTGAATTCTGAAACTGATTCCTTAGAGAAAGCTTCCCCGCTCACTATAATTTTAACATCTTAAAGAGTCAACCGTTATCTATCCTACATATCCTCATACTATCCAACTCTTGCTTTCTTCCTGTCCGCTTCCTCATTCATTAGCCCTATATGCTGCGAGGTTCTTGAGTTTTGTATTAGGTGGACTTTTAGAAAACAAACTTTCGGGTAATTTAGAAATTCATTAATTAAAAGCTTTCAAGAAAACAAAAAAATTAAATAAAATGGTAAATTTCAATCAAATATTCGACATATATATATATATATATATATATATATATATATATTAAATCATTTAATTTATAATATTTATGCTTTGTAAATTTACATTGAGCACTGTTTTAAAAAAATAAAAATATCAATAAGAACACTGGATTATATATTTTTACAAAACAGTGCTCAATGTAAATTTACAGAGCATAAATATTATAAATTAAATGATTTAAAATATGGTTCGTTCGCTACACAGGAAAACCCTGTTTCAAAAACCGAAACTAAAAACCTCAAATTTAATTATATAATTAAATTAAGTTCTGTTTCAACTTCAAGCGAATTTTGGAACCATATTTTAAATCAGTTAATTTATAATATTATATATATATATATATATATATATACATATATATATATATATATATATAGATAGATAGATAGATAGATAGATAGATAGATAGATAGATAGATAGATAGATATGTATATATATATATATATATATATATATATATATATATATATTAAAATTAGAAAAAGTTTTCGTGTGACGCGTTTTGTCCCTCCTTAGAACTTCATCGTTCTATATGTTTTTACGCTGATGTGACTACTCATGCGCACAAACGAGTGACGTTGGGAATTGTAAAATTATACTTTTTATGTTTTGAGCATACAATCTAGTCAATTTCTTTTAGATTTCTTTCTTTCTCTTACTATAATCATCGTTATTTAGGTTAATGTTTTGATTTTGTAGCTGCATTGGACGAACTACTCCAAGAGCGGTCTCTTCTATGTTCAAATTCCTTATCTTCTCTACTAAATATTTTAGCTGATAATAACTTATCCATACATTGAGCTATTTCGAAAATAAAGCTGTAGCAAGATAATTAATCATGGCAGTCCAGTGCAGATCGGTTGAAAATAAATATAGAAACGACATAGAATCAAAAATATTACTACATCACGGAGAATACCAAGACTACTAGTAGAGATTTTAAAAACAGAATTGTTGAAAATAAATATAGAAACGACATAGAATCAAATAATATTACTACATCACGGAGAATACCAAGACTACTAGTAGAGATTTTAAAAACAGAATTGTTTTGCATGCAACTGAATGGAATCCGACTGACTGGTGTGCCTCCATGGTACCGGTCGTGAGGAAAAATGGAAAATTCAGAATCTGAACGGATACGAAATGCCTAAATAATTCCGTGAAATGCGATAGGTATCTTATTCCTACACTTAAAGTCCTTCTCCATAAATTATTAAAAGGGACTAAAATCTTCAGCAGACTAAATCCATCTCCGGATTTTTGAAATTCCGCTAGATCTATTCTGCAAAATTATTAATCTTCATAACACCATACAGTTGCTTTTTTTTATACCGATCACGAACGCGAGGGTTAAAACCAGCGCCAGAATTGAGCCAGGTTGGAACTCTCTTTTGGTGCAGACCTCGGCTGGAACACAGACCCCTCGGGTGGTCTCAAGACAAAACCGGAACACTGTCGTCTATCCTGTGTAACACTCAAACTTCAGAGTGTCCTCATCGCGTCGACAGAACTTGTTTGCTTCAGCATTCAATCATCCAAACAACTGATCTGAAAAATATTCTCGACTCCTTTCAGCCTTAGTATTCCAGTACCACCTCCGCTTCCAATGATTTCTCAGGTTCAACAATTCAGCCTTGCGCTCCAACCACAGCGACTACCATAGTAATTCGTACTTATGTCCGCTACTCTAAGAACTAAAAGCGAAAAATGTAAAGAGACCATCGTATGCAATGTCTGCAGCACTACAGGAACGAATATAAAATTCGTATTTAAAGATCAAAAAGAAAAGACCTTTTGTAAATTCTTGGCCTGTCAATAAACTGGGTTTAGTGTTCGTCTGACTCAAGTTTCTTTATTAAACCTGTTCGTAACAACATTGGAATATAGTATGCTCGTTCTCTTCTTTTGTAATCTATGCTATTCTTTATGTAATGATATGAATCAAATCTCCTCTGCAGTCGCTCTCCCACAGACGTGCCATCGCCTCCCTCTGTAGTTTTTACAAATACTTTCATGAACTGCTTTCGCTGGTTCCCAGACTTCGTGAATTTAAGCGTTCAACTAGGCTGACATCTCGCTCTCACTCTTTCACTGTCGAAACTGTTAAATGTAGCCGTCTCTTCTACGCCAATAGCTTCATGTCTCGCACTTCTTGCCTGTGGAACTCCCTCCCCTTTTTCTGTTTCCCTGATAGCTATAATCTCCAACTATTCAAATGTAATGTCAATCGACGTCTACAGATGCCCTGATCTATCCCCTATCCTGCTCTTCATCCTTTCCTCTATCACTCCTATTCGCTCTCGCTCCAACTCTCTGTAACCCCTTGCGTGCTAGTGGCTTCCCGCCTGGCTTGGGGTGAAATGCTTAAAAAAAAAAAAAAGTTTCACACGTTAAATTCATTCCTTTGGGAAATGTTGAATTCATTTAAATTGAATGTCTGCATCCTTAGCAGCAGCAAGTTGTAACTCCTTCCGCTATAAGCTGGTGACCAATAGCAACAGTTTCCATTACAAAGTAGCGCCAATTGGCGACGTTTGCATTTAAAGACAATATATATAGACGGAGTCTCATATTATTTTCTTGATGTTTCCAGATTTATCCGAATAAAATCTCATTTCTTACTCTCAGAGCCTGACGGAAAGTAGTGTAGATATCTTTGCATTCATCTCCGTTTCCTCCTTGAGACTCTCACGGGGCGCCAGAGTTATTGTCCTCTGCCACTTCGCCGACGTATTAACGTGCCTTTCTGGTCTTTTGGAAAATGCCGTTAGCGTAATTGACATTCGCGAGAAATCAAATTAACGATGTTTCTGTTTGTTTTAAAACCACTGAGAAACGTATTTATGTATTTGAATAAAAGTATATAATTTGTCAATAGATCTTAATTTAAATAAAGTTACTTGGTATGCAAATAAATACTTTTCTAGAAATTGAAAACAAATGTGCTCGGTCGTTGAATGAAAGTATTTAGGTTGTGCATAAAGTTTTTATGAATTTGAATAAAACCATTTAGGTTTTGAGTAAATAGATTAATGAAATTGAATGAAAATACGCTAATTTTTATTAATGGCATACAAAGACAAATCATTTATGTTCGTTTGTAAACTTGGTGTTTTCTTTATGTTCTTGTATCAAACACATTTTCGAGATGGAAATCTCAGTATTATTGATCAGTGCAAGAGTAAAAGGGCTTTATTGATAATCAATCTAGTTTGCTTGTATTGGGCCTAGAGTTTAGATTTCTTGCTGGACCTGAGGAAAATATTTCAGCATTGTCAGGATGGGAAAGAAAAAGGGAAACGAAGGAAAAGAAGAGAAAGAAATAAAAAGTTGAAAATGAGAGAGAGAGAGAGAGAGAGAGAGAGAGTGATAGAAAGAAAGAAAAAAAGAAAGAAAAAAAGAAAGATTAAATAAAAAGAGGATAGAGAGAAAAAAGGGATACTAAGGGAGAGTTTAGAAAGAAAATTTTGAAGAGAGAGAGAGAGAAGGATAGAGAGAAAGAGCGAGATTACGATAAGGATATTCGGATCGCAGGCGCCTAAAAATTAAAAAAAAAGGTGTAAAAAAAGATTAAATATATAAGAGGTTAGAGAGAAAAAAAAGAGATACTAACGGAGTATTTAGAAAGAAAATTGGGAAGAAAGAGGGAGAGAGAGAGTGAAAGAGATAGAAAGAGAAAAACGGAAAAAGAAAAGAAAGAATGAAAGTATTAGAAAAATAGAAAGTGTGTAAAGCACTCTTTGGAGTGGTTTGTAACACACATCTGTTTACAATTCCGTTGCGTCCCTGGCTTTGGACAGAGTGCACTCAGGGGCGGCTCCGTCAAAGGACAGAGTCGTAACCCAGGAAAATTATGCTGAAAGGTGCCCAGCCTCGGGGAAGAGCTCCCTGAGGCCACGCCCTTTCATTGCACCAGAGAGAGAGAGAGACCGGTGCTCGCGCCGTGGCCAGTGCAAAGGACGGTTGCGGGAGCTGCGGGCTATTTTTGTTCCTGGCCCGGTTGTACGCGCTCGGGTCCCCACCTTACAAAAAGACCTTGTGTCACAACTTGTTTTAGTGAAGAGACAGAGTAAATACTTAAATACCTAGAAAGATACAAAAAAATTTACAAGAGTCGTCAAACTGTTATTGAGTTGAAGCAGATTTTGCAGCCTTTTCAACAAAACTTTTAATGGAAGTAAAATGCGTGTAAAAGATTGCCTCAGATCTGAGAAACATGCCTGAAGGCGGTACATGACATGGGAATGGCCAGAAAAAGCATGGTTTCGTTTACTATTTGACTATCGAGGCCCGATAGATTGCAAGTGGTTCCCTGTGATTGTGGATGCTCTCGGCTAATATTTAGAAGCTCAGCTTATACCTCTGACATTTTCGTCTGTAACAGAACGAATGCCGTGTAGTACCTTCGATATACATGAAATTCCTCACGGGATTGTGCCTAATAATGTCAAAAACTTTCAACCAGTAGTGAATCCTTTAAGTTTCAAAAATAATTAAACATTTATGGTATATACCATTGAAGTACGCGTATCATACGTGGCCGTGTGGTTAGAACGTTCGCATTCTGACCATGAGACCCGTATTCAAATCTCACCATGATCGATTTATGGAAGTAAAACTGGAGGGTTCTATCCCAACATGTGACACTACCTGAAAACCATACCAAGCCTTATGAGTGAACTTGAGTAGACGGAACCCTTGCACGAAGTCATCATGGCCGAGGGATTGAGCGTGCTGGCTTTGTTCAAATTGTTGATCACGCTAGATAACACGCTCTTTCCCAGAAACTGTAACTAAGGTCTGCTCAGCACGTGTCGCAGTATAAACCACAGGTGGGCTCTGTGGGTGTTGAATAAACACAAATGCACCTAAGAAAGGCAATAGGGATTGGCGACTCGATCTAGTAAACTGGTATCCTCGAATACGAGTGGCCGGCTATACATACATACGCGTATCATAGCGCCGAGAGTATATTCCAATCGAAACCATTCTGTTTACTTTATCACTTATGTCATTGGAACATCTATAGATACATCTCTTTTCTCTCAGCTATGGGTTAAATAAGAGTTCAGAATGGGCTCTCTAGCCTTGGTTGGCTGCCAATCTAGAAGAAAGACAATTCTGAATTCATAACCAGTTGGGCGTGGGATATGTAATACGACCCCATAAAACATCTACTGAAGCCATATTGGCATTATTCACCGTGATTTGACTGCTGTCCGATACAGATAGCCTACATCTTCAGGAACAAAGATGCTCACTGCACCCGCCATCATCGATCGAATCTGTTGAACATAGGACTGTTAAAGACATAGCTCTAAGAATTCCATGGGAAAAATTCTGGCTTGTTAGATTCAATACCTTTAAAACAAGTTAGAAATTGAAATAACCCTGAATTCTTATTGGTCACGATGAACTGTCATACTCTTAAATAATCCCCATTCTTTGAGTATCTCTTTGGAAACCATATGTACGATTCATCACTAAAGAGTCTGGGAAAATGCTCGGCTCATTATACAGCTCAAGAAATGATATGATTCCACATGCTATACTCAAACCAAAAATGATGTTACCATAATTGACCTGAATCTGCCCAGTGCTAACTTTCCAACCTCGACAGAGCTCAAAAAATGTTCGCTGCCATGTCGATGATGAATTCGTCTCCACCTACCAAACTATAGACGCAACATCGCAATCATATCTTTATTCCATGAAAAATGTTTCAGACGAACTATATTCCCAGTTTTTTTATACCATTTCAGACCTTCACAGCTAAAACCCGCCATGCTATTTCCACGGGGTTGAAGCATTGAATTCCTTTCATATTCCACTGGTAAGAACGGCTTCTGTTCTACAAATACCAAGCTAGCTGCAAAAATACATTTAGAAAATAATGATTTAATCTTTACACTTCAACAGCTAGGAATTAATTGCAGAATTCTCTTAATTTGGTCGGTAATCAGTCTAAGGAGTGTTCAAGTCTGAATCTAAAACCCGTTAAGGCCAGCAACTCCATCCCGTTGAAATAACCTCAAATTTTCACAGAATGTAAAGAAACAGATCAAGATTTTATATTAAAAAGAAGAGGACAGTGCGTGCTTATCTCAAATGAGAATCTGCCCTAGAGATGGATCGAACGTGGTGGAGATGAAGAGTTTTCTGATGAAATGGCTTCCGCTGTCACCGTGTGATTTCTTTTGTCTCTTATGTGAAGAGACTGTCCCCTCTACCTGCTAACATTGGTGAACTCAAGCAGAGAATCATTTCCGCACTGGATAATTTTACCGGAGACATGCTACAGCGTGTTTGGCAAGAGCTTAAATACCGACTTTAAGTGTTCCATGTTGAACACTTATGAAATCGGTCACATAATAAACATCACAAAATCTTTACAGTTTCATTGAGCTAGATTTAGTAGTTTTTTAAGATGATAGCTTTTAAAATGAAATCATTTGGGGCGGGGACACCCTGTATATTAAAATGTATCGGCTCGGATGAGAACTAAGAGTGCCAAGTTCTAATTCCAGTCGAGTTCGTTATATTCGCGTAAATACTCTTAAGAAATGTGTGAATTCATCTCTTTTTCCCATAGCTGTGGGTTGAGTAGCAGAAAAAAAATGGGATTCTATAGCCTTGGATGGCAACCAGTCTATCGCAGAAAGAAACGGCAAACGACTGCGAGGAAATCTTCTGTCTCATTAGTCATGAATCGAAAGTGATCTGATCATCCAATCGTGTGTCACGTATAGAACAACTAATTGACTATCGATTAAGCACGCCAAATTACGATAAAATAAACCTCCTGGTATTTTCTTTTGAATTTACAAAAAAGAAAACTCGATGTCCATTTCCTCTTCTTCAATATATGGCATTTCTCTTCGTGTCATTGACGATCACGGCTCTCTACATTTTCCTGTCGTTTGAAGATCTTTTTAAATGTTGTCTTTTTGTTATCTCCCCTAAACACAGTTCTGCGAATTATTCACAGAAGCTCATAGGGTAGGTTTCCTCTACCGTCAATGTATGTCAAATATTCCAAAACCTCGTTTCTCATCTTGTGCCCTAGAATTTAAAACTGTCCTTCTTATTCCCATTTTCTCTAAACCTTCGTCGTTACTCACATATTCACTTCATGGTATTCTCAGCCTACTTTTTTAGAACCAGATATCTGTTGCCTCAAATCTTTTCTCCATCTGTGAGGAGATCGTGGCGTATTCAATGCTATAAAAAAGGAAAATATTACATAACAGTTCAATAATCTTTTCTTCGTTTCTAACGAAATTTTCCTGGTACTTAATATCTTGCTCAGCTTTTGGAAGGCATCTTTTCCTATAGCAATGACCCTTTCATAAAACCTATGAAAAGAAATTTGAAAAGAATTATTATTTTAGGTCGCAGTGATTATTGTACAACTACACTCTATCAGGGTTTATATTCTGTCCGTTGTGGCTTTGATTTTTAACAGCAAAACACAGTTCATTATTATACTTCAAGACACGACACGAGTTACGTAAACTTTTAGAGGCGTAGAGGCACGAAATGTTCTGTAACAGATGCAGCAGTTTTATGTCTAAGGCAAGATGTCTCGCACATCTCGCCTGTGAAACTCCCTTCCTTATTTCTGTTTCCCTGACAAATACAATCTCCAACTATTTAAGTGTAACGTCAATCAACATCTCCAGCTGCCTTGATCTATCCTCTTCCCTTCTCAACATCCTTTCACCTTTCATTCCTATCTGCTCTCGCTCCAAATCTTCTGTAACCCCCTACCCTTGATCGATCCACTATCTTTCTCCACATCCTCTCCTTTACCACTCCTATCTGCTCTTCCTCCAAACCTTTTGTAACCCCCTGCGTACTAGTGGCTTCCAGCCTTACTTGGGGTGATATGCTTAAAACAAAAAAAAGATAACGTAATGGAGTCCATCACTCTTCCAGCTAGTTTTAAATTCATTGTTGTCTTTCTCTTGAGCTGGTTACAACCTGGGCCTGCGTTAGTGACACATACATATTTTGTATGAGTTCGTGTGTTTGAGTGAGAGAAAAAAATCATTAAAAAATATAAAACCAGGATATGTGAATATATTGAAAGATTATTAGTAAGAGCCCTAAGAGCGTCCATAAGTTATGGTCGGTTTTCACAATCGTTAAGTATACTTTTAAGGCTGTTATCACGCTAAAACACATTTTATTTCTTTCCTTTTTAGATAAGACTCTTCTCGGAGAATGTGTTCATATTCGTTTCCTACATGCTCTTGTTAAAAAAAAAAAACAATAATGCGATAAACACCGACATGAGGATTGTCTACTAAATTTTACAATCGACTAGTCGCAATATTCTGGTTTATATTTTTTTTATGAATTTTGAACGTTTCAAATGTATAAAAACACTATTCAAACGATATTTTATAAAAGTTTTAAAATAAAGGTATTTTCAATTTTTTCTTTTCAATTTCTTCCAAAGACTATTTTTCGGGATTCTGATCTTTCACGATTTTATAAATTCGGTATTCTGGTCTTTCGGGATTCTGACTTTTCAGGATTTTAAATTTCGGAATTCTGAACTTTCAGGATTTTATAAATTCAGGATTCTGGTCTTTCAGGATTTTAAAATTCGGGATTCTGGTTTTTCAGGATTTTAAATTTCGGGATTCAGATCTTTCAGGATTTTAAATTTCGAGATTCTGGTCTTTCAGGATTTTAAATTTGGGGGTTCTGGTCTTTCAGGATTCTAAATTTCGGGATTCTGATCTTTCAGGATATTAAATTTCGGGATTCTGGTCTTTCAGGATTTTTAATTTCGGGATTCTAGTTCTTAAGGATTTTAAATTTCGGGATTCTGATCTTTCACGATTTTAAATTTCAGGATTCTGGTCTTTCAGGATTTTAAATTTCGGGATTCTGGTTTTTCAGGATTTTAAAATTCGGGGTTCTGGTGTTTCAGGAATTTAAATTTCGGGATTCTGATCTTTCTGGATTTTAAATTTGGGGGTTCTGGTCTTTCAGAAATTTAAATTTGGGGGTTCTGGTCTTTCAGGATTTTAAATTTCAGGATTATGGTTTTTCAGGATTTTAAATTTCGAGATTCTGATCTTTCAGGATTTTAAATTTCGGGATTCTGGTCTTTCAGGATTTTAAATTTGGGGGTTCTGGTCTTTCATGATTTTAAATTTCGGGATTTTGAATTTCAGGATTTTAAATTTCGGGTTTCTGGTCTTTCAGTATTTTATAAATTCGGGATTTTGAATTTCAGGATTTCGACATTCTGGATTCAGGATTATGATCAGCACCTAGTGAGGAGAATCGGGGCGAAACGACAATAAAAGAACAGGTTTCAGCACGACAGAAGATGGCGATTGGCGTTGCATTTAATCTTTTGAATAACGTAGGTGGCAGGGAAACAAGAAATCCGAAGTGAGTTCCACAGGCGAGAAGTGTGAGAGAAGTAAAATAAAAGAGAATAGAACTGACGGTTGCATGTCGCTAGTTCAACATTAAAACGGTGAGACCTAACTGCCTATCTCGTAGTGCGGTTAAATTCATACAGTCGAGGCAGCAAGGGGCGGTGGAGATGACTAGAAAATTGCCATGGAGATAATTGTAGAACAGACCACCACATGTCGGCGAGATAGTGACTGAAGTCGAGATACCAAGTCAGGATCGATAACATTACAGACTCTTCTTTGAAATATATAATAGGGGCACCAGACCAGATATGCACGGACGAATGTGCAAGATGGTTAACTACATATAAAGTTATTACATACAAAAGTAACATATAAATGTAACATATAAAAGTAACATATAAAAATAGCATATGAAAGTAACTACATATAAAAGTAACATATAAATGTAACATGTAAAAGTAACTACATATAAAAGTAACATATAAAAGTAACATAAAAATGTAACATATAAAAGTAACTACATATAAAAGTAACATATAAATGTAACATGTAAAAGTATCTACATATAAAAGTAACATATAAAAGTAACATAAAAATGTAACATATAAAAGTAACTACATATAAAAGTAACATATAAATGTAACATATAAAAGTAACAACATATAAAAGTAACATGAATGTAACATATAAAAGTAACTATATATAAAATTAACATATAAATGTAACATGTAAAAGTAATTACTCAAATATTATTCAAAATCAAACAAATAAACAACGAGACAAGTGGTCGGCTTGTGAAATATTAATGGTTTTCAGTGTTAGCTATTGCTGAAAGAATAAACATTGTATATGCCTAATTCACTAAAGATATATTTCCGGCCAAATTATCACCACAGTTTTGTGGACAATCAGATATTTCTCTGCTTGCAACGAACAAGTTTCCTTGTATATTAAATCTGAATCATCAAAATATGAATTACGTTTAGCTGACGAGACATAAATCTTTTCTAATTGCTATGAACAAAACAAAAACAATCATGTGGAATATGATTTAATCAAACACAAAATGAAGACACCAAGTTGAATAAATCCCTTTATCATAATCAAATAATCCATTTTCCATCATGTGTGGCAGTGTTTTATTTGCTTCCAGAAATATATTCTATCACCTCGGCTATTGCTGCACGTGGAAAATACTTAACATCATCACTATTATTACCATCATCCTATTTGCAGAGTTAACCAAACGTATTTATTTAATCTTTGTCTCCCCATTAGTGAGGGAGCTTCTCTTGATTCTGTCTAAAGACAAAAAATACGGCCACTTTTATTTTTGAGGAATAGACGTGACCTACTAACCTCTGATATTTTAGCTAGTATATTTTGTTATATTTTAGTTTGTTTTTAAGGTTCATACCCTCCCCCTCATTTTGTACTCTATATTTTTATATGTATTTTCTATGGACATTTATATATAAGAAATCTTTATGTCATGGGGTGTTTTCGTGGGTTCCCTGAGAATATGGGGTATTGTAATATATGTTGAATGATGAAGAATGAATTCTTGTGGTAAATATGTAAATTGTAATGTATGGATGAGTAGAGAATCTGATGTGCTAGATATAGGATAGTCAGTGACGACCAGCCCCACCCTACTTTTTTATCGGCCTTGGGCCAAAATTGTTTTTTGAATGCAATAAATACACAGTTAACCTAAGCCAATTATATAACAGTGACATTTTGAAGTCATGGGTGTTTTTGTAGGATCCCTGTTAATATGCGGTATTACGGTATGTGCTGGATTGAATGGTGACAAATGAGTTGCTGTGACGTATCAGTAAATTGTAATGGATGAATAGGTCTTGAATCAGATTAGGTAGGTGTAGGACAGCCTTTCCCGTCTCCTCTTTTGGCGTTGTGCCACATGAGATGTAATATTTCAAAATAAAATATGTGCACCTACGAAGCTCGCCACACTGCTTGGTAGCCACTGCTATACCATCAATGGACTGGCAACATTGGTAATGCTTGTACACACACACACACAGAGTCATATATCTATATTAAACCCTAATATTCCATGGTTGTAATTTATTACATTGAAATCGTAATTAGTAATTTTATTAGTGTTTAAGCCTTTTTATTATATTCTTACTGTGTCCTGGACATTGAGTTCTACTTGGATTCTATCCGCTTGGAATTTTATATATATATATTTGTATATGTATGTATGTGTATAAATTTATATATTTTATATATATATATATGGGTGTGTGTGTGTGTGTGTATTAACCACTAATATTATCAATATATATATATATATATATATATAGAGAGAGAGAGAGAGAGAGAGATGGATAGAAAGAGAGAGGGATTGACTTTCAATCATTTCGCTTCACCTGATATCCTCTTCCGGTGCACCTATGAGTCGCGCAGTACCATTTGGAAATCACTGATCTATAGTGATTTTCCAAGCGTTGCTTAGATGTGGCACAAGGCCGAAAGTAGGGGACACCCAGTGAGGATCGAACTCACGACTCAGTCGTAATTGTTCTAGCTAATCAAGCTTGCTAACCATTACACCGCTTCGAGGTGCCCCAAACCACTGATATATAGTGATGAATCGTATATATACGTTTCACTTGAGGCTTGAAATAACCAACGTCCATCATGATAATGAAACTTTTATGCCCTACTTGGCGATGATGAAATTTTACTCGTTTGTTTTTGGAAGCCAGTTTTCTCGTCATTGGACTTTTAGAAATAAGCCAGAGGAGAGATCTGTTTCCAGGCACTTCTCATCTAAAGTTTGCGACTTACAACAATATATTGTTCTATCATCTGCATATACATTTATACATGATGAGACCATCTTCTTAGGCAAATCCTTATTAGAAAGCAGAAAGATGGTAAGTAACAAGAAGAGAGAGTCTATAAAAGTGTAATATTGATAAGAGGTAGGGTTAAGAAAACACCGATATAAATTGCGACTAATTAGGGTGAATGTCACTATACAATGTCTCCTTAACGGCAAATTGTTCCTGGATTTGAATTACTCGATTTTATTTCCCAGAAAAAAATGTGGCTTGGAAAATGAGTAATTGTTGTTTGGAAACATCTTTAAAGTCATACAAATATGATAAAATACTAGCAAATTAATGGTATCAAAAGCTGAATTCCTCCTGTTTGGTTTGGTTTATTTGTTGTTGTTTTTTTGTTTCTTACGGCACATCAACCTCAACTGGGTATTTAATGCCGACAACATTTTTATGATAGATTCGTATGAATAGAATATGTATTCTTTGGTTTAGATTGTTTTTTGTTTCACGGCATATCAACCTCAATGGGTTATTTAATGCCGACATTTTTTATCGCTGGTAATATTTTGTTTTGTCAAAAATCTGTTTCTGGTAATATTTTTCTTTGAAAATTGTATAGCTGGTAATAGTTAACTATTTGACCATAGCTGGGACCCTAACAGGTGCTACCACCCCGTGTCAGGGTGGACCTGGGAACACCAGCAATTAAGTGGTGGTTCCACGCTCCTCAAAACATCCTGATCAGTGGCCTTGTTCCTGGATGTAGTTTATCGTCTTACCCAGGACGAGAATTCCTCCTGTCTATCTGACACTATTAAAGAATGGTGGTCACTCTAACAGAAGTCATATTTATTTAAATTGTATATATATGAAAATGTTTGTCAAATCATAATCAGCAGCTGCGGAAAGTAAAGAATGTGCCGATGATAAATGACAAACCTACAACAGTGAAAAAAAAACTAGAAATAAGCATTCGATAAGACAAAAACACGAAGTTTTTGACGTCATCAGGTGGGTTGGTTTGAGTTGGTGGATTTTCTGAAAGATCAATCATTTAGGATTATTTAGTGTCACGATTTTCTTAAGTGAATACATCAATATTAGTCGTAGTTATATCTGAGACCATAGGTAAATATTGTTCGTGATTATTTTTGATTCTATTTGTAAACTTTGATCGAGCTTCTGCTTATGTCTATGAGTAAATATTGGTCAAGTTCATAGCTGGATTTATAAATAAATATTCATCGGTTTCAGACTTTAATATATACGTAAATATTGAACGAATTTATGTTAAAGTTTATGCGTTAAAATCTTTGGGTTTAAGTGAAAGTCTATATAGGTTGGGTTTATTTTAAAGTCTATAGATAAAAAGGTTTTACTTTAAGTTAAAGCCTATGGGTTAAAATGATTGGGTTTAAATGAAAGTCTATATTAGTTGGGTTTATTTTGAAGTCTATAGGTAAAAATGGTTTTCTTTATGTTAAAGTCTATGGGTTAAAATGATTGGGTTAAATGAAAGTCTACATTGGTTGGGTTTAGTTTAAAGTCTATAGGTAAAAATGGTTTTCTTTATGTTAAAGTCTATGGGTTAAAATGATTGGGTTTAAGCGAAAGTCTACATTGGTTGGGTTTATTTTAAAGTCTATAGGTAAAAAGGTTTCACTTTAAGTTAAAGCCTATGGGTTAAAATGATTGGATTTGAGTGAAAGTCTATATTAGTTGGGTTTATTTTGGAGTCTATAGGTAAAAATGGTTTTATTTATGTTAAAGTCTATGGGTTAAAATGATTGGATTTGAGTGAATGTCTATATTAGTTGGGTTTATTTTGTAGTCTATCGGTAAAAATGGTTTCCTTTATGTTAAAGTCTATGGGTTAAAATGAGTGGGTTTAAGTGAAAGTATATATTAGTTGGGTTTATTTTCTAGTCTATATGTAAAATGGTTTTCTTTATGTTAAAATCTATCGGTTAAAATGATTGGGTTTAAGTGAAAGTCTACATTGGTTGGGTTTATTTTAAAGTCTATAGGTGAAAAGGTTTTACTTTAAGTTAAAGCCTATGGGTTAAAATGATTGGGTTTGAGTGAAAGTCTATATTAGTTGGGTTTATTTTCTAGTCTATAGGTAAAATGGTTTTCTTTATGTTAAAGTCTATAGGTTAAAATGATTGCTTTTAAGTGAAAGTCTACATTGGTTGGGTTTATTTTGGAGTCTATAGGTAAACATTGGAAAAAAAAAACAAGTAAAATGAAACTAAAAATTCACCCTCATCAACTTGGCTGTTAAAGGCGATCATAATATCAAGGTCAAAGAAATTGAAAAGTTTTAGAAATATGTAGAATGTCCAAATGGAAGTGGCCAAAATGAGAGATGTTGAGGTTACTCTGATCCCAGTTGTCATGAGGGTGTTTGAGGGTGTACAGCACCGAACTAAAATTTCTATATCATGATAATCGGAATAAAACAGTCTTCTTCCCTCGCTTTAAGTATCAGCGTTGATTGGCACTGAATGTAAATTATCATGCAAAGGAGCCGCCTGAGTTTATGTGACTTTATGGAGGGAACTCATAATTCAATATGTCTTGTCGAAAGCGAAAACACCCCGAAAGAAAATAAAAATATTAATCAAAGATATCAAAAAGAAATCATTGAATATAAAAAATAATAATAACAATAATAATGATAATAATATTATTTGTTGGTCAATCAGTGCATCATTTCCAATGATTTGTGTCAAACTAAATTAAATTTAAAAAAAAACTATTATCCGGTTGCCATAGCGCAAGGCTTAGGCAAACCCGGGGTGGTAGCACCTGTCAGGGTCCCAGCTCTGTGCATATAGTTACCCCCTACAAGAAAATGGGGTCAAAACACTATGAAAGTATAAAAATAGGTTTTAATACCAGCAATACTTTTTTGTAAAATTTTTATCAGCAATACAATTTTAAAAAATACCAGCAATATATTTTTGAAAAAGATATTACCAGCAACCCATTTTTGAAAAAATAATTACCAGTCATACATTTTTGAAAAAATATTACCATCAATACATTTTAAAAAATTATTACGAGCAATAAAAATCTTGTCAGCATTAAATAACCCATTGAGGTTGATATGCCATAAAACAAACAAAACCAAATCCCACTGATTATGTATAGAATAAATATTGCTCGCAATTCTTTATTGCAGGAAAGAATAACACCAACAATGTAACTGTCCCTTGGCAGAAGCCCTCTTTGAAAAAGTGTTAATAGAATTTGATTTACAAACTGAATTTGTTTCAAAGAATACATTTTTATTCATATATATATATATATATATATATATATATATATATATATATATATATATATATATATATATGCATGCTTCATTAAAAACGACAGACAAGGTACTACGGTTAAGCTTTTTATTTAATTTTTCTTGTGTTCTAACAAGAGCTTTCTTTTCTGGACAAAGAGTGTGTAAAAACTGTCCAAATGTTTTATATTTCCGAGCGCTTACGGCTATACCTTTAGCCATTATCAAAGATGATTCGATTTTTCAGTTTAATTGAGTGTGTGCATTATGTGTATGTCTTAGTGTGTCGTAGAGATGTTTTTAATTTCCGAATACGGTTAGAACATTGTGGCCTTGTTCGTAGTTAATATTGTTAAGAGGTAGCCTTTTCGTTTTTTATTTATTATTAAAGCTTCCATTATTTAATAATAAAAAAAGAAAAAGCCAACTCTTAACAATATTAACTACGAACAAGGCCACAATGTTCTAACCGTATTCGGAAATTAAAACATCCCTACTACACACTCAATTAAGCTGAAAAATCGAATCATCCTTGATAATGGCTAAATGTATAGCCGAAAGCGCTCGGAACTATAAAACATTTGGACAGTTTTTACACACTCTTTGTCCAGAAAAGAAAGCTCTTGTTCGAACACAAGAAAAAATAATAAAAAGCTTAACCGTAATACCTTGTCTGTCGTTTTTAATGAAACATGCATAAACGAAGGATTGCTGCCTAAATATACAACTATCATATATATATATATATATATATATATATATATATATATATATATATATTATTTGCATTAAATAACGCTTTGACGTTGATATACAATAAAACAAAACAAAATAAACTTATTATACGTGAGCCTATAGGCAAACATTGGTCGCATCTATTGTTGAGTTTGTTGCATAAACTTTGGTCAGGTTTCATTTTTGAATCTATTGATAAACAAGTCATAATTACACTTAAGTCTATTAGCAAGCATTCGTGACTCTTTCGGTAAATATGGGTCGAGATAATTATTAAATGTATAGGTTAGCTTTGTTGGGTTTTAAGAGTCTACAGGCCAATATTAGTTTGCTTTATACATGAATCTGAAAGCATCTAGCCAGAAAGAGACGCTATTTTTTTTCTCGCAGAACCCCTCTTCACTACCGTCAGGACTGCAACGTCAGCCATGATACTAAAATGATCATACAAATCTGAGAAGATTTGCTATCACTCAGTCTTCAACGACAAACAACAGACATCTGGTGTTAACATGCAAATATAATAATAATAATAATAATAATAATAATAATAATAATAATAATAATAACAACAAAATCGTGACACATGAGGACATCAATAATTCCAGTCTATATGACAGTTCTGTATAGGATACAGTTTCGATTCCTGTCGGAGGACGCATATTTTCTATGAAAATTTCTCGGACATTCATTCCGGTATATGTTGTTAATACCCTTATTATAAACAGAGCATTTACTTAAATATTTGCATCTATAAAAAGAATGTATAAACATAAAAATGTCTTAAAAATAATTGTCAGACTTTTCTCCATTTCATAATGTGTGACGTCATTTGTTTACATTTGAATACGCATCGAGCAGATATGAATGTACGAAAGAAATCATGGAGAATTGTGGTTTAAAAACAGTAAAATCGACCTTGCTAACGGAAATGCTCCTCTGTGGCCCAATCGGTTAAGGCATGTCAGGCTATTTGACGGTTCCGTATAGGATACAGGTTCGATTCCTCTCGGAGGAAGCACATTTTCTATGAAAATTTCTCGGACATTCAGGCCGGTAAATGTTGTTTAATACTGTTTATTATAAACAGAGCATTTACTTAAATATTTGTATCTATAAAAAGAACGTAAAAACATAAAGAATGTCTGAAAATAATTGTCGGACTTCGTCTATTTCATAATGCGTGACATATATATACATATATATATAGAGAGAGATAGAGAGAGAGAGAGAGAGAGAGAGCTGATTATTTATATATATATATATATATACATATTTTGAACGATAAAAATTATTAAAAAAATTAATTAAAATCTTCAGACATACTGGGTTGTAGATTAATATTCTTATGTTTTTATTATTATTATTTCATTTAGATTCCTCGACTAGTTTCGACCAACATGGCCATCATCGGGATAAAAAAATGTTTCTGCTTGCTGGTAGCAGTAAACTACAGAAATGAATGTCTTGATGAAGAAAACGAACTTTTGTCTGTAGTTTCCATTTGTTTTTTTTATTTGTTTTTTTTTATCTTTTTAACATGAGTTTATTAACATTCCTTGTGTTGGTCAAACAGTCTCTTTTAAGTTGTCATTTGAGATAAGAGTTGGATGGATTCATGCTAGTTTCCTTTTCTTCGGTCAGTTCAGCAGTTTTATTGGTGCCTGGAGAGGGGATTGTAAGTGTGTGTGTGTGTGTGTGTGTGTGTGTGTGTGTGTGTGTGTGTGTGTGTGTGTGTGTGTGTTATTTAGTTTAGTGTGTGTGTTATTTAGTTATTTAGTCTCTGGTAAGTGTGTGTGTGTGTGTGTGTGTGTGTGTGTGTGTGTGTGTGTGTGTGTGTATTATTTAGTTTTTAAGGGAGTGAGTGAGTATGATACGTGTTAGCTTGTATATTGCTATGGGTGTGTGTTATCATTTGGCTCATTAGGAACGTGAGTGAGTATGTTGTGTGTAAATGTGTATATTCGTGTGGGTGTGTGTATAAGTGTGAGGCCTCAACAACTCCGTAAGCATGTCTGTTTTGTATGGGTGTGAAATGTGGATAGGTTTTGATTTGTAGGGTTATGTGTTACTAATATCTATATTGTTAAATTTATGGTTTAGTCCGGCTGGAAACAGCGTATGTAAACGTCGTATCCACTTATTTTCATGGAACTCTAAAATCTTTCTAATGGGCTTTGGGCTTTTCTATTCTCTCAAATATAGTGAATTTGGCATGGGTTTTGAAGTCGTGTTTTTCTATGCGGAAATGTTGTTCTACAGGTAATAATTTTTCATGGGGAGTCGACTTAATTCGATTGCGACAATTATTAATTCCGTAGTGAAAGGACCATTCAGATTTTCCTATATATTGTTTCTGGCATAGTGTGCATTCTAGGAGGTAAATTATGTTATGACTTCTACAGTTAGAGTCGTGGTAGATTTTGAAAGTAGATTTAGTGACTGAGCTAGTGAATGAATTCGTGTGTTTAACGTGGTTGCAACATAAACTTCTTTTGTTGTTACATGGTTGGGAAAATCCTGCTGTTTTTGTTGTTAGTTTATCACGGATTACCTTGTCTTCTAAAATGCGGTTACTACCTATGATTTCTTTTAGGTTCTTAGGTCTACGATATGCTAGAAGGCCCGGTTCATTAAATAGTTTTTTTTAGGTCTGGTTATTATTTCCCAGCGACTTTTGATTATTTGGGATAATGGAGGCAGAGTTGGGTTGAAAGTGGTTACTAGTGGAATGCAGTTAGATTTAGTTTTAATCTTGTATATTAGGGTGGTTTCTCTAGGTGTGGAAATTGCTTTATTTATTTGTTCCCTGATTAGGTGTTGATATATATATATATATATATATATATATATATATATATATATATATATATATAATTTTAAAAAAAGAGTGGGCGAACAATCTATACATATATATAACAATCAATATATATATATCTATATATATATATATTGATTGTTATATATATGTATAGATTGTTCGCCCACTCTGTTTTTTTAATTATAATTTTTAAAGTTCAAAATGAATTTCTAAAAATTAACTTTCTTGAAGATATATATGGTGTATTATATATACGAACCCTAACAGATAGTAATATCAGTTCGCGTCAACGGGATCAAGTTAGCATGGCACCAGTTGGGTCATCGACGTACATTTTCTTGGTGAACATAATATCAAGATTAAATAAATTAACACACTCAAGCTATACAGCAACCTCCGGGTTGTAATTGCCAAGATGTCGTGGCCCCCGTTTGTCAGTTATCACTCAGGCAAAATTAAAATCTATATTGAGATAATGAAAGTCCTACATTGAAAAAGAATCGAAATAAGACCTTGTATTCTATCGCTTCATGAAAGGCGATTTACAAGAAGAGAATTATTATCCGAAGTTGATGCTCTCTGTGCAGTTGGCGGTGTGAAGAACTGAAACCAGAGACGACAAGGAACACAAAACTCGTTCGATTATCCGAGTCTGACAACATCAATCCTGATCAGTTCTTAGATGGCCAATCGTTTTGGAGTTTCACGTAATTGAGCATTAGGGGAATAAACCCGGACAAGCGGTTTAAATTCAGAATGAGGTGAGTTGGTAAAAGATGATAGTGCATATAACGACTGACCATTGCTTTGGATTACATCTGACGTCTACATAGGGGAGGATATTCACTTACAATGCAAATGATGTAACGTCTATTTAGTAGGGGTTGCTAACATTAATTGTACTTTCACGCCATTTCGCCCCTAACATTTCACCCCAAGCAAGGCGTGAGTGTCATTCGTACGCAAAGGGTTTACAGAGAGTGAGAGCAAGAGTAAAGAAGGGTGTTTGAGGAAAGGATATAGAGAAGGACGGGATCAGGATCAAGGCATCAGAAGATGTCGATTGACATTGCATTTGAATATTTGAGGATTATACTTATCATGGAAGCAAGTCGGAGGAAAGGAGTTCTACTGACAGGAAGTGCTAGAGAAGAAGCTGTTGGAGTAGAAGAGGCGGTTGCATTTATTCTGTTTCGACATTGAAAGGGTGGGACCGAAATACCAACCTAGTAGCACGCTTAAATTCATGCAGAAGGGGCACCAGTGAAAGTTGCTCGTCAGAGCAATTGCCATCAATATATTTGTAGAAAAGATAGAGGGCAGCTATATCACGTCTGTGAGAAAGTGTCTGTAGTCAAGATGCCAGATCAGGACCTATCACATTGCATTTCCATCTCTGTATTTTGTCGAAGATCTCGACATGAACAGCGGAAGCACCGGTACTTGAAATGCAACTGAATTGATTACCGAATCTAACCATTAAACATTCTGTTTATTTGAGGGCGATTCCATAGAAATAGGAGAAACGAAATGAATTATTTTAAGCTGAATGAACTGAATAAACAAGTGTGCTAAGATATTATGGAAAATGAGATCGATCATATTTCACAACATAAAATATCGCTGCCTCAGAAATTTATTGATCGTATTTAGTAGACTCAGCTATCGGCATCATACATTTTCTAGTCTACTGTTCAGCCATACATTTATAGCTCTTTTTCTTTTCATTTAATTTTACCCTATTTCAGAAGTGAGACATTAGTTGGGTAAATGTGGTTGGTTCAATGAATATGCTCTGTTCTTCATCGTGTTACGTCAAAATTGCTCTGAGACATTTTCGCGTCAAAGTCTCTGCCTCCATAGTCCGACCAAAAGATAATCGGCACATCAAGAAACTAGACCAGAAATAATAAGTGCTTAATAAGAGAAATAAGAAAATACATTCAAAAGAACAAAGTTGATTCGCTTTATTGTAGCATCTGGATTTCATACAACGTTGATAAGAAGCTCGTTTACTGAAGTAAAGTCAGTAGTAAAATTTGATTTGATGGAAAACTAAAATGAGCAATGCAAGAGTTTTTCTCTTTCTTTCTTTCCATCGTTCTCTCTCTCTCTCTTTCCATCGAACTCTCTCTTTCTTTCTTTCCATCGCTCTCTTTCTTTCTATTGCTCTCTCTCTCTTTCTTTCCATCGCTCTCTCTTTCTCTCTTTCACTCCATTTCTCTCTCTTTACGCACACACACACACACACACACACACACACACACACACACACACACACACATATATATATATATATATATATATATATATATATATATATATTGTATATTTGAGCAGCAATCCCCCTTTTATACAAGTTTCATTAAAGACAATTGACAAGGTACGGCGATTAATTTTTTTTTATTTAATTTTTCTCATATATATATATATATATATATGTATATATAATGCTCAAACAATAATATAAACATGGTTATAATTTATTACATTGGAATCTCAGAGTTATATTTTTCGATTTCTTTTTGAATTTGTAGGTCTGATGAATTGGATCGTGATTTCGATTCCAATGTAATAAATTATAACCATGGAAATATTAGTGTTTGAGCCTTTTATCTTATTTTCTTACTGTGCACTGGACATTGAGTTCTACCTGGATTCTGTCCCCTTTGGAATTTATATATATATATATATATATATATATATATATATATATATATATTGACCACTAATATTATCTATATATATAAATATATATATGTGTGTGTGTGTGTGTGTGCGTGTGTGTGTGTATGTGTGTGTGTGTGTACAAGCAGTTCCAATGTTTTCAGCCCATTGATGCTAAGTCGTGGCTACCAAATAGTGCGGCGCGCCTCACAGGTTCGATGAAAGTGGATAGCTGGTGAGGCGCAATGATTGAAAGACAATCACTCATTTACAAACAGTTTAAAAAAATCATTTGCCAAAAATAAATATGATTTCAAAATTGAAAATATTATGATGGATTACTTGTAATTGCATGCATGAGTCCCAGTAGAAGTAGTTATTTATAATTGATGACGGATTTTATCATTTTGATATTTTGCATTATATCAAATATCAAGAATATAGTAACTATGGTTCACAAATTGGAGGAGAGAGTTATCAATGATAATGTTCTGACTTTGAATCCGCGGTTATCTCCCATTAACCTTCTCTCTGTTATTTTTTTATATTTAAGTGTACTTTTTATCACATAAAGTTTGGTGAGGCGCAAGCAAATTTTAATTTCGAAAGTGCGGCCGTGAGAAAAAAAGGTTTGAGAAGCACGGTGCTATAGAGATGAACTTCTAGTTTGGTTCATCCGTCATGCCTGATGGAACGGTTTCTTCGGACAACGGATGCGGGGAAGGTTGGGGTCTGGTCCCATAAAACCAATGATTCCGGTGAATGAAACTCATCAGCATGGTAGTTTAATTTATCTAACTCTGCTGCCTTTTTGGCCATACTCTTCCCATATATATATATATATATATATATATATATATATATATATATATATATATGTGTGTGTGTGTGTGTGTGTGTGTGTGTGTGTGTGTGTATTGAACAATAAAAATTATTTAAAAATTAAAATACACACTGGGTTGTAGATTAATATTCTTTCGTTTTTATTATTATTATTTCATTTAGATTCCTCGACTAGTTTCGGCCAACATGGCCATCATCAGGAGAAAAATAATTTTCTACTTGCTGGTAACAGTGAACTACAGAAATGAATATCTTGATGGAGAAAATGAACTTTTGTCTGTAGTTTTCATTTGTTTTTTTTTGTTTTTTTATCTTTTTAACATGAATTTTTTAACATTCCTTGTGTTGGTCAAACAGTCTCTTTTAAGTTGTTATTTGAGATAACAGCTGGATGGATTCATCATGCTCTGAATTCCCTTGATCATTTTGACAATATTATTGGTTCCTGGAAAGGGGATGTGTCCCTGTTAAGTGTGTGTGTGTGTGTGTGTGTGTGTGTGTGTGTTGTGTGTGTGTGTGTGTGTGTGTGTTATTTGGTTCTTAGGGAGTGAGTGAGTATGATATGTGTAAGCGTGTATATTGCTGTGCGTGTGAGTTATCATTTAGCTTATTAGGGAGTGAGTGAGTATGATGTGTGTAAGTGTGTATATTCGTGTGGGTGTGTGTATAAGTGTGAGGCCTCAACACTTCTGTAAGCATGTCTGTCTTGTGTGTGTGAGAAATATGGGTAGGTTTTGATTTGTACGGTTATATATTAATACTATCTATATTGTTAAATTTATGGTTTAGCCCGACTGGATAGTGTGTTTTTAAACGTCGTATCCACTTATTTTCATGAAACTAAAATCTTTCTAATGTTATCTGCTCTGGACTTTTCTATTCTCTCAATTATAGTGAATTTGGCATGGGTTTTGAAGTCGTGTTTTCTATGCGGAAATGTTGTTCTACAGGTAATAATTTTTCATGGGGAGTCGACTTAATTCGATTGCGGTAATTATTAATTCCGTAGTGAAAGGACCATTCAGTTTTTTCGACATATTGTTTCCGGCATAGTGTGCATTCTAGGAGGTAAATTATGTTATGACTTCTACAGTTAGAGTCGTGGTAGATTTTGAAAGTAGATTTAGTGACTGAGCTAGTGAATGAATTCGTATGTCTAATGTGGTTGCAGCATAAACTTCCTTTGTTGTTACATGGTTGGGAAAATCCTGTTGTTTTTGTTGGTTTATTACGGATTACCTTGTCCCCTGAAATGTGGTTACTACCTATGATTGCTTTTAGGTTCTTAGGTCTACAATATGCTAGTGTGACGCCCGTCTATTGGTCACGACGCCAAATGTGACGTCGGTCATTTGTGACGGGTTAACCCTGGGACATCGGTTGAAGTCTTGTTGGGTTCTAGTACCAACTTGTCGTACTCGGCTCGCTTCCAACGCCTGGTCACCGATTCAACCTACCCACGTTGTGATTTGATCTTAGGTTGACGAGATCAATCAGACGTCGGGCCGTAGTGCCAGCCGAATCCGGGTCAAGGTGATACTGCACAATAAATGTAGACAAAAAAAAACAAAAGCACAAACAACAACTTCAAGGCGAGCGACTGGTTAGGAACAGTGATTAATTTTATGTCGGTTTGTTGAGTTACAGGAGTGCGTCTATCTCTTTCTCTCCCAGCCCGAAGAAAAAAAATGTGGATCGTAACACTTTTGCGTTCTTAGCTAGTTCTGGATATCTGGGTTGTTTTTCAATAAAGTCGGCTCTGGTGGAAAATATAAGTCAGACTTCTATAATTTGTTCTTGGTTAGAAGTCTAAGTCGGAAACTTGCTTTGGTGGGAAATCTAAAGTCGGACTTCAACAAATTTGTTCTTGGTTAGAAGTCTAAGTCGGAAGGCATGGAATCGTGCGGTCACCTGTGCGAGGCGTTATCTTCCGAGTCCCCTTGTGTCTTGGGCTCGACTGGATCTCTCTGCTTCTCGAACTGCACTCTGCCTGAACTGCACTGCTCTCTCTAACTCCACTCTCTCTGCCAAACACCCGAAGACGTTTGCTTATATGGATGCCGATCAAACCCGGCGTGGGTCGGATGTGGTGTGGCCACCACGTTGATTTCAAATCCCCAATAAGGATTTTCTTTGTTTTCGGTCAGAAACACCCATCATTTTCCATTTTTGGAAATCCTCTTCCACTCCCACCCTCTTCTGCTCTCATATGGGTATCTCACCATACTTTAGAGGGCGTCAACGGTTTTCCCACTTCCTCGCAGCAACATCTCATACCTATCCTCTCAATGGGCGGTGGCAGGCCTCCTTCCTGCGTCACATGATCACCCCCGCCTGGCTATTCGGCAAATAGGCAAAATTGAGATTATCAGATTCACACTATTTTGACAATAGTGTGAATCTGATAATCTCAATTTTTATCCAACTTCACGGCATATGGAATTCTTCAATTGGAATTTTGGCGAAATTGAGTTAATTAAAAAAAAAATCCAATAACATGGCTTTTGTTATCACAAACGAATTTCAACAGAACACAGATGTCTTGTCCAACCGACATCTCCCCAACCCAGGGTTGGGCTCTGTGTGCGGTCGGCAGATGACCTATTAAATCCTTTCCCGATAATATAAGTTCGTCATATTGACACAGTTAATGTTTTATCTGCCCAAAAACTCTGGGATTCAGCAACTAATTTTTACGACAATGACTATCAGAATTTTCGCCGTCCCTGTTATCAAAACAAGATCGCTTTGTGGGTGGCCTTTTTCCTTATCATCTAAGTTGTTAAATCTTGTCCCTCTGTTTCTTTCTTTTCTTTCTCTTTTTCCTTCCTTTGTCCTCGCAGAGAATTCTCATCATTCCCTGATAACACTGTTGTCACTATAACACAGTCAATGGGTAAAAACTCTGGGAACATTTGGCATATCTCAGCGTCAAACTTCCGCGAGAAAGTAAAAATGATTATCTTGATTCGTACTTGATAATAACAAAATAAAAAATCTTTTCACCGATCCCTTGTTTTGGGAAAATAACAAAACAAAAAGAATATCGCTCAGTATGTCTTTCGTTCTATCTATCGGTTTAAGTTATCGCTCAGTATGTCTTTCGTTCTATCTATCGGTTTAAGTAATCCCCGTAATTAACTTCTGTGGTTAATTAATTGGTTAATTAACCTGCCGTTTCTAAATAGTGTTACAATCCTCCCTAATCCAATTGTGTCATTTACTTGTAAATGGCATTCAAATCCAACTACACTATTTAGCATGCATCATGCACCTGTCCCATGCAGTCGTATTCTTTTCATTTCTTTTTCACGCTTTTACATGTAATGTATTGTTCTACTTCATTTTGTTGTTTTACATGCAACGTAAAATTCTTTTATCTTCTTCTGTTTTTCATGCAATATAAAGTTCTTTTATCTTCTTCTGTTTCTCATGCAATATAAAGTTCTTTTATCTTCTTCTGTTTCTCATGCAATATAAAGTTCTTTTATCTTCTGTTCTTCATGCAATATAAAGTTCTTTTCATGCAATTTTTTCTTAATTTTTTCATTTTTAAAGTGTGCGTGTGCCGGTGGGTGTATGTGTGTGGTTATTATGGCTTGTTTTTTTTTTGGGGGGGGGGGTCAAGGTCCTTCTCTCTTCTGCAGGAGGTTTTTCCGCCGCGCGTGTCGGTTCTGCGTTGGCTTTTTCCATCGGCTTTTCTGCAATTCTCTCGTTGATTCTGTATGGGTAAAGAACACTGCTCGGCATCTCCCTCTCGAGCTGCTGCACGCTCATTTGATTACTGCGAATTAATTTCGTGCTACTTCTAACCTTCCATACTGCTACACCGCCTATGGCGATAATTATCTATGTATCCATCATTGCTAACCAACTTATCGCGATCTGTTTATCACCTTTCCAAGCCATATCCTCCCTACCCGGCTCACTTAGCTTATTCCTCAGCTGATCCATATCGATCGTTTCCATCGGCTTCATCAGCGCCGGTATTTTATTCAAGGTAACATTGGAGAATCCCTTCACTATTGGCTCCCACAACTCTGTACAATTGACTAAGCTTCTGCCAATCATTTCTATGATGGAATCTCTCTCTTCATATTTTTCTTCTATCCTTCTTAATTCTTTACTCAGCTATTCCATAACTTTTCCTAAACTCGTAACTCTTCAGCTCTCTCCTCCCCTAACTAACTCCTAGCAGATTGAATGGTCTGGACACGTTCGCGTGGTCCCCTCCAAGGATCGTACTCAATGATATCGCTGGCCAGCTAACAATACCACTAACTTTCTTCCGTCCTTCGTGAGGTGCAATTCGTGCCTCCATCCCCTCCATCCACATCCACCACAGTCAGACAATAGGTTTTGGATGAGCCAGGGTCGTTATCTGACGACACCTAATTATTCAACTGAGATTTGGACTTCTCCATTCCTCTCAATCTCATCTTCCGAGTTAATTCCTCTAACCTTCCCTTAATGTTTTAATTTCTCTTCAGGGTGTGTTTCGCCTATTCTCTTTTCACCTGATTCTTCCTTCCCCTTCGAGTCCTTGCTCTGATCTTCTTCATTACTTCTTAAGTCTAGGTTTAATTCTCCCCTATCTCTTCCTCTCTCTCTCTCTGAGTTGGAAGGGGGTGTCTGATCCTCTTCCTCCCACTCACTGAGCTCTTTGGCTCGGTTCACTATTCTAATGGCACTCATTCAGCTGCCTCTATTACTGCCTCACACAGAGTTACCTCATTTTCTTCTAGGCCCTTCCCTTCTACAGGGACCAATTGCAGGGTTCATTTTCTTATTTTCTTCCCTGACATTAACTTACCCTTTCCCGACACCGCTGTGGGGTGGCTCTACATCTTCCTCCACCACTATTGTCATATCTTCTTCCGGTGGGCATCCCAATGGCGTTCTCTCGCCATTCACTATCAGCACAGTGGGGTTGAACTCTATTCGAGCCTTCTGGCTCTGAAGCCAATCTTCTCCCAAGATTGCTTCCGTACACAAGTTGGGGGTTACGTAAAAATTTTGGGTGCTTCTTAATTTCCCAATCCTCACAGGGAGCCTCGCCATCCCTTTTATCACCAGGGGGCTCCATCTGCTTGCGTGACCTCTATGTCCGTTTCCCGTAACCTACTCTTCCGTTTCACCCACCTGTATGCTTCCTCTTTCAGCAATGAAACAGATGCTCCTATGTCTATCAGGGCTTTCACTGCCCTACCCCCTATCTCTGCCCCACATGACAGTTCCCTCTCTTGCGTCAGCGAATAGAACACTTGGGCTTTCCTCTTCCTGGGTTCCCACCTTTGGATCATCCCAGCCATAGGCGCTGGTAGCGACAAACTACCTTTGCTATTCTCACGTGGGGGAGTTCTACGTTTTCTGCACCTGGGCGGTCCCGACTGGACCGCTCCCAGTCTCTTGTGGCTGTTTCTAAAGGCACAATTCCTCTTCAGGTGCCCTGGTCTTCTGCAAAACCAGCACCTTCTCGTTGGGCAGTTAACCGCAAAGTGGCCCACCTGACCACACACCCAACATTTCACGCTTCTTCTCTTTAACTGGGCCACCCACCCTCTGGGTTCTGGGGGGACCTGTTCTCTACCTGGGTGGCTCTCCTGGCCACATGTGCAGCGTTTTATATTGACTCCTTTCAACTGGGACACCCTCCCTCTTATTTCTGGGGTGGCCCGCTGGTTTTTCCCTGGTTCTGTCTTACGGGCTCAGCCTCCTTCTTAATTCTGGGGTGATCTTTTCTTAATCCGCACCACTTGGCTAGTACAGCTATCTTGTTTGAAGTCGGGGGGCAATCCCCACTTCGTCGGACATTCCGCTGCTCTGTGGTCCTCATGCCCACAAGTCCAGCAGACCAGCCCATATCGACCCGGCGCCAAACAGTATCGACCACTTCCTTTAACTTTCCTTCTCAAAGTCGGTGGCGTGGAGAGTTGAAAAGTTCTGCATGAGACACTGGGGATCTCCCATATTATTCTGACAACCCCCAACTACCACCAGCTGAATTGCAGACTCTACATAGTTTTATAGTTTCTCTATATTGACGGCTGCTACATGCGTACAGGCATAATGTGAGGCGACAGCTTCTTCAGTTCCTGGGAACTGCAATCAAATAAAACGATTATCGTGAAAAAGCAAGTGATATCAATTTTTACCTATTTTTTCCAGTATATATAAATGCTGCTGCTATAATGTATGTAGTAAAACTAGGGTCAGTCAGATATGTATCATTAGGCGATCATGTATCGAAAGATACATGATTGACGAGGCAGAATTTTCCCCGCAGTAGTTTGCCATTTCTTCCGGCGGTACGCCCTTTGCCATTCAACGATTAAAACCCGGTCTGTCCTGAAATGAGATGTTTCGTTAGAAGAAGAGCATTCATACCTTTCCTATTCCCAGGGTAATAATACGTAAGAGAATGTAATGGATTCGACTGGAATTCGAACTCGGCTCTCTGATTTCTCAGTCCGATAAGCTATACAACGTACCTCCCTGTTCAGTCATTTATGTGATAGGTTGAAACTAAAACTTGGTTATATAACTAAAAATTACGGTACATTTTTCATTTTAAAATGCATTACCGTGAAGCAAATGAAAGAAAGTGAAATGAAGTAAAGAAATGTGTTTCGTTTATCAAGCGCGGTAACTCCGAAACACAAAAATTAAAATATATCGCAGATATTGCACTGGATAATAAACTGTTTTATATATAATTATTATTTGATAATTTAAGAAAATATTATTAATAATAATAATAATAATAATAATAATAATAATAATAATATAGAAATCACCTGTCATTCCATCGAGATGGGACGTGCATAATATGCTTATAAAATTGTATCTGTCAATATCTCTGAGATGAGGTATTATGATTACTTGCATTATTTACATTGTTCGGAACGTTATCCCCCTCTTCATTGCCCCTACCGATCCTTCAATATCTGTCTATATCTCTGAGATGAGGTATTATGATTACTTGCATTATTTACATTATTCGGACTGTTACCCTCATCTTCATAGCCCATACCGATCCTTCAATATCTGTCTATATCTCTGAGATGAGGTATGATTACCTGCATTATTTACATTACTCGGACTGTTATCCTCATCTTCATTGCCATATTCACAACATTTTGGCCGTTGTACGCTCCGGCTTTCTTCAGGTGATTGGAATTTCGAACCGAACAATTTATTTCTTCTACCTGGGTAGATTGTTTTAGTTTCACATGCCACACCTCTTCCACACGTTTCAGGAGCACATAAATATTTAATTTTTCGACCATCATTCTTAAGAATATCAATAAGTCGTTTATCGACAGATGAAGTTAGTTTCTTAAATTCTCTGGCTGTAATTTTAGAACAAACATCCAAAATGCGGTTCCACATGTGATCCTTGTTACAAAAATTACCGTCCATTTTCATAAACTTGTCATAATCTTGTCCCCTGTAAAACCTTGACTTGCCAACCACTCTTTGGTGAAGAGCGATGCATGACTGGAGGTATTATCTTGCTGATAAACATGATTTCTACGGAACTCATCATTTTGTGAATTTAGCCAGGGTATGATATTTTCTATTAAAAATTGCGAATAATTCCGTTTGAGTTCTTCTGGCACAAGAAATTGCCCAAATAATGTCGAGCCAAAGATTCCAGCCCAGAACATCTCAGATCCTGTGAGATTTCTGTTCGAGTGCTCTTTTAATTTTTCTTAAAGTTCTCTTGTTAACTGCACGTGGGCGACCACCCTTGTGCTTCTTGCGTTCAACTTTACCATCGTTGACATATTGCTCCACTGTGCGATGATCTCGTTTAAGTTTTTTTGCCATTTCCAGTGTCGTTTTATCATTTGAGAGTCATTTTGATATTTTGGCTTTTTCATCAGTAGTAAGCATCTTCCCCCAAGCCATGATTTTAAAATTTATGATTTCTGCAAACAGTTTGATTCATCTAAAATATATAGAAATCCTTAAATAAATAATAATATGGAGATTTTCATTAATTAAACATTTATATGAAGTTGGACATATCATTTTAAATTAAATATATTTATTCAGTTTACACAAGCCATTGCAATTGTTTAAAATTGTATATTCTAGTAATGTTATAAGTGCAAACACTTTTGAGTCGCACTGTATATAAAAGCTTATTTAATATATATATATATATATATATATATATATATATATATATATATATATATATATATAATTATTTATCACGAAAATTATAACATAAATATGTTAAAAAATAAGTACAAAAATACCCATTTTGTTTCAACACTGGTGTCTTATCAAGTGATGATGTTGAATGTAGAATAAAGTGTCTTAAAAGATTCAAATTAATCAAATACCCCTCGCTAGAGGAAACACTGTTTCATAAGCTGGAATGACAAATCAAAATACAAGTGTGTTTGATTTTTCGAATAAGTAATTATATTTGCTCTACTCTGTATTGAGCACTCTTTTACAAATAGTATTTCTTGGTTATTGAAATTTAATAT